>CM050169.1:59975519-60590519 GCA_027410445.1 Discoglossus pictus
TATCCTCTTAGATAATAAATCACAGGAGGCAATCATTGGCACATTGGTAATAAAGCCAGAAGATATGCCCGTGATTAAATAAGAACAGCCATAGAGACTTGTAAGAGTTAAAGGCTAATTATTATTATTATTATTATTTATACCAACTGGGCATGTTCTTTTTATTAATAAATCCCCAATGTGAGATAATTAGTAAAAAAAAAAAAAATCCATTAGGAGAGAGAGAGATCTTTTCAGCATCTTGGTTTTCAACCTTCCCGGTACTCAGCATTTTTTGATACTCAACCTATCTGGGTAAGCAAAAAACCTTGGTACTCATCAGGTTTCCTAAAACCAATTTACATTACTACTTATGGGAGTTTGGTACAGGCCATCCAGAATGGATTAAGGTTGAGAACCGAGGCACCACTTAAAAATATCTAACTTCAAACTCATTTATCTAACAACCAATTATGATTATTGTCTCCTGTGAATTATCTAAAAGGATATTTTCATATAATTTATGCTTAAAACACACAATTTTGAATCTCTGGTATAAAATTCTCTTATATATATATATATATACATATACACACATACACTGTGCCACCTTAATCTAGAGTTACTTATACACACAGGACGGGTAATCTGGTGGCATTGGGTAAATAAATCCTGATAAAGATACATAAGATGTATGACTCTGGATGTCCCTGTGAGTCATGTACAATAACATATTATAGGTCACAATGCCCTGTCTGCCTCCACCCCCGCCCGCTCCATGGTACCCCTTACCCACATTGCAACTCACCGTCTTCAATGACCACTTTTATCAGCCGGACAGATCCATTTCGAGCCTTAGCAAAGAAGTCCTTGAGTTCTGGAGTGGCTGCAAGAACCAAGAACATAATGGTGAGATGTCCACAAAGAACTGGGCACTTGAGTGAAGAGCTGAGGAGCGAATGCTGAATGTGTGCCTGGTGAGTGCAGGGTGAGAGCATGTGCTAAACCTGATCCCTGTCCAAATATAGCCAAGGGCTGAGGTAGAGGGGGGCGATGGAGCAAGAGGAGCTGCATGTAACAGTGAGTCAGACTGATTAGGAGACATCAACCTGTCAACAGGACCGGCCCTGAGGTGTACAGGACAGTCAGGTGGGTTTGTGTGTTTTCGGTCCTTCAGTCGTGACCAACTCTCAGTTAACATATAGACGGTTTCTGAATTTGCTCATCCATATGGTTTTCATGGCAAATATACTGGAGTGGGTTGCCAGTTCCTTCTCCAGTGACCTCTCTGCTATGACCTGCCCATCTTAGGTGACCCTACATGATATAGCTCACAGCTTCATTGAGATACATAAGCACCTTCACTACGACAAGGCAGAGATCCAGAAGGGGATAAGGACATTGGATCTATCCTATAACACTGCAAACCTTAGCTGCACCCACCCCTCTATACCACAGGATTGGTGTTTGTGAGGAGCAGGACCTGCACTTATTGTTGTGAGCTACCTGCATCTGAGAATGTGATGGAGAAGTTGTTTTGTCGTCCGGTCGTGTCTGACTCTCCATAACACACCAGGCACATCTTTAGGTCTATGGTCGTGCTGATCCACTTTGTTTTCATGGCAGAGACACTGGTGTGGGGTTCTCTAGTGGGCCACAGCATACAGCTCCTGGGATTCCTAGGTGGTATCCTATCCAAGTACTGACCAGGCCTAACCCAGTATCTTTGCCAAGAAAATGTTATGGATAAGCACAACCGAATGACTAAACAAATGCACACAATTGTCATAAAGACTTCTAAGTGTTAAACTTGGGCATGCCATATTATTTATCTCTCACAATGGGTGACGGAGATAAGCATGACCAGTTAGTATAACCATTATAATAAACCCAGCTGGTCACACACTGTCACATGAGATATAGTATGAGGGGTGTGTTCATTTATTTTTTGCTTAAAATATCCAATTTTCAAGCTTATTTATCTAATACAAACACATATCTTTTTAATAACCAGTTATAATTCGTATACTAATAAGTAGTAGACCTGCGGGGAATGTCCGCACACCATGTGACCCGCACGCACTTTAGAAGATATACAAAAACATATAAATAGCTGATCTCTCACAGAAGGTGACCCTCACACCACAGCTGACACCGATATCACAGGGCCCGACCGCACAGGGACACAACAGGAATTTATGGGCTGAGGATATGGTGACAAACACAAGGAAAGAATCTGTCATGGAAGAGTGGTGACATAGGAATAAAGGAAGAGACAAGGGGTATAGTGAGCCTTAAGTGCGCGGCCCAGGAAGAGAGAGCGACAAAGGATAACACGAGCCTTAAGCGCGCGGCCCTGGAAGAGCGAGGGACAAGCTATAAGACGAGCCTTAAGCGCGCGGCCCAGGAAGAGCGAGGGACAAGGGATAACACGAGCCTTAAGCGCGCGGCCCAGGAAGAGCGGGGGACAAGGGATAACACGAGCCTTAAGAGCGCGGCCCAGGTAGAGCGAGCGACAAGGGATAACACGAGCCTTAAGTACGCAGCCCAGGAAGAGAGAGCGACAAGAGGGGAAACGATTCCAGCCAGGGAACCAAGATGCAACACCAACCTGAAGCCGTGCAGAGTTGGGCCTGGTCAGTACTTTGATGGGAGAATACCTAGGAATATCAGGAGCTGTATGCTGTGGCCCACTGGAGAAGGAACTGGCAATCCACTCCAGTATCTCTGCCATGAATACCAAGTGGATCAACATCACCATGGACATTAAGATATTCCTGGTGTGTTACAATTGATGAGGGCACGGATAGTTGCACATGTCTAAGTGACGCAATCAAACGTGCTTGTTTTTTACTTGAATTACCAGTTTTTTGTGGATGGGGGGGGGACATAATACTTGTGACGTATGTAATGAACATCAGCAGTTATGCATGTCATGAGCATAAAAGCATATCTGAAGGAGAGGGTGATCTTACTTGCTGTTACTCCTTATTTAGTTCTGAATATAGATATTATAAGAATCCACATCAGATCCATTATCAGTAATGGGGGTCTTATCAGCTGCTCCCATTCTTCCAAGGGGTCTAACCCCGATAAGAACAAAGATCCAGAAGGGATGGTTACGATTACACTAGCACATAAATAAGGGCAGAAGCTTGATGGGTGGATCAGAAAGGCAGATTAATGGACAAAAAAAATTCAATTCAACTGGACCAAAAAAAAATATTTGAATAAGATTTAATAGATAAAATGCACCTTAATGACTATAGTTATCTGGAGCCTAAGCCGTCATACCTTATATTGGCTGCTCCTGGCTTCTTATCTCTGATAAGAGTAAATAAAACAATTGGCTGAGATAACACTTTCCCAGTTATTCACTTTATTTAAAGGGCCAGTGCAGTACTTCACAACAATACAAATGTTGCTGCCTGCGGGACCCTGGAGCGCTCCATGATACATTGGTTGAAGTTGTATGTGTGAGAGCAGTTTACACTTCTGGAGAGCTGGGATCTAGCGTGTTTCATACACTCCACTGAGGTCCGGAGTGAGAAGTGCTGTACACCCCTCCCACTCGTCTGTCACAGGCTCTGTATACTTAAGGTGGATTACTACATTTACAGTTCCAACAATGATATACAAGCAGAAAAAGTTATAGCAGATCAGAATGGGGGACCTGTGGTGGGTTGTGGGCCCCCCTCAGGTGCCCCATTCTGATATCCTACCCCCCCTAAGGTCCCCCATTCTGTTGTCCAACCCCCCCCCCCCCCCCCCCCATTAAGGTCCCCCATTCTGATGTCCTACCCTCTCACCCCCAGGTCCCCCATTCTGATGTCCTACCCCCCACCCCCAGGTCCCCCATTCTGATCGCCTATAACACTCTTTCTGCTTGTATATCATTGTTGGAACTGTAACTAACTTTAGTAATCCACCTTAAGTGGACAGAGCCTTTGGGCCAGTTAAGGGAGAAGGGGGTGTTGTGTCAATGTCACTCTAATCCAGTTATCAAACAAAGGCTCTGGGTTTATACCTGTTCCCTCCTTCCCCACCAGCCCTCTAGTGACAGCTACAACCATACTCCCCCATCATTCTCACGTCCTTTTCAAGGTGGTTAAAGAACAGGGCAAGCAAAGCTGGCAAGTACACTGAGCCTATGGCATGGACAAGGTTTATTTTTAGCGATCGGTCTTGTCTGACTCTCTGTGACCCTATGGACCACAGCATGTCAGGAAAATCTAGTGTCTGGTTGAGCTAATCCATAAGGTTATCTTGGCAAATATACTGGAGTGGGTTGCCAGTTGCTTTTCCAGTGGACCACAATGTGTTTGACCTCTCTGCTATGACCTGCCCACCTTGGGTGGCCCTACATGGTATAGCTCACAGCTTTATTGAAGTACACAAGCCCTTTCATCATACCATGGTGGTGATCCAGAAGCGGAGGGAAAAGGTATCATGCATTACAACCTTATTTCAATCCACCAATAAATCAGACCAAAAGGAATCCCTCTCCCTCCTCTTATCCCCCACCCACTCATTCTCCAAGCTAGCAAGGAGTGTAGAAGGTAGAAACATGGCATTTTTCAACTAAAGTATAGACGTTAAGATGTGGTTCTGTCCCGACAACGTCTTAAGTCACTTCCTTACAGGCGGCTAATTTTAGGAAGATCATGACTTGCACAATATAAGAGCTACAAATACCGATCTGCTTCCTCCAAGAGGAGGAAATCAGACAGAGACTATCACACCAGTCATGGAATCAGTACCTAACAACCACACAATCCCACAGGGTGCAGAACCAGTGTACTACAGGAAAAAAACACGTACCAAACTAAAAATGTCCTCAGCTATGTAAGGTATGAGCATAAACAACTTTTTACACAATATTGTTTCTTTATTTACCATTCCCTCCTTATACCTGGTTTGTGTCCTCCCTACTTTTACTGATTTGGTGGGGTGTGTTCTACTAAGTTTTGTTACCTATCCATGAGTGGACGGAAGGAGGGGGATTTAACAGTTCATTGGTTGATTAATATAAGCTTCCGATAAACATAAGACGTTTTCTGCAGATCATAAAACACAGTTGCAATCTGATTGGCACTTGAGCTGGCGCTTGAACATCAGACCCAATCTGTCCACAGAGATCAGAGTCAGTGGCAAAAATCCATTTTAAAAAGCAGCTTCTGCTGTGAAACAAACATGGCGGAGCAAAAAGTGATCTGGGCAAGATAGGTAGCATTTACATAGTAATTATAATCTTCTTTAAGAGCGATCTTTAATATAAAAGAAGTTTCATCTTAGGTAGAACTTGCATTTCCCATCTCGGCTCCTTCAAGACGAGGATTCTTAGAATAAACTTATATTACAATAAGAGGAGCTGCTTGGTCCACACCTATAGTGCAGCCATGACACAGGAAGCACATAGTGCCATACTAGAATATGCATCTGACCAATCAGAACTACTTCCTGCTCCCTCCCCCTTTATGATATCACAGGAAGTCAAGTCAAGCAGCTCAATGAGAGCCTTAGAAGTTCATGTTTTATAGTAATTTTTACCATTAATATATACATACTAGTGACTTGTCAGTCAAAAATGACGGCAATAAAATTTGAAGCCTGGCAATGCTGTTTGCCACACAATGCGATGTTCTGCCCCCTCTGAGCACCTTCGGATCTCATTGCGAGACTCTCCTCCCATCTACTTTGCAGGCCTCATCAACCTGTAACTTTTGTGCTTGGGAATACCATGTGTCTCTTTCCACCATAACCCCTCTGTCCCTTCCCTGTATCTTTCTCCTCTGTGTCTCTGCTAAATCTTGGCATGGCGTGCGCTGACTGCCGTTGGTTTTGGTTTAAAGTCCCGAGCGCCTGACATTGCTCGGCCTCATTTTGATCATTTTTAAGTTTTTTCGGCCGCCATTTTTTCCTCACTTAGCTGATTTTCGCTCAACAAAAAACGCCAAATATGGCTCAAGTTAGCTTGCAACCTCACTCACAGACTTAATGTGCGGTGTGCGAGTAATTTTTTTATTTTATTATTATTTGGCTGATTTTGGGGGCCTTTAAAGTTACGCGGTTGAGACCTTTTCGGCCGTTAAAATCGGAAACGGTTACGTGGCTCGCGATCAGAGGGAAAGTGTTACTCGTTTCATTGGTGATCGCAGCCATTGACATAAGCACCTTTTGTGCTCATGTGTAGGCTGTTTTAAAGTCTTGCGAAGCTCGTGATGAGCGCCTTCGGCACTCCTTGTGTGCCCTGCAATGAGCACCTTTGGCACTCATTGCTGCCCTTGTCATTTGTAAAGTCTTGGGAGCAAGCCCTTCGGCGCTCATTGCAGCCGCCTCTAAGTCCCGTAGGCCTCGAGGTCGTAACATTCCAGAGAGTTACTAACAAACTCGCAAGATCCACACCTATATGTGATTTTTAACAATGAGCCACAGTATGGCCTACAATAGGGTTTCATTTGTTAATTTAATTAACAAACAAACCAATCTTTGAAGAACATTAACCCAAAGCAGCTTTTAAAAAACGTACACGTTACACAAGCGTTTCTGGCTATACTGCTTTCCATTCCATATTAGGTTCTCAGGAGAAGAGCTGCCCAGGAGGCTGTACAGATTTTTGTCCCTACTGTGTTGCCAAGTCGTGTCCGACTCTCCGTGACCTCATGGACCGTAACACACAGGCACATATTTATGTCCATGGCCATGCTGATCCACTTGGTATTCATGGCAGAGATACTGGACTGGGTTGCCAGTTCCTTCGCCAGTGGGCCACAGCATACAGCTGCTGGTATTCCTAGGTGGACTCCCATCCAAGTAATGACCAGGATCAAACCTGCTTGGCTTCAGGTTGGTGTGGCCTCTTGGTTCCCTGACTGGAATCAAATCCAGGTCAAAGCGGCGAAAGCCCGAATCCTAACCTCTGGACCACCAGGGAACTCTACACATCCTTCTACTAGTGCACTAAAATGTACCTTTAATGAGAATTTAAAAAGATTCCATAGTTGGCAAGCATTGCTAAATATAACTTTGCTTCACGCCCCACACCCACAGAATGAGCTGAAACTGGCACAGTGGGGGCGTCTGAGTAATATCTATAGTATAACATTAACCCAAAAGGGACGTTCAGATGCAGAGAGATACAATATACCTTGGAATATATACACACACAAAATTATATATATATATATATATATATATATATATATATATATATATATATATATATATATATATATATATATATATATATATATATACATACAGGGACATTATCTTATTAAACAAAACTATGTCTTCAGGAGATCTTAAGTGGTTAGCCAAGACTTCCTGTCTCACTGACACACAGGCCAGACACCATTAGTCATCCATCGGCTTCGGGAAGACCAGAGAACACACAAATGAAACGAGACAAAAGATGGTTGACCTTCATAAGTCAGGCAACGGCTATAGAAAATTTACTTGAAAATACCCATTTGCACTATTAGTGAAAAAAAATGAAGAAGCTTTCAATAACTGGAGCTGCGATCAACTTCTCTGGATGATGACATAAGTGTATTTTGCCCCCCATCACATATATAATTGTGAGCATGCGAGCCGTTGCAACACTTGCGGGCTCGCAAAGCGGAAGCCGCAGTTGCTGGCAAGGAGCGCCGAAGACGCTCCTTGCCAGCAACTGCGACCCTCACAAAATTTACGCTGTTACGCAAGGAAACACGCGCACATGAAAACATGAAAAATACAACAAATACACACAACAAATACATAAAAAGCTTACTTACAGGAAGAGGGAGCATCCAGGACCTCGAAAAACTAAAGTTACACCTCAATTTAACTCAAATTAAAAGAGTTTAGACACTAAAAAAAAAAATTAAGCGAGAGAAAAAATGGCCACTGAAAAAAAAGAAAACGAGGCTAAAGCAGTCTAAAGACGCAAAACACCACCAAACACCTACGTATTTGCTGAAAAACAACTACGAGATTAAAAAACAAGGACGCAACCCACGTGACCACAAAAACATTACAAATACAACAAATACAAACAACAAACACATAAAAAGGTTACTCACAGCAAGGGGGGGGGGGCACCCAGGACCTCTGCAAGTGAAGTTACACCTCCATTTAACCACAAATTTCGGTGTTTAGAGACCCGAAAATCACCTAAGCGAGAGAAAAAATGGCCAACGAACAAAACGAAAACGAGGTTGATGGTCCCTAAACACGCAAAACACTACCATAAACACGCAAAACACTACCAAACAGCTACGGATATTCCGAAAAAGTCGTGCGACATAGAAAACGAAGGGCGCTAAATCAGTCACATTATGTACACCAAACACCATTAGCTCACTTACAATTTCATTGCCATCATTTTTTGACGGGCAATTCGCTAGTGCACAATAAGGAGGATGGTTTGAGAAGCAGAATCTTCTCCAAGGATCACAGCTGGACAATTGCAGGAGTTGGTGGCATCCTAGGGTCATCAAGTCTCCAAAACTACCATCCAGCAAGCCCTCCATGCCAACAAACTATTTGGAAAGCTTTCTAGAAGAAAGCATCTACTGTCATAAACCACCAAGCTGGAATCAGATTCTATGGTTGGATGAGACAAAACAGAGCTTTCTGGCCACAAATAGGTGAGTTGGTCATAAATCAAAGATTCAAGATTATGATGAAAATAACCTAATCCCCACTGGGATGTAACGTAGTGGATCTGGGAGATTGTGGGGCTATTTTTCTTCCAAACGCCCTTAGAATCGTCTTAGGATACATAACATCATGTACTCCATCAAATACCAAGGGATTTTACATCACAATATGACTGTGCGGCCAAGCGACTAACACTGGGTCTTGGCTTGATCTTCAAAGCAGGTCATTGATCCAAAGAACACCTTCAAATACACGCAAAAATTACACATCCCAGACCTAAATCTCATTGAAAACACATGGAATGGGGTGAGCTAAAGAGAAGAGTCCATAAGCGATGACCAAGGATCTACGAAAGTTGTATGAAGGAGCAGCCTACGATAACTTTATATATGTTCTCCCACCTCATCCAGCATCATAACAGAAGACCTAATGCTGAAAAACTCTTAGCAAAAGGAGGATGCACAAAGTACTAAATTCATGGATGTATATATAAATTCAAGGATGTGTATATGTGTTTTTATATATCTGGTCACCAGAACACTATAGCGACCAAAAATGGCCTACTGGGAACAAGATTTCAATCTGGCTGTGTGTCCACCATTTCTGGCCTTGTCTGTATCGGGTTGCCCTGCACTAGGAGAAGTCGTATCCCCAGACCAGTAAGTGAAGGACAAGGGAGGATGAGAGCGTGCCCTGCAGCTAGTGCAGCCAATCATTAAACAGTAGATAAAACCCAGCATGCAGTCAGTATGGGGATAACAAGGAAGCAGTAAAGATAGTGAGGATGCAGCTATGGGCAAAAGGAGATGGGGAGGAGAGCTACCGGGCCAGAGCAGCTGGAGGGCTACGAGGGTGAAACTTCTAAGAAGCGAGGCTGGCATCCAAAGTATAATGCATCTCTATGAAGGGCATCCTTCCAGGCTCCTAGAAAACAGCCTGTCTGGCTTCTAAAAAAAAATCTTCCTGGCTCCTAAATTTACAAGAGTTTACATCTAAAATCTACCTTACTACATATTTAAACCAAAGTAATTTGGGAATATAACTCAGCTCTAAAGGAGCTGTAGTTTGGTCTAAGACATTGTGCTGTGACAGACTAGCAGCCCTCATCTCTTAGTTGCCAGCCATTTTATAGTGGTCCACTGGTTAGGATTTGGTGCTTTCACCATTATGACCTGGGTTCAATTCCTGCCAGGGAACCAAGAGGTCACACCACCCTGAAGCCATGCAGGGTTGGACCTGGTCAGTACTTGGATGGGAGACCACCTGGACGTGGAAGATTGTAGCATCCTATACTTCTATTATATGGGTGTATATTGAGCTACACATCCAGTTTATCCCTATACTGATATTATATGGGTGTATATTGAGCTACACATACAGTTTATCCCTATACTGATATTATATGGGTGTATATTGAGCTACACATACAGTTTATCCCTGTACTTATAGTATATGGGTATATATTCAGCTGTGCATACAGTTTATCCCAGTAGTGATAATATATGGGTGTATATTGAGCTGTACATACAGTATGTCCCTGTGCTTGCACGCGCACACAAATGCGCACCATCGACATCTGTGCGCACTCTCCTTTTTCAGTCACTCTCATCACCACCTATAACCTGCGGTCAGCCCTCTACCTGTTGATATGGACTAACTGAAAAACCTGAAAGTGATGACCTCAAGATACAGGGAAGATCAGCCAAAGAATGAGCAAGAATTTCCAGGTACAGCACAATCTAAAATATTTCTCTATATAGGAACACGGATATGTCTTAGTTTAGAGTTTAAGACATGCTGTAGGCAGCTGTGTGGTGTATGGTGGGATGCTTATGCTGGCCAATGGCCATGCTGTGCCTTTGGTGGGATTCAATTCATCAAATCTTACCCCACAGACGAAGCATGATCATAGCATGGGAGCATTACAGAAGGAGTGAGAGATGTGGGACATTGTGCAGATGTTGGGAGCGCTATGTTGGGCGTGCGCCTGTAAGTTGTGCTACCCCCTGTACTGATTTGTACTGTTTATCCCTGTATTGATAGTATATAGGTGTATAACTGGCTGTATATACCGTGTCTTTCTATAGGTGTATAACGGGCTGTATCTACCCTGTCTCCCCCTCTCTATAAGTGTATAACAGGCTGTATATACACCGTGTCTCCCTCTATAGGTGTATAACAGGCTGTATATACCGTGTCTCCCTCTATTAGGTGTATAACAGGCTGTATATACTGTGTCTCCCTCTATTAGGTGTATAACAGGCTGTATATACACCGTGTCTCCCTCTATTAGGTGTATAACAGGCTGTATATACACCGTGTCTCCCTCTATTAGGTGTATAACAGGCTGTATATACCGTGTCTCTCTCTATTAGGTGTATAACAGGCTGTATATACTGTGTCTCCCTCTATAGGTGTATAACAGGCTGTATATACCGCATCTTCCTCTCTATAGGTGTATAACAGGCTGTATATACCGTGTCCCCCTCTCTACAGGTGGAATACAGGCTGTGGATACTGGTTCTCCCTCTCTACAGGTGGATAACAGGCTGTGTATACCGGGTTGTCCTCTCTATATGTGTATAACAGGCTGTTTATACAGGGTATCCGTCTCTACAGGTGTATAATGGGCTGTATGTACCAAGTCTCCCTCTCTATAGGTGTATAACGCGCTGTATGTACCAAGTCTCCCTCTATAGGTGTATAACGGGCTGTATATACGGTGTCTCCCTCTCTATAGGTGTATAACGGGCTGTATATGCCGGGTATCCCTCTCTATAGGTGTATAACGGGCTGTATATGCCGGGTATCCCTCTCTATAGGTGTATAACGGGCTGTATATACCTAGGCTCCATCGCTATAGGTGTATAAAGGGCTGTATATGCCGGGTATCCCTGTCTATAGGTGTATATCAGGGTGTATATACAGGGTCTCCCTCTCTACAGGTGGATAACAGGCTGTTTATACTGTGTGTCCCCCTCTATATGTGTATAACTGGCTGTATATACCAGCTCTACATCTCCATAGGTGTATAACGGGCTGTATATGCCGGGTTTCCCAGTCTATAGGTGTATCAGGGTGTATATACAGGGTCTCCCTCTACATGTGGATAACAGGCTGTTTATACCGAGTCTTCCTCTCTATAGGTGTATCACGGGCTACATATACAGAGTCTCCATCTCTATAGGTGGATAACACACGGGCTGTATATACAGAGTCTCCCTCTCTACAGGTGGATAACAGGTTGTGTATACCTGGCCCTCCTCTCTTTATGTGTATAACAGGCTGTTTATACAGGGTATCTGTCGCTATAGGTGTATAACGGGCTGTATATGCCGGGTATCCCCATCTATAGGTTTATATACAGGGTCTCCCTCTCTACAGGTGGATAACAGGCTGTTTATACCGTGTGTGCCCCCCCCCCCCCCCTCCCTCTATATGTGTATAACGGGCTGTATATACCAGGTCTCCCTCTCTATAGGCTGTATAACAGGCTGTATATACCGGGTCTCCCTCTCTATAGGTGTATAACGGGCTGTATATACCGGGTCTCCCTCTCTATAGGTGTATAACCTGCTGTATATACCGGGTCTCCCTCTCTATAGGTGTATAACCTGCTGTATCTACCCTGTCTCCCCCTCTATTTGTGTAACAGGCTGTATATACCGTGTCTCCCTCTCTATAGGTGTATAACAGGCTGTATATACCGTGCCACCCTCTCTATAGGTGTATGACAGGCTGTATATACCGGGTCTCTCTCTCTATAGGTGTATAACGGGCTGTATATACCGGGTCTCCCTCTCTATGTGTATAACCTGCTGTATATACCGGGTCTCCCTCTCTATAGGTGTATAACCTGCTGTATCTACCCTGTCTCTCCCTCTCTATTTGTGTAACAGGCTGTATATACCGTGTCTCCCTCTCTATAGGTGTATAACGGGCTGTATATACCGTGTCTCCCTCTCTATAGGTGTATAACAGGCTGTATATACCGTGCCACCCTCTCTATAGGTGTATAACAGGCTGTATATACCGTGTCACCCTCTCTATAGGTGTATAACAGGCTGTATATACCGTGTCTCCCTCTCTATAGGTGTATAACAGGCTGTATATACCGGGTCTCCCTCTCTATAGGTGTATGACAGGCTGTATATACCGGGTCTCTCTCTCTATAGGTGTATAACGGGATGTATATACCGGGTATCCCTCTCTATAGGTGTATAACGGGCTGTATATACCGGGTCTCTCTCTCTATAGGTGTATAACGGGATGTATATACCAGGTATCCCTCTCTACAGGTGGATAACGGGCTGTATATACCGGGCATCCCTCTCTATAGGTGGATAACGGGCTGTATATACCGGGTCTCCCTCTCTATAGGTGTATAACGGGCTGTATATACCGGGCATCCCTCTCTATAGGTGGATAACGGGCTGTATATACCGGGTCTCCCTCTCTATAGGTGGATAACGGGCTGTATATACCGGGTATTCCTCTCTATAGGTGTATAACGGGCTGTATATACCGGGTATCCCTCTCTATAGGTGTATAACGGGCTGTATATACCGGGTATCCCTCTCTACAGGTGGATAACGGGCTATATACCGTATCCCGCTCTCTACAAGTGCATACCAGGCTGTATATACCGAGTCTCCCTCTCTATATGTGTATAACAGGCTGTATATACCGTGGATCCCGGTCTGATGCGCCATCGTTCGGCTTCTGACAGCTCGAGTTCAGGGAGCGGCTCCCGGGCCTGTGTGAGGGGCGTGGCTAAGTACATGTGGGCGTGCTTTGATGCGCTAAGCCGCATTCGCTCCCCCCTTGTGGGTGGTGACTGAGCGCTCCTTGATCGGAGCTGATGGATAGAAAGTTCGTTTGTGGGTGGGCTTTATGGCGCAGAGCCTTCTGGGACACGTAGTTTATTGTCTGCTCATTTATAAAGCAAGTTGTAACGTGTAGATAGCGCCAAAGATGCTGGTATTGGAAGTATGTGCAGGAAGCTGGGTGTGTCCTAACTAAGGGGTCAGATCATGTGACACCGTCAGTATGTACAGTACATAACCATTGTGATCCCCCACAGCCCCCTTCATATCTTCACACCATGTAGACATTACTTATAGGCATATGTAAGTGTCAGGGGTTGTGATGCATCTGATAGAAGACAAAAAAAAACTCCTTCTCTCTCTCTTTCTCTCTTCATATCCCTCTCCTCTCTCACTCCCTCCTACTTTCTCTTCTCTTTCTTTCTCCCTCTCTTTCTATAGGTCTCCCTGTCTCTAAACTGTCCCTCACTCTCCTCTCTTTCTCTCCTCTCTCTCCCTCCCCTCTCTCCCCCCTCACTCTCTCTCCCTCTCTTTCTCTCCCTTTCCTCTTTCTCTCCCTCCCACTCTCCACTCTCACTCCCTCTCTATCTCCCTCCATCTCTCTCCCTCCTCCTCGCTCTCTCTCTCTCTTCCCTCTCTTTTTCTCTCTCTCTCCTCTCATTCACCCTCCCACCCCCCCTCTCTCTCCCTCTCTTTCTCTCCCTCTCCTCTCTTTCTCTCCCTCTCTCTCCACTCGCACTCCCTCTCTATCTCCCTCCATCCCTCTCCCTCCTTCTTTCTCTCTCCTGCTTCTCTCTTTTCTCTCTCCCTCTCTCTCACCTACCTCTCTACCCCGCTCTCTCTGCCTCTCCTCTATCTCTCTTCCCTCTCTCCCTCCTCCCTCTCTTTCTTCTCTCTCTCCTCTCTTTCTCCTTCTCTCTATCATAGAAAAAACACCCATACTGTCACCATTTTGTACTTTGACCCCCAGTCATGGTAATAAAAAAAGAGTCCTCTGGTAATTTTCTCATTATTAGAGTTTATTTAAAAAATAATGTGGATCAGCAGCAAATCCCAACCCAAAATGGCTGCCACTGACTCACTCACAGAACTGCTACTGACAGAAATATATCCAGATACAGCTTTTATATTTGTTTACATAAGACCCATGGTACAACCCATCTAGGAGCAAATAACATTTTATTCATATATGATATCCAATACGAATATAACACACACTTTGGTAAAATCTGTGGGTACATCTACTTTATATGAAACACTTGTGTGCAGTAAATGATGCTTATTAGACCTTGGAGATGACTGAAAATTCATATTTGCTATGTCTAGACCTGTGTACTTGTCTCTAACTGAAACTGCCAAGTCATGGGTCATGTAGACTTAACTATTTCATACCTAATGGATTACAATGGAAAATTACAGTTATATATACTAAATAATGTAAAGATATTTGTATTTTCCACATCTCCCCTCCATCTCTCTCTCTCCTCACTATCCCTCTCTCTCCCTCTCTCTCCCTCCATCCCTCTCCCTCCTCCTCTCTCTCTTCATCTCACTCCGCTCTCCCTCTTCTCTCTCACTCCCTCTCTCATTCCACCCCTCTCACTCCTTCTCTCTTCCCTCTCTTTCTCTCCCTCCCTCCCCTTTCTCCCACATTCCCTCTCCCTCCCTCACTCCCCTTCCCTTTGCTCTCTTTCTCTCCCTCCCTCTCTCTACTCTCACTCCCTCCCTATCTTTCTCCATCCCTCTCCATCCTTCTCTCTCTCCTCCCTCTTTCATTCTCTCTCTCCCTCCCCTCTCTCTCCTCTCGTTCTCCCCCTCTCTACCCTAGCTCTCATCCCCTCTCTCTCTCTCCCTCCCTCTCCTTTCTCTCTCTTCCCTCGCTCTCTCTGTACTCTCTGTCTCCCTCCCTCCCTTCCTCTCCCTCCATCCCTTCACTCTCTCTCTATCTCATCTCTTTCCCTCACTCTCTCTCTCCCTCTCTCTCCTCTATCTCTCTCCCTCCCCCTCTCTCTCCCCCTCTATCCTTCCCCCTCTCCTCTGTCTATCCCTCTCCTTCCTTCTATCTCTCTCTCCCTCTCTCCATCTCTCTGCTCTCCATCTCCTCTCTCACTCCCTCTCTCCCTCCATCCCCATTCCGTCCCTCCTCTCTCTTCTCTCTATCTTCCCTCTCCCTCCCTCTCCTGTCTCTCTCCTTCTCTCTCCCTCTCTTTCTCCATTCTCTCTCCATTTCCTCTCTCTTTCTCCCTCCCCCTCTCTCTCCCTCTCTCTCTCCCTCCCTCTCTTTCTCTCCCTCCCCCTCTCCTCTCTCTCATTTCCCTATCTCTCTCTCTCTTTTCTCTACTCTCTTTCTTCTTCTCTCCCCTTCCCCCCTTTCTCTTCCTCTCCTCTCTCTCCCTCTCTCCTCTGTTTCCCTTCCTCTCTCTCTCTCTCTCTCTCTCTCTCTCTCTCTCTCTCCCTCTTTCTCTCTCTCTCCCTCCATCCCCCCCTCTCTCTCTCTATCTCATCTCTTTTCCCCTGCTATTCCCCCCTCTCTCATCTCTATCTCTCTCTGTTTCTCTCCTCCCTACTTTATATGATACACTTTTTAGACCTTGGAGATGACTGAAAATTCATGTTTGCTATGTCTAGACCTGTGCACTTGTCTATAGCTGAAACTGCCAAGTCATGGGTCATGTAGACTTAACTATTTCATACCTAATGGATTAAATTTGAAAATTACTGTTTAAGGGCTAAAATTCACAAGTGTCACAAAAATGATGAATGACATATATATATATATATATATATACTAAATAATGTAAAGATATTTGTATTTTCCACAACAACTTCCCCCTATGACAATCAAAATTGTCATCAAGTGAAGAATACAAATATGACAGGGTATAACTGTAAAATAAATATTATATATTATTATATTATTATAAATTCAGTCAGATGAGTTTCCTACAACATGGAGATATTAGATCTTATCTCACAGAGTCATTTGCACCTGTTACCTTAATACATTACAAAATAATACATAATTATAAATAGAAAATCAAAAACACAAGTTTATTAATCCAATATGATTTGTGGAATAATATAAAGAACCTTCCAATAATGGAATCCATAGCATGAAGTTTCACAGATATTATAGTCTGTTGAATGAAAGCTTTACAATTAGTGATTATAAAGCGGGAGCAAGAAAATATGAAATCTTGATGGTAAAACAATTGATCCATGAAAACAAGTGAGCACCTGTTTGAAGAAATCCAAATAACAAGGAAAGAGTCCAATGGGGTGTATGAAAACATCCACATATGCTATTATATGTTTCCAAGAGACAGTCCAAATAGCGTGCAATAGATATAAAAGTCCAGATTTGTAAAAATAAAATACAATGGTTAATGCAGACAAAATTGCCTTACTTAATTCTCAACCAATTACCAATAAATAGGCCATAGAACCAATTTCCCTTTATACTTATTGTTTATGAGGCATTTAGGTGATAGATGTAATTTAATAACCAATAAGGTTGGTACTGATATGACTAATAACCCAGAGTGTATGCATGATAATTTCTTCTTTTCTTAATTGCTATTCCTTATCAGATGTTAGTACGTAAGTTGTTAGAATACTGTGCAAAATGTTGGAAGCCAAACAATAGTAAAAAGGAAGACAGGTATAGTAAAAAGCAGAAGAAATGAGAATGACAACATATGCTCAGACAAACTTCATACAGGCCTAGTCTTACACATCACACTGAGGTAGGTTCTTCTTTGTCCATACAGTAAACGATAAACAGGTGGATCACTTTCTTCTGGATGGTGAGATTCTCTGGTCAAAGCAACAGGCCATCATGTGCAGATCTTCAGGCAGAAGATAAGAAATATGTGGTTTTCTGACAGATCTTTACATCTTTATTCTTTTGCAGCAGATATATGTATTAGCGTATGGTCATGTCAATGAGCAAGACTTTGAATATGTCCTTCATGGGGATGGGCCTTGATTTTAGGCATGATTCTCATATTTTTCTTCTTCCATGTCCTTAGGCAAGCATGCAGCATAGAAATGCAGTTTCATATAGGTATTCTTTCTGGATGATGGTCTTGTCAATACATGTCTGTATCAGTCCCTTTGCGCAGGGAGCCACAAGTGAACAAATGGCAAGCATTACACCAATTGAAGTCATCACAGAGAGGGCTATGCCTTTCCATCTTTCGAACCATTACTGAAGCCAGCTGGTGAACAGGTTTTCCATCCCTGAATTTTCTGCTAGTTTATTTGACCGGGCGGTCAATCCCTCCAGGGACTTTAGTAACTCTCCCTTCAGGTGCGTATTATTAGGGATGAAGGTGCAGCAGACAGTGCCAAACATTTTACAAACAACTCCTTCGTTTGCTAGAAGCATGTCCAGTGCCCTGCGGTTTTGTCACTTGAGCAGACTTGTTTTATCTAGTTGTTCAGTCGAGCCTTGTACTGCATCTCTTGTATAGTTCACAAATCTTTGTTGGTTATAGAAGATGTAATTTATCCAGTCAACATTCTTATTTACTGTTACCCACCAGGTGAACATTGATTCAAATGCTGCTGCAATTTAAATTCTGGCCTTGATCTGATAGTGCACAGGGTACTCCAATGGAGTCGATGTATTGTCTCTGTCATCAAAGTTGCCACTTGGGGTGGATCTCTTAGGTCGGGTCAAGGCCTTTGCAGATTTGTGTTGCAGTAAGACCTAGTTATTTTTCAGGAAGCAGATAAAAGTGCATCACCAATTGTATTAATGCACAAGTTCCTTGCCAGTTTGGTGGCAACACTTGTCTGAGTTTTAGTCCTCCATAGTACCACCACACATCTGCTCTCTCTGTAGTATGATTAGCAAACCACTCATCAGGATACTCATTATTCACAGTGGTTATTACTTCGTTGCAGGAGACACAGTTGTAATTGGCTTCATACAGAGTGAACTGTGGAGGTTGTATCTTGACTACAGGTTGGAATAAGTATTGTAATGTCGTACAGTTTTGCATTGCTTATCCTACGAACAGTTGCAACATACGTTTTAGTCCCTCCTTGTCATTTACACTACTAATCATTTTGGCAGTGGTTCTTTAGGTGAATTTGGGGTTCTGAGAATATCAGGATCATCTCCTGGCTCTGGATTCAAAACTCATATCCATATCCATCCAATTGGAGCCCTATATTGGCTCCCCAGACATAGAGTCCTGAATCACAGTGCTTTGGAGTTTTGAGAGTCAGGTGGATAGGGTTGCAATCTTGGCCATTTTTGCATCCAGTTTCACTATTGTCCTTAGTTTTGCTCATTCTTGTTTTTACATCTGGGCAATGGCCACTTGGCTACTGGTGGTATTCTTAATCTACATTTGTATTGTCATTTCTAAAGTACACTATGCACATATATTTGTCTGACCATTTCAGACTTTACTCATTTTCTCGGCAGGGTATGATTGTACAAAAGTCAAACTGTGCTGTTCCTGTCTGACCTTCAGTAAATGTTAGGTTAGTGGCTTCAGGTATCCATCTCACCTCTGAAGCTATCTCTTGACCAATCATTCTTTATCTATCATCTATTCTCTATCATCATTCTTTAATTTTTCTGATTAGCCTTTGTGGATTTGTCCCTTAATCTGTTTTTGTATATTCTCCCAGATCAGGGTAGATGTTAGTATAATGTGATATGGATCAAGATTAATATGTACTTTCTCATCCCGCACCATCCTGGACATCTGAAGGGGTGTCACAATCTGTATTAGAGCATCATTCTGGGGATCCCTTCCTGCTTCCCCAAGGCCCCTCTAATCTGTCTGAACACAGCAGTATCTTCACTGGGTTTGAGAAGAGTGACCCAATTGGTTTCACTCCCCTTTTTAGCCAGACTTTGTGTAGCAGACAGGTGTGGGGTTACTCAGGTTAGCAGTTAGGTTCCCAGGAAGGTGCAGATAGAGGGACCCTCTTGCAGTGGGTTAGATGTATCCAGGAGGTCTTTTCTTGGTAAGGACCTTTCCACTTGGCGTCCATCCAGTTTTTCCTTTTGATGATATTAACTCATTCTCCTGGTTTTATCAGTGTAGGTAGTTCCTGGTGTTTCTGTATAAGGAGTCTCTTAGTCAGCAAACTCTGCATCTGTTGTTATCTGCTCTTATCACAATAAGTACTTAGTAGATACTTTCATCATATATCAGGGCACGCTTGTCTTTTCTTTGTCTTTACAGGCACGTACTCACTGTCATCTTCTTCTGGGGTAGACAAGCGTGACAGAAATCCAAACATACAAGAAACTTCCTACATCTTATAGGTAGACATTTTCACATTATTATTATTATTATTATTATTATCTTTATTTATATCGCGCCAACATATTCCGTAGCGCTGTACAGGGGGTTAGTACATGGCAAAAAACAAACTTAACACCTTAAAGAATGGAGGGCCCTGTTTTTGAGCATATAATCAAATGTACATAGTGCTTGTTTCCAAGACACGGACACACAATTGAAAACTCACAAACTTACAATCTAAGGCCCTCATTCAATTGCGATTTGGCCAATTGAATAGGGCTCTAAATAAGCACATAGCATATTTTTTTTAAAGAAGTTTTTAGTTAGTGAAAACCTTGCTTTTGGATAGATTCTTACTAACTAAAAACTTCTTTAAAAAAAATATGTGCTTATTTAGAGGCCTATTCAATTGGCCAAATTGCAATTGAATGAGGGCCTAAAGGTTTAGGTGCGATACAAGAGGGTGACAAATACAAAATGGCAACGTGAATGCAATTTGTTTAATCAATTGGAGGGGTCTGTGAGCTGTACTGTAGATTGTGGGTGGGAGTGTTATTAAGCTGTGGAGTGTGCAGTTGTAATTATAAAGGCTGAAGGTGATATGATTTTTTAAATAGGTGTGTTTTTAGAATTTTTTAAAGGTTTTGAGGCAGGAAGTTATTCTAATGGAGCGAGGCAAGGAGTTCCAGATAGTAGGGGCTGCGCGAGAAAAGTCCTGAAGACGGGAGTGAGAGGAGGTGATGAGAGTGGAGGAAAGAAGAAGGTTGTTAGTAGAACGAAGGGGGCGGTTGGGAGAGTATTTTGAAACAAGAGCAGAGATATAAGGGGGTGCACTGTTGTTGAGGGCTTTATGTGTTAGGGTCATGATTTTAAATTCGATTCGGGAAGCTATGGGAAGCCAGTGGAGTGATTGACAGAGAGGAGCTGCAGACACTGAGCGTTTGGTATTGAAGATGAGTCTAGCGGAGGCGTTCATTATGGATTGGAGGGGAGACAGACAAGAGATGGGGAGGCCAGCAAGAAGGGAATTGCAGTAGTCGAGATATGATGAGAGAGTGTATTAGAATTTTAGCTGTGTCTTGTGTAAGATAATGACGAATTTTGGAGATGTTTTTTAGGTGAAACTGACAAGGAACATTATATATACTTATCCTAAAATTTCCCTAACTGTAACATAAATATAACATATGCATAACTCTATAATAAACAATGGGTGATATAAACTAAAATTAAGTGACAATGTAAATCATGCAAAGCTAATAAATATATTAAATACTTGTAAAAAACATAATGAACCATTATTTTCTACTGCTGCTAAAGCAGCAAAAATTATTGTTAGGACAGTTAAAATACTACTATTTATCAGCTTTAATAAATTGCAATTCGGCAAATTTTAAAGGGCTCTATATAAGCACATAGTATATTATTTTACAGAAGTTTTTAGTTTGTAAAGACCTTGCTTTTGGCTAGAAGTTCACAAACTAAAAACTTCTGTAAAAAATATGCTGTGTGCTTATATAGAGCTTTCTAGAATTTGCTGAATTGCAATTTAATAAGGCTGTATGTCTTTATAAGTGATAAGACATTACTTGATTTATCCTGTAACAGGTTGTAAATTTAAAAGGAAATTGCTCATTTTATTACTGTCAATATACATTTACTAATAAAGCTCTAAAATCTTTTCTTAAGTCATAATGTAATCCACCTCTTATCATGTTTCTTTCTTAGAGGCTTAGAAATACCTTGAAAAGATTTTCATAATTGTTTACTCATTTGCACCATAGCCATCATCGGAGCTGGGGATATAATAACTGGTACAATAATATAGTGTTTATCCAGCATGAATACAGAAAATATAACACATAAAATAATACAGAATTGGGCCCTCATTCAATTGCGATCTGGCCAATTGAATAGGGGCCTAAATAAGCACATAACATATTTTTTTAAAATAAGTTTTTAGTTCGTGAAAACCTTGCTTTTGGATAGATGCTTACTTACTAAAAACTTCTTTAAAAAATATATGTTATGTGCTTATTTAGAGGCCTATTCAATTGGCCAAATCGCAATTGAATGAGGGCCTTGGTATGATAAGTTTCTTTAACCAGATAAGATATCATACACTGATTTCTAGTAATATATGTACCCTCCCTGTGCAGGGACAGAGCACGAAGCATATTTATACCGACAGGGAGAAATGTCAACACGAGGATACCTTCGATAAGCCTAAAAAAAAATCTAATTAATAAATAATAAAAATACTAGCAAATTCTAAAGAAAAATTATAAGGAAACACAACATCTAAAAATGAAAATGGAATATATTCTTAGGCCCTCATTCAATTGCAATTTTTCCAATTGAATAAGGCTCTAAATAAGCACATAACATATTTTTTTAAAGATGTTTTTGGTTAGTAAACATCTATCCAAAAGCAAGGTCTTCACTAACTAAAAACTTATTTAAAAAAAAAATGCTATGTGCTTATTTAGAGCGCTATCCAATTGGCCAAATCGCAATTGAATGAGGCCCTTAGTCTGTTGACATTTCTGACCATCCTATATGCTTATCATAACCCATAAAATAATTTTACCTTGTTAAAACTTTGTAATAATTAATTCTATTGAACAGATACATTTGCACCTAAATATTACCAAAAAATGTACTACGCTACTACAATTATCTCAAAAGAGATATATTGGGTATTTACAAGCTGTTCTGGCAAAAGTAAAACAATATTGTTCCTACCGAGGCATTTTGTTTATCTTGAATAGAATGATCAGTTCTGTAAACATTGGATTTTGGCCAGTGTATTAGTATGGTTGAAATAATAACAGAACTTCAGTGAATGTAATTACATTTTCACATTATATGCTTTTAAACAGTTTTTTAATTGTAACAAAACCTTAAAAATCTTTTCTATTTTAATAACCCCATATTTTACCAATTACTGTTTTTACTTGCAACTAATTTTCTCAAATATCAACCTTAAAAAAAAACATGTAATACAATTATGAACCAGCTTTTAATAAAACCTTAATTCTGTTTATCCAAAATGGCCAACGGTATAAAAAATTCAAATATTAAAACACAAATATTAATCTGAAATTGATTCAATTTCAGATTATATATTCTCTATAAGCAATTTTATTATACTGTCGATCAGATATAATGGACACTCTTTGCACAAAAATACAATTATCTAATTTGGGTATATTTTCCTATATGAATACCAATATTCATCATACATTATTCCAGGAGATCAACAACAGATCTCTCTTTCCACAACACAACTTCACATGACAATCAGAACATACCTGATGTCCTCACATATAGACAGATCTCAATCTAGCTCACACACTACATAACGCTGTAAACATATGTTCAAGCACACTCAACAACACAGAACAGAGGACCAATCTTCCTCTTCTTCCATTTCCCAAACAGCACGCACTGCACGCGGTACTGACACTCAATACTCACAGTACTCACACTCAGTACTCACACTCACATTCATGGGCCCAGTTCATTCATGTTTTTTCACCAATAGCCTCTTTTTTCACAGCAACGCCATGCGAATGTAGATAGCAAAACTACACTCTATCTTTTCATCTAACAGCTCCGCTCTCAAAAACCCATCTAGACAACACACCTTTTAAAGGTAAGGTAAACCGGTCACACCTTTTATATAGGTATGGTAAACCTCTCCACTTCTTCTAGGTAAAGTAAACCTGTATAGGCACACCTATATTCTCCTTTATTTACCCTATCGCCATTTCTAGGTAGGCACACCTATTCTCGCCATTAAGGAAGGCAACTCCTATCTAATCTATATTCTCACCATTTCTAGGTAGGCACACCTATTCTCGCCATTAAGGAAGCAACTCCTATCTAATTCTCGCCATTTCTAGGTAGGCACACCTATTCTCACCATTGAGGATGGCAATTCCTATCTAATCTATATTCTCACCATTTCAAGGTAGGCACACCTATTCTCGCCATTAAGGAAGGCAACTCCTATGTAATCTATATTCTCGCCATTTCTAGGTAGGCATACCTATTCTCGCCATTAAGGAAGGCAACTCCTCTGTTAAGCTGTATCTACTTTAAATAAAATCTACAGTGCTTCTTAAAATAATACCTTGTCAGGTACAACATCTCTTTAATATATCCTAACCCTAGTATCAGTAATTACACTTTTGCATGTACAATATCTACTTCATATTCACTTCAACCACAGTATCTGATCATATAGAAAAAATACATATACAGAGACAGACATGAACATCTCTAAACTCTGTACTTCACACTTTAAACAAGACCCCCTTTCTCTTTGCTCTAGCTGTTGTTGACCCTCTAAACCCCTCCTCTCTGATCTTAGCATAAGGCCCTGGCTTGCTCCAGAAGAGGCTGGTTCCTATGACATAGGCTGTGAGGTGTCAGGGGTAGAATTGGAAGGAGTGTGTGGGTCAGTAGGCATGACGTTCTCCAGGACACTAAGCTCCACCCACCTGGATGGGGCTGGTTGAACACTCTTTTTAATTTAAAACTGTGCCAACATATCCCATGTGGCTTAACAATGACGCAAAGATCATGATGAGGAAAAAGAAACATGCATTTAAATTATACAAGAAGGAGGGAACAGAGGCAGCTTTATGTGACTATAAGGCAATCAACAAGGCTTGCAAAAGGGCTATTAGACTGGCTAAAATAGAAAATGAGAAGTCAGTTGCAAAGGAAAGTAAGACTAACCCTAAAATATTTTTTAAATATATTAATGGGAAGAAGGCGAGGAAGGAAGCTATAGGAACATTACAATGTGACACAGGCCATCTGATAATTAGTGACGAGGAAAAGGCAGATGAGCTAAATAGGTTATTTTCGTCTGTATACACAAGGGAGGTACCAGTGGTTGGGAAACCGCAACATAATGTGGCTACACTACCATCACTAAATAATTGGTTAACGCAGGAAGAAATCCAAAAGAGATTGGAGAAAATAAATGTTAATAAAGCCCCAGGTCCTGATGGAATACATCCAAGGCTACTGAGGGAGCTGGGTTCTGTAATAGCCAAACCATTATATCTAATCTTTCAAGACTCACTCACTACAGGGTCTCTACCGAATGACTGGAGAAAAGCAGAGGTGATACCTATATTTAAGAAGGGATCAAGAGCAAATCCGGGGAATTATAGACCAGTGACCTTCACATCTGTAGTTGGGAAGCTTTTAGACGGGTTTAAAAGGGACAGAATACAAGAATATGTCTATTTGAACAAGATCATAGGTAGCAGTCAACACGGATTTCTGAAGGATAGGTCATGTCAGACCAATCTAATTAGTTTCTATGAGGAGGTTAGTAGGAACTTGGATCAGGGCAACTCAGTGGATGTAGTCTTTTTGGATTTTTCAAAGGCATTTGATACAGTGCCACATGGAAGCAAACTAAGTGATACAGGAATTGCAGTAAATATCTGCTCATGGATCGAGAGCTGGCTAAAAGACAGGAAGCAAAGGGTTGTTGTAAAAGGAACATACTCCGATTGGACTAATGTGATAAGTGGGGTTCCTCAAGGTTCAGTATTAGGTCCTCTTTTTTTTAACATATTTATTAATGACGTAGAAGTAGGATTTGAAAGTAGTGTCTCCATTTTTGCTGATGACACTAAGTTGTGCAAGGTAATAAAATCAGATAATGATGTACTTTCCCTACAAAGGGATTTGCATAAATTAGAAAATGGGCGGCTAAATGGCAGATGAGATTTAATACAAATAAATGCAAGGTTATGCATTTGGGAAGGAAAAATAGCCATGCAATTTATAATCTTAATGGAGCAAATCTAGGGGTATCAGATATTGAAAGGGATTTGGGAGTACTTGCAAAGGCAAGTAAAATATTAGCATGTGTTAAGAAGGGTATAGAAGCAAGGGAAGCAAATATAATTCTATCACTATACAAATCCCTAGAAGGCCCTCATTTGAAATATGGAGTACAATTTTGGGCACCACTTCATAAAAAGGAAATTTTAGAGCTGGAAAAAGTACAGAGTAGGGCTACAAAACTAATAAGGGGAATGGAGGGGCTAAGTTATGAAGAAAGACTAACCAAATTAAACTTATTTTCGCTAGAAAAAAGGCATCTACGAGGGGATATGATTACCTTTTTTAAATACATCCAGGGTCAATATAAGGCTTTGTCAAGTGAACTTTTTATAGCAAGAGATTTTCAACTGACATCCTTTGAGGTTAGAGGAAAAAAGATTTCACCTTAAACAAAGAAAAGGGTTCTTCACAGTTAGGGTGGTTAAACTGTGGAATTCTCTACCAAAGAAGGTGGTGACAGCGAATTCGATAGACAACTTCAAAAAGGTAGATATATTTTTGAATAAAGAGGCCATTCAAGGCTATCCTAGATAACTAGCGAAGGAATTTCGATCTAAGGAGAAATTTGATCGCTAGTTTCTGGGGTCAGGAAGGAATTCTGCTTTTTTTCCCCTTATGAGACAATTGGCAAAGTTTCAATGTTTTTTTTTTTTTCTGTTTGCCTTCCTCTGGATCAATTAACATTTAATAATAAATAGTCCACATATTAAAAAGATCAATAGAGATCTAAAAAGGTTGAACTTGATGGACTAACTCTTTATTCATCCTCCAATACTATACTATTAATAATTATTTAACAACTAATTAATTAATAACTAATCTGCATATTGCAGATCAGAGGAGATCTTAACAGGTTGAACTTGATGGACTGAAAGTATTTTTTCAACCTTAATTACTATATAACTATGTAACTATGAGATTGGCTTCAATGTACTCCTTCCACACTCCATCACCGACACCTAACACAGGGTCCTACATGAGGTTTTACGCCCCTTCCGCCCCCACACCCTCTGTCCACTTGGAAAACATAATCTCGACAGAAAAAAATTCTTGCGTGCATAAAAATCTGCTGATAAATTTACATAAACTCAGGATGCAAAAACAAATACAGACAAGACCACATATAACATATAATTACGTCATTGTGAGCTCCCAAAATGTACATGTGTGTAAATGTTCTTAAATCACTTTGTAAGAATCAAAAAATTAAAAAATTAAATAATAAAATAAAAATAAAAAACAATTAACTTTAGCAAATCATATATATTTATATATATATATATATATATATATATATATATATATATATAGTATTACAAATAAGGAATAGTACATTAGTGATTCTATTTGAATGTCTAAAAATAAGTTGATAAAAACGTATTTCCTGCTCAAATTTCTCAGAAATACAGTATATGCACTGCAGTCTGGGAAAACTGGGCGCGACATGCAAATGAGGCCACATAATGCCCCATCACTCTGTCAATCCAAACCGTTTTAAACATGGCTCCTTTTAAGCATATGCTTACTGTATTTCACAGTTTTAGGCATAGCGACGGATGGATTTTTTACAAACCAGGTCACTTAACCACATACAGTACTGTTTCACGGTTACTGCCGATCCTCAGTATGGTGTGAGTGCCTGGCTTGTGTGGTGATTGTTGTAGAGAGTAGTTCTATACAGCAATTGTTTCACATATGGTGGGCTAAGAGTGATAGAAGCCCTCCACTGTACAAAGTACAGTAGTACAAATAAGGAATAGTACATTAGTGATTCTATTTGAATCTCCAAAAATAAATTGATAAAAACGTATTTCCTGCTCAAATTTCTCAGAAATATATACCGTATTTATCGGCGTATAACACGCACTTTTTCTCCTTGAAAATAGGGAGCAAATGATAGGTGCGTGTTATACGCCAATATTCCCTCCCCCCTCCTCATCCTCAACCTCCCTCCTCATTCTAAATCACCCTCCGCATTCTAACCCCCCCCCCTCCTCAACCTAAACCCCCCCAAATACCTTCCCCTCACTTACCTGCTTCTGCTCCGGCCTCCGCTCCGCTCCTTGACCCGGCGCGCAAGTGACGTCACATGTGCGCCACGTCATTAGCATATACCGGGTGCCACCTCTCTCCCTTTCTCTCTCTCTCTCTCTCTCCCTCTCTCTCTCCCCTCTCACCCTCCCTCTTTCCCTTCCTCTCTCTCTCTCTCTCCCTCTCTCTCTCCCCTCTCACCCTCCCTCCCTCTCTCCATTCCTCTCTCTCTCTCCCCCTCTGTCTCCCTCTCTCTCCCCTCTTTCTCTCTCCCTACCCCTCTCTCTCTCCTCCCCCTCTCTCTTCTCCCCCACCCTCTTTTTCTCTCTCTCTCCCTCACTTTTTCTCTCCCTCTCCTCTCTCTCCCATCCTCCCTTTCTCTCTCTCCTCTCTTTCTCCAACCCTCTGCCCCCTCCCTTTCTCTCCCTTTCTCTTATTCCCTCCCTCTCTCTCTGTCTCCCTCCCTACCTCCCCCTCCCCGTGGAGCATGTGCAATTGTGCAGCTGCACTTCTTATGCGCAATGGCTCATTTGTGCCATGCAGTGGAGCGATTCCCCCATGTTTCCCCGCAGTCACCATGAGAGTAACACCTGTGCAGAATGCATTTTGCAAGCGTTACTCAGATCTGACAACTATCACATATATAGTTGTGAGCATACGAGTTGTTGCTAACGCTTGCGGGCTCGCACAGCGCGCCTGCAAGAACTGCTTCCCTCACGAAGCGAGGGATGCAGTTTGCCCCGCAAATGCAGACCCTTGCAAAGCGAGGGGCCGCATTTGCGGAAGGTGGAGGCTCCAACGTCGGCTGTGTTTGTCCGCAAATGCGGACCCTCGCAAAGCGAGGGGCCGCATTTGCGGAGGTGGAGGCTCAACACTAATAGGTTAGTGTAGAGGGTGTTTATGGGACTGATGGGGTTAAATAGAGGCTTATGAGGGTCTATATGGACCCCCATGAGTGACATGGTTAATGAAGGGCTTATGGGGGTCTATATTGACCCCCATGAATGACAGGGTAAATTAGGAGTTTATGGGGGTCTATATTGACCCCCATGAGTGACAGGGTTAATGAAGTGCTTATGGGGGTCTGTATTGACCCCCATGAGTGACAGGGTTAATGAAGTGCTTATGGGGGCCTGTATTGACCCCCATGAGTGACAGGGTTAATGAAGGGCTTATGGGGGTCTATATTGACCCCCATGAGTGACATGGTTAATGAAGGGCTTATGGGGGTCTATATTGACCCCCACGAATGACAGGGTTAATTAGGGGTTATTGTGTCCATATTGACCCCTATGAGTGACAGGGCTAATGAAGGGCTTATGGGGGTCTATGAATGACAGGGTTAATTAGGGGTTTATGGGGGTCTATATTGACCCCCATAAGTGACAGGGTTAATGAAGGGTTTATGGGGGTCTGTATTGACCCCCATGAGTGACAGGGTTAATGAAGGGCTTATGGGGGTCTTTATTGACCCCCATGAGTAACAGGGTTAATTAAGTGCTTATGGGGGCCTGTATTGACCCCCATGAGGGACAGGATTAATGAAGGGCTTATGGGGGTCTGTATTGACCCCCATGAGTGACAGGGTTAATGAAGGGCTTATGGGGGTCTATATTGACCCCCATATATGACAGGGTTAATTAGGGGTTTATGGGGGTCTATATTGACCCCCATGAGTGACAGGGTTAATGAAGGGCTTATGGGGGTCTATATTAACCCCTATGCGTGACAGGGTTAATGAAGGGCTTATGGGAGTCTGTATTGACCCCCATGAGTGACAGGGTTAATTAAGTGCTTATGGGGGTCTGTATTGACCCCCATGAGTGACAGGGTTAATGAAGTGCTTATGGGGGCCTGTATTGACCGCCATGAGTGACAGGGTTAATGAAGGGCTTATGGGGGTCTATATTGACCCCCATTAATGACAGGGTTAATTAGGGTTTATGGGGGTCTGTATTGATGGGCTATAGACTTTGGGGTGTATCCCTTTCTCAATGGTTCACAATTGGCGTCTTCTCATTGGCTGTATTTGATAGACAGCGTTTTCAGCCAATCAGAAGCCGCCATTGCCAATTTTATTCTGGAACACTCCGTAGGAAGCTCATTAGCGTCGGAGACATCTGCCAGGGTGGATGTGTGCTGTTTTTTTTTTTTTTAAAGAGCGCGGATTCTTCCAGGGCAGAACACGAGGAGGCCGGACACATCGCGGTGAAGTAAGTATAATGTAGATTGTGTTTATTTTACTTTGTTTCATGTTTATGTATGTGTGCTAATGTAATGCTTTTTTTTTAACAGGGGCTGTGCCGCAGAAGCAAAGATGGAGGACGTGACATGCTGTGACGTGACATGCTGTGACGGGACATTCTGGAAAGGTGAGTAGAATAATTAGAATATTTAAAATGCTTAGATATTTTTTGATCTTTTTTACTCTAGGTTGGTGATCTGAAGAAACATCTCAAAGGTAAGTGGTCTTAATTATTTTATTGTAGCTTAGAATTATGGTTGCTATATAGACATAGCATGTACTGTATATTAGATAGATAGGGGGATGTATAGTATATAGATAGTATTTATTGTATATTAGATAGGGGGATGTATAGTACATAGATAGTATTTATTGTGTATTAGATAGATAGGGTGATGTATATTAGTTAGATAGGATGTATATTAGATATGGGGGTTGTATATTAGATATGGGGGATGTATATTAGATAGGGGTGTATGTATTGTATTGTATTTCCTTTTCAGGTGTGTAATTTTTTTTTTTTCTGTAGTGGGGGGGGGTTGTAATGTAGTTTTTTATTTTCTGTAATGTTCCTTTTTTTATTTTTTGTGACAGTTTTTTTTTTCTGTAATGTACATTTTTTATTTTTGGTGATTTTATTTTTTTTTATTTTATGTAATGTAGATTTTTGATTTTTGATGACTTTAGTTTTTTTGATTTCTGTAATTACAGTGGTGGGGAGAGGTTATTAGGGGGTAGGTAGTGTAGGTGTTAATAGGTTAGTGTAGAGGGTGTTTAGTTGATATTTAATGTTTTATTGGGGGGGTATAGTGCAGTGTAGTGTTTATACTTAGTGTCATGGTGGTCCTTGAGGACCGTCATGGCACTTATGTGGTTAATGTTGGGTTGTAACAGGCCCATAATGGTCATAATATACCCTTATGGGACTGATGCAGTTAAATAGAGGCTTATGAGGGCCAGGATAGACCCCCATAAGTGACCGGGTTAAAATGGTGTAGTGCTTACACTTTGGGTCATGAGGGTCCTGGATGGCCCTCATGGCACTTATAGTGTTATTACATGCGTTCATTAGTGTGTTAGAGGGGACTATATAGTTGAGGCACACAGTACACTCACATTGTGTGGCAAAAAGCATTTCAACACTTTCTTTTATTGCCCCGTCATTTTTTGATGGGCAAGTCGGTAGTTATATATACTAGCGACTTGCCCGTCAAAAATGATGGGACAATAAAATTGTAAGGCAGGTAATGCTGTTTGCCACAGACAGTAAGGCCCTCATTCAATTGCAATTTTGCCAATTGAATAGGGGTCTAAATAAGCACATCACATATATTTTTTAAAGAAGTTTTTAGTTATTAAGCATCTATCCAAAAGCAAGGTTTTCACTAACTAAAAACTTCTTTAAAAAATATATATTATGTGCTTATTTAGAACCCTATTCAATTGGCAAAATCGCAATTGAATGAGGGCCTAAGTGTTTTGGTCGTCTAAGATCCTTCGGTGCTCATTGCGAGGCTCGCGCTGAGCGCCTTTGGCGCTTATCGCGTGGCTCGCAATGAGCGCCAAAGGCGCTCATTGCGAGCTTCTTGGTTGGTGTATTTTTTTTTAATCAGAGGCACTTCTGCTGTCATTGTAAGGTCCGCGCTGATCTCCTTTTTGCGCTTATTGCAAGGCTGTCCCCTGGTGTAGTTTGTGTCCTATGAGCACCGTTGGCGCTCCTTGTGAGGCGCACAGTGAAGGGCTTTGCCGTTTTTTGCGATACTGTGTTTTTTGTTGTTTTTTGTATATACCGTATATACTCGAGTATAAGCCGACCCGAGTATAAGCCGAGGCACCCATTTTACCACAAAATACTGGGTAAAATGAGTGACTCGAGTATAAGCCGAGGGTGGGAAATGTGCTGCCCCGTGTCCCTCTTGTGCACTCTGTGTCCCCCCTCTCTCTCCCTTGTCTCTTCTCCCCTCGCCCTTTCCTGTGTCTCTTCCCCCCTCCCTTATCACCCTCCTCAACCCCCCTCCTTATTCTCAACCTCTCTCCTCAACCCCACTCCTCATCCTCAACCTCCCTCCTCATCCTCAACCTCCCTCCACATCCTCAACCTCCCTCCTCAACCTCCCTCCTCATCCTCAACCTCCCTCCTCATTCTCAACCCCCTCCTCAACCTCCCTCCTCATCCTCAGCCCCCTCCTCTACCTCCCTCCTCAACCCCCCCATCCTCAATCCCCCTCCTGAACCCCCATCCTCATCCTCTCTCCTCAAGCCCCCCTCCTCTACCTCCCTCCTCAACCCCCCCATCTTCAACCCCCCTTCTCAACCCCCCATCCTCATCCTCTCTCCTCAACCCCCCATCCTCAACCCCCCTCCTTAACCTCAACCCCCCTCCTCAATTTCCCTCCTCATCCTCAACCTCTTCCTCAACCTCCCTCCTCAACCCCCCATCCTCAACCTCCTCCTCAACCCCCCATCCTCATCCTCAACCCCCTCCTCAACCCTCCTCAACCTCAACCCCCCCTCCTCAACCCCCACATCCTCAACCCCCCCATCCTCATCCTCTCTCCTCAACCCCTTATCCTCAACCCCCCTCCTTAACCCCTCCTCCTCATCCTCAACCCCTCCTCCTCATCCTCAACCTCCCTCCTCAACCTCAACCTCCTCCTCAACCCCCCCATCCTCAACCTCCCTCCTCATCCTCAACCCCCTCCTCAACCCCCCCATCCTCAACCCCCCCATCCTCATCCTCTCTCCTCAACCCCTTATCCTCAACCCCTTATCCTCAACCCCCCTCCTCAACCCCTCCTCCTCATCCTCAACCTCCCTCCTCATCCTCAACCCCCCATCCTCAACCTTCCTTCTCAACCCCCCCATCCTCATCCTCAACCCCCCATGCTCAACCTCAACCCCCTCAACCCCCCCTCAACCTCAACCCCCCTCAACCCCAACTCACCTCCTCAACCCCCCTCAACCTCCCTCAACCCCAACCCCCCTCTTCAACCCCCCCTCCTCCACCTCCCTCCTCATCCTCCACCTTCCTTATCAACCCCCCCATCCTCATCCTCAACCCCCCATCCTCAACTTCAACCCTCCTCAACCCCCCTCCTCAACCTCAACCCCCCTCAACCCAACCCACCTCCTCAACCCCCCTCAACCTCCCTCAACCCCCCTCAACCCCTCATCCTCAACCTCCCTCCTCATCCTCAACCCCCTCCTCAACCTCCCTCCTCATCCTCAACCCCCATCCTCAACCTTCCTTCTCAACCCCCCATCCTCATCCTCAACCCCCCATCCTCAACCCCCCTCCTCAACCTCAACCACCCTCAACCCCAACCCCCCTCCTCAACCCCCCTCCTCCACCTAAACCCCCCTCCTCCACCTAAACCCCCCTAAATATCTCCCCCCCCTCTCCCCTCACTTACCTGCTTGTGCTCCGGCCTCCGCTCCTTGACCCGGCGCCGGCGAGCATGTGACGTCACATGCACGCCGCGTCATTAGCATATACCTGGTGCGCACCCGGTATATGCTAATGATGCGGCGCGCATGTGACGTCACATGTGCGCTGGTGCCGGGTCAAGGAGCGGAGGTCGGAGCACAATCAGGTAAGTGAGGGGAGAGGGGGGAGGCATTTAGGGGGGTTTAGGTGGAGGAGGGGGGTTTATGCTGAGGAGGGGGGAGGGAAGGAGACACGGGGTGGTAGAGAGACACACGGGGGGGGTTAGAGACACAGAGACACACACGGGGGGTTAGAGACACACGGGGGGGGTTAGAGACACACGGGAGGGTTAGAAAGACACGGGGGGGAGAGTGACTCGAGTATAAGCCGAGGGGGCCCTTTTTTGCCTTAAAAAAAGGGCTGAAAAACTCGGCTTATACTCGAGTATATACGGTATGTCGTTTTTCATGATAATTAATTAATTAATTAATTAATGAAATCATAAATTAATATCCTTTACCTATTTGTAATTAATATATGCAGCAAGCAATGTGCTGAAGAGCTAACAATCTGTTTCTATGTTCCTGCAACATACAAGGTCGGTTTGCACAGTTGTTGAGCTGAGGTGTAAGTGTCAGCAATGTGTGCAGTGTGTAGTGTAAATAAGCTGCGTGCGCAAGGAGAAGCCGTTAGTGTAGCTGTGGACTTCCGCATTGTGTAAGTTAGTGTTGTAAAATGGCGGCAAATGTGTATGTGGTACGCGGGTGTGGATGATTTAGCGTCCTTGCTAATAGTGTATCTTGTACCTCGTATGGCTTTTTTATCTCTCCCTCTCCTCTTTCCCTCTTTCTCTCTCTTTTCTCTCTCTTTGTCTCTCTCTCCCTCTTTTTCCCTCCCTCCCTTTTGCCATCTCTCTTTCATCTCTCTCTATCCCCTTCTCTCTCCCACCCTCTCACACTCCCTTTCTTTGTCTATCTCTCTGCCACCCTCTCTCTCCCTTCATCCCTATCCCTCCATCTCTCTCTCTCTCTCCATCTTTCTCTCTCTCCCATTCTCTCTCACTCCCTCTTTCTATCCATCTTTCTTTCCCTGCTCTATCTCTCCCTGCCTCTCTCTCTCTTCCCTCTCTCTCCTCTCTCTCTCCCCCTCGCTCTCTACCTCCCCCTCTCTCTCTCTCTCCTCTACCTTTCTCCTCTCCCTTCATCTCTCCCGCCCTCCCTCTAAAATCTCTCCCTCCATCTCTCCCCTCTATCTCCTCCCTCTCTCTCCTCCCTCTCCCTCCATCTTTCTCTCTCTCTCTCTCTCCCCTTTCTCTCTCTCCCTCTCACTCTCCTCCCTGTCTCTCTTTTCTCTCTCCATCTCTCTCCCTCTCTCTTCCTTCCTCCCTTTCTTCGTCTCTCTCCCTCTCTCTCTCTCCCTCCCTCTCTCTCTCCCTTTCAACTAAAAAAAAAAGTTTCTCTCTTCCCCCATAGTGGTCACTAAACTCTGCTGAAAGATGTTGAATAAGCATTCCCATTGGCTGTAGTCATAACTTGTGCCAGGAAGTATGGTCTAGTCACTTTCTCTCTATATCTCTCTCACTCTCTCACTCCCTCTCTCTCTCCCTCTCCTCGCTCTCCCTCTTTTATCTCTCTCCATCTCTCTCCTTCTCTCTCCCTCTCTCCTCTCCCCATCTCTCTTTCCTCTCTCTCTCTCTCTTTCTCTCTCCCTTTCACCGATCCCCTCTCTCCCTCTCTCTCCCCCTTTCAAAGAGGTTATTTGATAAAGTACCTGTGACAGAACTGGGTTAATTCTATGTCTGTGCGCTGGGTTCCTTTGCACACCTCACCAGATGGAGCAGGCAGCAGAATTATGGGAGCCTTTCATCAGATCAGACAGCCACAAACAGAGCATAGAAAGATCACTTGGGACAGACTGTTCTCTGGCCAGGAGACTCTCTAATTGCGCAGCCACTTGTCTAATCACTGCTGAGCTAGGGACAGTTACACGTTTGCCCAGTAGTGACATCTTGTGGCCATGGCAGGGTACTGATTTTCCTTTGAGGTGGTTGCAAATTGGTTCCCTCCACTGGGAAGTACCTTCCCATGACCCACCCTGGGGAGAACAAGCCAAGCCCCATATGCATCTGCCCCTGATTGGCTCTAATCACCCAAGACTGCCCATAACCTCCCAGCTGCTGTTCTCTTATTGAATGATCCTGATCGGGGAGGGGATTTTGAACAGTTCCTCCCACCCTCATGAAAAATTTGATAGATGGACTGCTGTAAGAAGTAAAGTGTTGTTACTTGAAATGCATAGAGGATGGTGTGCTTCATTTAACGGAGAGGCTTTTATTATTTTCCTGAGCTAAAGCACATGTACATGTTCCTGATCCGTTAGTCTGATAGGTGCAGCCCATTTCTTCAATGAAGATCACCTATTTAGAGGGGAATTCCTGTGGCCGAAGGGAGGGATTGTCTGTAGCTAAATACTCACCCTTTTGGGGATCTTCACAAACTGGTGGCAGTCAGTGGGAGCTCGGCGCAAGAACCGGTAGCAAGAATGGCAAAATATCTGGCAACCCATGCTGCCACGATCCAGGAGCTGAGAAGGGTAGAGGAAGCTGGCCAGCAGTTAGGCCGACCAGAGGACCTAGACTGTCCTGCAGGTGATTACTACTCAATCTGGACAACTCACCACTGGGCAACCGGCAGTGAATGATGAGATTACCAGAAGCTGCCAAGAGCGGATAGCTCTCTTTGCCACTAGACCATCTGATGACTGAATTGATGAAATGATGAAGGACATTTTCCAGGAGATCCAGAGGGAGCGGAATGGGAGATCATCCGAGGCTCCTGCTCACAATTCAGCCGGTGGGGCAATTTGATGAGGACAGAGAAAATATTGATGGCTACCTTCAGGACTTTGAGCAGCAGTATGAGCTACACCGTATTCCCCAAGCCAAGTGGGTCAATCTCCTTGTTGGTCGGCTAAGCGGGAAAGCCAGCAATGCCTACCGGACTATTCCCCTGAACCAGGCAGAAGACTATTACAAGGTCCGGCAAGTACTACTTGACCAATATGGGTTCACGCCTGAGACCTACCGTAGGCAAAGTCAGGGAGGAAAACTCATATGGATCTAATGTGAAAGATGAGGTACGTGTTGTGGAGAAATACAAATATCAATACATTATTTAGTGTGTATACAGTATATATAGCATTTATTCCTTTGTAAGTATCCTTAATATTTGGCTAGATGCAAGCTCTAAGAAGTACTTTTCCATTGCAGGACATAAGGTATTTATGACAGTTAATTTTGCTTTTCCATGTTTCTGCAGTTTCTCTAAAGAGAAATTATTTAGCCTAAACAAAATGTATTTCAGTAATCCACAAGGCAAAACCCAAAGATATTTGCATTAAACATGCTTGATCTAAGTGTTTTAGCGCATAAGTGCAACCTGAATGTTTCATTTTATTGGTTTTCATAATATAAATTATCGTTTATTGGATGTTGGTGGGAATGTGTCATTTTTCTAGAAGGTAGAATGGGTTATACCATGTTCTTTATGTAATTTACTATAAAAAGCTATGTTATTTATGTTTGTTGTAAGTCAGTAGCAGACATTTTTGGAATAAAATCGGATAATAAGAAAATAATCAGAGGCCTCTGTGTTTTGGTATCATGACTGGGTTTTGGAGTAGAATGTGGGTTTTGTGGATATGTTTTTTTCTAACATTTGACGAGCCAAGCCAGGAGTGCACTACTTGTCCGTAGATAACCCCCCGAGCTTCAGGAATTTGTAGGGGAGACACTTGACAACTAATCATGGCCAAAATTAGAGGTTTGCAGAGCCTATTCATGAAATCTATGTGGGATTGCTTGTCATGTGTGTCTTCCATTGAAGCCTGGAAGCTTGTAGGAGAGACGAGAGAAAGTTGCACAAAATTACCTTACCCAGACTGACCTCTACCCGGAACTTGGTATGATTGCATTTATTTTTGTTTGTTGTTGATAACCTAAGAATGCTAATTAGTGATATTAAGTAAAATAGTGTAATTAACAGAAGTAGAATTGATTAAGATATTTTACATGTAAAGGTGTTGTTACGCCCGCCTGATTTGGGGGACTAGGCTCACCCCAAATCTCTCTCTCTCTACAGGTCATAACTGTTTGTTCAGATCTCAACACCAGCAGACACTTCAGATGACAGCATCATTACTGCAGAGACAGGCACCATCAGACCCCTTTTCTTAGGATCTAAGAATCACACACCATGCACCTTTGATTAGTACAAGCAGACTCTGACACCACCTTTCTTTAGTGAGAGTCAGACTGGCCACTTCTTTATTGTTACAGAGATATATAAAAACAAAGAAAGATGACACAAAACACCAACGACCTTACCCCAGTTCTAGCCCATCCTCCTAGGCAAATAGCTTGCTACCCCCCTCACCCACATGGCTTTCTTCTCATTACACATTTTGTCTCCTCTTACAGAGCCATAAAACTAGCTCCCCCCTTCATGACTAAAGCCAGAGCCTTCGTAAGTGGCCGATCATAGGGCCATAAAAATTCTTTAAAATCTTTAACTCTTTGTCACATAAGTGACTGTATTAACTTTATTATTTAGGCATAGCCCACTATCCTATTTCTAACACAGATACAGTATTCCAATGTTAATCTATGACAGCACCACATGCACTTATTACATCCATGACATAAATGTTAAGCAAATTGTTAGTACCTTCTAACCACACATATAATAACTGATTAACCCCAAACAGTCCAGCTGGCCCTTCTGTTCATAACAGGTGTTTGTTACTGAGACCAGATTAAAAGACATTAAGAGATATTGTACCTAATGAGGTGTTAAGAAGCACTGTAGATATAGATTAACAGAGGTTTACTTTACCCTGAAAAAGTGGAGAGGTTTACTTTACCTATAAAAAGTATTTTGTCTAGACAGGTTTTTGAGAAGCGGAGCTGTTCGATGACTTGCTATCTACCCTTGCAAGATGCCAAAGTGACAGGCTATTGGATAAAAACCGGGAACGAAATTGGGCCCACGTATGTGCAGTGAGGTGTGAGAAATATGAGGGTTTGTCCCTCTGTTCTGTTCCTATTTTTTTGAGAGTGTATGAATTTACAGTGTTATGGAAGTGTGTGAACTTGAGAAAGAGTTTTGTGTGAGTGTGTGAATTGATTGTTCCAAAAGACTGTGAATTTTTTTTCATTTGTATAATTCTTTTTGAAAGAGGGGTGGGTTTTGTTTTATTTAAATTTTTTATGTGCTAAAAAATATTATGTTTTTGCCTGTAAAATGCGCATGCTGTGTGTTCTAAGTTGATTGTGTTTCTTTGTTGTGGTATTGCTAACAATATGCTGTTTTTGTAGTTCGTTGAAAATTATTGCATGTTACTTTAAGAGCTCCTCCACCCGCATCTCTCAGCGTGCAGTCATCCCCTCCCCACGATCTTTTGTGATTGAGAAGTTTCTCTTGTGTTAATCATTGCGTACAGTTCTTTCCCCTCCCCCTCAGATATAGTGTGTGTTTCTAGTTGAAATAAGAGAGCTAATTAAACTGTATCTTTGTTGAAAATTAGTCTTTTGATAAGCTAATATTTCTAGCTTCAAGAGGTGTGCATATTTTTTTAGCGGAAGCATTTTATTTGTGCTAGGTTTATTCTTTTTTGCATAAGAATATTGTGATTTTTCTTCCCAGAGCAGCGCTCCTGCAGAGTATTTATACTGATAAGATAGAGTCTGTGAAACTGACAGTGAGAAATGGTTTGTTTTGTTACTTAGTCATGCTTCAGAAATAATTTAGAAAAGAAGGTTTTATGATTAAATTATATTTTTGTAAATGTAGCGTCTTTGCCCAAGTGCCGTTATAAGCCCCTCCCTTCCACAGAAGGTTCCCACCTTCTTGTATCCTTAAAGGTATAGAGCGTGCAATGAAATGTTGTCCCGGAAAAGATGAAAGAATGTATTATAATGAGTTACTTATGTAGATCAGAGTAATTGTCTACCTGTCCATCCAATAAGAAGTATTGTGTTGTTATTTACTGCTAGTAATAAGAGTGGTACCAGGTTTTTTGCACCTTCTGCATCAGCATTAGCTTCACCCCTGTTGCAAGTGTAATAATGCTTTTTATGGAAATATTGATGAGATAAAGAATTTAATGAGCAAGTTAAACAGTTATTTAAGTGAGATTATACTTGATTATAGAAAATATTGTGTATTGATCTCCATAAAGTGTCATATGCCATTTGAGAAATTGTTTTTATGTCATATATTTTTTTAAGTTTGATGGACATATATTTTGTTTTATTTTTACTTTTGATCAAATTATGTTTAGGATTAGTTATAGGTATATCTATATTGTGGTAATGTGGCCTTTGGTGACTGGTTTCTCCTTTGAGATACATATAAACAGCAAAGATTCCAAGATTCTATTTTGTACTTTTTATTAAAAAGTCCAAAATACAAAAGAAATAGCTTACTCCAGCATAAAATAAAATTCTGCATAAACGTACTGGCTTAACATCAGAAACACCCTTACTAGCCCTGTAGCCGCTTCAGGTAAAAATATACAGTCCACTCTTTGAACAGTCGTCTTTCAATTTCTCACAATAGGGTGGGGTTCTGGCCCGCCCTACTCTCCAGATACCCCAACCTCCAGGGACCCTTAATACCCTCTTTCAGTGAAGGCCAAAATCAGTTAAATTCACAGACTTTTCCCTGGGGTATATTATAACAGTCTCAATAATGGTACCTCATTCCACAGGCTTTTCTCTCCAGGCTTTCCTTCCAACTCTGGGATAGCATCAATCAGTTTCCTCTGTAAACTTGTGTGGCAAAAACCTTGCAGCAGCTCCTCTGCAAATCCTCTCTTCTGCAGCAAACAGTCTCCCCTGTAAATGCTATTGTGGCGCAAATCCTTTTTCTCTGCAGCTCCAGCAATCCCTGTTGCAGACTTCTCAGTTTGCTCTCTGAGCTGTGCAAACTGCAGCAGTCCAAACTAAACAGCCTTTTTACTCCAGACTGTAAACTTTCAGGCTCCTCTCAGCCTGGTACAATTTCTGCTTCCAGTAGACAAAGTCAAAAATACTGCGTTCCTCTCACTGGCAGATAACTACAAGCGTCCTTCTTAGCTTGCTTCAGTCTGAGGCCTTCACTCTCACTGGCCTCACTCTGCTATGCCAAACAGAGCCTAATTGCAGGAGACCCCACCCATCTCTCTGCTGTTGTCTTAAAGGCAATCGACAGCTGGGCTTCAATTAGCCTCTGATCACTGCCTGGAGTTAACTCTTTCTTTCTTCCAAGAAATCTTCCAGCTTCTTTAATTAAACCCACCTCTAGGGGCATTCTTTTCTTCACTCTGTTACAATATATATATATATATATATATATATATATATACTTTGCTAAAATTTCATTTTTTTTTGTTTTGATTTTCACAAGGTAATTTTGAGGAGCTCTATGTGCATATAAAGTGTTCTGTGAGCTTCCAATTATATATTTATATGTTCTATGTTGTTTATCTAATTACGTTAAATTCAGTAGTAGATTTTATGCCGGTATGACATTTTTTCTGTAGAGATTATGTTTTCCAGTGGAAAAAGGGAATTCTTGTTTGAACTGTTGTGAAGTGCATTATGGTTGGAGATGTTCATATGTGTCCTTGTGTGTGTGGATGTTTTCTTTCTGTATGATCAAGTATTGGGGTTGAGTGAGTGAACATGGAGTATAAAGTGACATGAGTGTGTTGTTATCTGATGTGAAATTGCTAATAAAGGTTTTATTTAGATCTGGCCCCTACTTATGTTAAATATTTATTTTATAGTTACATGTAAATATAGTATTGTTAAAAAACTGGGATATTGAAAAAAAAGATAAAGAGAGAGATTATTTAAGGTTTTATTACAGTTAAAACCATTTAAAAAATTATATAATGAGTAAATGATTACATTCATTGAAGCAGCTTGGATACTGGCCAAAAGTTCTATGTTTTCAAAAAGCTATTTCTCTTCCAAGGTCGTACACTGAGATGTTTTGGTAAAGAAAAAGAACAGTTATGTTTCTGCTTAAACGGACAAGAACAGTTTGTGATATGATTCCCATGTAGAATTATAGAAGGAGTGAACTACACCATTTTTAGGATAATATTTAGAAGCACAGGTACCTGTTCCAAAGACATAATAATAATTATTAAGGTTTTAAGATAACAATTAACAAGGTGATGTTATTTTATGGGTTATGATAAGCATACAGGATAGTCAGAAATGTTAACTGACTAAGAATATATTTTTATTAGTTTTCTTTATTTTCCTAAGGTTTTGTTTTTTTGATTTTGCTGGTCTGTTTTTTTTTGGGGGGGGCCAGCTTATTTTATTAATTTTAAATTTTTATGCTCATTTAAAGCTACCCTCATGTTGACATTTCTCTCTGTCTGAATAAATGTGTTATCTGCATAATCACTGTCTCCTAGTTACTTCACAGGTGGATATTGGAGAGTACACATATCACTAGAAATCAGTATATGATATCTTATCTGGTTAAAGAACCTTATCATATCAATTCTGTTTTATTTTATGTGTTATGTTTTGTTTATCCATGTTGGATAAATACTGTGATTTTGTGACAGTTATTCTTCCAGGTCCATCCCCAACTCAGATGATGGCCATGGTACAAATGAGTAGAGCATTGGAAAAATCTTTTCAAGGTATTTCTAGGCCTCTAAGAAAAAACATGATAAGAGGTGGATTACATTATCAGTTAAGAAAATATTTTAGAGCTCTATTAGTAAATGTATATTGACAGTAATAAACTTAGTCATTTTCTTTTAAATATACAGTATCTCACAAAAGTGAGTACACTCCTCACATCTTTGTAAATATGTTATTATATCTTTTCATGTGACAACACTGAAGAAATGACACTCTGCTACAATGTAAGTAGTAAGTGTACAGCCTGTATAACAGTGTAAATGGGCTGTCCCCTCAAAATAACTCAACACACAGCCATTAACGTCTAAACTGTTGGCAACAAAAGTGAGTACACTCCTAAGTGGAAATGTCCAAATTGGGCCCAAAGTGACAATATTTTGTGGGGCCACCATTATTTTCCAGCACTGCCTTAACCCTCATGGGCATGGCGTTCACCAGAGCTTCACAGGTTGCCACTGGAGTCCTTTTCTACTCTACTTCATAATGACATCACGGAGCTGATGGATGTTAGAGACCGTACACTCCCCCACCTTCCGTTTGAGGATGCCCCACAGATGCTCAATAGTGTTTAGGTCTGGAGACATGCTTGGCCAGTCCATCACCTCTACCTTCAGCTTCTTTAGCAAGGCAGTGGTCCTCTTAGAGGTGTGTTTGGGGCTGTTATCATGTTGGAATACTGCCCTGCGGTCCCAGTCTCCGAAGGGAAGAGATCATGCTCTGCTTCAGTATGTCACAGTAAATGTTGGCATTCATGGTTCCCTCAATGAACTGTAGCTCCCCAGTGTCGCATGATTTACATTTTTACTTAATTGATTTTAGTTTATACCACCCCTTGTTTACTATAGAGTTATGCATATGTCAAATTTAATTTACAGTTAGGGAACATTTTTAGTTAAGTGTATATGATGAAAGGATGTCTATTTGAATGATGTATGGAAGTTTCTTGTATGATAGATCTTGTATGTTTGGATTTTTGTCACACTTGCCTACCCCAGAAGAAGATAACATTGAGTGCGTGTCTGTAAAGACAATGTAAAGACAAGCATGCCCTGATATATGATGGGAGAAAGTCCCTACCAAGTACCTATCATGATGACAACAGATAATAACAGATGAAGAAACAGATAGAGAGTTTGCTGACTAAAGACAAAAACCAGAAAGAAATCTTGTCTGCACCCAAGAAAAAGGGGAAAGGTCAAACTCTTGTTCATTGACACGACCATACGCCTATGCATGTAACTGCTGGCAAAGAAAAAAGATGTAAAGATCTGTGAGAAAGTCACATACTCCTTGTCCTGTGCCTGAATATCTGCCCATGGTGGCCTATTGCTTTGGCCAATGGATCTCACCATCCAGAAGCAAGTGATCCACCTGTTTGTTTACCGTATGGACAAAGACGGGCCTACCTACGTGTGTTATGTAAGACTAGGCCTGTATGAAGTTTGTCTGAGCATATGTTTTCATTGTTTTGTCATTTTTACTTTTTCTACTCTTTCCTATACCTGTCTTTCTTTTTACTGTTCTTGGCTTCTAACACTTCTGCAACTTGTTCTATCAACTTGCTAGGATATAGTACCTACTAACATCTGACAAGGAATAGTAATTAGGGAAAGAAGAAGTTATCATGCATAGAACTGTTATTAATAGATTAAGGATATTGGGGATTGTCACTATTGGAAGATTCCTTTCGTAGTAAAAGTAATTACAATACAAAGGTTTAATCTTAAATTGTAACAAAGGAGCACCTATATGATCAGAAGTGTAAATAATATGAATACCAAATAGAGAGAGGATAGCACAGACACCTTTAAGTTCTTATCAATGGTATATCTCCCCAAAGCAACCATAATTATATAGTATATCTATTCATGGGATAATGAAGACCAACTCCATATATAAGTGAATAAAATATAACTTTTATTTAGATTAGTGCAAAATAAACACATACATATAAAAAATAGGTGTATAAAATAAGGTTTGTCTCCCAATAACACAAATAGCCACGTTTATCAGTGCGTATGGAATGGTTTGTCAATACTGGCCAGTCACTAGTAGTATAGTACAATCTATAGCAAGGTAGGTATAATGTATATATATATATATATATATATATATATATATATATATATATATATATATATATATATATATATATATTGCAGGTAGTCAGAGTATCTGGTACGGTAAGTTTTGCATATAGAGTTCATTGGAACCATTTCATATTTGCACATTAAACTGTTTCTTATAATAGTTGGTGGCAAAGTGTAACGAAATGTATTTGAACAACAGCATATAACATCAAACATGTAAATATGGAGATGCTGGCAGAGGTGGAAATAGAAGGGTGTGGTGACCTTATATGGGAATAAAAGGAAAGGATTGCGATTCTTGTGGTTTTATTACTGGCACAGCAAAAGGTCCTTAAAGAGATGACTATGGGGCACAGGAGATGTTATAAGAGTTAGGTGACTGTAAGTGTGACAATTTTAATTAAACCAGAGGTTAATTGCCTTAAATTATTTAAAGGTTGCTAAATACATTTGTAACATTGCCGTGATCAAAAGAAGGGTTTTTTATTTGTATTGTAGATATAAGGACCTATATTGAACAAGCTTGATTAGGGAACAATAAGTTAACACCATAGATTCTCTAGTAGGTGTGTGGTCAAATAGTCAAACTTCTATTAATATAAAGGTTTATTATTGGGTTCAACTAACACCATAGTTTTATTATATATGAAACATAGATCAAACACATTTAATTGGTAACGTAGTTATTGACATCATGGATTCTTATATGGGATGCTATATTAAGATTTTATTTACACCATGATTGTTCCAGAAACATCATATTATTGTTATGTATGAGTGAAACATATTTATTTAATGACATGGTTAGCTATAGACATTACAGATATTGTCAACTGGCCGTGAAGAGCCACATATATCTATTGAGGTAAGATTAAGATTCGGCTTTGTTTCGCTGAGGGATTTAAGACAAGACCAGTGTATGCTTACTGCTCGCAGGAGGCTTGATAAGATGTGGTCTGAAAAATGAGAACATGCACAAGTAAATGGAGACAGACTGAGGTGATTTAATCCAAGCATAAGCGGTCATAAAGGCTTGTATGAATTGTATTTTGTTAGGCTCTATAGCTAGCTGAATTGAGACCAGCTTACTTGGGGCTGCATGGTATGCCTGTTTGGTAAGTTCTACATCCAGGTCACTTCTTCTGATGCCCAGAGATACTTCCTGTAATACCCAGCATTTTATTAGGGGTTTTGACTCATGGCATTCGTTCTGGTGCCTGGCCACTGATGTGAGTTTTTTGCCATTCACAAGCTCCTGTGGCCAAAGGGAGGGATTGTCTTTAGCTTATTACATCCGCTTTTTGGGATATTCACACAATCCCAATGTCCGTGTTCTACAGTAGCTGTCTCTACATGTCAGACTGTCTCATCGCTTTCTGCTCTTTCCTCCCCTCTCCCTATGCCCGCGCTCCCCCCCCCCCCCCATGCCAGCACTCCCCCTCTCTACAGCCTCCCTCTCCGTCTGCCCGATGTGCATGTGTAGTGGTTACGTAGTCGCCATTTCTAATATTTACCAACACCGTGTGCCGCCTCTGTAGTGAGCACTGTGCAGGCATTACACACCCGTTGCTAAATATTATAGTGGATTCCAGTTGGAATGTCTTGTCTCTTGCAACAGGTAAAGCCAGTCTTTAGGTGTAACAAATCACAACCAGCACAAACATTTTTAGCTATTTTTTTTTTATTTATGTAAAAAAAAACAAATTTACAAGAAATGTATAGTCTGTTTACTGGCATGTCATTGTTATAAACGTACATTACAACAAATGTGCAGAGCTGTGAATATTTTGTTCATGTACCTGGAAGGTATAACATTTTTTGGGTGTGGAATAACTGTATTGAGAAATACTGCTTTTGGGGTGTAAACACTTTTACACAATACACAGGATAGGCGAGTATCCCTTTTAACACGTTTCTCTGGACTATAGGTTGGACGTATATGTTAACAACCATTATGGGCAGGAGTACTATTTAGTCAAAGCATCCGATAAGAGTTAATAACTTGCAAAACTCTGCCCCAACCAGTTGAGTGTAAAATTAAAGCACAGATAGCAACCTTATGGGATGATCCTCCTATCAGGAGAAAATAGGTCTGTCCCATGAACATCAAGTGGATTCCACAACCAAGCAGAATATGCAATATTGAGCAAAATGCCAAATAATGGCCTTATTACAGTATCACACAAATTGAGCGTAGAGTTGTATGTTCACCTTAGGACATACATATACCATTTACAGAAGGGCCGGCTGATGGACAATACTAGGTCAGAACTTTATATGCCTTTGTTAACCAGATTTGGTGAGAAAAAGAAGCTTTAAAGAACAAAAGGGAAGTATTTAAGATACACTTTGCAGAATCTTTCAGGAAACCAATTGAGAAACGAGTAATAAAGAATGAATAAGGTAAAATAAATGAGTAAAGGTTGTTTAGTTGTAGACTGTTCCTCACCTCACTTTATCACCAGAAAAATAACCCACAGAGCAGCAGGTCTACAATATGATGTTTATCTTAACAAGTACTTTATTTAAAACATAAAGTACAGAAATTGAGAGTTACACGTGCCGCCAAATCATTTAAGATTGCTCTAAATTTTGCAAGTATATAAAAAGTGGTGGTGGTCCTCATATAGACATATTAGAAATTGCAAAATACTCCTAACATGTATCCATAAGAAACTGAGGTGCACAGATTAACGAACAGCATCAACTTTTTATAATGTAAAATATTTACATGAGAGCAAGAAAAAAAAAACAATGCAGAGGCCGCGGCTGACCGCACATTGTAGCTGGAACAATAAGCAGCAAAGGGGATGGGCTGATGAGTTGGCATAAAACACACGTTCTGGATATGAAATAGACGTTAAGTGCGACTCTCACCGTAGCACATATGTAGATTTAATACAGAATGAGAAAATACAGCTAATAAAAATATTACAGGAATAAAAATAGTTTAGGAGCAAGATCCTTCCAGGTTAATATGTCCAAAAACAAAGAATACTTGGAATGTGTGGCTTGGAAAACTCCATTAACGTCTTTAATTGTTATGAGAACAACACTGAAATGCAGTCGTGTAGAATCCAGGAGGCAGGGTAGTAGTAGGTGATTTTTTAGTAGGCAAAGAGGAGATGCGCCTGGCAATATACTGTGGTGTTACTCTGAACCAGATCATATGTCCTCCACACATGAGGTCACCAGGAAGACTATAGGAGAGTCCAACAATCACAAAGACTGACCATCAATTACATGGAAACTGTCTGCTGGTGAGATGCATCAGTATATCAGTCATCAATAGTTGGGAGCCAGAAAGCCTGCAGAATGAAGACAAGGACAGGATATTACTGAGGTGAAACAATCATCAATTGACTGCAGTTCAAGGAAAAAGCTACATGTTTGTGGAGTATACAACAAACATTAGCTGTGTGAGCCAGACAATTTTTTTTAGAAAATATTTAATTTTTCATTTTATATGAATGGAGGAATCTGGTTTATCTGTCAGGCTGCTTTGATCTGATTGAAATTGATACCACACCAGTTCCCCCTCATAGGTCCAGAAGCAGCCAGCTTGCATTTCTGTACAGCAATGCTTTTATCTACTAATGCAAACACCCCTCTCACACATATACTTTTCATAAAGGTATAATGCCTCCAGGGTCCAGTATCAAAATATATAGTCTTAATTTAAAATAATTCCCTATTAAAATTATGCCGAGTCACTCAATTTTTTTCAAATAAATGTATAGTGAAGTGGTCCTTTGAAGTAAGCCTTCGTATAAGCATAAACATTAATATCAGATTTTACAACGAACATTTGAATGTTCGTGTTTCAATGGCAAGCAGAGGCGCTCCTTCCGACCCGCTATTCTGTGGGGAGAGGATTTGTTTCCCACCTGGTCTTTGTTTGCCGGCAGTAACTACATTCTTGATAGATAATCTACTGTGCATAACAGATTGGTGGTGAAGAGAAGCATATCTGGTAAAGTCCGAAACACTGAAGCACAAAGGGATGTTTTTAAAAAGCTACACTGAATTTTGCATCTTTAAATACTTACTTTGCTGCTAATCATTTATTAAATAAACAAGTAAAACCCTATTGTATGTCCACTATAGAAGCCAATTAAGGTCTATAAGGGCAACAGGAGTTATATCAGATTATAATGATAATTTCTGTCAATCTATGGTATTCTTCCAAAGTCTGAAATATGAGGGCATTGCATCTTTGTGGTCAGCCTTTCCAACAATTGGAGACACACATTTGTGCATCCAGATTTTTTTTTTTTATCTTTTTAAAAGGTAAACAAGATTAAAGTGTGTGTGTGTGGGGGGGGGGGGGGGGGGGGGCTTGCAGTGGAAGGTGGTGTTTCCACTAAGCTCCAGGAGGGCTGCTCACAATCTGCTTAAAATCAGCTTGTATATCAGCCATCCATCAATAATATAACTTTATTAGGATTGGCTAGCATCAGAGAGAAATCTGCTTTGACAACCACTCTGATATTTCCCCTATACATATGCCTTTACAGAATAAGTACTCACAGTTGTGACAGAGAAACCCTTTTACCGTTTTATCATCTCTATGATTGTTACATAGCAGTCTGATTAGAAAAAAAAATAATCTATAAACAGTCTACGAGACGACTTTCCTTCTACTTTTCCCCTATATAAATTAAAAAATGTGAAAGTTCAGGAGTTGGAATAGATAACCAACCAACCTATTATATACGGTTTCTATTCTATTATAGAACTACTACATTTCGTACTGCACCCCATTTGTAATATATCAATGTAATTGTTTTAATCTCCTGTTTTCTCCATAAAAAATACACAAGCCTGCCATAAGGAAAAAACAAACAAACAAAATACCTCTCTTACCATGTTAGAACAAGCACTGGCAAATGTCATGAACTTGGGGTTGAACTGTAAGCATGTGATGGGTCCTGTGTGTTTACCATCCAACACGGCCACTTTCATTCCACTCTCTCCATTCCAAACATGGATCTTGCCATCTTCTGAACCTGTAAAAATACGGAACAATGAAAATAAAAGATAATGCCATTTTAAGAAGAAAAAAAACCTCACATTTGTAAGTATGTAACAAACTAAGAACATTAGCAGCTGTGTAAGTCATGCACAGAACACTATTTTTGGAGAAAATCTTACAGGACACTACAGTATTTTTGTAAATATATTTGAATAACTAAACCTGGTAATGGGCAAAACATTTTCTTTGTTTAGGACGCAAACACATAAATAAACTTAGCCGCTACATTTTAATCTTTTATATAAGTATTTGTTACTAGAAGAATCAATTTCATTTTATCAGCAGGTCTTGCATGTATATTTTTCCTTCAACCACACTAAAAGAAAGGCAACTGCCACATTCATGTGCATCTTACCTATCATGATGAACTGTGAATCTGGAGTAAATGAAGCTTCCAATGTGACCGCTTTACTGTTGTTATAGCCCTGAGCAAGAGAACAGGAGTTATTACATTCAATCTGAGCAATTGATGCTGATGGATCTCAAATATATTTAGGAAAACTCACCCCAAATGTATGTAACACAGCCCCCTTAAAGGCATCTACAAGTCGAAGGAAGCCCCCGTTGGTGGAGAGGAGGATAAGCTTCCCATCATTGCTGAATTTCAATGCTGTCCACTCACAAGTTCGATCATATTGCATCTTAAAGGTTGCAAAAGGACCCTAGAGAAGACAAGTGAAGGAAATTAAAGGACCACTGTAGATCAAGAAAAACAACGCTTGTTTGTGAAGTACGTAGCCAAGTAACAATTTTAGCAGCTGTATATGTCATAAACATAAAAATATGTTTGTTCAGAAACTTCATCCGATCTTTGTTATGTTATTTCCTGAGCTTGACAAAAAGTTTTTTTTCTTTTAATCCATAATTGGAGGGAGGTGACGGGTAGGAGGGAAGAGGGCAGGAGTTTGTTTCATAATGGGATCTAATAAAAACTGACATCAGCCTGCTACAAGCCCAAAATTAAACAGCTTCTGTCAATCTATGGTCTTCTTCCAAATAATCTGAAATAGATGCAAGTACTGCTATCCCCCCTTTTGAATTGCTACCTTGTTGTGGTGGAGGGGCTTGTGTATCTCAAGGAAGCCGTGAGCTATACCATGTAGATGGGCAGGTCATAGCAGAGAGGTTAGACATATCACAGTCCACTGGAGAAGGAACTAGAAACCCACTCCAGTATCCTTGCCAAGAAACAATATGGTTAAACACAGACAAATGTGCTTGTGTGCTGCGCCCATATGGTCACTGAGAGTAGGGCACAACTGAAGGACGGAGCAGCAACTTCCGCAGTAGTCTCGGGGGTCTAGCACATACACCAATTTTTTATTAAAATACTGGTTTCATGAACTATCTTCTTACGCTAAAAGTTTTCAAACAAATATATTATTTTCATTATAGAAGGTCACTGTAATGGTCAAATAAAGTTTAATCGGTTTATTTAGTAACTGGTTAGCAATGAAATATAGAAGTTAAATAGTAGTTTTTTAAACTTACATATTCTGTTTAAAAACTAGCTTAATGATATTTCCCTGTGTAATTATGCTTAGTCGGACTCGGTTGGGTTTGGCAAGACCCAATTAAGCCACCATATATCTGTTCTGGGACTAATAAAAAAAAAAAATACCTTATCAAAAGAGCGAAGATCGTATAATTTCACCATCTCTGAATTTACTCCAGCTGCAAAAATAAGACCCTCTGGGTCAAATGAACAGACTGGTTTTCCTTGAAGGTGCATCAGACCCTAAAAGAATAAGATTGTACAGGAAAAGAGTGAATGAGACAAGTACTAAAGCATTAGACATAAACAGAAGACATCTCAATATCGATGGGATAAAAAAAAAAAAAAAAAAAAATTATGAATATTTGCAATTTGACATTATTAAAAAAAAAAATGTACTAAAGTAATAAAAAGTCTTTGAATGTATTAAATTATGTATGTCCCTCAGATCAAGACTCAATAGATGCCCAGATTGGCATTCTTGTCATATTCTTAGATTAATGGCTCCCTATGCACATGGCTTCTGAGGTGTCCACCAGAACAACCAGCCTCTACTCTTACCACCGAAGTCATGTGCAAAAGGATGCCATTAATCCACCAATGATGAAATTAGATACTCTTGAGCTCCGTGACAGCCAAAATATAGTAAATCCAAAAAGGTGTCTTCCCATTACTAAATTGCATTAACAACTTTAAAATGAACCTATAAAAATGTAAACTTTACTATCATATCAGAATTAGGACCTCTGCTGTGGTCCTTTAATTATTGCACTAGAAATATTCTGTAAATAAAAAAGTAAGCTATATAGACTACCAACCTGGCAGTTGGGAGAGCGCAAATCCCATAATCTGATAGTTTTATCCAGGGATCCAGAAATAAACGTATCATCCACTGGAGACATAGACAATGCAACTACTCTGTTGGAGAAAAAAAAAATAAAAAAAAATTGATGAGAAATATGCAGTGACGACATCACAGCGAGAGAAGACCTTATCGGACACGAGGAAAAGCACATTATGCTTAGTCACAAAACAAATGGGAAATAAAAAAATATGCAGTCTAAAAGAATAGCCATTATAGAGACATGGTGTGAGTGTAGCCTTTATTTAAAAACAGTGGAGAGAGTTTCAAAGCTTTTACACATTTTCTACTTGAGTCTGGTATCTATATGCATAGAGAATAACTTGTAATGCCCAATGTGGCCCTTTAAGCACTTCTTTATGGGCAAACAATGTAACATGAAATATAAAAGCGACCTCACCTTTTGCTATGACCTGGGAAATATCTGATGTACTTATTATCATGAAGAGAGAGGTATCTGATTGTATCTACAAAGGAAGAAAAACATTTAGACTGTGTGATGTGCACAGCAAATGTACCCCAATAACAGCATTTTGATAGTTAAACATTAGAGAAGATACAGTTACTGCGAAAGAAGCAATCCGATATTATCAAATCTTGTAGCCAGTCATCTACTGCAATGATTGTCAACCTTTATGGAGCCAGGGACTTGATGGATATCATCCAAGACTTCACTGGAACACCTTTGACATCACAACCAATAACAGGTCAGTTCTTCTTTATTACTGTATTTGTTGTATATTTATGGTGTCCCGCTTAATTATTACTCACTCAAACCAGAAATAAAAGCAATACCATTGTGCAGGTACAATTTATTAAACCCATTCAAGTGCTCACTCACAAGGATTGAAAGCAGCAAGCATTCAACCAAGAATCAGCACATTAGTGGGTCTCCTTCCTTTCAATGGACTGCATACTTCAGATAGAGGGAGTAAAAATGGTCTCCTGGAAACCCCACGGGTACTTTTGACTACATTTTTACAGTATAAAGGTTTATAAAACTCTCCAAATCTACCCAATAAAGGAATATGGAAGGTTTCTGGATTTCACTAGAAATATAATATACCTATGTATATATATATACCCTTATGGATTGTCATATGTTGTGATGAAGCGGCTTGTGTAGCTCAATGAAGCTGTGAGCTATACCATGTAAGGTCATCCAAAATGGGCAGGTCACAGCAGACAAATCACACTCCACTGGAGAAGGAACTGGCAGCCAACTCCAGTATCTTTGCCAAGAAAACCATATGGAGCAGAACCAGAAACACAGACAGGTGTGCCTAGCATGATGTGTCCATATGGGCACTGAGAGTCGGACAAAAATGAAGGACTGAACACCAAATGTATATATTTACTTTTATTTATTTGACAGCTCTTTTTTCTGCCTACAATCATACATGTTTTACCAGTTTAATTAAGCCTGCCCTCTGTATTTCATTCAGCTTCTGATCATACACAGACTGAAATGCAGCATTTCAAATGAGCCTGTCAGTGAACTCTCTCAAGCAGCATGTTGCCACTGATTGGTTCCTATGAGACAGAGCACACCCTGTACTTAGAAGTGCACAGTCTTCAAAAGCTGCAGAGGTGAGAAACCAGTTAGGAAGTACTGTACATGTAAGGTTTTAGGCAGAAAAAGACAAGAGCTTTTAAGCACTTCTTAACATAAAATACACAAAAGTAGATGAGATGCACAGGCATATTATAATCCAGAAACATTACATGTTCCTTTAATTCCCTTTTTCTCAAAGTCTGAAGGACTGGCAATGGAAAACATTGATCCAACGTTTACTTGTTGAAGTGATCAGCAGACACAAGCTTGACGGATCATTGCTGAATGTGCTCTGTCCCAAGCAAGGCAGTGGCCTGTACAGTTATCTCCAGTAGAGGGCGGTGTCACTGACCCTTAAACTGTACAAACAACTACCTCAGCCCAGATCCAAGCATTATTCTAAGGAGAGAACGTTGTATCATTGGAGAGATAAATCTTAGGAGCTGTTGAGGAAACATTGCTATATGCAATATACATGGAGGAAAAAAAGATGGCAAAGATAAACTCTCCCAGCTGGATGCCGACTTACCATCAATTTTGTTGGAGCTGTAGACCACAGTGTTGGCAGCGTGTGTGTATCTGATGAGATCTACGCCATATTTTTTACTGTACAACGTCCTCTTTGGTCTGTTAAAAGTAGAACACAAGGCAGATTAAGACCACGAGTTTAAGGTTAGAGGCAGATGATAAGCTTTACACTAACAGGAAATTGACAAAAATCTAGTCAGTGCAACCTAGTGAACGATGCCCCCCACTACTGCTGTTGAGGTAACAGGAAAGATCCCCCAAAAAGTTTAGGAAGTTGAATTTTGAATCGTGGTAAGTCAGCAAGCTAGTGTTATTAGTTACTGTGTGCCATGCTGACATATGTACCTCAACATTTGGTCTCTGTAGGATATTTAGGATTGCGTAGACATATGGGCTTTCTTTTTCTGAAAAGATGAGCCTTTGGGGAGCATTTCTAAGGACACAGAGAAAACCCATCAGAATGGGCCAATGATCATTTTTCATGTTGTGTAAGTGGTAGTGAACAAGTAAAACCTTAGCAGAGCAAGGGTGCAGGAATCAAGAGCAGAGTAATGCGGGTGCAGCTTTATTAAGAGCCTTTGTGTTTTATATTCAAGAAATGATGTTGTATTTTGTAGGATATAAGGTCCAGTGGTTAGGCTTCGGTGCTTTCACCTCTGCAACCCGAGTTTGATTCCAGTCAGGGATCCAAGAGGTGTTGGGCACGACTAAATCACGCAGCAACAACAACAGGAGAGGCTGAGCGCCGAAGGTGATCATTGCAAAGCAGGAAAGTTGAAGTACAAAGGGGAGAGGCTTGCAATGAGCATCGAGAGCGCTCAGCGCAGGGCTCGCGATGAGCTCCGAAGGTGCTCGGAGGGGCAAAAGCCTCACGTTATGTGGCAAACAGCATTGCCAGCCTTACAATTTTATTCCTGTCATTTTTTGACTATTGCGAGGTTTAGTGCCAAGAGGGGGAATTATTGGGAAAAGGAAAAGCTGAGATTTTAGTCAATTACTTGTTAGTGCAAAGCTCATCAGCTGCTGCTGCCCTAACCGCCAAACCCAGGAAATTGACTAAAATCACAGCCGTGCTACCTAGAAAAAAATGAAACATCTAAAGTGCGCTATAGGGAATCAACACTTAATGGGGTAGAGTTAAGTGGGGTATGCAATGCAACGATTGACAGATCCTGGAGCCACTGCTCCCAACATTTTGCTTCTGGCTCCTAACATTTCCCTGTTTTCTAAGAAATGTTTAGATGGCTACTGAGTATTTTGATTGGCTACAAAGTTTAGGATAAATTTGTCAACCCTGATGTAACTATTAGGAAATGGCACTTTTCAAATAAAGACTGTATGTATATATCTGCTGAACATATCATTGATATCCAATCATATCTCTGCACACTGCCCCTGTGAGCCTGGCTGTGTTACTCACTCACCCTCCTAGCAGTCATACAGCACCATACACTATAAAAATTGCCCATTTGACTCCCTGCATGGCTGTGTTACTTGCTTGCCCTCCGGGCAGCCATACAGCACTATATATTGACCCTGTTGGCCTGGCTGTGTTACTCACTTGCTCACCTGGCAGTCATACAGCATTATACCCTATACATTGCCCTGTGGGCCTGGCTGTGTTACTCACTTGCCCTCCTGGAAGTTATACAGCACTATACATTGCCCTGTGGGCCTGGCAGCGTTACTCACTTGCCCTCCTGGCAGTCATACAGCCCTATACATTTCCGCTGCGTGCCTGGCTGTGTTACTCACTTGCCCTCCTGGCAGTTATACAGCACTAGACATTGCCCCTGTGTGCCTGGCTGTGTTACTCACTTGCCCTCCTGGCAGTTATACAGCACTAGACATTGCCCCTGTGTGCCTGGCTGTGTTACTCACTTGCCCTCCTGGCAGTCATACAGCCCTATACATTTCCGCTGTGTGCCTGGCTGTGTTACTCACTTGCCCTCCTGGCAGTTATACAGCACTAGACATTGCCCCTGTGTGCCTGGCTGTGTTACTCACTTGCCCTCCTGGCAGTTATACAGCACTAGACATTGCCCCTGTGTGCCTGGCTGTGTTACTCACTTGCCCTCCTGGCAGTTATACAGCACTTTACATTGCCACTGTGGGCCTGGCTGTGTTACTTACTTGCCCTTTTGGCAGTTATACAGCACTATACCCTATACATTGTCCCTGTGGACCTGGCTATACATCGCCCTGTGGGCCTGGCTGTGTTACTCACTTGCCCTCCTGGCAGTCATACAGCACTATACCCTATACATTGCCCCTGTGTGCCTGGCTGTGTTACTCACTTGCCTTCCTGGCAGTTATACAGCACTATACCCTATACATTGCCCCGGTGTGCCTGGCTGTGTTACTCACTTGCCCTTTTGGCAGTTATACATCACTATATCCTATACATTGTTCTGTGGGCCTGGCTGTTACTCACTTGCCCTTTTGGCAGTCATACAGCACTATACCCTATACCCTATACATTGCCCCTGTGTGCCTGGCTGTGTTACTCACTTGCCCTTTTGGCAGTTATACATCACTATACCCTATACATTGCCCCTGTGTGTCTGGCTGTTACTCACTTGCCCTCCTGGCAGTCATACAGCACTATACCCTATACATTGCCCCTGTGTGCCTGGCTGTGTTACTCACTTGCCCTTTTGGCAGTTATACATCACTATATCCTATACATTGTTCTGTGGGCCTGGCTGTTACTCACTTGCCCTCCTGGCAGTCATACAGCACTATACCCTATACATTGCCCCTGTGTGTCTGGCTGTTACTCACTTGCCCTTTTGGCAGTTATACATCACTATACCCTATACATTGCCCCTGTGTGCCTGGCTGTGTTACTCACTTGCCCTTTTGGCAGTTATACATCACTATATCCTATACATTGTTCTGTGGGCCTGGCTGTTACTCACTTGCCCTCTTGGCAGTCATACAGCACTATACCCTATACATTGCCACTGTGTGCCTGGCTGTGTTACTCACTTGCCCCTTTGGCAGTTATACATCAGTATATCCTATACATTGTTCTGTGGGCCTGGCTGTTTCTCACTTGCCCTCTTGGCAGTCATACAGCACTATACCCTATACATTGCCCCTGTGTGCCTGGCTGTGTTACTCACTTGCCCTTTTGGCAGTTATACAGCACTATACCCTATACATTGCCCCTGTGTGCCTGGCTGTGTTACTCACTTGCCCTTTTGGCAGTTATACATCACTATACCCTATACATTGCCCCTGTGTGTCTGGCTGTTACTCACTTGCCCTCCTGGCAGTCATACTGCACTATACCCTATACATTGCCCCTGTGTGCCGGCTGTGTTACTCGCTTGCCCCTTTGGCAGTTATACATCACTATACCCTATACATTGCCCCTGTGGGCCTGGCTGTTACTCACTTGCCCTCTTGGCAGTCATACAGCACTATACCCTATACATTGCCACAGTGTGCCTGGCTGTGTTACTCACTTGCCCTTTTGGCAGTTATACATCACTATACCCTATACATTGCCACTGTGTGCCTGGCTGTGTTACTCACTTGCCCCTTTGGCAGTTATACAGCACTATACCCTATTCATTGCCTCTGTGTGTCTGGCTGTTACTCACTTGCCCTTTTGGCAGTTATACATCACTATATCCTATACATTGTTCTGTGGGCCTGGCTGTTACTCACTTGCCCTCTTGGCAGTCATACAGCACTATACCCTATACATTGCCACTGTGTGCCTGGCTGTGTTACTCACTTGCCCTTTTGGCAGTTATACATCACTATATCCTATACATTGTTCTGTGGGCCTGGCTGTTACTCACTTGCCCTCTAGGCAGTCATACAGCACTATACCCTATACATTGCCCCTGTGTGCCGGCTGTGTTACTCGCTTGCCCCTTTGGCAGTTATACAGCACTATACCCTATACATTGCCCCTGTGTGCCTGGCTGTGTTACTCACTTGCCCTTTTGGCAGTTATACATCACTATACCCTATACATTGCCCCTGTGTGTCTGGCTGTTACTCACTTGCCCTCCTGGCAGTCATACTGCACTATACCCTATACATTGCCCCTGTGTGCCGGCTGTGTTACTCGCTTGCCCCTTTGGCAGTTATACATCACTATACCCTATACATTGCCCCTGTGGGCCTGGCTGTTACTCACTTGCCCTCTTGGCAGTCATACAGCACTATACCCTATACATTGCCACTGTGTGCCTGGCTGTGTTACTCACTTGCCCCTTTGGCAGTTATACATCAGTATATCCTATACATTGTTCTGTGGGCCTGGCTGTTACTCACTTGCCCTCTTGGCAGTCATACAGCACTATACCCTATACATTGCCCCTGTGTGCCTGGCTGTGTTACTCACTTGCCCTTTTGGCAGTTATACAGCACTATACCCTATACATTGCCCCTGTGTGCCTGGCTGTGTTACTCACTTGCCCTTTTGGCAGTTATACATCACTATACCCTATACATTGCCACTGTGTGCCTGGCTGTGTTACTCACTTGCCCCTTTGGCAGTTATACAGCACTATACCCTATTCATTGCCTCTGTGTGCCTGGCTGTTACTCACTTGCCCTTTTGGCAGTTATACATCACTATATCCTATACATTGTTCTGTGGGCCTGGCTGTTACTCACTTGCCCTCTTGGCAGTCATACAGCACTATGGAGTCATCATCACTGCTGGATATCACAGTTTCTCCTGTGGGACTGAAGTCGAAGCAGTTGATTTTATCAGAATTCTCCCTGAACACCTTGGCAACCCGGAAACTCCTCAGCACGTTGTCTGTGAGCTTCATGGCGGGCGCTGTGGTAGTTCTACAGACCAGTAACTGGGCCTCCGGCGTGGCACAGCCCTCAGTACCGGGTGTGTGCGGCTCCTGGACCCGCCCCGCGCTGCTGAGGTAATGTGGGGTCTCTCAGGCCCTACTTTGTGCCGTTACCGAGTCACCCCGGGCCTCACAATTAGCGCGGCCCGCCCGCTTTCATTGTCTCCGCCATGTTGTTCCTAGAGCAGAGAAGCAGACGGCGCGCTGACGGCGAGCGTCAAACGCCATTGGCTGTTGTGGAACGTGACGCAATACGCACAATCCGCCATCTTCGGCGTGGCATACAGATTCAAGCGCAATGTAGAAAGTAGCAGCAATTATCCGCCATGCTTTGTGCGGCAATTTTTTTTAACCCATGAAGATGTTACATTGTAGACTTTTTCAGACTAATGGCTTTGTTTCCAAGAAAAACATATTAAGTGAATATGTTACGACAGGAGCTTTAATATGATTGTTTATATTTTTGCATTATTTCGTGTTTTATCTGACAAATAGAACATAGTGAGGAAGCTCAGCAAGAAATCCCAATAAGTAGGTAAGTGACTCAGAGTCTGACCCACAAGACATTATGGCTGCTCGCCCTGTAACTGAAAGTTCGGATCTGCATGAGTGACCCCTGCATTGTTTGTTGTTCAGTCATTTCCGACTCCTCGTGACCCACCTGGTGTCTGCTTTTCATAATCTGTAGGGACTTCTTAGGAAAATACTGGAGTGGATTGCCAGTTCCTTCACCAGTGGACTGAGTTTTATCTGACCTTTTTATTATGACCTGATCGTCTTGGGTGACCCTACATGGTATAGCTCACAGCTTCATTGTAGTACACAAGCCCCTTTACCATGACAAGGTAATGATCCAGTAGGGGATATGTTGTTTTAAATATCCCTTCATTCTAAACAAATGTTCTGAATTAAATGAGTGTAGGCCTGTACTATGTATTTGCCCTCATGGACAGTAATACACCAGGCACTTAATTATGCCCCTGGCCATGCTGATCCACTTGGTATTCATGGCTGAGTTGCCAGTTCCTTCTCCAGTGGGCCACAGTATACAGCTCCTGGTATTCCTAGGTGGTCTCCCATCCAAGTACTGACTAGGCCCAACCCTATTCGGCTTCATGGTGGTGTGACCTCTTGGTTCCCTGAATGAAATCGAACCCAGGTCATAGCAGTGATAGCACCGAATCTTAACTACTGGACCACCATAAATATCCCTTTGATTTCAAATGAATGTTCTGAGATCAGTGATCGCAGCCCTGTACTATGTTTTCATCATTAATAATACTCCCCATTGCAACTGGAAGTCCTACATTGTTGCAGCCCTGTACTATGTAATCATCATAAATAATACTCCCCCATTGCAACAAAAAGTACTGTATGAGTGCAGCCTTGTACTATGTATTCATCATAAATAATACTCCCCCATTGCAACCGGAAGTCCTGCATGAGTGCAGCCCTGTACTATGTATTCCTCATAAAAAATACCACTTTATGCAACTGGAAGTCCTGTATGACTGTAGCCCTGTACTATGTATTCATCATAAATAATACTCCCACATTGCAACTGGAAGTCCTGTATGAGTGCAGCCCTGTACTATGTATTCATCATAAATAATACTCCCCCATTGCAACCGGAAGTCCTGTATGAGTGCAGCCCTGTACTATGTATTCATCATAAATAATACTCCCCCATTGCAACTGGAAGTCCTGTATGAGTGCAGCCCTGTACTATGTATTCATCATAAATAATACTCCCACATTGCAACTGGAAGTCCTGTATGAGTGCAGCCCTGTACTATGTATTCATCATAAATAATACTCCCCCATTGCAACCGGAAGTCCTGCATGAGTGCAGCCCTGTACTATGTATTCATCATAAATAATACTCCCCCATTGCAACTGGGAGTCCTGCATGAGTGCAGCCCTGTACTATGTATTCCTCATAAATAATACTCCCCCATTGCAACTGGAAGTCCTGCATGAGTGCAGCCCTGTACTATGTATTCCTCATAAAAAATACCACTTTATGCAACTGGAACTCCTGTATGACTGTAGCCCTGTACTATGTATTCATCATAAATAATACTCTCCCATTGCAACTGGAAGTCCTGCATGAGTGCAGCCTTGTACTATGTATTCATCATAAATAATACTCCCCCATTGCAACCGGAAGTCCTGCATGAGTGCAGCCCTGTACTATGTATTCCTCATAAAAAATACCACTTTATGCAACTGGGAGTCCTGCATGAGTGCAGCCCTGTACTATGTATTCATCATAAATAATACTCTCCCATGGCAACTGGAAGTCCTGTGTGAGTGCAGCCCTGTACTATGTATTCATCATAAATAATACTCCCCCAATGCAACCGGAAGTCCTGTATGACTGCAGCCCTGTACTATGTATTCATCATAAATAATACTCCCCCATTGCAACTGGGAGTCCTGTATGAGTGCAGCCCTGAACTATGTATTCATCATAAATAATACTCCCCCATTGCAACTGGAAGTCCTGTGTGAGTGCAGCCCTGTACTATGTATTCATCATAAATAATACTCCCCCAATGCAACCGGAAGTCCTGTATGAGTGCAGCCCTGAACTATGTATTCATCATAAATAATACTCCCCCATTGCAACTGGGAGTCCTGTATGAGTGCAGCCCTGAACTATGTATTCATCATAAATAATACTCCCCCATTGCAACTGGGAGTCCTGTATGAGTGCAGCCCTGAACTATGTATTCATCATAAATAATACCCCCCATTGCAACCGGAAGTCCTGTATGAGTGCAGCCCTGTACTATGTATTCATCATAAATAATACTCCCACATTGCAACTGGAAGTCCTGTATGACTGCAGCCCTGAACTATGTATTCATCATAAATAATACTCCCCCATTGCAACCGGAAGTCCTGCATGAGTGCAGCCCTGTACTATGTATTCATCATAAATAATACTCCCCATTGCAACCGGAAGTCCTGTATGAGTGCAGCCCTGAACTATGTATTCATCATAAATAATACTCCCCCATTGCAACCGGAAGTCCTGTATGAGTGCAGCCCTGTACTATGTATTCATCATAAATAATACTCCCCCATTGCAACTAAAAGTACTGCATGAGTGCAGCCCTGTACTATGTATTCATCATAAATAATACTCCCACATTGCAACTGGAAGTCCTGTATGACTGCAGCCCTGTACTATGTATTCATCATAAATAATACTCCCCCATTGCAACCGGAAGTCCTGTATGAGTGCAGCCCTGTACTATGTATTCATCATAAATAATACTCCCCCATTGCAACTAAAAGTACTGCATGAGTGCAGCCCTGTACTATGTATTCATCATAAATAATACTCCCCATTGCAACTGGAAGTCCTGTATGACTGCAGCCCTGTACTATGTATTCATCATAAATAATACTCCCACATTGCAACTGGAAGTCCTGCATGAGTGCAGCCCTGTACTATGTATTCATCATAAATATACCCCCCATTGCAACCGGAAGTCCTGTATGACTGCAGCCCTGTACTATGTATTCATCATAAATAATACTCCCCCATTGCAACCGGAAGTCCTGTATGAGTGCAGCCCTGAACTATGTATTCATCATAAATAATACTCCCCCATTGCAACCGGAAGTCCTGTATGAGTGCAGCCCTGAACTATGTATTCATCATAAATAATACTCCCCCATTGCAACTGGAAGTCCTGTATGAGTGCAGCCCTGTACTATGTATTCATCATAAATAATTCTCCACCATTGCAACTAAAAGTACTGCATGAGTGCAGCCCTGTACTATGTATTAATCATAAATAATACTCCCCCATTGCAACCGGAAGTCCTGCATGAGTGCAGCCCTGAACTATGTATTCATCATAAATAATACTCCCCCATTGCAACTGGAAGTCCTGCATGAGTGCAGCCCTGTACTATGTATTCATCATAAATAATACTCTCCCATGGCAACTGGAAGTCCTGTATGAGTGCAGCCCTGTACTATGTATTCATCATAAATAATACTCCCCCATTGCAACTGGGAGTCCTGTATGAGTGCAGCCCTGTACTATGTATTCATCATAAATAATACTCCCCCATTGCAACTGGGAGTCCTGCATGAGTGCAGCCCTGTACTATGTATTCCTCATAAATAATACTCTCCCATGGCAACTGGAAGTCCTGTATGAGTGCAGCCCTGTACTATGTATTCATCATAAATAATACTCCCCCATTGCAACTGGAAGTCCTGTATGAGTGCAGCCCTGTATTATGTATTCATCATAAATAATACTCCCCCATTGCAACCGGAAGTCCTGTATGACTGCAGCCCTGTACTATGTATTCATCATAAATAATACTCCCCCATTGCAACCGGAAGTCCTGTATGAGTGCAGCCCTGTACTATGTATTCATCATAAATAATACTCCCCCATTGCAACTGGAAGTCCTGTATGAGTGCAGCCCCGTACTATGTATTCATCATAAATAATACTCCCCCATTGCAACCGGAAGTCCTGTATGAGTGCAGCCCTGAACTATGTATTCATCATAAATAATACTCCCCCATTGCAACTGGAAGTCCTGTATGAGTGCAGCCCTGTACTATGTATTCATCATAAATAATACTCTCCCATGGGAACTGGAAGTCCTGTATGAGTGCAGCCCTGTACTATGTATTCATCATAAATAATACTCCCCCATTGCAACCGGAAGTCCTGTATGACTGCAGCCCTGTACTATGTATTCATCATAAATAATACTCCCCCATTGCAACCGGAAGTCCTGCATGAGTGCAGCCCTAAACTATGTATTCATCATAAATAATACTCCCCCATTGCAACTGGGAGTCCTGTATGAGTGCAGCCCTGTACTATGTATTCATCATAAATATACCCCCCATTGCAACTGGAAGTCCTGCATGAGTGCAGCCCTGTACTATGTATTCATCATAAATAATACTCCCCCATTGCAACTAAAAGTACTGTATGAGTGCAGCCCTGTACTATGTATTCATCATAAATAATACTCCCACATTGCAACCGGAAGTACTGTATGAGTGCAGCCCTGTACTATGTATTCATCATAAATAATACCCCCCATTGCAACCGGAAGTCCTGTATGAGTGCAGCCCTGAACTATGTATTCATCATAAATAATACTCTCCCATGGCAACTGGAAGTCCTGTATGAGTGCAGCCCTGTACTATGTATTCATCATAAATAATACTCCCCCATTGCAACTGGGAGTCCTGTATGAGTGCAGCCCCATACTATGTATTCATCATAAATAATACTCCCCCATTGCAACTGGGAGTCCTGTATGAGTGCAGCCCTGTACTATGTATTCCTCATAAATAATACTCTCCCATGGCAACTGGAAGTCCTGTATGAGTGCAACCCTGTGCTATGTATTCATCATAAATAATACCCCCCATTGCAACCGGAAGTCCTGTATGAGTGCAGCCCAGTACTATGTATTCATCGTAAATAATACCCCCCATTGCAACCGGAAGTCCTGCATGAGTGCAACCCTGTACTATGTATTCATCATAAATAATACTCCCACATTGCAACTGGGAGTCCTGTATGAGTGCAGCCCTGTACTATGTATTCATCATAAATAATACTCCCACATTGCAACTGGAAGTCCTGTATGACTGCAGCCCTGTACTATGTATTCATCATAAATAATACTCCCACATTGCAACTGGAAGTCCTGTATGAGTGCAGCCCTGTACTATGTATTCATCATAAATAATACTCCCCCATTGCAACCGGAAGTCCTGTATGAGTGCAGCCCTGTACTATGTATTCATCATAAATAATACTCCCACATTGCAACTGGAAGTCCTGTATGACTGCAGCCCTGTACTATGTATTCATCATAAATAATACTCCCCCATTGCAACCGGAAGTCCTGTATGAGTGCAGCCCTGAACTATGTATTCATCATAAATAATACTCCCCCATTGCAACTGGAAGTCCTGTATGAGTGCAGCCCTGTACTATGTATTCATCATAAATAATACTCCCACATTGCAACTGGGAGTCCTGTATGAGTGCAGCCCTGTACTATGTATTCATCATAAATAATACTCCCCCATTGCAACTAAAAGTACTGCATGAGTGCAGCCCTGTACTATGTATTCATCATAAATAATACTCCCACATTGCAACTGGAAGTCCTGTATGAGTGCAGCCCTGTACTATGTATTCATCATAAATAATACTCTCCCATTGCAACTGGAAGTCCTGTATGAGTGCAGCCCTGTACTATGTATTCATCATAAATAATACTCCCCCATTGCAACCGGAAGTCCTGTATGACTGCAGCCCTGTACTATGTATTCATCATAAATAATACTCCCCCATTGCAACCGGAAGTCCTGTATGAGTGCAGCCCTGAACTATGTATTCATCATAAATAATACTCCCCCATTGCAACTGGGAGTCCTGTATGAGTGCAGCCCTGAACTATGTATTCATCATAAATAATACTCCCCCATTGCAACCGGAAGTCCTGTATGAGTGCAGCCCTGTACTATGTATTCATCATAAATAATACTCCCCCATTGCAACTGGGAGTCCTGTATGAGTGCAGCCCTGTACTATGTATTCATCATAAATATACCCCCCATTGCAACCGGAAGTCCTGTATGAGTGCAGCCCTGTACTATGTATTCATCATAAATAATACTCTCCCATTGCAACTGGGAGTCCTGTATGTCTGCAGCCCTGTACTATGTATTCATCATAAATAATACTCCCCCATTGCAACTGGGAGTCCTGTATGACTGCAGCCCTGTACTATGTATTCATCATAAATAATACTCCCACATTGCAACTGGAAGTCCTGTATGACTGCAGCCCTGTACTATGTATTCATCATAATTAATACTCCCACATTGCAACCGGAAGTCCTGTATGAGTGCAGCCCTGTACTATGTATTCATCATAAATAATACTCTCACATTGCAACCGGAAGTCCTGTATGATTGCAGCCCTGAACTATGTATTCATCATAAATAATACTCTCCCATGGCAACTGGAAGTCCTGTATGAGTGCAGCCCTGTACTATGTATTCATCATAAATAATACTCCCCCATTGCAACCGGAAGTCCTGCATGAGTGCAGCCCTGTACTATGTATTCATCATAAATAATACTCCCCCATTGCAACTGGGAGTCCTGTATGAGTGCAGCCCTGTACTATGTATTCATCATAAATAATACTCCCCCATTGCAACTGGAAGTCCTGTATGAGTGCAGCCCTGTACTATGTATTCATCATAAATAATACTCTCCCATTGCAACTGGATGTCCTGTATGAGTGCAGCCCTGAACTATGTATTCATCATAAATAATACTCCCCCATTGCAACTGGGAGTCCTGTATGAGTGCAGCCCTGAACTATGTATTCATCATAAATAATACTACCCCATTGCAACTGGAAGTCCTGTATGAGTGCAGCCCTGTACTATGTATTCATCATAAATAATACTCCCCCATTGCAACCGGAAGTCCTGCATGAGTGCAGCCCTCTACTATATATTCCTCATAAATAATAGCCCTTTATGCAACTGGAAGTCCTGTATGAGTGCAGCCCTGTACTATGTATTCATCATAAATAATATCCCCCCCCCCCCCCCCATTGCAACCGGAAGTCCTGTATGAGTGCAGCCCTGTACTATGTATTCATCATAAATAATACTCCCACATTGCAACTGGAAGTCCTGTATGAGTGCAGCCCTGTACTATGTATTCATCATAAATAATACTCCCCCATTGCAACCGGAAGTCCTGTATGAGTGCAGCCCTGAACTATGTATTCATCATAAATAATACTCCCACATTGCAACTGGAAGTCCTGTATGAGTGCAGCCCTGTACTATGTATTCATCATAAATAATACTCCCCCATTGCAACCGGAAGTCCTGTATGACTGCAGCCCCATACTATGTATTCATCATAAATAATACTCCCCCATTGCAACTGGGAGTCCTGCATGAGTGCAGCCCTGTACTATGTATTCCTCATAAATAATACTCCCCCATTGCAACTGGGAGTCCTGCATGAGTGCAGCCCTGTACTATGTATTCCTCATAAATAATACTCCCCCATTGCAACCGGAAGTCCTGCATGAGTGCAACCCTGTGCTATGTATTCATCATAAATAATACTCCCCCATTGCAACCGGAAGTCCTGCATGAGTGCAGCCCTGTACTATGTATTCATCATAAATAATACTCCCCCATTGCAACTGGGAGTCCTGCATGAGTGCAGCCCTGTACTATGTATTCCTCATAAATAATACTCCCCCATTGCAACTGGAAGTCCTGCATGAGTGCAGCCCTGTACTATGTATTCCTCATAAAAAATACCACTTTATGCAACTGGAACTCCTGTATGACTGTAGCCCTGTACTATGTATTCATCATAAATAATACTCCCACATTGCAACTGGAAGTCCTGCATGAGTGCAGCCTTGTACTATGTATTCATCATAAATAATACTCCCCCATTGCAACCGGAAGTCCTGCATGAGTGCAGCCCTGTACTATGTATTCCTCATAAATAATACTCTCCCATGGCAACCGGAAGTCCTGTATGAGTGCAGCCCTGTACTATGTATTCATCATAAATAATACTCCCCCAATGCAACCGGAAGTCCTGTATGAGTGCAGCCCTGAACTATGTATTCATCATAAATAATACTCCCCCATTGCAACTGGGAGTCCTGTATGAGTGCAGCCCTGTACTATGTATTCATCATAAATATACCCCCCATTGCAACCGGAAGTCCTGTATGAGTGCAGCCCTGTACTATGTATTCATCATAAATAATACTCTCCCATTGCAACTGGGAGTCCTGTATGACTGCAGCCCTGTACTATGTATTCATCATAAATAATACTCCCCCATTGCAACTGGGAGTCCTGTATGACTGCAGCCCTGTACTATGTATTCATCATAAATAATACTCCCACATTGCAACTGGAAGTCCTGTATGACTGCAGCCCTGTACTATGTATTCATCATAAATAATACTCCCCCATTGCAACTGGAAGTCCTGTATGAGTGCAGCCCTGTACTATGTATTCATCATAATTAATACTCCCACATTGCAACTGGAAGTCCTGTATGACTGCAGCCCTGTACTATGTATTCATCATAATTTATACTCCCACATTGCAACCGGAAGTCCTGTATGAGTGCAGCCCTGTACTATGTATTCATCATAAATAATACTCTCACATTGCAACCGGAAGTCCTGTATGAGTGCAGCCCTGAACTATGTATTCATCATAAATAATACTCTCCCATGGCAACTGGAAGTCCTGTATGAGTGCAGCCCTGTACTATGTATTCATCATAAATAATACTCCCCCATTGCAACCGGAAGTCCTGTATGAGTGCAGCCCTGAACTATGTATTCATCATAAATAATACTCTCACATTGCAACCGGAAGTCCTGTATGAGTGCAGCCCTGTACTATGTATTCATCATAAATAATACTCCCCCATTGCAACTGGGAGTCCTGCATGAGTGCAGCCCTGAACTATGTATTCATCATAAATAATACTCCCCCATTGCAACTGGAAGTCCTGCATGAGTGCAGCCCCATACTATGTATTCATCATAAATAATACTCCCCCATTACAACCGGAAGTCCTGCATGAGTGCAACCCTGTGCTATGTATTCATCATAAATAATACTCCCCCATTGCAACCGGAAGTCCTGCATGACTGCAGCCCTGTACTATGTATTCATCATAAATAATACTCCCCCATTACAACCGGAAGTCCTGTATGACTGCAGCCCTGAACTATGTATTCATCATAAATAATACTCCCCCATTGCAACTGGAAGTCCTGTATGACTGCAGCCCTGTACTATGTATTCATCATAAATAATACTCCCCCATTGCAACTGGAAGTCCTGTATGAGTGCAGCCCTGTACTATGTATTCATCATAAATAATACTCCCCCATTGCAACTAGAAGTACTGCATGAGTGCAGCCCTGTACTATGTATTCATCATAAATAATACTCCCCCATTGCAACTGGAAGTCCTGTATGAGTGCAGCCCTGTACTATGTATTCATCATAAATAATACTCCCCCATTGCAACTAGAAGTACTGCATGAGTGCAGCCCCGTACTATGTATTCATCATAAATAATACTCCCACATTGCAACCGGAAGTCCTGCATGAGTGCAGCCCTGAACTATGTATTCATCATAAATTGAAGGTAGGAAAGTAGGAGCACAAAATAGACTTGTTATGGAGGAAGTGTGCTGAAGTGTGAGATTTCCTCCACAGTGTTTCAGCAGTATGGATACATTTCTGGTGGTAATGTATTTGTGTAGTATGCTATGGTTGTGGACGAGAGTGAGGGCGTTTGCCTGTTGTTATGAGGGCAAGTGTGTCAAGGGTGAAAGCTAGTTGTGTTGTATTGCAAGGTGGCAATGTAGTACAGTGGAAAGGTATTGTGGGTTAAGTGCTTGCAGGTTTCTGTGGGTTTGGGAGGCAGGGAATGAAGAAGGGCAGTGCATAGGAGGAGTGGTGGTGGTCAGATAGATGGAGAGGGGTGATGGCAATGTTGGAGGTTGTGCAGAGAAAGCGTGGATTGTGTGAACTTCAAAAGAAGAGAATTGGGGGGAGGAGACCGGTGGTATGCAGTGAAGCGAGAGGAAAGTAGTATGTTTTCATTATTTTTAGTTTTTTATTGTATTTGTAGTAAATAGAGATGTCGCGAACAGTTCAACCGGCGGACTATTCGCAGCGATTTTCGCATGTTATCGTTCGCAGCGGACGGGGAACACATGCGCTTTTCGGTTCGCCCCCTATACATTATCATTGAGGAAACTTTGACCCTGCACCTCACAGTCAGCAGACACATTCCAGCCACTCAGCAGCCTACACTCCCTTCCAGAGCCTTCCATCTGAAGGACAGCAACCCAGAAAGCCCTTTTTAGGGCTAGAACATCATTTATTTTATTTAATAATTTTTTTCTGTGTAATCTAATTGCATATGCCTGCCTGCCAGCGTGTGTGTGTGACAGGCTAACACCTAACAGCTTATATTGTGCTTAGTGAAATAAAACAACACTTTTTTGACTGTAATAGATTGAATATCAGTTGCCTGCCTACAGGCGTGTGTGTGTGAAGCCTATTGCATCTACTCTGCCAACTTTTGCCAGTGCACAGTGATACGTCATATCTGTTGCAACCGTAGTGTACAGTGACATAAAGAACCAGAGAAATCAAAACAATAAATCTTTATTTAATTACTTGGAGACAACGTCGATTAAAAACTGTTTAAAATCAAGGGAATAGGAAATAATTCCTTAAAAACAATTAATATTGACTCCCTTTATATTGCACCCTAGACCAGTTACTGAGAGATAAATTCAGTGTTATAATCTCTTCTATTATGTCTTGAGAGGTGCTTTTACAATTGTAAAGCTTGGCTTCCTGGTGTGTATATACGTATATATCTCTTAGGAGATTTTGCTTAATATTTATATCCAAAACAGTAAGTCCTATAAATTCCCAGTCCATACATCAATCTGGTGGCTTGTCATGCCCTTCTATATGTTAGCTACAATATTGTGTCTGATCTAATTTACAGTTCTATATACAAAGTAGTTCACCATTTATATGTAAAATGGCATGTATCTTTATATACACATTATTGTCTGCATTGATCTAACTTGCAGCGTTCTGTGGTTTAAAACAGTCTATGTTGCTTGTTAGGGCTCAGTGTGGATCTAGTTTGCAGCGTCCTGTTGTTTAAAACAGCCTATGCTGCTTGTTATAGCTCAGCACCGGGCTCTCCCGTGCGCTGCACTTCAAGCACCAGATATATTACTGACAAGGACTTAGAGGTCTAGTTACAACGTCCTGTGATATATCGGTCTGCGCTGCTTGTTTGAACTTAGCACCGGACACTACCGTGTACTAGGGCTAAAGCACCAGTTGTATGACTGGTAAGGACTTAGAGATCACGGAGCTGCATTCAGCTACATGGGAAGCACTTCCTTGTTACAAAATTAGCGTCTGACGTCAGACGCTGCCCTGACGCACGTTTCGTCACGTGGGAGTGACTTTCTCAAAGGGGGAAGGCGATCTCCTCAACGGTGCCTCCTATTTATAATAGGTCAGTAGTCATGGTTACCCTTTGCCTTTGTTAGCAAGTGAAGGGGCAATATGTATAAGTCTGGTATGACAAATCCCACAAAATTACAACCAGAAGCAAATTCCGATTACTTTGCATATTTATGTCTGAATTGCATATATTTAGTATTTGTATGCTATTTAGCCAGTTAAGTCTGGACTGATGATATATCTTTAGATATAATTCACTATATATCAATGGCTCCACATGTTTTGATATCCAGTATGTTATATCTTTCTTCCATATGTGGAGTCAATCTCCTATTCCCCATTATTCCAGAGGGATATCTATAGTTTTCATGCAGAATCACAACAGAAAACTTGGTTACTATTTACATTATAACTCTATCATACTACCCTGAGGTGTATCCCTATCTCTTCCACTAGATTAATAAGATCCTTATTATATGATTATTTCCTCCATTGTCATTTTAACAAAGATATATCTCCCATATAATTCCTCTTTTATTGTTATCCATACAATAGTTTATATTATATTATATAGATCATGTAAAATATATGTGTAAAGTTATACTTATATAACTCCTATCGTGCTGGGTTATATAACCAATCTATTATATAGGATATCTTCAGAAATCAAAAACCAAAAAACAATTCTCCTATATATGTGTATTTATAACTACAATCTAATTCATAGTGAATCAATAATGATTGAACTGTGTCCTAATTATATGACATATATTCGTGCTTATGTCCTCATATAATGTGAGGATACCCACAATCAAAAATTATATACAAACTGTGTATGATAGTGTATGTGTTGCGGTGAGTTTTATAATAGAAAGATCTATATATAATTCCTCCTCTAATTGTAGACATTGGAGGTTATGGTATATCTATATATTGGTATAATATGAGGAAATTCAGAAAAACTTCTGTCTTGATTTGGGATTTTCTAGTTTCCTTCTCAGAGGGTGTACTATTTGATAGAGTATGTCACTTCTTGCTTATAAAAATGCCTTAAAGGAGAATCCTTCATTGAGACCTTTAGGTGTTTGGGCCTGTAATTCATAAATCCACTTAGATTCCCTCCTAAGTAGTATGTCATCCAGGTTCCCTTTTCTTGGGCCCAATTTTGCTCCATCTATTATCAAGAATTTTAAGACAGATGTGTCTTTTTGATGTTTTAATTTTACATGGCGTGCAATTGGTGTATCATATTCATTCGTAATTGAGCAGATGTGTTCTCCCATCCTACGTCTGAATTCTCTGCTCGTTTTCCCGACGTAGATTTTCAGGCAAATGCATTGTATCACATAAATAACTCCTTTGGTTTTACAGTTATAAAACTCTTTTATAGGATATTTTTTACCTGATGTTGGGTGGATAAATTCCTTGCAAGGTTTTATAAATTTACAATATTTACACCGTCCACATTTATAACATCCAGTCAAAGGTTTCAGCCATGTTTGTTCCTTTTGTTTATGTTCTGAGAAGTGGCTATGTACAAGCAGATCTCTCAGATTTGGGCTCCGTCTGTATGTTATTGAACTTTTCGTGGAGACCTTGGTTTTTAGGTCCTCATCAGCCGTTAATAGATACCAAAATCTAGAGAAGATGTCTTTAATTTCTCTTGCATTATATCCATATGTGAGTATACATCGTATTATGTCTTCTTCTTCACTGGAAGTTTCCTCTTTCTCTATTTGTGATTGTTCCAGTTTTGTCTTTAGTATATATTTTCCTTGAGTATTTAGGAGATCTGTTCTTTTAACATTCAGGGCATATTGATATGCTTTTTTAAGGCATTTATTTGGATATCCCCTACTTTTGAAATGTTTCCTAAGTTTGTCAGCCTCTAACTTGAAAGAGATGTCATCACTACAATTTCTTCGGATGCGTAGATATTGGCCTTTTGGTATCCCTCTTTTTTGGGGTTCATAATGTTGACTTGACCACTCTAGTAAACTATTGGATGCTGTGTCTTTCCTGTATGTGGTCGTATTAATATTTCCCAGGTGATCCTTTATTATTTTTAAATCCAAAAAGGCCAATTCAGTTGAGTTTATTTCATATGTAAATTTTAGGCCCAAGGTGTTATTGTTGAGGGTATCTATGAAGAGAGATAGTTCTTCCTTTGTTCCGGTCCAAAAGATAATTATGACGTCTATAAACCGTCTCCACATTAGTATATTATCTGTCATATCTTTCTTGGTTTCCTCAAAGACCCATCTCTCTTCCCACCACCCTAGAAATAAATTTGCTTAATTCGGGGCACATGATGTCCCCATTGCTGTGCCCCTAATTTGATGTATCCATTTATCAGCAAAGATGAAATAATTTCTAGTTAGTATATACTCAAGAAGATTTAGTAGGAAATTATTGAATTGTTCCATTTTCGTTCCTTTGGTTCTTAAGAAGAAGCCCACAGCTTCGATGCCCTGTATATGTGGTATAGAGCTATATAGTGCTTCTACATCTATGCTCACGAGCCATGTTTTAGTTGGTACTATTATGTCTTCCAATTGCTTCAGTATGTCTGTTGTATCCTTGATATATGAAGGAAGGCCTGTGACTAGATCTTTCAGATGGTAGTCCAGGAATCTACTGATATTTTCGGATAAATTATTGTTCCCTGATACAATTGGTCTGCCAGGTATTGGTGACATCTTTTTGTGCACTTTTGGAAGTGCATAGAAAGTGGGGATTGTTGGACTATTTGGTAGTAAATAGTCATATGTATTTTTGTTAATTATTCCTTCTATCAATGCTTTATCAAGCATTGATTTAAGTTCTTCTCCATATGTGTTTGTAGGGTCTGCACTCAGTGTTTCATAAGTAGATTTATCTTTTAGAATCTTCTCACACATTCTTTTGTAGTCTTCGTTTGCCATTACTACAATATTTCCCCCTTTATCTGCTGGTTTTATTTGTATATTTTTACAATCTTGGAGCTCCTTTAATGCTGCATTTTCCTTTTTACTTAGATTGTATGTGGATTTTTGCTTAGATGTATATAAATTTTCCAGTTCTCTTGTGACTTGTTGTATAAAGACACTGATATTTGGATAGTCCTTAATTTGAGGAGTGAATTTACTCTTTTTTTTCCATATTTTTGGTGTTCCTGATTCTGATATGAATGCATTCTCATTTTCCTCTATTAGGGCCATCATATCCATAAATGTGTCTTGATCTTCCTTATCAATGTTTAAATAAGCATACTCTTTCATGTTTTTATTTTTATAGAATTTATAAAGTGCCAATTTCCTTCCAAAGAGATTTAAATTTTTTATGTTTGTGAAAAGTTCTACTTTGGATGACGGAACAAAAGAGAGGCCTCTTTTTAGGACAGCAAAATCTCCTAAGAGATATATACGTATATACACACCAGGAAGCCAAGCTTTACAATTGTAAAAGCACCTCTCAAGACATAATAGAAGAGATTATAACACTGAATTTATCTCTCAGTAACTGGTCTAGGGTGCAATATAAAGGGAGTCAATATTAATTGTTTTTAAGGAATTATTTCCTATTCCCTTGATTTTAAACAGTTTTTAATCGACGTTGTCTCCAAGTAATTAAATAAAGATTTATTGTTTTGATTTCTCTGGTTCTTTATTATAACATATGAATAGGTGTTATGCACCGAGAGAAATAATAACTATTATTTCCCAACACTACAAAGAATATATATAAGTGGTTCAATCCACAATTTTGGGTATCAATTGAATTCAGGATCTAAGGCTATTCTCCCTTAAAACTGTGTATTCCAAATAAGATGGCGAGTCTAAATATAGATAGTTGGAAATTTATCAACTTACATAATGAAGCAGCAGAAAGTTTCAACTTTACAGCCAGAGAAAAGAAAGATGAGGATATTAACATCAAAATTGCATTTAGAGACCTGAATAAAAAATTAAAAAAGCAAGTGAAAATAGTATGGGAAATGACAAGCCTTGAAAATTACATAAAACAAAAGATTATTCCGAGAGGCCTGAGGATAAAAATAATGCCAGCAACAAGTTTAATCAGTGATGATTTTTTTTAAAAATGGACAGACATTCTATCACAATGTTCATTAGATTTAATGGACTTAATAGTGCAAACAGAAAAAAAGCACTTAGAAATGTTCAGCACTGACCTAGACAAAAGCCAGAAATTGGTTGAAACCTTTAAAGAAAAACCAGAATATGAAACAAACTGTCAGAAATTGACTGAAAATCTGGAGAGATTTAAAAATGAAATAAAATCTAGAAAGCAGAAGAAGTTTATGAGAGATCAGGATGATTATAAAAACAGTAGGGTATATAAACCCACCCAGAGGAAGAATAGAACTAAGATATCCTCTGACATAAGTTCATCAGAATATGAAACTTCAGATATTGAAGACCCAAATATGAGATTGGGAACTGGTACAAGTACAGATGGAATACAAAGAGGTTTAAGGACTAGGTCAATGCAGGAACATGAACAGAGACAAGAGAAAGCTTTTTTAGACAGAGGCCAACATATCCTAAGAGGAAAAAGGAAAGCAACCCACACACAGATAAGACCAAATCGATATCAAGGACCACCACATTAAGTCAAAATGCCTCTGATTTAGAAGACTCCCTACAAATAATAAATTTATCAACTTTTGCATTAAATGAAACACACAAAGCTGTCCTAAAAAGAGGCCTCTCTTTTGTTCCGTCATCCAAAGTAGAACTTTTCACAAACATAAAAGATTTAAATCTCTTTGGAAGGAAATTGGCACTTTATAAATTCTATAAAAATAAAAACATGAAAGAGTATGCTTATTTAAACATTGATAAGGAAGATCAAGACACATTTATGGATATGATGGCCCTAATAGAGGAAAATGAGAATGCATTCATATCAGAATCAGGAACACCAAAAATATGGAAAAAAAAGAGTAAATTCACTCCTCAAATTAAGGACTATCCAAATATCAGTGTCTTTATACAACAAGTCACAAGAGAACTGGAAAATTTATATACATCTAAGCAGATAACCACATACAATCTAAGTAAAAAGGAAAATGCAGCATTAAAGGAGCTCCAAGATTGTAAAAATATACAAATAAAACCAGCAGATAAAGGGGGAAATATTGTAGTAATGGCAAACGAAGACTACAAAAGAATGTGTGAGAAGATTCTAAAAGATAAATCTACTTATGAAACACTGAGTGCAGACCCTACAAACACATATAGAGAAGAACTTAAATCAATGCTTGATAAAGCATTGCTAGAAGGAATAACTAACAAAAATACATATGACTATTTACTACCAAATAGTCCAACAATCCCCACTTTCTATGCACTTCCAAAAGTGCACAAAAAGATGTCACCAATACCTGGCAGACCAATTGTATCAGGGAACAATAATTTATCCGAAAATATCAGTAGATTCCTGGACTACCATCTGAAAGATCTAGTCACAGGCCTTCCTTCATATATCAAGGATACAACAGACATACTGAAGCAATTGGAAGACATAATAGTACCAACTAAAACATGGCTCGTGAGCATAGATGTAGAAGCACCATATAGCTCTATACCACATATACAGGGCATCGAAGCTGTGGGCTTCTTCTTAAGAACCAAAGGAACGAAAATGGAACAATTCAATAATTTCCTACTAAATCTTCTTGAGTATATACTAACTAGAAATTATTTCATCTTTGCTGATAAATGGATACATCAAATTAGGGGCACAGCAATGGGGACATCATGTGCCCCGAATTATGCAAATTTATTTCTAGGGTGGTGGGAAGAGAGATGGGTCTTTGAGGAAACCAAGAAAGATATGACAGATAATATACTAATGTGGAGACGGTTTATAGACGACATAATTATCTTTTGGACCGGAACAAAGGAAGAACTATCTCTCTTCATAGATACCCTCAACAATAACACCTTGGGCCTAAAATTTACATATGAAATAAACTCAACTGAATTGGCCTTTTTGGATTTAAAAATAATAAAGGATCACCTGGGAAATATTAATACGACCACATACAGGAAAGACACAGCATCCAATAGTTTACTAGAGTGGTCAAGTCAACATTATGAACCCCAAAAAAGAGGGATACCAAAAGGCCAATATCTACGCATCCGAAGAAATTGTAGTGATGACATCTCTTTCAAGTTAGAGGCTGACAAACTTAGGAAACGTTTCAAAAGTAGGGGATATCCAAATAAATGCCTTAAAAAAGCATATCAATATGCCCTGAATGTTAAAAGAACAGATCTCCTAAATACTCAAGGAAAATATATACTAAAGACAAAACTGGAACAATCACAAATAGAGAAAGAGGAAACTTCCAGTGAAGAAGAAGACATAATACGATGTATACTCACATATGGATATAATGCAAGAGAAATTAAAGACATCTTCTCTAGATTTTGGTATCTATTAACGGCTGATGAGGACCTAAAAACCAAGGTCTCCACGAAAAGTTCAATAACATACAGACGGAGCCCAAATCTGAGAGATCTGCTTGTACATAGCCACTTCTCAGAACATAAACAAAAGGAACAAACATGGCTGAAACCTTTGACTGGATGTTATAAATGTGGACGGTGTAAATATTGTAAATTTATAAAACCTTGCAAGGAATTTATCCACCCAACATCAGGTAAAAAATATCCTATAAAAGAGTTTTATAACTGTAAAACCAAAGGAGTTATTTATGTGATACAATGCATTTGCCTGAAAATCTACGTCGGGAAAACGAGCAGAGAATTCAGACGTAGGATGGGAGAACACATCTGCTCAATTACGAATGAATATGATACACTAATTGCACGCCATGTAAAATTAAAACATCAAAAAGACACATCTGTCTTAAAATTCTTGATAATAGATGGAGCAAAATTGGGCCCAAGAAAAGGGAACCTGGATGACATACTACTTAGGAGGGAATCTAAGTGGATTTATGAATTACAGGCCCAAACACCTAAAGGTCTCAATGAAGGATTCTCCTTTAAGGCATTTTTATAAGCAAGAAGTGACATACTCTATCAAATAGTACACCCTCTGAGAAGGAAACTAGAAAATCCCAAATCAAGACAGAAGTTTTTCTGAATTTCCTCATATTATACCAATATATAGATATACCATAACCTCCAATGTCTACAATTAGAGGAGGAATTATATATAGATCTTTCTATTATAAAACTCACCGCAACACATACACTGTCATACACAGTTTGTATATAATTTTTGATTGTGGGTATCCTCACATTATATGAGGACATAAGCACGAATATATGTCATATAATTAGGACACAGTTCAATCATTATTGATTCACTATGAATTAGATTGTAGTTATAAATACACATATATAGGAGAATTGTTTTTTGGTTTTTGATTTCTGAAGATATCCTATATAATAGATTGGTTATATAACCCAGCACGATAGGAGTTATATAAGTATAACTTTACACATATATTTTATATGATCTATATAATATAATATAAACTATTGTATGGATAACAATAAAAGAGGAATTATATGGGAGATATATCTTTGTTAAAATGACAATGGAGGAAATAATCATATAATAAGGATCTTATTAATCTAGTGGAAGAGATAGGGATACACCTCAGGGTAGTATGATAGAGTTATAATGTAAATAGTAACCAAGTTTTCTGTTGTGATTCTGCATGAAAACTATAGATATCCCTCTGGAATAATGGGGAATAGGAGATTGACTCCACATATGGAAGAAAGATATAACATACTGGATATCAAAACATGTGGAGCCATTGATATATAGTGAATTATATCTAAAGATATATCATCAGTCCAGACTTAACTGGCTAAATAGCATACAAATACTAAATATATGCAATTCAGACATAAATATGCAAAGTAATCGGAATTTGCTTCTGGTTGTAATTTTGTGGGATTTGTCATACCAGACTTATACATATTGCCCCTTCACTTGCTAACAAAGGCAAAGGGTAACCATGACTACTGACCTATTATAAATAGGAGGCACCGTTGAGGAGATCGCCTTCCCCCTTTGAGAAAGTCACTCCCACGTGACGAAACGTGCGTCAGGGCAGCGTCTGACGTCAGACGCTAATTTTGTAACAAGGAAGTGCTTCCCATGTAGCTGAATGCAGCTCCGTGATCTCTAAGTCCTTACCAGTCATACAACTGGTGCTTTAGCCCTAGTACACGGTAGTGTCCGGTGCTAAGTTCAAACAAGCAGCGCAGACCGATATATCACAGGACGTTGTAACTAGACCTCTAAGTCCTTGTCAGTAATATATCTGGTGCTTGAAGTGCAGCGCACGGGAGAGCCCGGTGCTGAGCTATAACAAGCAGCATAGGCTGTTTTAAACAACAGGACGCTGCAAACTAGATCCACACTGAGCCCTAACAAGCAACATAGACTGTTTTAAACCACAGAACGCTGCAAGTTAGATCAATGCAGACAATAATGTGTATATAAAGATAAATGCCATTTTACATATAAATGGTGAACTACTTTGTATATAGAACTGTAAATTAGATCAGACACAATATTGTAGCTAACATATAGAAGGGCATGACAAGCCACCAGATTAATGTATGGACTGGGAATTTATAGGACTTACTGTTTTGGATATAAATATTAAGCAAAATCTCCTAAGAGATATATACGTATATACACACCAGGAAGCCAAGCTTTACAATTGTAAAAGCACCTCTCAAGACATAATAGAAGAGATTATAACACTGAATTTATCTCTCAGTAACTGGTCTAGGGTGCAATATAAAGGGAGTCAATATTAATTGTTTTTAAGGAATTATTTCCTATTCCCTTGATTTTAAACAGTTTTTAATCGACGTTGTCTCCAAGTAATTAAATAAAGATTTATTGTTTTGATTTCTCTGGTTCTTTATTATTACATATGAATAGGTGTTATGCACCGAGAGAAATAATAACTATTATTTCCCAACACTACAAAGAATATATATAAGTGGTTCAATCCACAATTTTGGGTATCAATTGAATTCAGGATCTAAGGCTATTCTCCCTTAAAACTGTGTAATCCAAATAAGATGGCGAGTCTAAATATAGATAGTTGGAAATTTATCAACTTACATAATGAAGCAGCAGAAAGTTTCAACTTTACAGCCAGAGAAAAGAAAGATGAGGATATTAACATCAAAATTGCATTTAGAGACCTGAATAAAAATTTAAAAAAGCAAGTGAAAATAGTATGGGAAATGACAAGCCTTGAAAATTACATAAAACAAAAGATTATTCCGAGAGGCCTGAGGATAAAAATAATGCCAGCAACAAGTTTAATCAGTGATGATTTTTTTAAAAAATGGACAGACATTCTATCACAATGTTCATTAGATTTAATGGACTTAATAGTGCAAACAGAAAAAAAGCACTTAGTAATGTTCAGCACTGACCTAGACAAAAGCCAGAAATTGGTTGAAACCTTTAAAGAAAAAACAGAATATGAAACAAACTGTCAGAAATTGACTGAAAATCTGGAGAGATTTAAAAATGAAATAAAATCTAGAAAGCAGAAGAAGTTTATGAGAGATCAGGATGATTATAAAAACAGTAGGGTATATAAACCCACCCAGAGGAAGAATAGAACTAAGATATCCTCTGACATAAGTTCATCAGAATATGAAACTTCAGATATTGAAGACCCAAATATGAGATTGGGAACTGGTACAAGTACAGATGGAATACAAAGAGGTTTAAGGACTAGGTCAATGCAGGAACATGAACAGAGACAAGAGAAAGCTTTTTTAGACAGAGGCCAACATATCCTAAGAGGAAAAAGGAAAGCAACCCACACACAGATAAGACCAAATCGATATCAAGGACCACCACATTAAGTCAAAATGCCTCTGATTTAGAAGACTCCCTACAAATAATAAATTTATCAACTTTTGCATTAAATGAAACACACAAAGCTGTCCTATAAAGAGGCCTCTCTTTTGTTCCGTCATCCAAAGTAGAACTTTTCACAAACATAAAAGATTTAAATCTCTTTGGAAGGAAATTGGCACTTTATAAATTCTATAAAAATAAAAACATGAAAGAGTATGCTTATTTAAACATTGATAAGGAAGATCAAGACACATTTATGGATATGATGGCCCTAATAGAGGAAAATGAGAATGCATTCATATCAGAATCAGGAACACCAAAAATATGGGAAAAAAAAGAGTAAATTCACTCCTCAAATTAAGGACTATCCAAATATCAGTGTCTTTATACAACAAGTCACAAGAGAACTGGAAAATTTATATACATCTAAGCAAAAATCCACATACAATCTAAGTAAAAAGGAAAATGCAGCATTAAAGGAGCTCCAAGATTGTAAAAATATACAAATAAAACCAGCAGATAAAGGGGGAAATATTGTAGTAATGGCAAACGAAGACTACAAAAGAATGTGTGAGAAGATTCTAAAAGATAAATCTACTTATGAAACACTGAGTGCAGACCCTACAAACACATATAGAGAAGAACTTAAATCAATGCTTGATAAAGCATTGCTAGAAGGAATAACTAACAAAAATACATATGACTATTTACTACCAAATAGTCCAACAATCCCCACTTTCTATGCACTTCCAAAAGTGCACAAAAAGATGTCACCAATACCTGGCAGACCAATTGTATCAGGGAACAATAATTTATCCGAAAATATCAGTAGATTCCTGGACTACCATCTGAAAGATCTAGTCATAGGCCTTCCTTCATATATCAAGGATACAACAGACATACTGAAGCAATTGGAAGACATAATAGTACCAACTAAAACATGGCTCGTGAGCATAGATGTAGAAGCACTATATAGCTCTATACCACATATACAGGGCATCGAAGCTGTGGGCTTCTTCTTAAGAACCAAAGGAACGAAAATGGAACAATTCAATAATTTCCTACTAAATCTTCTTGAGTATATACTAACTAGAAATTATTTCATCTTTGCTGATAAATGGATACATCAAATTAGGGGCACAGCAATGGGGACATCATGTGCCCCGAATTATGCAAATTTATTTCTAGGGTGGTGGGAAGAGAGATGGGTCTTTGAGGAAACCAAGAAAGATATGACAGATAATATACTAATGTGGAGACGGTTTATAGACGACATAATTATCTTTTGGACCGGAACAAAGGAAGAACTATCTCTCTTCATAGATACCCTCAACAATAACACCTTGGGCCTAAAATTTACATATGAAATAAACTCAACTGAATTGGCCTTTTTGGATTTAAAAATAATAAAGGATCGCCTGGGAAATATTAATACGACCACATACAGGAAAGACACAGCATCCAATAGTTTACTAGAGTGGTCAAGTCAACATTATGAACCCCAAAAAAGAGGGATACCAAAAGGCCAATATCTACGCATCCGAAGAAATTGTAGTGATGACATCTCTTTCAAGTTAGAGGCTGACAAACTTAGGAAACGTTTCAAAAGTAGGGGATATCCAAATAAATGCCTTAAAAAAGCATATCAATATGCCCTGAATGTTAAAAGAACAGATCTCCTAAATACTCAAGGAAAATATATACTAAAGACAAAACTGGAACAATCACAAATAGAGAAAGAGGAAACTTCCAGTGAAGAAGAAGACATAATACAATGTATACTCACATATGGATATAATGCAAGAGAAATTAAAGACATCTTCTCTAGATTTTGGTATCTATTAACGGCTGATGAGGACCTAAAAACCAAGGTCTCCACGAAAAGTTCAATAACATACAGACGGAGCCCAAATCTGAGAGATCTGCTTGTACATAGCCACTTCTCAGAACATAAACAAAAGGAACAAACATGGCTGAAACCTTTGACTGGATGTTATAAATGTGGACGGTGTAAATATTGTAAATTTATAAAACCTTGCAAGGAATTTATCCACCCAACATCAGGTAAAAAATATCCTATAAAAGAGTTTTATAACTGTAAAACCAAAGGAGTTATTTATGTGATACAATGCATTTGCCTGAAAATCTACGTCGGGAAAACGAGCAGAGAATTCAGACGTAGGATGGGAGAACACATCTGCTCAATTACGAATGAATATGATACACCAATTGCACGCCATGTAAAATTAAAACATCAAAAAGACACATCTGTCTTAAAATTCTTGATAATAGATGGAGCAAAATTGGGCCCAAGAAAAGGGAACCTGGATGACATACTACTTAGGAGGGAATCTAAGTGGATTTATGAATTACAGGCCCAAACACCTAAAGGTCTCAATGAAGGATTCTCCTTTAAGGCATTTTTATAAGCAAGAAGTGACATACTCTATCAAATAGTACACCCTCTGAGAAGGAAACTAGAAAATCCCAAATCAAGACAGAAGTTTTTCTGAATTTCCTCATATTATACCAATATATAGATATACCATAACCTCCAATGTCTACAATTAGAGGAGGAATTATATATAGATCTTTCTTTTATAAAACTCACCGCAACACATACACTATCATACACAGTTTGTATATAATTTTTGATTGTGGGTATCCTCACATTATATGAGGACATAAGCACGAATATATGTCATATAATTAGGACACAGTTCAATCATTATTGATTCACTATGAATTAGATTGTAGTTATAAATACACATATATAGGAGAATTGTTTTTTGGTTTTTGATTTCTGAAGATATCCTATATAATAGATTGGTTATATAACCCAGCACGATAGGAGTTATATAAGTATAACTTTACACATATATTTTACATGATCTATATAATATAATATAAACTATTGTATGGATAACAATAAAAGAGGAATTATATGGGAGATATATCTTTGTTAAAATGACAATGGAGGAAATAATCATATAATAAGGATCTTATTAATCTAGTGGAAGAGATAGGGATACACCTCAGGGTAGTATGATAGAGTTATAATGTAAATAGTAACCAAGTTTTCTGTTGTGATTCTGCATGAAAACTATAGATATCCCTCTGGAATAATGGGGAATAGGAGATTGACTCCACATATGGAAGAAAGATATAACATACTGGATATCAAAACATGTGGAGCCATTGATATATAGTGAATTATATCTAAAGATATATCATCAGTCCAGACTTAACTGGCTAAATAGCATACAAATACTAAATATATGCAATTCAGACATAAATATGCAAAGTAATCGGAATTTGCTTCTGGTTGTAATTTTGTGGGATTTGTCATACCAGACTTATACATATTGCCCCTTCACTTGCTAACAAAGGCAAAGGGTAACCATGACTACTGACCTATTATAAATAGGAGGCACCGTTGAGGAGATCGCCTTCCCCCTTTGAGAAAGTCACTCCCACGTGACGAAACGTGCGTCAGGGCAGCGTCTGACGTCAGACGCTAATTTTGTAACAAGGAAGTGCTTCCCATGTAGCTGAATGCAGCTCCGTGATCTCTAAGTCCTTACCAGTCATACAACTGGTGCTTTAGCCCTAGTACACGGTAGTGTCCGGTGCTAAGTTCAAACAAGCAGCGCAGACCGATATATCACAGGACGTTGTAACTAGACCTCTAAGTCCTTGTCAGTAATATATCTGGTGCTTGAAGTGCAGCGCACGGGAGAGCCCGGTGCTGAGCTATAACAAGCAGCATAGGCTGTTTTAAACAACAGGACGCTGCAAACTAGATCCACACTGAGCCCTAACAAGCAACATAAACTGTTTTAAACCACAGAACGCTGAAAGTTAGATCAATGCAGACAATAATGTGGATATAAAGATAAATGCCATTTTACATATAAATGGTGAACTACTTTGTATATAGAACTGTAAATTAGATCAGACACAATATTGTAGCTAACATATAGAAGGGCATGACAAGCCACCAGATTGATGTATGGACTGGGAATTTATAGGACTTACTGTTTTGGATATAAATATTAAGCAAAATCTCCTAAGAGATATATACGTATATACACACCAGGAAGCCAAGCTTTACAATTGTAAAAGCACCTCTCAAGACATAATAGAAGAGATTATAACACTGAATTTATCTCTCAGTAACTGGTCTAGGGTGCAATATAAAGGGAGTCAATATTAATTGTTTTTAAGGAATTATTTCCTATTCCCTTGATTTTAAACAGTTTTTAATCGACGTTGTCTCCAAGTAATTAAATAAAGATTTATTGTTTTGATTTCTCTGGTTCTTTATTATTACATATGAATAGGTGTTATGCACCGAGAGAAATAACAACTATTATTTCCCAACACTACAAAGAATATATATAAGTGGTTCAATCCACAATTTTGGGTATCAATTGAATTCAGGATCTAAGGCTATTCTCCCTTAAAACTGTGTATTCCAAATAAGATGGCGAGTCTAAATATAGATAGTTGGAAATTTATCAACTTACATAATGAAGCAGCAGAAAGTTTCAACTTTACAGCCAGAGAAAAGAAAGATGAGGATATTAACATCAAAATTGCATTTAGAGACCTGAATAAAAATTTAAAAAAGCAAGTGAAAATAGTATGGGAAATGACAAGCCTTGAAAATTACATAAAACAAAAGATTATTCCGAGAGGCCTGAGGATAAAAATAATGCCAGCAACAAGTTTAATCAGTGATGATTTTTTAAAAAAATGGACAGACATTCTATCACAATGTTCATTAGATTTAATGGACTTAATAGTGCAAACAGAAAAAAAGCACTTAGAAATGTTCAGCACTGACCTAGACAAAAGCCAGAAATTGGTTGAAACCTTTAAAGAAAAACCAGAATATGAAACAAACTGTCAGAAATTGACTGAAAATCTGGAGAGATTTAAAAATGAAATAAAATCTAGAAAGCAGAAGAAGTTTATGAGAGATCAGGATGATTATAAAAACAATAGGGTATATAAACCCACCCAGAGGAAGAATAGAACTAAGATATCCTCTGACATAAGTTCATCAGAATATGAAACTTCAGATATTGAAGACCCAAATATGAGATTGGGAACTGGTACAAGTACAGATGGAATACAAAGAGGTTTAAGGACAAGGTCAATGCAGGAACATGAACAGAGACAAGAGAAAGCTTTTTTAGACAGAGGCCAACATATCCTAAGAGGAAAAAGGAAAGCAACCCACACACAGATAAGACCAAATCGATATCAAGGACCACCACATTAAGTCAAAATGCCTCTGATTTAGAAGACTCCCTACAAATAATAAATTCATCAACTTTTGCATTAAATGAAACACACAAAGCTGTCCTAAAAAGAGGCCTCTCTTTTGTTCCGTCATCCAAAGTAGAACTTTTCACAAACATAAAAGATTTAAATCTCTTTGGAAGGAAATTGGCACTTTATAAATTCTATAAAAATAAAAACATGAAAGAGTATGCTTATTTAAACATTGATAAGGAAGATCAAGACACATTTATGGATATGATGGCCCTAATAGAGGAAAATGAGAATGCATTCATATCAGAATCAGGAACACCAAAAATATGGGAAAAAAAGAGTAAATTCACTCCTCAAATTAAGGACTATCCAAATATCAGTGTCTTTATACAACAAGTCACAAGAGAACTGGAAAATTTATATACATCTAAGCAAAAATCCACATACAATCTAAGTAAAAAGGAAAATGCAGCATTAAAGGAGCTCCAAGATTGTAAAAATATACAAATAAAACCAGCAGATAAAGGGGGAAATATTGTAGTAATGGCAAACGAAGACTACAAAAGAATGTGTGAGAAGATTCTAAAAGATAAATCTACTTATGAAACACTGAGTGCAGACCCTACAAACACATATAGAGAAGAACTTAAATCAATGCTTGATAAAGCATTGCTAGAAGGAATAACTAACAAAAATACATATGACTATTTACTACCAAATAGTCCAACAATCCCCACTTTCTATGCACTTCCAAAAGTGCACAAAAAGATGTCACCAATACCTGGCAGACCAATTGTATCAGGGAACAATAATTTATCCGAAAATATCAGTAGATTCCTGGACTACCATCTGAAAGATCTAGTCACAGGCCTTCCTTCATATATCAAGGATACAACAGACATACTGAAGCAATTGGAAGACATAATAGTACCAACTAAAACATGGCTCGTGAGCATAGATGTAGAAGCACTATATAGCTCTATACCACATATACAGGGCATCGAAGCTGTGGGCTTCTTCTTAAGAACCAAAGGAACGAAAATGGAACAATTCAATAATTTCCTACTAAATCTTCTTGAGTATATACTAACTAGAAATTATTTCATCTTTGCTGATAAATGGATACATCAAATTAGGGGCACAGCAATGGGGACATCATGTGCCCCGAATTATGCAAATTTATTTCTAGGGTGGTGGGAAGAGAGATGGGTCTTTGAGGAAACCAAGAAAGATATGACAGATAATATACTAATGTGGAGACGGTTTATAGACGACATAATTATCTTTTGGACCGGAACAAAGGAAGAACTATCTCTCTTCATAGATACCCTCAACAATAACACCTTGGGCCTAAAATTTACATATGAAATAAACTCAACTGAATTGGCCTTTTTGGATTTAAAAATAATAAAGGATCACCTGGGAAATATTAATACGACCACATACAGGAAAGACACAGCATCCAATAGTTTACTAGAGTGGTCAAGTCAACATTATGAACCCCAAAAAAGAGGGATACCAAAAGGCCAATATCTACGCATCCGAAGAAATTGTAGTGATGACATCTCTTTCAAGTTAGAGGCTGACAAACTTAGGAAACGTTTCAAAAGTAGGGGATATCCAAATAAATGCCTTAAAAAAGCATATCAATATGCCCTGAATGTTAAAAGAACAGATCTCCTAAATACTCAAGGAAAATATATACTAAAGACAAAACTGGAACAATCACAAATAGAGAAAGAGGAAACTTCCAGTGAAGAAGAAGACATAATACTATGTATACTCACATATGGATATAATGCAAGAGAAATTAAAGACATCTTCTCTAGATTTTGGTATCTATTAACGGCTGATGAGGACCTAAAAACCAAGGTCTCCACGAAAAGTTCAATAACATACAGACGGAGCCCAAATCTGAGAGATCTGCTTGTACATAGCCACTTCTCAGAACATAAACAAAAGGAACAAACATGGCTGAAACCTTTGACTGGATGTTATAAATGTGGACGGTGTAAATATTGTAAATTTATAAAACCTTGCAAGGAATTTATCCACCCAACATCAGGTAAAAAATATCCTATAAAAGAGTTTTATAACTGTAAAACCAAAGGAGTTATTTATGTGATACAATGCATTTGCCTGAAAATCTACGTCGGGAAAACGAGCAGAGAATTCAGACGTAGGATGGGAGAACACATCTGCTCAATTACGAATGAATATGATACACCAATTGCACGCCATGTAAAATTAAAACATCAAAAAGACACATCTGTCTTAAAATTCTTGATAATAGATGGAGCAAAATTGGGCCCAAGAAAAGGGAACCTGGATGACATACTACTTAGGAGGGAATCTAAGTGGATTTATGAATTACAGGCCCAAACACCTAAAGGTCTCAATGAAGGATTCTCCTTTAAGGCATTTTTATAAGCAAGAAGTGACATACTCTATCAAATAGTACACCCTCTGAGAAGGAAACTAGAAAATCCCAAATCAAGACAGAAGTTTTTCTGAATTTCCTCATATTATACCAATATATAGATATACCATAACCTCCAATGTCTACAATTAGAGGAGGAATTATATATAGATCTTTCTATTATAAAACTCACCGCAACACATACACTATCATACACAGTTTGTATATAATTTTTGATTGTGGGTATCCTCACATTATATGAGGACATAAGCACGAATATATGTCATATAATTAGGACACAGTTCAATCATTATTGATTCACTATGAATTAGATTGTAGTTATAAATACACATATATAGGAGAATTGTTTTTTGGTTTTTGATTTCTGAAGATATCCTATATAATAGATTGGTTATATAACCCAGCACGATAGGAGTTATATAAGTATAACTTTACACATATATTTTACATGATCTATATAATATAATATAAACTATTGTATGGATAACAATAAAAGAGGAATTATATGGGAGATATATCTTTGTTAAAATGACAATGGAGGAAATAATCATATAATAAGGATCTTATTAATCTAGTGGAAGAGATAGGGATACACCTCAGGGTAGTATGATAGAGTTATAATGTAAATAGTAACCAAGTTTTCTGTTGTGATTCTGCATGAAAACTATAGATATCCCTCTGGAATAATGGGGAATAGGAGATTGACTCCACATATGGAAGAAAGATATAACATACTGGATATCAAAACATGTGGAGCCATTGATATATAGTGAATTATATCTAAAGATATATCATCAGTCCAGACTTAACTGGCTAAATAGCATACAAATACTAAATATATGCAATTCAGACATAAATATGCAAAGTAATCGGAATTTGCTTCTGGTTGTAATTTTGTGGGATTTGTCATACTAGACTTATACATATTGCCCCTTCACTTGCTAACAAAGGCAAAGGGTAACCATGACTACTGACCTATTATAAATAGGAGGCACCGTTGAGGAGATCGCCTTCCCCCTTTGAGAAAGTCACTCCCACGTGACGAAACGTGCGTCAGGGCAGCGTCTGACGTCAGACGCTAATTTTGTAACAAGGAAGTGCTTCCCATGTAGCTGAATGCAGCTCCGTGATCTCTAAGTCCTTACCAGTCATACAACTGGTGCTTTAGCCCTAGTACACGGTAGTGTCCGGTGCTAAGTTCAAACAAGCAGCGCAGACCGATATATCACAGGACGTTGTAACTAGACCTCTAAGTCCTTGTCAGTAATATATCTGGTGCTTGAAGTGCAGCGCACGGGAGAGCCCGGTGCTGAGCTATAACAAGCAGCATAGGCTGTTTTAAACAACAGGACGCTGCAAACTAGATCCACACTGAGCCCTAACAAGCAACATAGACTGTTTTAAACCACAGAACGCTGCAAGTTAGATCAATGCAGACAATAATGTGTATATAAAGATAAATGCCATTTTACATATAAATGGTGAACTACTTTGTATATAGAACTGTAAATTAGATCAGACACAATATTGTAGCTAACATATAGAAGGGCATGACAAGCCACCAGATTGATGTATGGACTGGGAATTTATAGGACTTACTGTTTTGGATATAAATATTAAGCAAAATCTCCTAAGAGATATATACGTATATACACACCAGGAAGCCAAGCTTTACAATTGTAAAAGCACCTCTCAAGACATAATAGAAGAGATTATAACACTGAATTTATCTCTCAGTAACTGGTCTAGGGTGCAATATAAAGGGAGTCAATATTAATTGTTTTTAAGGAATTATTTCCTATTCCCTTGATTTTAAACAGTTTTTAATCGACGTTGTCTCCAAGTAATTAAATAAAGATTTATTGTTTTGATTTCTCTGGTTCTTTATTATTACATATGAATAGGTGTTATGCACCGAGAGAAATAATAACTATTATTTCCCAACACTACAAAGAATATATATAAGTGGTTCAATCCACAATTTTGGGTATCAATTGAATTCAGGATCTAAGGCTATTCTCCCTTAAAACTGTGTATTCCAAATAAGATGGCGAGTCTAAATATAGATAGTTGGAAATTTATCAACTTACATAATGAAGCAGCAGAAAGTTTCAACTTTACAGCCAGAGAAAAGAAAGATGAGGATATTAACATCAAAATTGCATTTAGAGACCTGAATAAAAATTTAAAAAAGCAAGTGAAAATAGTATGGGAAATGACAAGCCTTGAAAATTACATAAAACAAAAGATTATTCCGAGAGGCCTGAGGATAAAAATAATGCCAGCAACAAGTTTAATCAGTGATGATTTTTTAAAAAAATGGACAGACATTCTATCACAATGTTCATTAGATTTAATGGACTTAATAGTGCAAACAGAAAAAAAGCACTTAGAAATGTTCAGCACTGACCTAGACAAAAGCCAGAAATTGGTTGAAACCTTTAAAGAAAAACCAGAATATGAAACAAACTGTCAGAAATTGACTGAAAATCTGGAGAGATTTAAAAATGAAATAAAATCTAGAAAGCAGAAGAAGTTTATGAGAGATCAGGATGATTATAAAAACAATAGGGTATATAAACCCACCGAGAGGAAGAATAGAACTAAGATATCCTCTGACATAAGTTCATCAGAATATGAAACTTCAGATATTGAAGACCCAAATATGAGATTGGGAACTGGTACAAGTACAGATGGAATACAAAGAGGTTTAAGGACTAGGTCAATGCAGGAACATGAACAGAGACAAGAGAAAGCTTTTTTAGACAGAGGCCAACATATCCTAAGAGGAAAAAGGAAAGCAACCCACACACAGATAAGACCAAATCGATATCAAGGACCACCACATTAAGTCAAAATGCCTCTGATTTAGAAGACTCCCTACAAATAATAAATTTATCAACTTTTGCATTAAATGAAACACACAAAGCTGTCCTAAAAAGAGGCCTCTCTTTTGTTCCGTCATCCAAAGTAGAACTTTTCACAAACATAAAAGATTTAAATCTCTTTGGAAGGAAATTGGCACTTTATAAATTCTATAAAAATAAAAACATGAAAGAGTATGCTTATTTAAACATTGATAAGGAAGATCAAGACACATTTATGGATATGATGGCCCTAATAGAGGAAAATGAGAATGCATTCATATCAGAATCAGGAACACCAAAAACATGGAAAAAAAAGAGTAAATTCACTCCTCAAATTAAGGACTATCCAAATATCAGTGTCTTTATACAACAAGTCACAAGAGAACTGGAAAATTTATATACATCTAAGCAAAAATCCACATACAATCTAAGTAAAAAGGAAAATGCAGCATTAAAGGAGCTCCAAGATTGTAAAAATATACAAATAAAACCAGCAGATAAAGGGGGAAATATTGTAGTAATGGCAAACGAAGACTACAAAAGAATGTGTGAGAAGATTCTAAAAGATAAATCTACTTATGAAACACTGAGTGCAGACCCTACAAACACATATAGAGAAGAACTTAAATCAATGCTTGATAAAGCATTGCTAGAAGGAATAACTAACAAAATTACATATGACTATTTACTACCAAATAGTCCAACAATCCCCACTTTCTATGCACTTCCAAAAGTGCACAAAAAGATGTCACCAATACCTGGCAGACCAATTGTATCAGGGAACAATAATTTATCCGAAAATATCAGTAGATTCCTGGACTACCATCTGAAAGATCTAGTCACAGGCCTTCCTTCATATATCAAGGATACAACAGACATACTGAAGCAATTGGAAGACATAATAGTACCAACTAAAACATGGCTCGTGAGCATAGATGTAGAAGCACTATATAGCTCTATACCACATATACAGGGCATCGAAGCTGTGGGCTTCTTCTTAAGAACCAAAGGAACGAAAATGGAACAATTCAATAATTTCCTACTAAATCTTCTTGAGTATATACTAACTAGAAATTATTTCATCTTTGCTGATAAATGGATACATCAAATTAGGGGCACAGCAATGGGGACATCATGTGCCCCGAATTATGCAAATTTATTTCTAGGGTGGTGGGAAGAGAGATGGGTCTTTGAGGAAACCAAGAAAGATATGACAGATAATATACTAATGTGGAGACGGTTTATAGACGACATAATTATCTTTTGGACCGGAACAAAGGAAGAACTATCTCTCTTCATAGATACCCTCAACAATAACACCTTGGGCCTAAAATTTACATATGAAATAAACTCAACTGAATTGGCCTTTTTGGATTTAAAAATAATAAAGGATCACCTGGGAAATATTAATACGACCACATACAGGAAAGACACAGCATCCAATAGTTTACTAGAGTGGTCAAGTCAACATTATGAACCCCAAAAAAGAGGGATACCAAAAGGCCAATATCTACGCATCCGAAGAAATTGTAGTGATGACATCTCTTTCAAGTTAGAGGCTGACAAACTTAGGAAACGTTTCAAAAGTAGGGGCTATCCAAGTAAATGCCAACATCAGGTAAAAAATATCCTATAAAAGAGTTTTATAACTGTAAAACCAAAGGAGTTATTTATGTGATACAATGCATTTGCCTGAAAATCTACGTCGGGAAAACGAGCAGAGAATTCAGACGTAGGATGGGAGAACACATCTGCTCAATTACGAATGAATATGATACACCAATTGCACGCCATGTAAAATTAAAACATCAAAAAGACACATCTGTCTTAAAATTCTTGATAATAGATGGAGCAAAATTGGGCCCAAGAAAAGGGAACCTGGATGACATACTACTTAGGAGGGAATCTAAGTGGATTTATGAATTACAGGCCCAAACACCTAAAGGTCTCAATGAAGGATTCTCCTTTAAGGCATTTTTATAAGCAAGAAGTGACATACTCTATCAAATAGAACACCCTCTGAGAAGGAAACTAGAAAATCCCAAATCAAGACAGAAGTTTTTCTGAATTTCCTCATATTATACCAATATATAGATATACCATAACCTCCAATGTCTACAATTAGAGGAGGAATTATATATAGATCTTTCTATTATAAAACTCACCGCAACACATACACTATCATACACAGTTTGTATATAATTTTTGATTGTGGGTATCCTCACATTATATGAGGACATAAGCACGAATATATGTCATATAATTAGGACACAGTTCAATCATTATTGATTCACTATGAATTAGATTGTAGTTATAAATACACATATATAGGAGAATTGTTTTTTGGTTTTTGATTTCTGAAGATATCCTATATAATAGATTGGTTATATAACCCAGCACGATAGGAGTTATATAAGTATAACTTTACACATATATTTTACATGATCTATATAATATAATATAAACTATTGTATGGATAACAATAAAAGAGGAATTATATGGGAGATATATCTTTGTTAAAATGACAATGGAGAAAATAATCATATAATAAGGATCTTATTAATCTAGTGGAAGAGATAGGGATACACCTCAGGGTAGTATGATAGAGTTATAATGTAAATAGTAACCAAGTTTTCTGTTGTGATTCTGCATGAAAACTATAGATATCCCTCTGGAATAATGGGGAATAGGAGATTGACTCCACATATGGAAGAAAGATATAACATACTGGATATCAAAACATGTGGAGCCATTGATATATAGTGAATTATATCTAAAGATATATCATCAGTCCAGACTTAACTGGCTAAATAGCATACAAATACTAAATATATGCAATTCAGACATAAATATGCAAAGTAATCGGAATTTGCTTCTGGTTGTAATTTTGTGGGATTTGTCATACCAGACTTATACATATTGCCCCTTCACTTGCTAACAAAGGCAAAGGGTAACCATGACTACTGACCTATTATAAATAGGAGGCACCGTTGAGGAGATCGCCTTCCCCCTTTGAGAAAGTCACTCCCACGTGACGAAACGTGCGTCAGGGCAGCGTCTGACGTCAGACGCTAATTTTGTAACAAGGAAGTGCTTCCCATGTAGCTGAATGCAGCTCCGTGATCTCTAAGTCCTTACCAGTCACACAACTGGTGCTTTAGCCCTAGTACACGGTAGTGTCCGGTGCTAAGTTCAAACAAGCAGCGCAGACCGATATATCACAGGACGTTGTAACTAGACCTCTAAGTCCTTGTCAGTAATATATCTGGTGCTTGAAGTGCAGCGCACGGGAGAGCCCGGTGCTGAGCTATAACAAGCAGCATAGGCTGTTTTAAACAACAGGACGCTGCAAACTAGATCCACACTGAGCCCTAACAAGCAACATAGACTGTTTTAAACCACAGAACGCTGCAAGTTAGATCAATGCAGACAATAATGTGGATATAAAGATAAATGCCATTTTACATATAAATGGTGAACTACTTTGTATATAGAACTGTAAATTAGATCAGACACAATATTGTAGCTAACATATAGAAGGGCATGACAAGCCACCAGATTGATGTATGGACTGGGAATTTATAGGACTTACTGTTTTGGATATAAATATTAAGCAAAATCTCCTAAGAGATATATACGTATATACACACCAGGAAGCCAAGCTTTACAATTGTAAAAGCACCTCTCAAGACATAATAGAAGAGATTATAACACTGAATTTATCTCTCAGTAACTGGTCTAGGGTGCAATATAAAGGGAGTCAATATTAATTGTTTTTAAGGAATTATTTCCTATTCCCTTGATTTTAAACAGTTTTTAATCGACGTTGTCTCCAAGTAATTAAATAAAGATTTATTGTTTTGATTTCTCTGGTTCTTTATTATTACATATGAATAGGTGTTATGCACCGAGAGAAATAATAACTATTATTTCCCAACACTACAAAGAATATATATAAGTGGTTCAATCCACAATTTTGGGTATCAATTGAATTCAGGATCTAAGGCTATTCTCCCTTAAAACTGTGTATTCCAAATAAGATGGCGAGTCTAAATATAGATAGTTGGAAATTTATCAACTTACATAATGAAGCAGCAGAAAGTTTCAACTTTACAGCCAGAGAAAAGAAAGATGAGGATATTAACATCAAAATTGCATTTAGAGACCTGAATAAAAATTTAAAAAAGCAAGTGAAAATAGTATGGGAAATGACAAGCCTTGAAAATTACATAAAACAAAAGATTATTCCGAGAGGCCTGAGGATAAAAATAATGCCAGCAACAAGTTTAATCAGTGATGATTTTTTTAAAAAATGGACAGACATTCTATCACAATGTTCATTAGATTTAATGGACTTAATAGTGCAAACAGAAAAAAAGCACTTAGAAATGTTCAGCACTGACCTAGACAAAAGCCAGAAATTGGTTGAAACCTTTAAAGAAAAACCAGAATATGAAAAAAACTGTCAGAAATTGACTGAAAATCTGGAGAGATTTAAAAATGAAATAAAATCTAGAAAGCAGAAGAAGTTTATGAGAGATCAGGATGATTATAAAAACAATAGGGTATATAAACCCACCCAGAGGAAGAATAGAACTAAGATATCCTCTGACATAAGTTCATCAGAATATGAAACTTCAGATATTGAAGACCCAAATATGAGATTGGGAACTGGTACAAGTACAGATGGAATACAAAGAGGTTTAAGGACTAGGTCAATTCAGGAACATGAACAGAGACAAGAGAAAGCTTTTTTAGACAGAGGCCAACATATCCTAAGAGGAAAAAGGAAAGCAACCCACACACAGATAAGACCAAATCGATATCAAGGACCACCACATTAAGTCAAAATGCCTCTGATTTAGAAGACTCCCTACAAATAATAAATTTATCAACTTTTGCATTAAATGAAACACACAAAGCTGTCCTAAAAAGAGGCCTCTCTTTTGTTCCGTCATCCAAAGTAGAACTTTTCACAAACATAAAAGATTTAAATCTCTTTGGAAGGAAATTGGCACTTTATAAATTCTATAAAAATAAAAACATGAAAGAGTATGCTTATTTAAACATTGATAAGGAAGATCAAGACACATTTATGGATATGATGGCCCTAATAGAGGAAAATGAGAATGCATTCATATCAGAATCAGGAACACCAAAAATATGGGAAAAAAAGAGTAAATTCACTCCTCAAATTAAGGACTATCCAAATATCAGTGTCTTTATACAACAAGTCACAAGAGAACTGGAAAATTTATATACATCTAAGCAAAAATCCACATACAATCTAAGTAAAAAGGAAAATGCAGCATTAAAGGAGCTCCAAGATTGTAAAAATATACAAATAAAACCAGCAGATAAAGGGGGAAATATTGTAGTAATGGCAAACGAAGACTACAAAAGAATGTGTGAGAAGATTCTAAAAGATAAATCTACTTATGAAACACTGAGTGCAGACCCTACAAACACATATAGAGAAGAACTTAAATCAATGCTTGATAAAGCATTGCTAGAAGGAATAACTAACAAAAATACATATGACTATTTACTACCAAATAGTCCAACAATCCCCACTTTCTATGCACTTCCAAAAGTGCACAAAAAGATGTCACCAATACCTGGCAGACCAATTGTATCAGGGAACAATAATTTATCCGAAAATATCAGTAGATTCCTGGACTACCATCTGAAAGATCTAGTCACAGGCCTTCCTTCATATATCAAGGATACAACAGACATACTGAAGCAATTGGAAGACATAATAGTACCAACTAAAACATGGCTCGTGAGCATAGATGTAGAAGCACTATATAGCTCTATACCACATATACAGGGCATCGAAGCTGTGGGCTTCTTCTTAAGAACCAAAGGAACGAAAATGGAACAATTCAATAATTTCCTACTAAATCTTCTTGAGTATATACTAACTAGAAATTATTTCATCTTTGCTGATAAATGGATACATCAAATTAGGGGCACAGCAATGGGGACATCATGTGCCCCGAATTATGCAAATTTATTTCTAGGGTGGTGGGAAGAGAGATGGGTCTTTGAGGAAACCAAGAAAGATATGACAGATAATATACTAATGTGGAGACGGTTTATAGACGACATAATTATCTTTTGGACCGGAACAAAGGAAGAACTATCTCTCTTCATAGATACCCTCAACAATAACACCTTGGGCCTAAAATTTACATATGAAATAAACTCAACTGAATTGGCCTTTTTGGATTTAAAAATAATAAAGGATCACCTGGGAAATATTAATACGACCACATACAGGAAAGACACAGCATCCAATAGTTTACTAGAGTGGTCAAGTCAACATTATGAACCCCAAAAAAGAGGGATACCAAAAGGCCAATATCTACGCATCCGAAGAAATTGTAGTGATGACATCTCTTTCAAGTTAGAGGCTGACAAACTTAGGAAACGTTTCAAAAGTAGGGGCTATCCAAATAAATGCCAACATCAGGTAAAAAATATCCTATAAAAGAGTTTTATAACTGTAAAACCAAAGGAGTTATTTATGTGATACAATGCATTTGCCTGAAAATCTACGTCGGGAAAACGAGCAGAGAATTCAGACGTAGGATGGGAGAACACATCTGCTCAATTACGAATGAATATGATACACCAATTGCACGCCATGTAAAATTAAAACATCAAAAAGACACATCTGTCTTAAAATTCTTGATAATAGATGGAGCAAAATTGGGCCCAAGAAAAGGGAACCTGGATGACATACTACTTAGGAGGGAATCTAAGTGGATTTATGAATTACAGGCCCAAACACCTAAAGGTCTCAATGAAGGATTCTCCTTTAAGGCATTTTTATAAGCAAGAAGTGACATACTCTATCAAATAGAACACCCTCTGAGAAGGAAACTAGAAAATCCCAAATCAAGACAGAAGTTTTTCTGAATTTCCTCATATTATACCAATATATAGATACTAGCGACTTGCCCCTCAAAAATGACGGCAATAAAAACTGAAGCCTGGCAATGCTGTTTGCCACACAATGTAAGCCTCTCCCCCTCTACTTTACTGGCCTTGTGATGAGCGCCTTTGGCGCTCATCACAGGCCTTGCAATGAGCCCCTTTGGAGCTCATTGCGAGTCTCTCCCTCTGTCTACTTCCTCCCTCGTGTCTTATTTCCCCCCTCCTCTCCCTCCCTTGTGTCTCCTTCCACCTCGTCTACCTCCTTTGTATCTCCTGCCCCCCTGTGTTTTTACCTCCCTCCCGTGTCTCTAAACCCCTCCCCTGTGTCTCTTTCCCCCTTCTCCCTCCCATGCATCTCTTCCCCCCCCTGTGTCTCCCCCAACCCTCCCCTGTGTCTGTTCCCCCCTGGCCTGTGTCTCTTTCCCCCTCCCCCTGTGTCTGTTACGGCCTTCCTCGTGTCTCCATTTCCCTCCCTTGTGTATCTTCCCCCCTGCACTCTCTCCCCTGTGTCTCTTCCCCCTCCTCTCACTCCCCTGTGTCTCTTCCCCCTCCTCTTTCTGTGCCTCTTCCTCCCAGTCTCTTCCCCCTCACCCTCTGTGTCTCTCCCCACTCTGTGTCTTCCACCCTCTCCCTCTGTGCCTCTTCCCTCGCCTCTCTCTGTGTGTCTCGCCACTGTGTCTCTTCACCCCTTCCTCTGTTCCCCCCCCTCTGTGCCTCTTTCCCCCTCTCTCTGTACCTCTTCCCCCCCTTCCCTCTGTGTCTCTTCCTCCCTCACCCGCTGTATCTCTCCCCCCTGTGTCTCTTCCCCCCTCTCCCTCTGTGCCTCTTCCCCCCTCTCCCTCTATGCCTGTTCCCCCCTGGCCTGTGTCTCTTTCCCCCTTCCCCCTGTGTCTGTTCCCCTCTCCCCCCCCCCATTTCCCTCCCATGTGTATCTTCCCCCTGTTCTCCCTCCCGTGTGTCTTTTCCCCCTCCTCTACCTCCCCTGTGTCTCTTTCCCCACCTATCCCTCTGTGTCTCTCCCCCCTCCCTCTGTGTCTCTCCCCCCTCCCTCTGTGTCTCTTCCCCACTCTCCCTCTGTGACTCTTCCCCACTCTCCCTCTGTGCCGTGCCTCTCCCCCCCCCCTCTTCCCCACTCTCCCTCTGTGCCTCTCCCCCCCCCCCTCTTCCCCACTCTCCCTCCCCTCTTCCCCACTCTCCCTCTGTGCCTCTACCCCCCCTCTTCCCCACTCTTTCATCTGCTCTCGGGCGCGCTGCCCGCAAGCGCGGCTTGCGCCGCGCTCTGCGCATGCGCGTCTCGTGCCGCGCTCTGCGCATGCGCGGCCGAGCTCTGTGTAATGCGCAGAGCGCGGCTCGCGCCGCGCTCTGCGCATGCGCGGCTCGTGCTGCGCTCTGCGCATGCGCGGCTCGTGCTGCGCTCTGCGCAATGCGCAGCAGTTTGTAATTGTCTAACTGCGATTCGTCTGAAGCGTGACGACGAATCGCAGTTAGACAATTATAATATGTGATACCATAACCTCCAATGTCTACAATTAGAGGAGGAATTATATATAGATCTTTCTATTATAAAACTCACCGCAACACATACACTATCATACACAGTTTGTATATAATTTTTGATTGTGGGTATCCTCACATTATATGAGGACATAAGCACGAATATATGTCATATAATTAGGACACAGTTCAATCATTATTGATTCACTATGAATTAGATTGTAGTTATAAATACACATATATAGGAGAATTGTTTTTTGGTTTTTGATTTCTGAAGATATCCTATATAATAGATTGGTTATATAACCCAGCACGATAGGAGTTATATAAGTATAACTTTACACATATATTTTACATGATCTATATAATATAATATAAACTATTGTATGGATAACAATAAAAGAGGAATTATATGGGAGATATATCTTTGTTAAAATGACAATGGAGAAAATCACATATATAGTTGTGAGCAGCAGAAAATGTTGCTAACGCTGACATCATAAAGGGGGCGTGGCTATGATGTAAGTGGGGGTGGGCCTAACACCTGATCTTAACAGAAGCGTGGCGGCCATTTGCATTTCAGAGAAAGACAGCAAAGTGAGAGAGGGAGACAGGTACAGAGAGAGAGGGGGACAGCTACAGAGAGAGAAGAAGACAGGTACAGAGAGAGAAGACAGGTACAGAGAGAGAGGGAGACAGGTACAGAGAGAGAGGGAGACAGGTACAGAGAGAGAGGGAGACAGGTACAGAGATAGAGACAGGTACAGAGAGGGAGAGAGACAGGTACAGAGAGAGAGGGAGACAGGTACAGAGAGAGAGGGAGACAGCTACAGAGAGAGAAGAAGACAGGTCCAGAGAGAGAGGGAGACAGGTACAGAGAGAGAGGGAGACAGGTACAGAGATGGAGACAGGTACAGAGAGGGAGAGAGACAGGTACAGAGAGAGAGGGAGACAGGTACAGAGATGGAGACAGGTACAGAGAGAGAGGGAGACAGGTACAGAGAGAGAGGGAGACAGGTACAGAGATGGAGACAGGTACAGAGAGAGAGGGAGACAGGTACAGAGAGAGAGGGAGACAGGTACAGAGAGAGAGGGAGACAGGTACAGAGAGAGAGGGAGACAGGTACAGAGAGAGAGGGAGTCAGGTACAGAGAGAGAGGGAGACATAAAGAGAATTACAGAGCAAGAGCACACACAAACAGTGAGGGAGCACAAAGACAGCGCAGAGAGAGTTCACAGATAGAGCGCACAGAGAGAGAGTGCAGAGAGATTGACAAAGAGAGTGAGGGGTACAGAGACAGAGATTGCACACAGACAGCAGTGCACATAGGGTGCAGATAGAGAAAGCGCACACGCAGAGAGCATGCCCAGCCGGTACATCTACACATTATATAGTAATAATAATAATAATAATGCACAAGAGCATGCCCAGCCGGTACATCTACACATTATATAGTAATAATAATAATAATAATGCACAAGAGCATGCCCAGCCGGTACATCTACACATTATATAGTAATAATAATAATGCACAAGAGCATGCCCAGCCGGTACATCTACACATTATATAGTAATAATAATAATAATAATGCACAAGAGCATGCCCAGCCGGTACATCTACACATTATATAGTAATAATAATAATAATGCACAAGAGCATGCCCAGCCGGTACATCTACACATTATATAGTAATAATAATAATGCACAAGAGCATGCCCAGCCGGTACATCTACACATTATATAGTAATAATAATAATAATAATGCACAAGAGCATGCCCAGCCGGTACATCTACACATTATATAGTAATAATAATAATAATAATGCACAAGAGCATGCCCAGCCGGTACATCTACACATTATATAGTAATAATAATAATAATAATGCACAAGAGCATGCCCAGCCGGTACATCTACACATTATATAGTAATAATAATAATGCACAAGAGCATGCCCAGCCGGTACATCTACACATTATATAGTAATAATAATAATAATAATGCACAAGAGCATGCCCAGCCGGTACATCTACACATTATATAGTAATAATAATAATAATAATGCACAAGAGCATGCCCAGCTGGTACATCTACACATTATATAGTAATAATAATAATAATAATGCACAAGAGCATGCCCAGCCGGTACATCTACACATTATATAGTAATAATAATAATAATAATAATGCACAAGAGCATGCCCAGCCGGTACATCTACACATTATATAGTAATAAAAATAATAATAATGCACAAGAGCATGCCCAGCCGGTACATCTACACATTATATAGTAATAATAATAATAATAATGCACAAGAGCATGCCCAGCCGGTACATCTACACATTATATAGTAATCACATATATAGTTGTGAGCGTACGAGTTGTTGCTAACGCTGCGGGCTCGCTACGCGAGTCGCGGCCCTCGCAAAGCGAGGGCCGCAGTTGCTGGCATGGAGTGCCGAAGGCGCTCCATGCCAGCAACTGCGACCCTCGCAAAGTTCACGTCGCAACCCAAAGAGCACGACACACACATTACGACACTCGCAAACAACATACGACACACATTCACACACATTACGGCCTCGCAACACTCGGACGCAACTCGCGAACATTACAAAATGTAAAACACAATACATACACACAGCACATACATAAAAACCTTACCTACACCAAGAGGGAGCACCCAGGACCTCAAAAATGCCACTTAGACCTTCATTTTACTCGAAATAAAAGAGTTTAGAGACTAAAAAAAACTGTAAGCGAGAGAAAAAATTGCCGCCGAACAAAACGAAAACGAGGCTACAGCACTCTAAACTCGCAAAACACCACAAGAAACTCGCAAAACGCCACAAACGACCTACGGATATTCATACCACACAGTGCACACATTCAGCATGCTTACACAGCAGCTCCACACCACTAATGCTCCAGCAACATCAAAACAGATTGCCAGCTCTTCAACACAATGCTTCAAAATAGGTAAAGTATATTCATTTAGTAATGTATTACATATTTCAGTATTATACACCAAACAGCATTAGCTACCTTACAATTTCATTGCCGTCATTTTTTGACGGGCAATATTCTAGTAATCATATAATAAGGATCTTATTAATCTAGTGGAAGAGATAGGGATACACCTCAGGGTAGTATGATAGAGTTATAATGTAAATAGTAACCAAGTTTTCTGTTGTGATTCTGCATGAAAACTATAGATATCCCTCTGGAATAATGGGGAATAGGAGATTGACTCCACATATGGAAGAAAGATATAACATACTGGATATCAAAACATGTGGAGCCATTGATATATAGTGAATTATATCTAAAGATATATCATCAGTCCAGACTTAACTGGCTAAATAGCATACAAATACTAAATATATGCAATTCAGACATAAATATGCAAAGTAATCGGAATTTGCTTCTGGTTGTAATTTTGTGGGATTTGTCATACCAGACTTATACATATTGCCCCTTCACTTGCTAACAAAGGCAAAGGGTAACCATGACTACTGACCTATTATAAATAGGAGGCACCGTTGAGGAGATCGCCTTCCCCCTTTGAGAAAGTCACTCCCACGTGACGAAACATGCGTCAGGGCAGCGTCTGACGTCAGACGCTAATTTTGTAACAAGGAAGTGCTTCCCATGTAGCTGAATGCAGCTCCGTGATCTCTAAGTCCTTACCAGTCATACAACTGGTGCTTTAGCCCTAGTACACGGTAGTGTCCGGTGCTAAGTTCAAACAAGCAGCGCAGACCGATATATCACAGGACGTTGTAACTAGACCTCTAAGTCCTTGTCAGTAATATATCTGGTGCTTGAAGTGCAGCGCACGGGAGAGCCCGGTGCTGAGCTATAACAAGCAGCATAGGCTGTTTTAAACAACAGGACGCTGCAAACTAGATCCACACTGAGCCCTAACAAGCAACATAGACTGTTTTAAACCACAGAACGCTGCAAGTTAGATCAATGCAGACAATAATGTGGATATAAAGATAAATGCCATTTTACATATAAATGGTGAACTACTTTGTATATAGAACTGTAAATTAGATCAGACACAATATTGTAGCTAACATATAGAAGGGCATGACAAGCCACCAGATTGATGTATGGACTGGGAATTTATAGGACTTACTGTTTTGGATATAAATATTAAGCAAAATCTCCTAAGAGATATATACGTATATACACACCAGGAAGCCAAGCTTTACAATTGTAAAAGCACCTCTCAAGACATAATAGAAGAGATTACAACACTGAATTTATCTCTCAGTAACTGGTCTAGGGTGCAATATAAAGGGAGTCAATATTAATTGTTTTTAAGGAATTATTTCCTATTCCCTTGATTTTAAACAGTTTTTAATCGACGTTGTCTCCAAGTAATTAAATAAAGATTTATTGTTTTGATTTCTCTGGTTCTTTATTATTACATATGAATAGGTGTTATGCACCGAGAGAAATAATAACTATTATTTCCCAACACTACAAAGAGTACAGTGACATAAAACAACACTTTTTTGACTGTAATAGATTGAATATCAGTTGCCTGCCTACAGGCGTGTGTGTGAAGCCTACAGCGCCTACTCTGCCAACTTTTGCCAGTGCACGGTGACACTCATATCTGGTGGCACCTTAGATTGCACGCGCAGTGCCCCAAATTTGAAGTAGGAGGACCGACCAAGCATCTTTTTTCATCTCCCTGTTCCAAAAATCCATGCCATATACACGTCCCCTAATAGTGGATGTAACAGGGATTAAACTGATAGGAATAGTACTACTTAACAGTACACACCTTATAATAATGCAGACAGAGGCAAGGCAGAGAGAGGAGTCTGAAGAAGAGGAGTCAGAGGAGGAAGGTGGCTTTGAGGAGGTGTAAGACCAAACACAGCAGGCGTCCCAGGGGGCTTGTTGTCACCTTTCGGGGACCCTTGGTGGCTGGGTGGAGGAAGAGACCTTCAATGACATCAGTGAGGACAAGGAACGGGACATGGCTAGCTTGGTATCCAACCTTGTGCAAATGGGGAGTTTGCTGTTGTGCAAAGGGACTGTTTGCGGTTGTTTGCGGTGCATTTAAACGGGGAGATTGGTCTGTTACTGTGAAGCATGTTATTCCAAACAATTTAGCCCTTTATGGCTTAAAACCAGACTCTGCATCAACTATGTAATTTTCCGTCGGAGTTTTGCCATGGATCCCCCTCCGGCATGCCACAGTCCAGGTGTTAGTCTCCTTGAAACAACTTTCCCATCACTATTGTGGCCAGAAAGAGTCCCTGTGGGTTTTAAAATTCGCCTGCCCATTGAAGTCTATGGTTGTTCGCCGGGTTCGCCCGTTCGCGAACATTTGCTGGAAGTTCGCGTCCGCTGTTCGCGAACCGAAATTTTGATGTTCGCGACATCACTAGTAGTAAACATACTTCATCTACATTTTTCTTTATTTATATATTTCCTTTTTGTAAGAGAGATTGAGAACCGAGGTACCACCGTATATTGTGAGATATGAATATCTGCTTTTGTAAGAGGGGATTTCCTCTTTAAACTGTGGTCTCATCCATACATTTTTTCATCCAGTAGTTGTCAGGTAATCATCATTTTTATAGAAATAAATTACTCTCTACCTATTCATGGTATTGGGGGCAGCATTGGGATTTAAAAAAAAAAAACCATCACACCAAGAAAACTAAGAAGTGTGCCTTGGGGGATTTCCTAGTTGTATGTGACTGATAGTTGAAGAATGCAGAGGACTTGTCTAAGTCACATCCATACCATAAAGTTGAGGAAATCTTGTACACGTCTTTGTAACGGAGATGGAAAACATACCCAGAAAACTCTTCCTGTGTTTTTCACTTGTGTTCATTCCCCAACATTTTTGCCACCAGCAGCAAATAGACATCTGCAGGTAATTGTTCTCCACACTTCACAACAGTTTGAAAAAAGATGGGTGGAACCCCATGCTAAAGATGGTGGGAAGTTATCTTACCAAAGATCATTTTAATCACAACAAAAGTTAATTATATTGATCTTTGTTACAGTATATCTGTATTATATATATATATACTAGCCACTTGTCCCGCAAAAATGACGGCAATAAAATTTGAAGCCTGGCAATGCTGTTTGCCACACAATGCGAGGCTCTCCCCCTGTAACTTGCAGTCCTCGCGATGAGCACCTTTAGCACTCATTGCAAGTCTCTCCCATCATCTACGTAACGGGCCTCACGATAAGCGCCTTTTGGCCCCGCAATGAGCGGTTTTGCCGCTCATTGCAGGCGTTGTCCAACCCGCCAATTTCATGCCTTTTAATAAGCACCTTTGGTGCTCATTGCGAGCCTTTCCCCCGCTTCACCACTCATTTTATGCATCATCCAACTTGCAACTTTTGTGCCTCGCGCTGAACGCTTGGCGCTCATTGCGAGCCTCTCTCCACTCTCTGACCCTTGTGTCTGTTTCCCCCCTCTCCCTTCCATGTGTCTGTTTCCTGCTCTCTCCCTTTCCCCCCTCTTCCCCCCTGTGTCTTTATCCTCTCTCTCCCTACTCATGTCTTGCGGGCCACGCGATGAGCGACTAAGTGTTTCGGCCTTGGGCCTCGCTTTGAGCCTTTTTCAAAACATTTACAGGTTTACACCCACCATTTTTTTCCTTACTTAGCCGATTTCCGATCTCCTAAAAACGCCAATCAAACCTCAAATTAGCTTGCAACCTCACTCACAGGCTTCCTGCCTGAGATCGGTTAATCGAGGAAACAAATAGCGTCTTTTGGCAGTCTTCAGATGGCTTTATGAGTTACGGGCTTGAAAAAAATGGAGGCCATTAAAGTCATATTTCATTCAAGGTGTTGCGTGCCTTACGCTCATTGGGGGCCTGGCAATGAGCACCTTCACTCTCATTGACAGCATTTTTCAAAGTCTTACGGGCCTCACGATGAACAAGCCCGTAACTTTTAACATAGCATTACCAACAAACTCGTAATTATGACTATTATATGTGATTATATATATTTATATTTATATTTAATCTTGACAGTTATAGAAGTTGGAACATTGCAGCGGCTCTTTAACAATATAGCAGTCCCCTGGCTGATCTGCCCCTATTTCCATAGTGAGGGTAACGCTTGCTAATTATTAATTCCACCGCGCACTGTCTCGGCCTGCAAACAAACAAGCTAAATATTGGACTTTAGACTCTTAAAAACCTGAATATTCTGCTGGAGAGATCTAGATCGCATAGAAACTTTGTGCCTGGTAGGTTATCATAGGAACATATCTAAGACAAACATAAGTGATCTGCAAGATTTATAGTGGATCTTCCAGGCTGTTCCATACACCCACTGGAGTCTTAAAGAGAAGTTACCTCAGGTAATGTGTGGGATAAGCTTTTAATATATTATCTTGATTTTGTCTATACCAGTGTTTATTTTTATTTCATAAAATAGTTACAAAGTAAGTGAGGTTGAAAAAATACTTTTAGTCCATTAAGATGCTTGTAATATGTGGATTAATTGTTCATTTCATTCTGTTTTTGTTTGTTTGTTGTTATTGTGCTCAGCTAATACAGTCAGTCATGATTAGGGTTATAGAGTAGATTATCACCAAAACTCTCATTACAATGTGACCTGAACATAGGACAATGTATTACAGACGCTAAACAACTGCTACGGTCAGCTTTCAAAAGGCAATAAAAACACACAAACTGTAAGTTTTCAGCTTCAATGTGCAACTAGTAACTTACCCACCATGCATAGCAGTGTCATAAAATGTTATCTTACAATGTGTCTCTCTCTGTCCTGCATCTGTATGTCCTGTCTCTCTCTCTGTCCTGTCTTTCTTGCACTGTCTCTGTGTGCTGTCTCTCTCTCTGTCCTGTTTCTCTCCCTGTTTGTCCTGTCTCTCAGTTTGTCCTGTCTCTCTCTCTGCCCTGTCTCTCTGTCCTCTCCCTCCCTCTCTGTCCAGTCTCTGTCTCTCTGCCCTGTCTCTCTCTCCCTGTCCTGTCCCTTTGTCCTGACTCTCTCTCTCTCTCTCCTCTCTTTCCTGTATCTCTCTGTCCAGGCTCTCTCTCTGCTGTCTCTCTCTCTCTCTTTGTCATGTCTCTCTCCCTCTCTGTCCTGTATCTCTCTGTGCTGTCTCTCTCTCTGTCATGTCTCTCTCTCTCTGTGTGTCTCTCTCTCTCTCTCTCTCTGTCCTGTCTCACTTTTCCCTCTCTGTCCTGTCTCTCTCTCTGTCCTGTCTCTCTCTGTCTGTCCTGTCTCTCTCTCTCTGCCCTGTCTCTTTTTCTCTGTCCTGTCTCTCTCTCTATCTCTATCCTCTCTCTCTGCTGGTTCTCTCTCTCTTTGCCATCTCTCTCTCTCCCTCTCTCTCTGTCCTGTATTTCTCTGTGCTGCCTTTCTCTGTGTGCTGTCTCTCTCTCTTTGTCATGTCTCTCTCTCTGTCCAACTCTCTGTCCTGTCTCTCTCGCTCCCTCTCTCTCTCTCCGTCCTGTATATCTCTCTTTATCTTGTCTCTCTCTCTCTCTCTCTCTCTCTCTCTCTCTGTGCTGTCTTTATCTCTGTGTGCTGTATCTATCTCTCTCTGTGTGCTGTATCTCTCGTGTTTGTCCTGTCTCTCTCTTTGTCAAGTCTGTCTCTCTTTTTTCTTTTCTTTTTACCAGATACACTATTGCATTTCACTAACAATTTCAATAGTTCAAGTAAATTGGCCAAATATTAGAAATCCATTTCTGCACCCTGCTCTGATACACATGATACACATGATACACATGATACACATGATACACATATGTACTCCAGACACAACATCCCACATCCTTATCCTGCTCCTGGAGGGAGTAACTGCCCAGAGGAAGAAAAAGGGCCTGATAGGGCTGGATATAGAGATGTATACATTATTAAGTAAGAAGCTCCTCCGGTCTTAATGGAAATACTATAAAGTTCTGTACAGATATGTTGAGGTAAGAATCATTTTCTTGGAGATAAGTATATTTTATCATCCTTCTTGAGTCTGCCCTGTCTTAGAGTTATTTGTCAAATGCTTTTAGCTGTACATATATATAATATCCCCTTCTGGATTACTACGTTGTCCTTGTGAACGGGCTTGTGTACTTCAATAAAGCTGTGGGCTATACCATGTAGCACTCAAGATGGGCAGGTCATATCAGAGAGGTCAGACAAATCACAATCCACTGGATTAGGAAGTGGCAGCCCATTCCAGTATCTTTGTCAAGAAAACCATATGACTGAGCACAACCAGAAACACACACAGATGTGTCTGGCTGGCTACATGCATATGATCACCGAGACTCAGGCACGAAATATACTGTGTGTATGGAGAAGGAACTGGCAACCCACTCCATGTATCCCACTCCAGTATCTGTGCCTTTTGCGCTCCATGAGATCACTGAGAGTCGGACAAGACTGAGCAGGGACTATTAAAAACAATATGTAGTTTAAAATAATTTAAGTTAATATTTATTCTTACTTGTTATATTGTCTGTTTTCTCCTCAAGCAGAGCTGATTTTCTCCACCTCCTTGTAAATGCACTACAGTGGTCCTTTACGCAGGGCCATCCATATGCTTTTATTTGTTATCATACATCTCTCTGTATTACTTAAAGTTATAGATATAATTATAATAATTTCTTTTCTCTGCAGGTACCTGTTTAACACATATGGCAAGAGTATTACGGGGCGTCGTTCTGAAACGTGTCCTCTCCTTCCAATTATACAGCCCCACTAGAAGAAGAATGTCGTTGCAGGAAGATGCCCATCGGATATTTTGGGGTGCCATTTCTGCTGTGCTTCCTCCCTGTATGTTACAGAGGAGTCTGACAGTAAAACAGCATGGTGGTGATTCCTCTGTCATGGAGTGTGGAGGGAAGGAGTACGCATTACACAAGAACCTCTACTTGGTGGGATTTGGGAAGGCTGTGTTGGGAATGGCAGCGGCTGCTGAGCAGATTGTTGGGAAACACCTTCAGCATGGAGTGATCAGCATCCCCCGAGGAATGGAGGAGAGCCTGCGGCATGCTGGGAGGCGGTAGAGTCACATCACTGATTATACCGTATTATTAAATGGTCAATGTAGTGGTCCAGCTTTCACAACTTGTAACTAATAAGGTTCAGCACCAAATTTTTTTAAATTAATTGCGGTTCAAAAAGGCCCCATACTAATCAGGCCGTGTGAATTGTGGTATAGCCGTAAATCGGCTGCGGGAGCTTTTTTCCCTATGCTACACATTAATGTTAATCTTTAGCTCCCCCATATTACGGAGCTCAGCCCACATCCACAAGAGATTTCAGTGTAGGCTGTAGCCAAATCAACTTTACGGATGAGGCAGGGCTCTAGGAGCCAATAGGAAATTAGAACACAGTCGTTATTAGAATGAGTGAGAACAAGCGCTGTAACTGCGTCAAGGAACCATTATATATATAGTATATAAATAAAATATCTGTGTTCACATTTGAATGTCTAAAACAAGTTAAAAAACCTTGTTTTAGAGAAAAACAGTTGTTACACTGCATTCTGGGAAGCTGAGCAGGGACATGCAAATGTGCCCACAAATGCCTCGCTCTTCAGCTTCCCAGAATGCAGTGTAATAACTTGGAATTCTAAACTGGAAACAGTTTTTTTTAAAACTTGTTTTAGACATTCAAATGTGAACACAGATGTACTATTTATTTACTGTACTACTGTCTCTCTTTTGCCCACCATATATTAAATGATTGTATGTGATTTGTTTTTAATTTATTTATTTATTTATATTTTTTTAAATGTTTATATATTTCCCTGCCCAGGCTCCCAGAATAAAGTGCAATGACTATATTTCTTGGAATTCTGAACAGATGCAACGCTATTTGATAAAAGGTTTCCATAGAAAGACATAAAAAGTCGAAGTTCCATTTAAACTCCTTTTGAGCAATTACCTGGAGCCACAATTACTAAAGAGTAAAGTTTTGTAGGTCTCTTCACAGACCTCTGTATTCTTATGTTATTCTTTGGGGCATATCTATTAAATCTGATGTATCCATCAGGTTAAAAGAAATCGAAACAAAGACGAACACTGTAGTAGATGTGGCCCTCTGTGTCAAAACTAGGTCATTGGTAACCAAAAGTGACAACAATGCCAATCCAGGTGAGGGTGTCTGATTGATAATCCAGCATATGCTCTGTCATGTTCAGGAGGGCCCACTGGATTTTTGGGGATTGTTGAAATATTAGGGGGCCCTGGATTAACATGGACTGGTAGTGCCCTGTTGGCATGAGGTTGTCAATATTGCCTGGGGTATGATTGAAATGTTAAGTACGGGAATCCCCATAGCATGTTTAGTATCTAAATGTTGCATTTTCCCCAGTGAGTTTAATAAAGGTTATTAGCGGGATCTCTGGGGAAGGATGGGTCCAGTTATGAGGTTATGATTGTGACGTGGAACATTTCCAGCAGATTAAGGGTTGGCCCTATACAGGAAGGTAGGGAGGGAGATGCACAATATCACCCCCGACTATATGGCCTCCAACCTACCAGAGGAAAAACTAACATGACACCAACATGCCAATTATCTCTTCCTAGGTAACTGGATATCAAAGGGCCGGTCAATTTAGAGAAAGTTGACAGAGCAAGGGGAAAAGGTGATTAGCAGATGCACCCTGCAAAGTACAAAAGGACAAGAAAGGAGACTATTTTATCCTTGATAGAGATTAAAGAAAAAAAGAGCGCTTGGGGAGTGGCTAAGAGAATTTTTTGTTTGGGACCATGAGATAAATATGAGTTGTTCTTGCTAATAAAGAGTGTTCAGACTGGAAATAAATCATTTAAGTGTATTATTCATGTATTATTCATTATTTGGAAAGGATAACGCCATTCATTGGGGATATTGATGCCCGTCTGATTGACTGGAGTTACAGTCGGTGACATTGTAGTCCTGCTATATTTGTTCCAGTTGTCCCTGTGTGACGATTAAATCTGGTCTGGGTGTAACCCTGCTTTCAGGGGTATCTACAATAACACACACAAGCCGCTGTGTGGGTCAGAATCAGGTTCTGGGCAAGCCCAATTGAAGTAGTGGTCGTGGCATGTTCATTAGTGGGAGCTACTCTGGTGGTATTCTTCTGCAGGGAGTTTCCATCCATTAGAGGGAATAGTTTGTAATAGTCCTGGTCAACATGCAACCTGCAAGTTCCCTTACACGTCCGAGATCTAATATAGGTTTTATGTTTTACAGGTTTCATATGTTATTCCAGATAGCATTTTTTTAAAGGTTCATGTAGGTTTGATGTCCTCTTGTTATCTGCAGGGAGATGCTGCTGTCTCCTGATTCTCGAGTCCAAGTGATGGAGGGAGCAGAACACAATATGGTGGATGAGGCTGCTCTGGAGGCAGCTAGAGCAATACAAAGACTGGCAGAAAGACTTACTCGTGGTGATATCCTGCTGGTACTGATCTCAGGTGTGAAGGGGGAAACAAAATGGAGAACATATGGGGACAGTAGGAGAGAGGATAAAGCTTGAGAGAAAGTAGGTTACACACTTGAATAGAAATATGAATTAACAGGAAATACAATATAAAATGCCCATCTATTCTACCTTGTCAAAATTTGCTTTAATTAGTCCTCAGGCTGGCATTGGGTTCCCTGGTGGTACAGTGGTTAGGATTCGGTGCTGGCACCACTGCGACCTAGGTTCAATTCCAGTCAGGGAACCAAGAGGTCACACCACCCTGAAGCCAAGCAGGGTTGGGTCTGGTCAGTACTTCGATGGAAGACCACCTAGGAATACCAGGACCTGTATGTTGTGGCCCAATGGAGAAATAACTGGCAACCAACTCCAGTATCTCTGCCTTGAATACCAAGTGGATCAGCATGGCGTGTTGCATTCCATGAGGTCATGGAGAGTTGGACATGAGTGAACGACACAAACAACAACAGAATGGCACCCCATGGCTTATCCCTTGCAATATATATATATATATATATATATATATTTTTAAATTAAAAGAACATTGTAATGCCCTAACAGGAGCTAGCTGTTTTAATTAGACATTGGTCTACAAAGGTCTGCCCCTGTAACTCATGTGCACAGTGTCTCTGTAGTACTATATGTACTAACCTATCACATATTGTCTCTCAGCAGCATTTCAGAAATGCCGTTGAGAAACAGTCTGGGACTGATAAGTACATCTAGTACCAATAGAAACTCTATGTCGATGAGCTGCTGGGGGTAGACCTTTGTAGGCACTATTTGGAAGTTTTCAGTGAGTAAAAACAGAGCATAAATCTTCAATGTTCCAACTTCGCATCATGACCTCTTGTTTTTGCATTCCTCATTTTCTGTAAGATACTTCCTTCTGGAAGTTATTATTATTGTTTATTTGTAACACGCAAACATATTCCATGAAGTTTGTTAAATCCTTTGGTATATTTGTAAGTTTCAATCACATCATTCTTTTCTCTTGTGTCTTCTAAGTTGTACATGATAAGGTCATTACGTCTTTTCTTACATCCTCATTCTGACGTTCTTGTTCTATTGGTTGCAGAAGTATCGGTCTTTACTTTTGTCATTTCTTTCTCAGGTGGGGGCTCTGCCCTCCTGCCAGCTCCAGTGCCCCCCCTTACCCTTCAGGACAAGCAGACGATTACCCAGCAGCTGTCACGAAGAGGAGCGTCCATACAGGAACTGAACACTGTGCGCAGGGCCCTGTCGCAGCTCAAGGGTGGAGGCCTTGCAAGAGCAGCATATCCAGCACAAGTCAGTATAAAGTAATGTTATGTACAGCTACATATCCCGATTGCTCCCGATCCATGATTGCTCGGTATGACTATTTTTCACAGATATATTAAGTAAAACTTGAGTATACAACACCAGCCTTGCTTAAGAGAGATGTGTCTTAAAGTTTAAGTATCATCAAGTCATATTTGCTTATTTGTATAGAATTATGAAATGTTATTATTATTATTTTTAATTTCTCTCTCTGCTCACCTCCAGGGAGTTGCCATGTTGGCTTTTCTTCCTCCTTCCATCCTTCAGAGTAACTTTGTGAGGTAGATGACAGCACCTTCTGGATCACTACATTGTTGTGGTGAAGGGGCTTGTGTACCTCAATGACGCTATGAGCTGTACCATGTAGGACCACCCAAGATGGGCAGGTCATAGCAGAGAGGTCAGACAAATGGAAAAGGAACTGGCAACCTATTCCAGTATCTTTGCCAACAAAACCTTATGGATAAGAACAACCAGAGGCATACCAAGTGTGCCTGGTGTGCTGTGGTCTATAGGGTCATGAAGAGTTGGACAAGACTGAACGACATGACAACAACGACAAGATTGCCAGCAAGCTGTGAATCTGTATTGCAGTTTCAAGTGAAGGAACCAGCACATGATTGTAGTGATCATTAGGGAGCTGCTGCTCTTGCTGTGTGCAGTATAATCTGCAATGTGGAGTTTCACATATTAGGGAGAGAGGACAACATGGTTGACGTCTAGCTGTTTACTAGGAAAGCACTGGGTTCCCTGGTGGGCCAGGGGTTAGGATTCGGTGCTTTCACCTCTGTGACCTGGATTTGATTCCCGTCAGGGAAACCAAGAGGTCACATCATCTTGAGGCCATGCAGGGTGGGACAAGGGAAATACTTGGTTGGGACATCACCTAGAAATACCAGGAGCTGTATGCTATGACCCACTGGCAACCCACTCCAGTATCACTGCCATGAATACTAAGTGGATCAGCATGACCATGGCCATAAAAATGTGCCTGGTGTGTTGAGGTAATGGAGAGTCGGAAACAACTAAATGTTGCAAAAAAAAATAAAATGAAAGCAGTCATTGGTACGTGTGAAGCTCCCAATAGGAATATATTTAACGAGAGTTTCTTATTAATGGTTGGCTTTCTCCCCCATTGTCCAATAGATAAAGTTATAAGATATATGTCACAATCTGCTTTTTAAAGGAGTCTTGATATGAACCTAGTTCAAACCTACCCCAGCGGAATCGTGTGGTTCTTATTCTCTCTGGCACAAAAGATGGCTTCTGAATTGGGCAACGTCCAAAGGTACAGGCAGAGAATACTGGATACAGGTTACTAGTGGCCTACAGCAAGACCACTCCCCAATTCAGGATACAAACACAGTAACAGCCTCACACTGTGGATATGTGAAACAAGAACTGAACCTTTATTGAATCATAGAACCAACATATTTATACATTTCCCATACCACACCCTTGTGTACCTTTGTGTATGTGTGTGATGTCAGCACATCCGCCTAGCAGCCTGGGTTGCTCTGGAGTACTTGAGATAACACTCATCAGATATCTAAACAATATGCCAGGTGTCTATAGTTAGCTAGGGCAGAAAATCTTGATGTTAATCTCAAGTGTTTACTCAGGACTGCTAAGGACCAGTCATCTGCCTTGAAGCAAGGCCTGTGTGTGTGCAGATGCTATGTTCTGCAGTTAAACTTCTGTGCAGAGCATTTTCACCATTTCCACATATATTCTGTTCTGTATCACATTTTCCCTCTATAACATATTATAACTAGGATATAAGATAACAATGTACAGGCAACACATAATTACAATTAAACAATGTCATGCGCCTTTAGCCATATCCATAATTACTGGTAATATTAGTCACTAAACAATGTAATCATGACAATATATACATATGTAATAAAGGCTGCATGATTCTTGGCCTTTTCTTCTGCCTTCAAAGATAGAACAAAAAAGAAACACATCCTTTAATAAATATTTTTAACTTTTATATACAATTATTTTTACTGTGATATTTCATTTTCTTTTCCGACATGATTCTGTCACCTACTTTCTCAGGAGGGTATAAACTAGTGAAATTTTTCTTAGTCAAATAGAGGCTTCTCTGCACTCCCTTTCACAAAGATAGACAGCAGAAAGTAAAATGGGGTAGATGGCAACCTGTGAATCTCTACCGTGCCACATGTGACCAGTAGGGAGCCACAGGCCATGCCATTCTATGTGCACTGTAAACTGCAATATGGAGTTTCACAGCTTGCTGCTCTGAGTGATGGTCCTTGACTTCTTTTGCAACTACACAGCCCAAATATCTGTAGTTTGCTGTCAAACTGTTTTATCCAGCCCAGATTGTATGTGTACTATGGAGGACACTTTCTTTAACCCTTTTAATGTTGATATTTACAAGTAAACACTTTATATTTCCAAGGAGTCAACACAATTTCCTTGAAAGGAACGCCCAGTTAGTCATAGAGAGACAATATTCGTTCAGAATGTCTTGGTTGAGTACAAGTCACTCAGCTATTTTGATTTGCTTACTTTTGCTCAAATAAGAATACCCTGAAAATGTAACGTAACTGTGACCCTCAAGGACTGGAGGCTTGAAGACTATTAAAATAATTATTTAAGTCCTGAAGACATTTATGCAAATTAATGACTTGTGAATATTCATTTGATTTTACATGTGCTAATTAGCAACAGTCTTGTTTGATTTTGTGGTTGAAAAAACAATGTCATCACGCCATAGACAACAAGGATTCTGAAATAGCATAATGGAACTGTATAGACAATGCTGAACATCTTAGTGACAATTTACTGTACAGGAAAACTTTGAAGAGCAATGTATAGACAGTGTGTAATGCTATGTAGGGTGAGACCAGATGTTATTGGTTTGGCATGTGCCTTTAAAGTATGTGGCACTAGGCAGTTGCTTGGTTTAAATAAGGTGAAAAATGTAAGTGTTTTCCCAGGCAAAGTGTAATGCTATAAATATGCAGTACAGACATAGCATATGCCAATTTTATTTATTTATTTTGTTATATTGTTCAGTCGTGTCCAACTTTCCGTGACCTCGTGGACCGTAACACACCAAGCACATATTTATGTCCATGGCCATGCTGATCCACTTGGTTTTCACGGCAGAGATACTGGAGCAGGTGCCCAGTTCCTTCTCCATTGGGCCACAGCATACAGCTCCTGCTATTCCTAGGTGGTCTCCCATCCAAGTACTAACCAGGCCCACTCCTGCTTGGCGTCAGGGTGGTGTGACCTCTCGGTTTCCTGACTTGAATCAAACCCAGGTCACAGTGGTGAAAGCACCAAATCCTAAACAATGGACCACCAGGGAACCCATCAATTTTATAGATCAGTCTAAATAGTCATCTCGATTCACTAAAAGGCTACGGCTGGTGGGGTGGCATCTGAGCAAATCTGACTATTTTCATTGAACAGTTTTACACAAAGTTAGATCCATTAACCACCTATGGACTCATCGGGCCGTCATTGAGGACATTTTCTCTGCATATTTTCACGGTTCAGAATAAGACTTGCCACAATGGCAATTTTTCTAATAGGAAATATAGCACAGCAGTGCACATCACAGCCCCTATGATCTCCCTTATTCTACTTAGACATTACTTTCTAGACGAGTTCAAATGGATTTAGGGTTTGATTAAATGGCCCCTGTATAATCTCCTGTAAGGCTGCCTCAGTCCTACTGGAGATTCTATTAGCAAGTTTCCAGAGCTATTAGATGGCTCCCACAAAATAACTTTTGTACTTAGTTTAGGGCACATTTGAGTTTGCGACTATGGGGTCCTTATGGATTCCCATATGGGATTAGGGTCCATAAGGACCCCTATGATAGGAGTTAGGGTGCCATTGAGATGGACATGTATGCAGAGATAGTAGGATCTCTCTGGCTGAAAGCAACAGGCAGATCTACAGGTAGATGGATGAAATAGGATAGACAGGACTGGAGCAGGCAGGTACTAGATTGGTATGCAGACAGGATGCAACTGATGCGGAAAGGGAGAGGGAGCCTTTCCACAAGAATACTGAAGTAGTGCGTTAAGGATTAGCTGCAGACAGAAGCCCAAGACAATCACTGCAGCAAACAGGAGTTCACACAGGACACCAGAACTCCAAATAACAGGCATTAAGGTACTAGGCTGAGTCCCTTAAAGTTCATATGTAAGTCAGAGTAATTGCACACCAGGGTTGCTGAACCTTTAAGAATCCTGCTTTGACAGGCATGCATGCCTAAAAACTGCAACAGATGCTGGGAGGCAGGTAAGGGAAGAAGAGGCATGCTGGGGGTCCTTAGGGTTAATTTAGAATATCATGGAGTCCATAGAGACCTCCATAGTAAGGGGTATCCATACAGTAAATTATATATATAGGGGCATGGGCGTCTATAGTGACCTTCATGGGAGATGGCAGTAGGACTCCTCATAGTGACTATGGGAGTCTATTGGGCCCCCAAAGGGCTCTTAGTTTTTATTTAGGGGAGGTGAAGAAATTGCAGGGGTTAATGGCCTACCAAAGTACAAGAGGTTAGGGCAAATAGAAGCCCAATGTCCTTCCTCGTGTGTTCAGGGAGTCCTGGGGGCACCTAGACTATTTTTTATAATAGAAGTAGCAAAGCAGCCGATGAATGGATCCCATCGGTTTGGTCCTCGCATTTGCGGGATTCAGTGTATCTGTATTAGACATTCCCCTAGAAGGAGATTTACTTCAGGATCTGTAGAAAGCAGAAATGCAGTTTTGGTAGGTAGTTACAGGATTCCTAGTAAGCTGGACTGGAGCACAGTGATTAAGAAAGCTCTTTCACATGTCCCAGAAATACAGCTACATTTTTTTGTTTACGTTCAAAAGGTGTAATGCCCATTACTGAAATATACAGGGACTTATGGGAGACCAAAAAGGTCTCGGTAATCAGTTATTCTGGGTGTGAGTAACAAAAGATAATGCAATTAAGATAAGAAGGCCAGCTAATGTAATCACTAAGCAGGAGGTCTTCAACGTGCTTGTCAGCTTCACAATGGGCCTCCCAGACCTGTCACTGCAAACAATAATTGGATTACCATATGTGAATTACAAAACTACACATACGAGTTATACCAACATCAGGCATGTACAACACACAGACACAAGGGCTGTTCATTGGGATGAGAGTATCCAGACCTTGGATAGTGCAACCAGGGGAAACCATGGTTATCACAGGGATAGACCCTGGCAGGAAACCACAAAGCTCAGCAGTGTCAGGTCCATCTTGTTCTGGCGCAGGGAAGGGACTCACTTGTTGAAGACTGGATTAGAATGTTACCTACCTTGAATGTGATCCTCTGCTGCCATAATTCCTAAGATCAGATTTTACTTAACGGGGGAAATGCATGAAGAGAGCAACCATACTTGATTCCAGCTCTCCATCCATGCCCCAGCCTGCTTACCTCCTGATTAGTCCAGAGTGGAGACCCATAGCAATGGTAGCAGGCTGTGGTGGAGAGCTGGAAGCTCTTACTAAGCAGAATCTGGTATGGTTACGCTCTCCCGGCATTGTGACCCCCCTTAATAAGAAGGGCATTCAGGGTTATCCTGGATAATTAAAGAGGGAGTAGTGATCCAGGGAGGAATCTGATCACCAGTATCTGTGGGTAGGTAGGATTTTTTTCCCCTTTTGAGACAAATGGTAAGATTCACTTGTTTCTGTTTGCTTCCTGTGGATCCATTAACAATTAATCTTGCAAGATCAGAGGAGATATAAAAAGGTTGAACTTGATGAACTAAAAGTCTTGGATTATTCCTGTAATGAGTAAGCCGGCAGCAGATAAGGAGCAAGCAAGGAGCTCCTAGATGGCGCTGCCGGACTTGTGCACAGTTTGCAAGCACTGCTCAGCTCATATACTATTTTCAAGCTTAAACCTTTACCCTAACCCTTACCCTAACTCTAAAGCTAGGATATTGGCATCAACATTTTGGCAGAGCCATCTAGCGGATTCTCACCGCCACTGTTGCTGCCTGTGCTGGCACAGTCATGAAAGGAAAGAACCAAAGTATTTTTTTCAACCTCAATTACTATGTAACTATGGGCCCTATTCTATTGGCCAATTCATAATTTTATACACACTTAAAACCACTCTGAATATTGTCACATATTCTATTAGCTACTTGCAATACAAATAAGAGTCCCCCGCCCACAATCGCTACTGGCCATCCAAAGATGCAAATTTGGCCTTAGAACTCCATGGTCATGCTGATCCACGTGCAGAGATACTGGAGTGGGTTGCCAGTTCCTTCTCCAATGGGCCACAGCATACAGCTCCTGGTATTCCTAGGTGGTCTCCCATCCAAGTACTGACCAGACCCCTCCCAGCTTTGCTTCAGGTTGGCGTGACCTCTTGGTTCCATGACTGGAATCTAACCCAGGTTGCAGTGGTGAAATCTCTGAATCCTAACCACTGGACCACCAGGGAACCCTCAAGTGGATTAGGCAGATACAAATTCCAACTCACAGAGATTTGTGGATCTCATTAGAAAATTGAGTAAAGTGTTTACAACTTTTAAAGGGCCATTCATTATTTTAACACTACAATGTCCTTTTAAAGCGTCACACAAATATTGATTCTTTTTCTCCACTTTTTGTTCTCCCCAGGTTGTGAGTCTGATTCTCTCCGATGTCATTGGAGATGATCTTGATGTCATTGCAAGTGGCCCCACAGTTTTCCGCTCTTACAATGCAGAAGAATGTCTTCAGATACTGAGCAAGTATAATCTTCGTGAGTCTGCACCTGGGGCTGTGGAGCAAGTGCTGCTCTCTAGACCTGAGACACCACCACATGAAGACTTCAGCCACGTTCATAACATCCTTATCGGATCCAACCTCATTGCACTGCATGAGGCCGAGCGAGAGGCTGCTGGGTTGGGGTATTTTCCACTACTCCTCTCTACCGCAATCAGTGGTGATGTTAGACAAGTCTCACACTTCTTCAGCCTTCTTGCTCAAGTGATATGTTCAATTCTTATGTCCAGTCCAGAACTTGATCAGCTGGAACAAGACATTATCACTCTAGCTAATGAGATGTCCATTCCTGACCTTCATCTTGCTAATAGACTGCAGGAGCTAAAGACATCTAGGGATGTGGGACCTGTTTGTGTTTTGTGCGGTGGTGAGACTACAGTGTTGGTGCAAGGAAAAGGGAGAGGTGGGAGGAACCAGGAGCTGGCATTGCGTGTAGCACAGGAGTGGCACATGGCTCAGACTGGCATGAGTGACTGCAATGTATTGTTCCTTAGTGGTGGCACAGATGGGCAGGATGGTCCAACACAAGCAGCTGGTGCTTTCTCCTACCCAAACCTGGTGGCCCAAGCTCAGGAAAATGATATGGATGTTAATGCCTCTCTCGATAATAACAACACTAATGGTTTTTTTAGTCAGTTCCACGGTGGGCAGTACCTGTTGGTGACAGGATTGACTGGCACCAATGTGATGGATGTGCAGGTACTACTGATAAAGAGAAAAGACCAATAACAACATCAAATACCTGGGTACTTTAGGCACAATAACCAAGAAACAAACTGCCACATGCCGGAAATGGTCACACTACAGATCATATCACTATACTTACTACTGTATATTTTTTTGCTGTTAAATATAATAAATATATTTTTTTGAAATATGTGTATAATAAAAAAGATTTTATGAAGATGCGAAGGTCTTTCTTGAAATGAAGACAGAGCCTGTATAACATTTGTTATAGTTATTATATTCTGCTATAAATTTGAAACTTGAAGTTTTTAATTTTCAACTGTTTGATTGAGCTTTATCTTTGTTGCTTACACCAGGGAGGAACGGGAGAGATTGTGTATACATCAACATCTCCATTCTGTTCCATTGAAGGACTGCCACTATGAAGTGGCACCTGACTGTAGGGGTGAATAGAGAAATCCCTGGTAGGATATTCCGCCCATAACACAAGCAGAGTCTGCTAAACAGAAGTTGTTGTTCAGTCCTTCAATCGTGTCCAACTCTGACCATATGGACTGAGGCACCCAGGCACATATATCTGTGTTTCTGGTAACTTATCCATATGGTTTTCTTGGCAAAGATACTGGAGTGGGTTCCCAGACCAATATTTGTCTGACTTCTCTACTATTACCCACCCATCTTGGGTGACCCATCATTGTATAGCTCACAAAATCATTGAAGTACACAAGTCCCTTCACCACGACAAGGTAGCCATCCAAAAGAGGGCTCATGGCTTACATATCTCATAATGTTAATAACTTCTTACCTACATTACAAACATGTGAAGGTTTTCTCCAACCATGGTGATCCTTAAAGGATAAGGGAAAGTTCAGCAGAGATAAATGGTGATTTTAAAGGGCCAATGTAGGTTGGAAAAAACTTAGTTTGAATAGTAAGCAACAAACAAAAAACCTGTATAGCGGTGTAAGCCATGATCATGAAACCATTTTTAGTGAAATTGGTAGTACAAGTCATTGCGGTCTCATCTAGCTCTAGAAGACAAATTATTAAACAATGATATATTACATGGCATTATCAATTCATTTATACTTGGAGTGAATATGTGAGATTGACCTTTAAGCTCTCCATGATTCTGCAATGTCAAGTATTGTCTTGTTGGAAGACCTATTGACTTCTCCATCCAGAAAAAGGGGGCTAGTTAATCCTTTCCTACTACTTCTTCACTAATGTGGTAACAGAATCAAGATCAACAGGAAAGCGGTCTTGTAAAGCAGGAATGAAATCTAGAGTAGGGTGAGATTGTATGTGAGGAGCTTGGCTTTGATGGAAGCTGGCCAAATAGGAGAGCAATTTGTACTTGAGATCAAACATGGAAGAGAATGCAGAAGTTAGAAAAGGAGTAATGCCCTTATTTTGGGTAATTCCTTCTAAGGGGACACATTTTGGTGTTAGGATGAACAGTGGAGTGGAATGTTATAGGGAAGCGATGTTGGTCCGGAAATGCTGATCACAGCTTAGGCTTTCTATATTTCTTTTCTTTACACAACTGAGGCAAACACAAATTTCTGAGGCAACCATTGCCTCAACAGTACACAGAAGGGATATACTGAAATCCAGAAGGTTGCATAACCTTGTTAAAGGGTAATGAGAAGCCAAAGAGGAAATGGTGGATGTGTGCAAGTGCAAGCACACTAGAATACTGCACAGCGGGAGTAGAAAGTGTTGACCCCTTTGTATTTTGACATTTGAAAAAAAAGCTGTATGTAGACGTGCATATGTTTTCCAATTAATCCATATATCATCCCCTACATCAGTGGTGTCCAAGTTCAGTCCACACACAGGCTTGGATTTGAGGAAATGCCTGCTGCCCATGAGGTGGTAACACAGCAAATTGTAATGGAGTTTCACGGGGGAAACAGAAGCAAAAGCAATCCTAATAGTGCAGTCCAGTTAGAACTTTTATTTCCATCCATTAAAACTAAAAAATTATACAGTCCAAATCTCCATTTGCTGTGCATCCTGATCTGTGCAGACGGCTTCCCCCCCTCCCCCATATGTCATTACTATACGTCATTGTGATTGAGGGTGATAAATGTGAGTGATATACCTTTCTGTATAATTGTTTTGTTTTATTGGATGGAAATAAAAAATTTAACGGGACTGCACTATTAGGATCACTTTGCAAATCTTTTCCCCCACACATCTGTCATGACTGATTTTGGGACCCCCTGAACCCCACTAGTAACTATGCTATTTGGTACTATCACATCTAGTTGCTAATATCAAAGGCTATCAAAATGGACATGAGGTGTGTTTTAAGGACTGTGACAATTTGTCTTTCATTATTGTGTGCATATAGTTACTATCATGGTTTCTTGTTAAAATGTGTGTACTGTTATTGATATACTGTGGCACACAGTACAATGTGGCTCACAGGCTCTAAATACTAACCTCTACCCTTCCCTAAGTGGAACAGATCACTGAACATAAACATACAATCCCAGACCATGCCCTCTCTGAAGTTGTCAAGAGGGAATAATAATGAATAGATGAGGAATAAGAGATAAAACGTATCGATAGAAAATTTGTAATATTAACAAGAAAACCTTCCAGACCTCCCCATATATCTGGAAACCATGGAGTGAGATGAAACAAGCCTATCTGGCCCAAGAGGATGGTCTAGAATTGCGGGGATGGTTTATTTGGGGATTGATAAAAGGTGTCTGAAGCAAGAATAAAGTCTCAGTCTGCTCTAACGGTGTTACACGTCTGATTGTTCCTGATTCTCCATGACTGATGTCCTGATCTCAATTGTTGTTGTGCTGAGATAAATATAAAGTCACAACGTGCAGATTGCTCTCATCACATATAATAGTTGTGGACCAAGAACATCAGCACCGAAGCACATAAATGCAACTGCAGGCCTCGTAAACCCGAGGCACGCAGTTGCGCAAAACTACAAATTTAACGGCGGAACCACAAAACTGAAAAGACCACACAAAAAAAAAAATGCCTCAAAATAACTTACACACAGCACGGGGGAGAGCCAGGGAGCCTGTGAGTGAGGTTGCAAGGTATTTTGAGGCATATTTGGTGCTTTTTCAAAATGGAAAATCGGCTAAGCAAGAAAAAAAAATATGGCGGACGAAAAAAACGTAACAGGATGAAAACGAGGCCAAAGCCAGTAACAATTAACGCAAGACAGTATGACTTAATCCGAGACAGTAACATTTAAATCAAGGCAGTAACAATCATCGTGAAGGTGATCATTGCAAAGCAGAAAAGCAATGAGCGCCTTCTGTAAAGTACACAGGGGAGAGGCTCGCAATGATATACATATATCTATCTATCTATCTATCTATCTATCATCAAGACCATCAATACAGACTGTTTTTTCCGCTCACACAAGAAGTCTAGATATTGAGACGGACATTATCAATAGGCGCTAGCCAAGTAAATGGGTATTCCACCCATTGATTTCCAAAAAGAACTATACTCTATTTTCAGTATCATTAGGGCTAATTGTATTAATAATTTGATCATTATTATTGTTTTTACAATTATTTATCGGTCTGTGTTCCTCATATGCAATTAATGTCAACATACATGTGTGCTTAAATACTTGTGGTGTTTGGTTGGGATTTCTTTGGGATACTGACACATACTTTAGCTCTATAGACTAATACTGTATATACATATAATTTTTATTTTTTTATTAGTCTTTTACAAGGTTCAGGGGGACGTCAATGCTTTCTAAACCCACCGGATAATAATTACACAGGAGTAGGTACTACTTGGAAGAGATGGGGTGGACAAAACATAACCAGGAAGATTTCATAGGAGCCGGACAATAAGTTTCCATGAACATAAAATGGTCTTGAAAATTAAGGAGCCAGAAGTACAAATATTAGGCTTCCAGGCTCCACCACTGGGGAGGAACATGAAGGTAATCCGATTCTGTAAAACCTCTTCTACCAAATCAATGGCACGACTACTCATTTTCCAATTCCAGCTTGTTACATTTTTAATTTTGATAGTGCTGTGGCCTTTGAAAAATAGGTAGTTTTTTCTTTAAAAAGAGTTGAGACAAATAAATGATTTTCTGTGCATAAAAATTAGACCAGTAATCACTTATAACAATAAAGATCGATCCCACTTTCGAATACAGAGGTGTATTGTATATATTAGTATCTCAGAGCCGCAAATTGCAAACAAATCCAGTAATGTAAGGATTACAGGAAAATCAAACAATAAATGGAATGCATTTATCAAAAACAGTTCTTCATACATGAGATTAGTTTCCAATCAATGGTTTTAATCCAAACACCATAAATCTTGTCGGTTTACATAGAAAAATACATCATGGCCCCTTACACACATCACTCATGCACTTGCTCCCCAGTAGTCACTGGTCCATGTGATGCCATGTACCAGTCTACACATAAATATAAAGAAAACATAAAAAGAAAATTGGAACAATTAAACAACCTTTTTATGTCATTACTTCAATACCCATTAAAATATGGCCCAATAACCAAACTAGCATTCTGGATAAAGCTGGAGTACAGAGTATGGCAGCCATTGTCTATTGCAAATCACTCAGCAATGGTACCAGTTACTGCAGAAATGATAAGTATGCATATAAATAAATATAAATTTGATAATAAAAAATGGAGATATTAGATAAGTTAGTTCTTCCAATAACTCTCACATTGGAAGAGCGTGCCCAGTTGGTAAAATTTATATTACAGCACAAACTTTAACATGTAAAAGTCTCTGTGACCACCATTATGGTTTAAAAGACTACTGTAGTTCAACAAAAATGGTACATTTGTGGAGTATGTAACAGCTTAAACTGGGAGCGGTGTAAGAAATAAAAATAAAACTGAAAAATCAGAAATGTTAAAGACTATCCATCTGATCTTTGTTTCATCATGATTGTCATAACTCAAGTTGGCCACTAGTTGTGCCTACCAGGAGGCACTGGTATATACCAATCGCCGCCATCTGTATATTGTGTTATGGGTGATAAAATGTTAGTATTATATTGTATATTGTATTGTGGAGTTATAGCTATGTTTTAATTAGTCAACCCTCCCCCATTGTACAAACTCTCAGTCAGGAGTTGGCCATATGGTCCTCAGTGTAAACAAAGGAGATAACTTAAACAAAGAGATGGCATGGGGGGGGGGGGGTCAACTTCCTGAGGTGGGAGTTTGGACAAAAGAAAATGGATCTCTGCATTAAAAGTAAAAAATGTAAAGGTTGTGTTTAAGTATTTAATTATCAAGCTTATTCATAATGCCATGTAAACAAAAGTGTCATACTGGTACTTTAAAGGGGAAGTTTCACCTAAACACAAGTTGCTCTTCTAGTAAATAGTTAATTTTAGAAGTTGAAATAAATGTAGAAATGTAAGCACAGGCTAGGATCTCTGTGATGGAAGGTGCTGAATAATTTAGGGATTGTTATTACATAGACTGACTCTTGAACCTTTGACCCAACTTACTCCACATAATGTGTTTCAATGACAATAATATCACTTAAAGCCATATCTAAGTCTCCTGGATTGTGAAGCATCTGATAGAGGTGAATCAGCAGTGTATAAAAAAAAAAAAAAAAAAAAAAAGAAATTTGCATGAAAAAAATCCCAAAATAAATAACAAACTCACCTTGATGTTCGCTAAATCTCTTGAGGTTGCTAGCATTTGTTTTTGTTAGTTAACACCCCTGAAAATCCTGCTAAAATGAGCATAAAGTCATAATTCGTTTTGGCCAATCACAGGCAGCTAATACATTTTAATACATTGTAACAAATCAGTGATGGCAGTTTGTGCAGAAAGGAATCATAGGATGTATATTCCCCTGTAGAAGGAAGCAGGAGGAGCCAGACACTGATCTGTAGATCTCTGGCTTGAGCTGCTGCTGGCTTAAGGATTGGCAGTGTTTCTATTGGTAGGTACACTGTGCCTATGTAACCAGCTCTGGGGGAACTTGCCTTTTTGATGAGAATACTATGCAATGTGGAGTGTTAAATCTATTATGACTTACAGATGGACAACATGAATTCCCAGTGACCACTATAACAGACTGAATAGTTGAGAGAGTCCAGTAATTCAGAAGACAGAGTTGAAAGATGTAGTCCCTCAACTACTTACAAATAATTGCACTCAAACATGAAAAAAACAAACAAACAGAAAACCCTATACTATGACCCTTCTAGATCAGGGGTGGGCAAGTTCGGTCCTGGAGGGCCACACACGTGCCTGGATTTGAAGATATCCTTTCTGTGCATAGGTGAGTCACTCAGGATATTAACTCACCTGTGCGCAGCAGGGATATCTTCAAATCCAGGCATGTGTGTGTGTGTGGCCCTCAAGGACTGAACTTGCCCATCCCTGTTCTAGATGATGGGAGATTTCTGTATCAGATTCAGAACAAAAAGGAATGGTAACAGTGTGGTAAATGTACAATTCTTCATTACATACATTCATTGGTACTAAGCAAACACATAGCCTTATTCAACAATCCACTTCCTGCCCACTGGCAGGTCACATCACCCATTCATAGCAATCAGTGACATTACACAAGAGCCAGGAGCATCAGTTCCTGGCAATGTAACATCTCAAAGGCTCCTTAGAGTCAGAGAGCAAGATAAATAAATAGATACATAACTTCTTTATGTGAAACCCACTCTCCCAGACCCCTCGTATCTATGCGTCATCAATCAGTTTTTCTCCATTCTCCACTTCCTCTCTCTGCTTCAGCTGTTCGTCCTCCTCTTCTGCTCCATCTGTGAAGACATCACCCTGGCCATAGGAGAGTGTTGTGCGTGCCAGGTCCACCTCAATTGGGAAGATATCCGCCTCTTTCAGGACTGCATAGCACTGGTCATCATATCTAGACATAGCACATACAAAGCGCTGGAGCTGGAACACAATGTCCTGGACTGTGAGAGAGAAAAGAGCACAGTGTAAGTGATTAGACAACATGATCATGAGATTGTAGGATAAAGTGGTTAGTTCTGCCTATAAATACAACATTGTAAGGCATTTGTACTTTGCCAAGTGCAAGTAACCTTAGAAAATGATCACACCCTCGCACATGAAGCTTAATATAAGTAAATAAAGTATTTACTTATTAATATGTAACTATTGTATTTCAGCGGAAGTTTATTTTTTGCACCTAAAGGGATTAGACAGCTGAGAGGGACCTTTTATTCAGATAATATCTCGGTTAAATGACTGATCCTATGAAGTGGCGGAATTATATACACTAGATTTCCAGGTAGTTATGAGGTGTGTGTGTGTGTGTGGGGGTGGGGGGGTGTAGATAGTTGATCTTCATTATAACATTCACCTCCCCACAATCACCATCCATTCAAGCTAAAATGTCACTTTAATATATTACATATAGAAAAATTGTGTGATTTAACATTAGATCCATTTCTTTATAATACAATTAACCGATCAAACTCAAATAAATACAATACTGTTATTCACAACAGTTTTTGTTAATATGCAACATTGAAAACCATCTCATAACTACATGAGACAAGATTACAGGATAAATGTATCAATGCGAGTGCTCAATAACTATACACACCATGTTTCTGGTCGAGGAGTTCAATCTTCTCTAGCACATCTTTCCTCATCTTTGCAAAGCGTGATCGAGCTTCTTGGCGGCAACGGAGGATCAAACGATACTCATAATTTCCAGTACTAACCCTATACAAAGGCTCTACCAGTGCCTGTGAAACACAATGAAAAAAGAAAAATCAGTACTGGTTGAATATGCGTGAGAATTGTAACCCCACCCAGGCTTATGGTTATTTCATTCACATAATAAGAATAAAAAAAACAAACAAATTTAGGTTAGATTGTAGAAGTCTGTATAATAATATAGTAAATAAATAGTACATTTGTGTCCACATTTGAAAATAAGTTTACATTTTTTTTATTTATTTCCTGTTCAGAAGATGCCCGCCCCCCTCCCCCCCAAAAAAAAAGTTGGGCAGGGACATGCAAATGTGCCCATAACGGCTTCACTCTTGTAATACAATACCATTTCAAACATGGCTTCCTTTAAGCATGTGCCTGCTGAATTGCACAGCTCTGAACAAAGCTCAGGATGGATTATACACAAACCAGGAATTCTACCCACGTACAGCTGTTTCAGGGTTACTCCCTCATCAGCGTGGAGCCGATTCCGAGCTTGTGTAGATTTTGTGAGGAGGTAGTTTAACCACAAGAATATAATAATGTAAAAACTAGACAAAAATCTTGTTCCTTTTGAATCATTTTACTGCCATACTCACTATGCTGCTGTATTCCTCGTCATCCATCTCTTTCACTTTCAAGCAGTATGACTGTAAAACAGCAAATGTACATTATTATAAAGAATGCCATTAACCCCATCACTATGCTTGTACACAAATATAGAAACATACATTTAATGGCAGATAAGAATTTCAAGGCTTGCTCTGCCTATTCTAACTGCCTAAAATAATTATCTTAATTGTCATGATGACCAAATATCACAGGCATGCTTGAAATGTAAGCATAGAAAGCTTTGGGTTATTAATTCTCATAAAAATACAAAAATCTTTAGCAGGTAATCAATATGAATTGGCAGGGTCCTTTTTCATGGCATCACATCACAACGTTTCTATTGGTTCTAGAGTGACATTCTTGGTCAGCCTTTTGGGCAATATTTCTAACACCAGGACTCTTAAAATGATTATTAACCAATGAATACATAGAACATATAATATATAACATGACAGTATAAACATTTTCCGAAAGAAGGGGGTAAGGGGGTTATATTCTCCTGAAAACATAAATTGTAAGAGAGATGACTAAGCAAGTAATACAAAAGAAGTAAGGGGGATGAATAATCGTTAACAGCTTGGAGGAAGTGGCTCTGTCTTGTGGGTGGTATCCATATACTTGAAACTGAAAGCAAAGATGTAGACAGTATGCGACTCAAAAGCAGATTTAGTAGGAAAGACTTCAAGCCAATTAACAGAGTAAGCCCGCACAAGTCATATACCCTTTAAAAATGGAAAGCTGAAAGAGGTTATTCTGCTTACCAGATACTCAAACTTCACGTCAAGGTATTTCCGGATGGTCAGTTTAGTGTCAGGAATCGCTTTATTAAGGTAAGTGTTTAAATCATTCAACATCTGTTAAACAGAAGAAGAGCTGTTTTTATTCTGTTTCTAATCACATTCTCTTAAAAAAAAAAAAAAACACAGAAGTAATGCTATGGTACAACCCATGACATATTGGAGGCAGGGCATATCCAAAATAGGGTTATTTCACAACAAAATCATAGTGGTTCCCAACATTATCATATCATTCATTTTTTGCTACTTTCACTCCTGATCAGTGGTGCATATAAATGACGTCACTAATGTAATCAGCACAAGGTGTCAACATACTGTATGAGATTGGGATCACTGTTTATGGAGAGTACCTGCATTTCCAAGCGTGATGATGCTAACTTGGGTCACCATCCCATATAGATCATCACACATAACACCCAGACCAAATATCCCGCGAGAGACACATACAAGTGAAAAAAGTAAGCGTTGAAAAAAGAAAAAGAAGAATTTGCCCCAAGGGTCAGGCTAGCTGTACTCTCACGATAGCTCTGTGAATAGAAGGTTTCTGGGGGACGTATCTCATAGCTGTTGTTCAAAAGGACATGGAAGGTTTCTAAATATCATAATATATCTATATATTCCACCTAAATCCTTACAAATAGTTCTTACTGGTTTCTCCCCTCTGAAACGCATGAAGACAGTGTACTTCTAAGTTCAAAAACGGCACTGTCTCATAGCAACTAATCAGTGTCAACTTGCTACTTGAGAGAGGTCATTCACGGACTAATTTGAAACACTGCATTTCACAGTCTGTGTATTCAGGAGCTGCATGAGCTACAGAGCGCAGACCCACACAGGGACAAATTAAATATTAGGCAAAAAAAACAGAGCTTTCAAGCACTTAATAAAACAAACACATAGGTATTTCATATTACTAGTGAAATCCAAAAAACAGCAATGTTCCTTTAAAACACAAAATTGATTGGGGAAGGGTCTTAAATTGCTCCTTGGCAAAGACCAAAGAAGCCCATAACGCAGAGAGAAAGAGGCATGAAAAACTCTGGACTTTCATCCTTCACACGTGAAACATGCAACAGGATGGCTCCCCCTGACACAGTGGCGTCCTGAGAAGTGGCACGACCACAGTTACTGCAGCATCAGGCTAAACAGAGGATTCCTAGCCACCAGACTAGCCTTAGTGCAGTGATAGGAAGCAGCATAGATTTTATTACCAAATCTAGAGGGGAATTGGAGGACCCTTGACTTACTATTATGATTATATATATATATATATATATATATATATATATATATATATATATATATACACACACACATACATATACACACTGACCAATGATCAGTAATTCACATTCACTGTGCTGTTCAGTAATGAGTACCGAAGCCTGTTTGTTAATGACGGTGGGTCATTACATTTTATTGTGTTGATCTACATGACTATAGTATTTTTAGTGGTATCACTAGGCTCTGATTACACTTTAGTACCTATTCTGGAATGAACTAAAAGATACAGACACATTATCGTAATCTCCAAACAGTTCTCCACTATAGCATGTCTTGTAAATATTTTTAAACTTTGTTTTTTTATTTAATATAAAAAAATAAAAAATACATAAAACATTACTTAAACATTAATCAAAAAGTTTTAACTTCTAGAAATAAAAAAGTTACATTTTATTTGTCTGATGGTCAATGATATACTCTGTAGCACTTGGGGATTACTGGCTAGTTTTAAGAAGTGAACTTTCTCTCCAATTTCTAACCTTTTGACTTCACCAACGACAAAATGATAACTCCCATAATATGATTGAGTGTTAAGCCAGGTCTTTATTTACAGGATTAAGGATATCAGAGTCTTAGTAATGCAAGTGGGGATGATTCATGCACTATGGAAGAAATACTAGCAACATAAAAGCTGCGGTTTTGTATCTAGAACTGATTTGCCCTGCTTCCAAGTAAGAGTGACATCAGCAGCACTGTATGGTCATAGAGTAAACAGCCATTTTGTTAGTAACACTCACAGCATTACAAACGCTTCTTGTCTCCATCTACTGAAACACAAGTACTGAGTCACACACCTCTGACACACCTGTATGCGCCTGCACACACATCTCTTTTTACACTATGTGGTGCTCTTAGTTACTTCTCTCACCGGTTTTATGGTTTTTAGAAGACCAATCCCAAACTTTTCAATGCTACGATGTGCATCCGCAAATTTTACAAACGCTTCGCTAGCAGCGGGCTGAGGCTCCCGGACACCAATCACTGAGAATACATCCCCGAAGGCTGGAGTAAGGAAAAATGTAAATTTACATTGAGAGCATTTCACTAATAAAGAGATCTGCACTAGGCTGAGATGTAATGCTCTGCACAAAAGAGCAAGAAATAACAGCACAAAAGAAATAGAATTATAAAATATAGTTTTTTAGATGCTTTATAATCTTCAATTATTACAGAGAGCTATAAAATGTTCTATTACAAGCAATCATTTTACACGGAGATTGGTAGAAATTTAGAAAATACGCTCTCTCGTTTCAAAAAGTCATTAGTAATCTTGTTCTAAAATAAGTGTGATCATTTTGAAAGACAATGAAACAATGTGAAATACATCAAACTTGGCATAAACACACGTACGCATTGACCAGTAATAAAACCCATCCCTCCCACGTGAGAGCTAAGAATCCTCTCATTAACCACCAATATGTGCTCTCTCAACCCTCTTCCTCTCCTCGTTCCTTCACCCTTCTCTGTCACCTCCCTTCATGGTTGTACAGAGGCCAGCCTAACAGGCTAGATTTATTTAGGGGCTACTCTGCATATCAAGGCTTCATAAATATGGGAATAATTTCCCTCTCAAACTGAAGATTTTAGCATAGCTTTATAAACCACCACCTAAGGAATCGCCTGAGATGAGAAAGATAGAAACAATCTATTTAGATATTTGTTTATGATAGTCTTAGGTCTCTGTTGTCCTGTAAATATTCATTGCACTATTCTACAGAAGTTTATGAAAAAAAAATTCTGAAGCCTCTGTCGTCCTATTCCCCATTAGCCTGCAAATAACATATTACCTCTGTGTGTCTGAGACAGCTCAAAGAAAGCTCTCAGGAGACGCTTGGTGTGTTCCATCATCCCTGAAAAAGAAAACATACTACAGTGAGTCATCAAACATGAAAAGGAGGACAGTGCAGGGATAAGGGCGGAGGACAGTGCAGGGATAAGGGCGGAGGACAGTGCAGGGATAAGGGCGGAGGACAGTGCAGGGATAAGGGCGGAGGACAGTGCAGGGATAAGGGCGGAGGACAGTGCAGGGATAAGGGCGGAGGACAGTGCAGGGATAAGGGCGGAGGACAGTGCAGGGATAAGGGCGGAGGACAGTGCAGGGATAAGGGCGGAGGACAGTGCAGGGATAAGGGCGGAGGACAGTGCAGGGATAAGGGCGGAGGACAGTGCAGGGATAAGGGCGGAGGACAGTGCAGGGATAAGGGCGGAGGACAGTGCAGGGATAAGGGCGGAGGACAGTGCAGGGATAAGGGCGGAGGACAGTGCAGGGATAAGGGCGGAGGACAGTGCAGGGATAAGGGCGGAGGACAGTGCAGGGATAAGGGCGGAGGACAGTGCAGGGATAAGGGCGGAGGACAGTGCAGGGATAAGGGCGGAGGACAGTGCAGGGATAAGGGCGGAGGACAGTGCAGGGATAAGGGCGGAGGACAGTGCAGGGATAAGGGCGGAGGACAGTGCAGGGATAAGGGCGGAGGACAGTGCAGGGATAAGGGCGGAGGACAGTGCAGGGATAAGGGCGGAGGACAGTGCAGGGATAAGGGCGGAGGACAGTGCAGGGATAAGGGCGGAGGACAGTGCAGGGATAAGGGCGGAGGACAGTGCAGGGATAAGGGCGGAGGACAGTGCAGGGATAAGGGCGGAGGACAGTGCAGGGATAAGGGCGGAGGACAGTGCAGGGATAAGGGCGGAGGACAGTGCAGGGATAAGGGCGGAGGACAGTGCAGGGATAAGGGCGGAGGACAGTGCAGGGATAAGGGCGGAGGACAGTGCAGGGATAAGGGCGGAGGACAGTGCAGGGATAAGGGCGGAGGACAGTGCAGGGATAAGGGCGGAGGACAGTGCAGGGATAAGGGCGGAGGACAGTGCAGGGATAAGGGCGGAGGACAGTGCAGGGATAAGGGCGGAGGACAGTGCAGGGATAAGGGCGGAGGACAGTGCAGGGATAAGGGCGGAGGACAGTGCAGGGATAAGGGCGGAGGACAGTGCAGGGATAAGGGCGGAGGACAGTGCAGGGATAAGGGCGGAGGACAGTGCAGGGATAAGGGCGGAGGACAGTGCAGGGATAAGGGCGGAGGACAGTGCAGGGATAAGGGCGGAGGACAGTGCAGGGATAAGGGCTGAGGACAGTACAGGGACACAGGACTAAATGCTCAATAATAGAGAGCAGAGTGCAGGGACACATCCAACCATGAGCAGTGACAGGGAATAGTGCACTAAAACAGCACCAGACGTGCAGAGAATAGTATAGGGACACAGCATGTGCTGAGCAGTGATGGGTGGTATAGCTCAGGGACACACAGGATGAGTAGTGACTAGTCAGAGTATAGAAGGACTGACAAGAGTGTGCAAGTGACAGCAGAGACAATACTGTATGAGCAGTTATGGGAGTGATAGTGCAAGGGCATAGCACGAAATGAGCAGTGCATTGTTTAATAAGGAGAATGCTGCAGGATCTGCCCAGAGGTACTTACCTCTATAAAACTCTGCTGTCTTTTCTAATTCTTCAAGTTTTTTCACCAAACCATCTGAAAAAAAAAGAGGAAAACAGTCTGCAAAATCTACAGAAACACCAACAACACTTATCAGGAACAGCTCTTAAAGAAAACCTGCTTCTGCTGTATCTTAATAATCTAATGATCCAATTCTTCTAATTATATAAATACAGGCCCCAAACTTAGGATAAATGCAAGATTTGATTACCCATACCTACCATTGCACAGAATGGCTCGGCTTAAACCCAGAGCGTCTGCCGTCCCTGAACTCATGTTTTCCACTAGTCTGTGCTTCACCTTTTTCAAAACTAAACAAACAAAGAAAATTAATATGAGATACAATGTAAATTCACTCCAAGAGCAACAAGAACAAAGGGGGGGGGGGGGGGGGGGGATTTAAGAATGACTTTAATGCTTTACATGTTGGAGGAAAGCTTTAAAGGAGTATGATAGTCAAGACCTTTTTATCCATTCACCTTTTGTTTCATAACTCGTTTAGTCTAAGCTTTCAAGCTCTCAGTCTTGCATGGCATTTTGTATAAAAGTATCTGGTGTATTCTTGCTAGGTCAAGGGCAGGGTTATCAATTCATTTTGTATCAGTCTGTCAGATTATGCATTGTCATACCAATGTTTTACTGTACCCCAGCACTACAGAATACAATAAGGTTGGAGAAACTGAATGTTCAGATAAGGATGGCTCCGAAGGAGCAAGGTCAATGATTCCATAAAAGGTTATTTATTGGAAATTACTGTGAGAGGAAAAATGCATGAGGTGATAGATGACAGGGTTACCAAGGTTGTGGGCAAAGTTGTGGTTTGACAGTATTTGGATATGGGATATTAGAGACTGCAGCGTCTTTAAATAAGTATGCAGGGCTTAACATAATTATTGTGATGCAGCCTTATACTAACAGGGTGCAGCAATGTTTAGAAGGGATACTGCTGTAGCAGAAGAGGCAGAATCAGGAAAAACATGAAAATAAATATAAACAGACAATGGATTGGGAAAATAAAGAGTAAAGATTTATCAGGTAGATGGGTGGGTTAAAAAAAATCAAGTGCTCGGTACAGGAGATCTTGAGTTATGGAAAACATGGCAGTATCTATTAAGCTGTGAAGCAATACAGTAAGAATGCCATGGTGTAAGGCGATAGGATGCAAGGAGTATAAAGAGAGAAATAGGACACAGAGGAAACAGTGATACCGATACAGGTACTGATCTTACCAATATCTAGAGACTTCCCCTGCTTAGGATCAGCTTGAAGTTTGTTGTAATGAATCGTTACCTCTCCCTAATGGGAAGAAAATAAGAGAACATCAGTAAATGTTTGTAGCAGGATGTCCTCTATGAGCAATTATCACAGAGTCAGGGGCTTTAGTGTGTGTGTGCTGCTAGCCATCTTAAGGAGACACTGTGGAGGGAGGCTCTGAATCTGCTGTCAATAATAGAGACAAGTGAAAAAAAAAAAGACTGAACATGCTCAGCCCCTAAGGACTTGTTTAGAGAATTACTGTAGTTAGTCTGAGCAGGCCCAATCTTTTTCTTTTCTTTTTAAAATGGCCTTCCAGTGAAGATAACAGATTTGAAGTCCCATGGTGTAATCTGAAATTACCGGCAATCATCTTCCATTATAGCAAGCAACATTAGACTATACATATGTGGGTGGATCAGTACGCTTGATTGACTGGCTAAAAGCTGCAACTTTCAATGTAAGTTTAATGTAGGGAAATGCATTTTAGAAATATCATTTCATGTATAAAGAACATGTTATTACCAATGGTTTTAAATTATACCATATTTGGCATCTGTGTTGCGTCACTTTAAGTCAGGGGTGTCCAAACTCTGTCTTGGAGGGCCACACACATGCCTGGATTTGATGATATCCCTGCTGTGCACAGGTGAGTCAATCACTTCTTCAGTCATCCTGATTGACTCACCTGTGCACAAAAAGGATATGTTCAAATCCAGGCCTGGGTGCGGCTCTGCAGGACCGATTTTAGACACCCCTGCTTTAAGTGGTCTGTTTGCAGTTCTGTGCTTGTGTGATATGTAGTATTAATCTCACCTTCACGTTCTGGATCATCTTGGCAACCTCCACTTTGGTTTTGCCTTTAACAGATTTCCCATTTACACCAGTGATTTCATCTCCTGCTGCTATGGTGCCATCATGAGCCGCTGGGGTGTTGTCAAATACCTGTGGAAAGGAAATTACATGGAAAAATAAGATGGGGCAGTCAGTGAGAAGAAAAATTAAGATATTGTACATATGTGATACATATGAGTGGAGACCATAATAATCAAGAGTAATCTAAGAAGTGGGAAAAACATAATGATAAAATGTAACTAAAACAAGTAAGTGTAAGGATAACAAATAATAAAGACAGTACAAGAGAAATCACAATGTTACTCACTTGCACTATATACAGACAGGGGCAGTGCTGAGCTCCCCCGCCTATACTGATCCCAATCACATTTTGAGAGTCTTTTTTTAGAGTAACTGTCCCTGGAACTGTCGGGATCCCACTAAAATGCACAAAGTTATTACAATTAAAGACACAGCATACATAGATCCATATAGAATAGGAAACAGTGGATGGGCAGCAAGCAGAAAACTAAGTGGATGGGAATAAAGCGCAGTGGTGGATGTTTATAAGGAACAAATCCATACTCATACCACATGCTCACCAGTCTTGAAGTTCACATTCAAACCCCTGCTCAGTGAGGTCTGAAATACTGCTATCCTCAGAGTGGGTGACACTGAGCATGCCTCTAACCCTGTATGTGCTACTGTTGGACTACTCAGGGGATGCTCTTACACCACAATCTGGCTGATGCTCGTTCTATATTATGAACTCATGGACCCCAACACACCAGGAACATCTTTATGTCCATGGTTATGCTGATCCACTTGGCTTTCATGGGTTGCAAGTTCCTTCTCCAGTGGGCAACAGCATACTGCTCCTGGAATTCCTAGGTGGTCTCCCATCCCAGTACTGACCAGGACCAACTCTGCTTGACTTCAGCATGGTGGGACTTCTTGGTTCCCTGACTAGGATTGAATCCGATCACAGCGGTGAAAGCATTGAATCCTAACCACTGGACCACCAGGGAACCCTTACCAACATGTACTACTGGTTTAAATCTCAGAGTCCAAGATATTTCATACACTATCACTACACTTAGAATAAACATATTAATGGCAATGATATATTGAATCCAAGTTGTTCCTTTGATCCAAATGTGCTAATGGCAGCAAAATGTTTAAGAGCCAAGTCCTTGCTATAACCTAATGTGTACAAATAGCAGTAACATGTTCAATGGCTAGAACCCTGGTGGCCCATGTGTACCAATGAAAATGACATGTCCACTCACAGTTTGTCTTCCTCAAGGTCATAGTCCAAGTCAGAGAACATTTCTGAAGATCTTTTCCTATGTCTGGACTTCCTGAGAACAGAAGAGATTTAGACAATTTTTGTTAATTGCTTTTTCTTACAAATGGCTCTATACCTCTCCACGTCCTTGTTATTCCAATCCACATATTTTTTAAAGTAGCAACAACTTTTTCACAATTAGGGACACATAGGAACTAAACAGGTCTCATCTTGCTAATGAGAAGGCTCTCATCCAAGTGATACAGACCAGAATTAATGGTCTATTCAACCTTTACATGAACAGCCCAAAAGACAACAGCAGCTGTTGGAAGACGCTGCTTCATCTCAGAATCTGACGCATTGTGACATGGTTATGGCTCCAAAGAATTATTACATGGCAGATTATCATTTAGTAACTAGAATAATCTGTGCTGCATCATACACCTAGGCAGAGCCCACAGCCTGTTACCACCTGAAGTAGAAATTCATGTAGGTTTATTTACAATGTAACATGACTAAGCCTTTAAGGGTATGCTGAAAACCACGGCTTAAATTAACATAAACAAATGAAAATACTGCTTATAAATCGAAGTGGTGATAGAGATCATGAGTTGGATCCATAGCTTTATTATCACCTTTATGTCCCACTGGACTGAGCTATTGTGAGCATGTGAGGTCATGAATTATGTCACATTCACAACTGCGCACCAGCGCTCCCCCAGAGCCTGTCCAGCGCGCTCCCCCAGAGCCTGTCCAGCGCGCTCCCCCAGAGCCTGTCCAGCGCGCTCCCCCAGAGCCTGTCCAGCGCGCTCCCCCAGAGCCTGTCCAGCGCGCTCCCCCAGAGCCTGTCCAGCGCGCTCCCCCAGAGCCTGTCCAGCGCGCTCCCCCAGAGCCTGTCCAGCGCGCTCCCCCAGAGCCTGTCCAGCGCGCTCCCCCAGAGCCTGTCCAGCGCGCTCCCCCCAGAGCCTGTCCAGCGCGCTCCCCCAGAGCCTGTCCAGCGCGCTCCCCCAGAGCCTGTCCAGCGCGCTCCCCCAGAGCCTGTCCAGCGCGCTCCCCCAGAGCCTGTCCAGCGCGCTCCCCCAGAGCCTGTCCAGCGCGCTCCCCCTGAGCCTGTCCAGCGCGCTCCCCCTGAGCCTGTCCAGCGCGCTCCCCCAGAGCCTGTCCAGCGCGCTCCCCCTGAGCCTGTCCAGCGCGCTCCCCCTGAGCCTGTCCAGCGCGCTCCCCCTGAGCCTGTCCAGCGCGCTCCCCCTGAGCCTGTCCAGCGCGCTCCCCCTGAGCCTGTCCAGCGCGCTCCCCCTGAGCCTGTCCAGCGCGCTCCCCCTGAGCCTGTCCAGCGCGCTCCCCCTGAGCCTGTCCAGCGCGCTCCCCCCTGAGCCTGTCCAGCGCGCTCCCCCCTGAGCCTGTCCAGCGCGCTCCCCCTGAGCCTGTCCAGCGCGCTCCCCCTGAGCCTGTCCAGCGCGCTCCCCCTGAGCCTGTCCAGCGCGCTCCCCCTGAGCCTGTCCAGCGCGCTCCCCCTGAGCCTGTCCAGCGCGCTCCCCCTGAGCCTGTCCAGCGCGCTCCCCCTGAGCGTGCACCTATACTTCCATACAGGGGATATTCTGTAAAGCAAGGTTAAAAAACCTAAAACAAGCAAGAAACTAAAAAGCAAGAAACTAAAAAGCAAGAAACTAAAAAGCAAGAAACTAAAAAGCTTAAAGTATTAGGAATGATCTGAGTGGGCGATGAACCTTTTTATCAGGTCAATGGAACAGGAATTTAGGTGATAAATAAAACATTTTTTTTATATACCACTTTTGACCTAGTTATATTGTGTAAGTTATACTTGTGTGTGTATGTGGCTATGTCTCCTGCATAATGCATGCTATGCTATAATGGTATTGGATTAAAGAGTGAAGCCTATTTGCATGTCCCTGCCCAGCTCCTAGAATTTGCACAGAAGGATCCAAAATATATCCTAACAAAACACTTCCTGTCTCTCAAGTCTTACAGAACTTCACGCTTTGCAAAGCGAGGGGCGGCATTTGCGGAGGCTCTACGGCGGCTCACACGCGATTACAAACACCCACACAACCTGCACTTTAACAAAATAGATCTAACACGCAATCACTGAATACGGACTTACACAAAGAAATACTCGCAAAATTTACGGACTTAGCCTAAAAAAATACAAGCCGCAGGACTTAGAAAAAAAAATATTACGACCTCGCAAAAATATGACCTTAAACGTCCGAACAGCGCGCACCTGAAAACATTAAAAACACAATAAATACACACAAAAACAACATAGAAAGCTTACCCAAAGCAGGGGGGGGGGGGGGGAGTTACACCTCAATTTAAGTCCAGTTTAGACACACGAAAATCCCCTAAGTGAGAGAAAAAATGGCCCAGAAATAAACAAAAACGAGGCTACAGGACCCTAAACACGCAAAACACCACCAAGCACATACGGCTTTTCCAAAAACCTGTACGAGGTAAAGATACACTTTTAGCAAGGACGATAAATCATCCACAGCCGCGTACCACATACACATTAGCCGCCATTTTACAACACTAACTTACACAATGCAGAAGTACACAGCTACACAAACGGCTTCTCCTCGCGCACGCAGCCTATTTACACTACACACTGCACACATTCCTGACACTTACACCTCAGCTCCACAACAGTGCAAATCTACATTGTATGGTGCAGGAACATCCAAACAGATTGTCAGCTCTTCAGCACAATGCTTCCTGCATATATCACTTCCAAATAGGTAAAGTATATTCATTTATTAATTTAGTAATTATTTCATTAGCATACAAAAAAACATAAACACAAAAAAAAAAACACTTGCAATAAACACAAAAGCCATTCACAGCGTGCCTAACGAGCGAAAACGTACTCATAGCACACAAAGCCTTGCAATAAGCGCAATCAGCGCCGACAAAACAATAACCGCAACAGCGAAAAAAATACAACAACCAACAGCCTCCCAATAAGCGCTGAAGGATCTCAGACCACCCAAAAAATTAATGTCTGTGGCAAACAGCATTACCTGTCTTACCATATTATTGCCCCGTCATTTTTGATGGGCAAGTCGCTAGTGTATATATATATATATATTACATTTCCTATTTATACCCAGTGATATCTATTTGCAGGAGGCTATTTTTTATGAATACATTTACAAAACACATATTTTCTGTATTGTTATATATGTGATATATTTGACACTTCTGATTGTTTCTCCGCGGAGGAGAAAAGAGAGCCAGAAATATTTTAATGGAGCCAGACAGGTTGTTTTGAAGGAGCCAGGAAGAGAGCCCTTCATAGAGATGCATTATTTAGGAGCAATACCCACTGTATGTGTAATATATATGTGATATGAGTCAGGCTGCGGGGCCTTCTCTCTTCCTTCCCGTTGTACCTCTCTCCGGTCTCCTCCCCACCTGTCCCGTTCTCACCTGTTCCTGGCACAGTCACCTCCTGACGTCACTTCCTGTTGCGTGGGCCGCGCAGACTCTCTGGGAGATGTTGCTATAGTAACCACATTGTCATAACAACAACTTTATTATTCTGACACGGTAAATGCGCGTGCGTGGTTTTTACTGTATTGTTACAATTATATTACTGGTTAATACTTTTCTTTTAATATTCAAATACTGGTTAATAGTTTACTAATCATTTTGAATTATTTTTTAATATTCTACTAGTAACATTAAATTACTGGCTAATATTTGACTAACTGCCCACATTCAGGTCCAGATGTGATAAGGGCTGTCACCATGTTCATGTGATTTTTCCTTATTATGGGTTTAGTCTGTCTCTCTGTGGGATGTCTCCCTCTCTCTGCACCCTCTCTCAGTGCTCCCTCTCTTTGTGTGTGCGCTCTCCCTCTCTCTCTCTCTATGTGCGAGCCCTCTGTCTCTCTGTGGGATGTCTCCCTCTCTCTGCACCCTCTCTCAGTGCTCCCTCTCTTTGTGTGTGCGCTCTCCCTCTCTCTCTCTATGTGTGAGCCCTCTGTCTCTCTGTGGGATGTCTCCCTCTCTCTGCACCCTCTCTCAGTGCTCCCTCTCTTTGTGTGTGCGCTCTCCCTCTCTCTCTCTCTATGTGCGAGCCCTCTGTCTCTCTGTGGGATGTCTCCCTCTCTCTGCACCCTCTCTCAGTGCTCCCTCTCTTTGTGTGTGCGCTCTCCCTCTCTCTTTCTCTATGTGCGAGCCCTCTGTCTCTCTGTGGGATGTCTCCCTCTCTCTGCACCCTCTCTCAGTGCTCCCTCTCTTTGTGTGTGCGCTCTCCCTCTCTCTCTCTATGTGTGAGCCCTCTGTCTCTCTGTGGGATGTCTCCCTCTCAGTGCTTCTCTATACTTTAGTTTGTGAATATTTTGCTTTATGTTTCCTTGCCAGCATAGAGTTGGGCTTGTTGGCCTTAGAGAAATATTTATGCTGGGTCCATCTTAGGGCTTTTTCAGTACGCTCTGCTAAAATGGAGTCTAATTCAACCCTAACTTTTTTATTTTTTATTTTATTTCTTTCGTACCTTGCCTATAACATTATACATATACCTCTAATGTAGGCCTTGTGAGATGCCCAAACCCACCCAATCTCCGCTTCTTGAGTTAAATTTTTATTTTTAAAAAAAGTCAAATTCCTTGGAAATTTGGTCACAGAGAATTGGAATGGCGAAGAGCATCTTATTAAACCTCCATGTGTATTGGGGTCTAATGTTAAGGCCTAAATTGATGGAATGGTCCGACCAAGTACAGGGTTTTATCTCCACTGCACTGGTGCAGTCCATTAGAGAGGAGTCTATCAGTAGATAGTCTATCCTGGAGTGTGTTTTGTGTGTATGAGAGTAAAACGTGTACTCTATATCTAGCGGATGTTTTTCCCTCCATACATCCAAAAGGTTTAGCTCCGAGAGTAGGGAGTTGATGCGCTTTAGCTTATTTGAATATCTATTTCCTATGCCACTTCCAGATCTGTCCACTGTAACTTTCCCGCCCAAGGCCAAGGGAGTCCAGCGACCGTGGAGGGGGCCTGGAAAACCAGATGAGGAGCTATTGAGTAGTTTTTTTCCTGCAGTACTGGCAAGGTGGGAGAAAGAGGCACATTAGTGACCACATACCCAATAAATGAACATCCTGAACATCAGCAAAACGTTCCAAAAAGTGTGCACCTTAGATGCCTAGGGTTGAGGAGGAATAGCTCCTTCAAAAAAAATCCCTAGTACATTAATTAAGAGAGCAGCTACATATATTTTAAATGACTATTTTGGCCTATTAACAGGCTCCTTCAAGCTACTCAGACCAAAGCTTTTAAAGCCCATCTTAATTAAAACTATTTTTTTGATACTTAAGCCATCAAAATGAATTTCTCCTCTTATGGATTTGAGGTCGCTCCCAGTCTCTGTGCAGAGTTACATGCTGTAAAGCTGTCTAGTTTACTTCCGTTATCGCCAAGATTTTCCCACTCTCCCCAACCTGTCTAGGTCTTGCGTGGCCATAACTTGATCAGTGATGGTATCTAGCTCATGTGTTCTTTACTCAAATGATTGTAGGTCTTCCTTAATGTCTTTCGGGGGTTAAAAAGAGTTGAGTTTTCAGCAATGTTTCAAACTCTTGGTCTTTTCTGAGAGATCAATATCTATACTTGTGCTTGACTGGTCCCCCCTCTGTTTCTGATGAGACTGATTGATCGGGGATCCCATCTTTTGGCTGCGAGCAATCAACAGAGACCGCCTTGAAATGCTCTGGTATGCCTTTTGAGGAGGTGTTTTTCTTTGCTTTCACCATGATTTATCAAAAGGCATCTGGAGGGAATTTGAGACCGCCTTGGAGTTTTTATTTTGTTTTTGTTGGCTAGTTAAATACTGCTTCCAGAAGCAGAAGATCCTTTATGTCATGAAGGAGCCTTTTGTTAGAGAAATGTTACTTAATTTTGATCCGTCATATTTTTAGAGAGGCCATGCTACACCATACTTGTTACTCTATTAATGATTATTGCTTGGGGGGTTTCTGGCATCTAGGACCCATTTTTCAATGTGAGTAGTCCAATGCGTGCCTGGGAGTATGGTGATGAATCTTGCCAGTTCGGCAAGAGAGGTCTCTGCAAAATCTTGAAACATATAGTAAATACTTAAAAGATGCAGTCCATGCATTCATATGTTGTAAGTACTTTAAAGCCTGCTTATGTTCCAGTCTGGGGGGAGAGCGGTCAGAGTTATGGTGGACGATATGTACTCTTCAGGAGTAGTAGTGTTTTATTATCTCCTGTTAGAAAATTCTTTATAGGGAGGACTTCTGGTTTCAGCCACAGGGTGGAGCTGTCTCCCCAGCTTGACATTATGGGGTTGAGCGACCAATGCAGTGTATGCAAGACAGCACATCTGCTAGACCATGTTTACTGCAATCTCTTTAAATGCTTCCTTTATCTTCTGTACTGACGTGACTATTGTAGCTGCTGAAGCTTGTGCTCTTTCACCACTTTCTCCATTTTCAGAAGGTAGCTCTGGTCAAAACCATGGTGGCAGAGATGTGACTTTTGTTTCCGATGTAAATGCTGTCTTTTGCTCACAATAACCCCTGGGCACTATGTAACAGCTCACCCCTCCGCTCCTCTCTATCATCATGCACATGCTTCTTCCTCTGTGCCATTTGCATTAATTAATTCTACATTGACTGAATGGCATCTTGAAGATTCAACTTGTCTTAATCAAAATACTAGAATAGAGGTTCTCAGTTAGAGAACAAACTAACCTTAATCACTTGTGCCCTTCACAGGGAGAAATATCCTGTAGTATATCAGTCTGGTCCCACTCACTAGAGTGACCCAGCCCTAAAATACCAGGCAATTCTACCCTGAACAGGAGAAACAGCAGACGTAAGTTTAGGCCTTCTTTGGGCCTCGTCAGTGACGTGTAGCTGATAACTCCCTAAGGCACAGTGAGCAAGGGGTCCACTTCTGGACTCCCCTATCACCCTTATGGAGACTAATCCCTAAAGGACATTTGAATAAACAAAAAAAACAAAATAGAGGTGCTCAATCAGAGAACGAATTAAACTTAATAGGTTAGTTCTGTGGACATGATAACACACGCTGAGAGCTGCCTCTTTTAGCCACTTGTGCCCTTCACAGGGAGAAATATCCTGTAGTATATCAGTCTGGTCCCACTCACTAGAGCAATCCAGCCCTGAAATACCAGGCAATTCTACCCTGAACACGAGAAACAGCAAACCCCAGATGTGCGTTTTGGCCTTCATTGGGCCTTGTCAACGAGGTGTAACTGACAACTCCCTAAATCACAGTGAGCATGGGGTCCACGTCTGGGGTCCCATATCACCCTGTTATATGAGTTTAGAGGTAAAGAGCAGAGTGTGAGGCTCTAGGTCTGGAGGTTATAGAAACTAAGGTGAATGAAACAGAGACCCCTTGCTCACTGTGCCTTATTGAGTGCAGCAACACCTTACTGACGAGGCCCAAGAGAGGCTGGAACATACGTCTGGGGTTTGCTGTTTCTGCTGTTCATGGCAGAATTGACTGGTATTTCGGGCTGAATTACATTTTTTAAGTGAGATCTGACGAATATACTACAGGATTTTTTCAACTGTGAAGTGCACAAGTCGCTAAAAGTGGCTGCTCTCTGAGTAGGTGACCAGACCTAAAGTACAAACCTATTTATGTGTTGTTTGTTTTCAGATTGAGCACCTCTGACTCTTTTTTTGTTTAGTGAAACTTGGAAGTTGTCAGTTGTGAGAGCTTTTGCTGGCCCAGTGCCGTCTGGGCCCCTGCAGAAGTGCTGCTTGACATTGTGCATTGTAACATAGGTGTGTGTCTCTATCTCGGATACCCCTAGATTTGTTTCATTAAGATTATAAATTACATGCTTATTTTTCCTTCCAAAATACATAACTTTACATTAACTTATTTTAAATCTCACCTGTCATTTGTTGTTGTTGTTTAGTCGTTCAGTCACGACCCACTCTCCGTGACTCTATGGACCACAGCACACCAGGCACATCTCTCAGTCACTGCCCCACTGAGCTCCATCTCCACCTCTGTCGTCCCCTTCTTGTCCCTTCAATCTTTCTCAGCATCGGAGACTTTTCTAGATAATTCTGCCGTCTCATAATATGGCCAAAATATTTGAGCTTCAGTCCCATGATCATACCTTCTAGTGAACTGTTTGTCTTGATTTCCTGAAGTATTGATTTATTGGATCTTCTTGCAGTCCAAGGGACTCTAAGCAGTCTTCTCCAACACCTCAATTCAAAGGCGTCAATTCTCCGGCGCTCAGATTTCTTTATGGTCCAGCTCTCACATCTGTATGTTATTACTGGGAACATCATAGTTCGAACTATGCGGACCTTTGTTGATAGTTTACTATCTTTACTTTTTACTAGCTTGTCCAAGCTTGCCATTGTTTTCCTCCACAGAAGCAAACATCTTTTAATTTCATGACTACAGCCACCATCTGCAGAGGATCCTTGTCTATTTGCCATTTGCCATGATCTTCATCTTTTTAACGTTGAGCAGCAGGCCAGCTTTTGCTCTTCTTTTACCCTCATCAATAAGCCTTTTAGTTCCTCCTCACTTTCAGCCATCAGAGTAGTATCATCTGCGTATCTGAGGTTGTTGATATTCCTTCCAGCAATATTGATTCCGGCTTTGGATTCATCCAGTCCAGCCTTACGCATGATGTATTCTGCATATAAGTTAAATAAATAAGGTGATAATATACAACCTTGTTGCACTCTTTTTCCGATCTTGAAACATTTTGTTGTCTCATGTTCGGTTGTGACCTTGGATTCTTGATCGACATACACATTCTTTAGGAGGAGGATGAGATGATCTGGTGCTCCCATCTCTTTAAGGACATGCCACATTTTGTTGTGAGCCACACAGTCAAAGGCTTTAGAATAGTCTATGAAGCAGAAGTAAATGTTTTTTGGAACTCTCTTGCTTTCTCTATTATCCAGCGGATATTGGCAATTTGATCTCTTGTGCCTCTTCCTCTGCAGAACCCGGCACATCTGGTAGTTCCTGGTCCAAATATTGTTGGAATTGAGATTGTAGGATCTTAAGCATTACCTTGCTGGCATGTGAAATTAGTGCAATTGTTCGATAATTGGAGCACTCTTTGGCATTGCCTTTTTTTGGGATTGGGATGTAGACTGACCGTTTCCATCCTATGGGCAATTGTTGAGTTTTCCAAATGTTTTGGCATAAGGTAAGCAGCACTTTCACAGCATCATCCTGTAGGATTTTGAATAGTTCAATTGGGATTCAATCACCTCCTGCAGCCTTATTATCAGCATGACATCCTAGGGCCCATCTCACTTCACTCTCCAAGATGTCTGGCTGAGCTCATTAGACAAACTACTGAGGTCATCCCTGCTGTTAAGATCCTTCCTGTATAGATCTTCAGTGTATTCCTGCTACCTCTTCTTTATCTGATCTTCTTCTGTTAAGTCACTACCATTTTTGTCTTTTATCATTCCCACTTTTGCATGAAAGGTGTCTTTTAGGTTCCCAATTTTCTAGTAGAGATCTCCTGATTTACCCATTCGGTTATCTTCCTCAATCTCTTTACATCGCTCATTGTAGAAAGTCTCCTTGTCTCTTCTTGCTATCCTCAGGAATTCTGCATTCAGTTGGACAAATCTTTTCTTATCTCCACTACCTTTCGCTTTCCTTCTTTCCTGGGCTACTGGCTACAGCCAGTTTGACTTCTTACTTTTCTTTCTTTTTGGGATATTCTTTGTTGCTGTTTCCTGGATTATGTTGCAAACTTCGGTCCAAAGTTCTTCAGGCATTCTATGTTCCATGTCTAGTTCCTTAGATCTATTCTTTACTTGCACTGCATATTCACAAGGGATATTATTTATTTTGTATCTACTTGGTCACCTGTCATGAGAGATGCTCATAATTCTAATTTATATAAGTGCCTTAGGAACTAAAGTACCTAATTTTCCGATTTAACTACCTTGCACAACTTAGTGTCAACAGCAAATATAGAGACATTATTTTCCTGCGCTACTTCTAAATCATAAATAAATATATCAAATAGGAACAGAACATAACACAGAACCCTGACGAACTCCACTTACCACATTAGTACAAACTGAGTATGTTCCATTTACAACAACCCTGTGTCCATAATTGTGCATATTTTACTGCAACTGATGTATCCCTTAGTTTGCACAATATTCTTCCATGTGGAACTGTATCAAAAGCCATTGCAAAATCCCAAAAAAGATTACATCCACTGAGTTGCCTTGATCCAATTTCATGCTTAACTCCTCATAGAAATAAAGTAGATTTTATTTACATGACCTACCCCTAAATCAATGTTGACATCTACTTCTTATATTGTTTATATGGATATATTCATGTGTACTATCCCTTATCAACCCTTCTAAGAGTTTCCCCACTACAACAGTGATGCTTTGTTATTGTTTTTAGTTGTTCAATAGTGTTTGACTCTCATTGACTCTATGGACCGCAATATGCCAGGGACATCTTTCAGCTACTGCCCCTCTGAGATCCATCACGCTCATGTTCATTGCTTCTTTGATCTCTTCTATCTATATCCACCTCTGTTGTTACCTTCTTTGCGTGCCTTCAATTTTCCCCAGCTCTAGAATCCTGTCTTCTCATGATATGGCCAAAATATTTGACTTCATGATCACATGTTTGAGTGAACAGAGCTTGATTTCCTTTAGTTTTGATTGCTTTGGGTCTTTTTGCAGCCCAAGGAACTCTAAGCAGTTTTCTCCAACACCACAATTCAAATGTGTCAATTCTACGTCACACCGATTTCTTTATGGTCCAGCTCTCAGATTCCTATGCTACTACTGGGAATACCATAGTTCTAACCATATGGACATTTGTTGATCTTTACTTTTTACTAGCTTATCCAGACTTGACATAGTTTCCTACCCAGAATCAAACGTTTTTTAATTTCAAGGCTGCTGTCAGCATCTGGAGAGACTTTGGAGCCCACCCTCATTAATAGGCGCTTTAGTTCATCCTTATTTTCAGTCAGCAGAGTAATATCATTCTTGTATCTGAGGTTGTTGATATTTCTCCTAGAAATTTTATTTCCAGCTTTGGATACCAGTCCGGCCTTATGCGTGATATACAGCATCTCACAAAAGTGAGTACACCCCTCACATTTTTGTAAATATTTTATTATATCTTTTAATGTGACAACACTGAAGAGATGACACTCTTCTACAATGTAAAGTAGTAAGTGTACAGCCTGTATAACAGTGTAAATTTGCTGTCCCCTCAAAATAACTCAGCACACAGCCATTAATGTCTAAACCGTTGGCAACAAAAGTGAGTACACCCCTAAGTGGAAATGTCCAAATTGGTCCCAAAGTGTCAATATTTTGTGTGGTCACCATTATTTTCCAGCACTGCCTTAACCCTCATGAGCATGGAGTTCACCAGAACTTCACAGGTTGCCACTGGAGTCCTCTTCCATTCCTCCATGATGACATTACATCTGCTTGAGTGCTGCCGGCACTGGGCAGCTACAGTTCATTGAGGGAACCATGAATGCCAACATGTACTGTGACATACTGAAGCAGAGCATGATCCCCTCCCTTCAGAGACTGGGGCAGGGCAGTACTTTATCATGATAAGGACCCCAAACGCACTTCCAAGGCGAACACTGCTTTGCTAAAGAAGCTGAAGGTAAAGGGGATGGACTGGCCTAGCATGTCTCCAGACCTAAACCTTATTGAGTATCAGTGGGGCATCCTCAACCAGAAGGTGGGGGAGTGCAAGATCTCTAACATCCACCAGCTCTGTGATGTCATCATGGAAGCGTGGAAGAGGACTCCAGTGGCAACCTGTGAAGCTCTGGTGAACTCCATGCTCATGAGGGCTAAGGTAGTGCTGGGAAATAATGGTGACCACACAAAATATTGACACTTTGGGCCCAATTTGGACATTTCCACTTAGGGGTGTACTCTCTTTTGTTGCCAACGGTTTAGACATTAATGGCTGTGTGTGGAGTTATTTTGAGAGGACAGCAAATGTTATACAGGCTGTACAATTACTACTTACATTGTAGCAGAGAGTCATTTCTTTAGTGTTGTCACATGAAAAGATATAATAACATATTGACAAAAATGTTAGGGGTGTACTCACTTTTGTGAGATACTGTATTCCACATATAAGTTGAATATATAATGTGACAATATACAACCTTGTCACACTCCTTTCCTGACCTTGAATGATTCAGTTGTTCCATGTTCGTTCTGACCGTGGCTTCTTGGTCCACAGATTCCTCAGAAGGTGGATGAGATGATCTGGTACTCCCATTGGTTTAAGAACTTGCCACATTTTTTGTGATCCACACAGTGAAAGTATTAAGAATAATCTATGAAAGAGAGATAAATGTTTTTCTGCAACTCTCTTACTTTCTCTACTAATCAGTGGAGATTGGCAATTTGATCTCTTGTGCCTCTTCCTGGGCTTGCACATATGATGGTTCCCAGTCCATATATTGTTGGAGTCGAGGTTGTAGAATCTTAAGCATTACCTTGCTGACATGTAAAATGAGTGTAATTATTCAATAATTGGATCACTCTTTGGCACTGCCTTTTTGTGTAATTGGTATATAGACTGACCTTTTCCAGTCAACTGGCCATTGCTGAGTTTTCCCAGTTTGTTGGCATAATACAAGCACCACTTGCACAACATCATCATGTAGGATTTTGAACATTTCAACTAGGATTCCATCATCATCTGCAGCCTTGTTATCAGCAAGACGTCCTAGACATTCACGCTCCAGCTCACTGGAAAAACTATAAAAGTCATCACTGCTGTTAAGATCCTTCCTCTATAGATCTTCTGTTTATTCTCGCCTCCCATTCTTTATCTGATCTCCCTACCATTTTTGTATTTTATCACTTGTACCTTCCTTTGGGCTACTTACAGGTTTATAGTTCCCTGAATTTGCTCTTGTTTCCTTCTTGCATTAAGGTATCTGTTTTTCTCCAGTTATCTAGTACCAAATGTGTGTTGAGTGAGACTTGAAAAATTAGATATAATGCTTTTGCTATTACAGAACTCAGTTCCCTTAGTACCCTTGGATGTATTCCATCAGGGCTTTGGGCTTTATTAACATGTATTTTTGCCAGCATCTTCTGAATTTCTTCCTATATTCACCCATTATCTGGTGTATATTGTGTAGCCCTATTTTGTGCAGGTCCCTAACCACTGCTACCTCCTTAGTGTATACAAAAAAATAAACTTAGAGCTTTATTCCATGGCTCTTGTAAACTCACTTATAAAACACATCATACATGTAAATGTAACCTCCAAGAATTGCCATCCGAGTGCTTGAAATGTCTCTAATATCTTAAGCCCTGAGTGCCTGTCCCATAACTACTAAATTGCCTCCAGTAATGATATCTGGTCAAAGATATGTTCACTCAGTTTTATTTATAGAGGAGTTTCTTTGTTGTTCTCCTCTTGAAACAACTACCTCATGCCTCTTTCTCGGACTCTCCTATACTGTTTCCACACATTATGTCTCCAATATTATAACAATCTCACCTTTCATGCTCCCTCTCCTCTTCTTTGCTCCCATGAGCTCATCTCCTTCCTTCAGTCACAAGCTAATCCCTCTTCTAAAGCTCAAAGGCAGAAATGCTTCTGTAAGTTCTACTCCCATCTCCTTTTACTCTTTCTCCTTCTTCTAATGGCTTGTTGACATACAGTCAGGTCCATAAATATTGGGACATCGACACAATTCTAATCTTTTTGGCTCTCTACACCACCACAATGGATTTAAAATGAAACGAACAAGATGTGCTTTAACTGCAGACTTTCAGCTTTCATTTGAGGGTATTTACATCCAAATCAGGTGAACGGTGTAGGAATTACAACAGTTTGTATATGTGCCTCCCACTTTTTAAGGGACCAAAAGTAATGGGACAATTGTCTGCTCAGCTGTTCCATGGCCAGGTGTGTGTTATTCCCTAATTATCACATTTACAAAGAACTGATACAAGCTCCAGAGTTAATTTCAAGTGTGCTATTTGCATTTAGAATCCGTTGCTGTCAACTCTCAATATGAGATCCAAAGAGCTGTCACTATCAGTGAAGCAAGCCATCATTAGGCTGAAAAAACAAAACAAACCCATCAGAGAGATAGCAAAAACATTAGGTGTGGCCAAATCAACTGTTTGGAACATACTTAAAAAGAAAGAATGCACCAAGGAGCTCAGCAACACCAAAAGACCCGGAAGACCACAGAAAACAACTGTGGTGGATGACTGAAGAATTATTTCTCTGGTGAAGAAAACACCCTTCACAACAGTTGGCCAGATCAAGAACACTCCCCAGGAGGAAGGTGTATGTGTGTCAAAGTCAACAATCAAGAGAAGACTTCACCAGAGTGAATACAGAGGGTTCACCACAAGATGTAAACCATTGGTGAGCCTCAAAAACAGGAAGGCCATATTAGAGTTTGCCAAACAACATCTAAAAAAGCCTTCACCGTTCTGGAACAACATCCTATGGACAGATGAGACTAAGATCAACTTATACCAGAGTGATGGGAAGAGAAGGGTATGGAGAAGGAAAGGAACTGCTCATGATCCAAAGCATACCACCTCATCAGTGAAGCATGGTGGTGGTAGTGTCATGGCGTGGGCATGTATGGCTGCCAATGGTACTGGTTCTCTATTATTTATTGATGATGTGACTGCTGACAAAAGCAGCAGGAGGAATTCTGAAGTGTTTCGGGCAATATTATCTGCTCATATTCAGCCAAATGCTTCAGAACTCATTGGACGGTGCTTCACAGTGCAGATGGACAATGACCCGAAGCATACTGCAGAAGCAACCAAAGAGTTTTTTAAGGTAAAGAAGTGGAATGTTATGCAATGGCCAAGTCAATCACCTGACCTGAATCCGATTGAGCATGCATTTCACTTGCTGAAGACAAAACTGAAGGGAAAATGCCCCAAGAACAAGCAGGAACTGAAGACAGTTGCAGTAGAGGCCTGGCAGAGCATCACCAGGGATGAAACCCAGCATCTAGTGATGTCTATGCGTTCCAGACTTCAGGCTGTAATTGACTGCAATGGATTTGCAACCAAGTATTAAAAAGTGAAAGTTTGTTTTATGACTGTTAATCTGTCCCATTACTTTTGGTCCCTTAAAAAGTGGGAGGCACATATACAAACTGTTGTAATTCCTACACCGTTCACCTGATTTGCATGTAAATACTCTCAAATTAAAGCTGAAAAGCCAAAAAGATTAGAATTGTGTCGATGTCCCAATATTTATGGACCTGACTGTATATCCACTTCACATAGCTCTTTGCTCCTGCTGAATCACTCTGTCTCCTGCAACCATCCACCCTTTAAAAAGAGAGGCCCTTCACACAACTCTTGGCTCCTTCTGAATCACCCTGTCTCCAGCAACCACTTCCTTCCCACCCACCCCCCACACCCACCCATCTCCAATTGATGCAGCTACGTATATAGCAGTCAAATTACCTGACTTTTGCTCCTCCACGCTCCTTCCGGCTGCGCATCGACCCGGCCAATGCTAATGACGTGTCGCCCATGTGATTTCACGTCATTAGCATATGCCAAGTCCCGATGCAGACAGAAGGAGCGCGGAGGAGCAGAGGAGCAGCTGCAGATGGAAGGTAATTGAGGGGAAAGGGGTTGGGGGGAGGTAATTAGAGGGGTAAAGTGAGGAGGGGGTTTAGGATGAGGAGAGGGGTTTAGGATGAGGAGGGGGGTTTAGGATGGGGGGGTTGAGGATGAGGAGGGGGTTGAGGATGTGGGGTTGAGGATGAGGATGGGGGGGTTGAGGTTGAGGAGGGGGTTGAGGAGAGAGGTTGAGGAGGGGGGTTGAGGAGGGGGGTTGAGGAGGGGGGTTGAGGATGAGGAGGGGGGTTTAGGAGGGGGGGTTGAGAAGGGTGGTTGAGGAGGGGGGTTGAAGAGGGAGGGTGATAAGGGAGAGGGAGGGAAAGAGACACAGGGAAGTGAGGGGGAGGGAAAGAGACAAAGGGAAGGGAGAGGGGGTGATAAGGGAGAGGGAGGGAAACAGACACAGGGAAGGGAGAGAGGGGGAAGAGACACAGGGAAGGGAGAGGGGGAAGAGACACAGGGGAGAGAGGTGAGGGGAAGAGACACAGGGGAGGGAGAGGGGTGGAGAGACACAGGGGAGGGAGAGGGGGAAAGAGACACAGGGGGAGAGAGAGGGGGGACACAAGAAAGGGGCACAGAGGGCACACAAGAGGGGGACACAGAGGGCACAAGAGGGACACAGGGGGCAGCACATTTCCCACCCTCGGCGAGTCACTAAGTTTTCCCAGTATTTTGTGGTAAAATAGGTGCCTCGGCTTATACTCGGGCCGGCTTATATTCGAGTATATACGGGTAGTTATATTTTCTTGATCTCCGGATTAATGCAGCTACGTATATAGCACTCTCTCTGTAAGCTCTCTCTCTCTCTCTCTCTCTCTCTGTGCGCTTACTCTCTCTCTCTGTGTCCTGTTTCTCTCTCGTTCTCTCTCCTGTCTCTCTCTCCTGTCCCTCTCTCTAACTTCTGTCTTTCTCCCTATCCTGTCTCCCTTTCTTTCTCTCTCACACTCTCTTTCCTATCTCTATTCACCTCTCTCCATCTCTCTCTATCCTGTGTCTGTCTCTCTCTCTCTTTCTCTCTCTCTCTCCCACTCTCTCTCTCTCTTTCGTCTCTTCCTCTCTCTCTGTTTTGTTTCACTCTCTCTCCCGACTCTCTCCTGCTCTCTCCATCTCTCTCTATCCTGTGTCTTTCTCTCTCTCTCTCTTCCTCCCTCTCTCTCGCTCTCCTGTCTCTCCCTCTCTCTCCATCTCTCTCTATCCTGTCTCTCTCTCTCTCCCATCTCTCTCCCCCTCTCTCTCTATCCTGTGTGTCTCTCTCTCCTGTCTCTCCCTCTCTCTCTCCTGTCTCTTCCTCACTCTCTGTTCTGTGTCACTCTCTCTCTCCTATCTTTCTCTCTCCTATATCTCTCCCCCTATCTCTCCGTCTCTCTCTATCCTGTGTCTGTCTCTCTCGCTCTCTCTCCTGTCTCTGTCTTTCTCTCTCTTTCTCCCTTTCTCTCCCACTCTCTCTCGTCTCTTTCTCTCTCTCTCTGTTTTGTGTCACTCTCTCTCCCGACTTTCTCCTGCTCTCTCTATCTCTCTCTCTATCCTGTGCCTGTCTCTCTCTCTCTTTCTCCCTCTCTCTCTCCCACTCTCGTCTCTTCATCTCTCTCTGTTTTGTGTCACTCTCTCTCTCACTCTCCTGTCTCTCCCTCCTCTCTCTCCTATGTCTCTCCCCCTACTCTCCATCTCCCTTTATCCTGTCTCTCTCTCCTATCCCTCTCCCCCTCTCTCTCCCTCTCTCTCTATCCTGTGTGTCTCTCTCTCCGGTCTCTCCCTCTCTCTCTCCTGTCTCTTCCTCACTCTCTGTTCTGTGTCACTCTCTCTCTCCTATCTTTCTCTCTCCTATATCTATCCTCCTATCTCTCCGTCTTTCTCTATCCTGTGTCTGTCTCCCTCTCTCTCTCCCACTCTCTCTCTCTCTCTCTCTCGTCTCTTTCGCTCTCCCTGTTTTGTGTCACTCTCTCTCTCCCGACTCTTTCCTGCTCTCTCCATGTCTCTCTATCCTGTGTCTGTCTCTCTCTCTCTCTCTTTCTCCCTCTTTCTCTCCCACTCTCTTGTCTCTTCCTCTCTTTCTGTTTTGTGTCACTCTCTCTCTCCCGACTCCTCCTCTCTCTATCTCTCTCTATCCTGTGTCTGTCTCGCTCTCTCTTTCTCCCTCTCTCTCTCCCACTCTCTCTCATCTCTTCCTCTCTCTGTTTTGTGTCACTCTCTCTCTCTCTCTCTCTCTCTCTCTCTCGCTCTCCTGTCTCTCTCTCTCTCCTATCTCTCTTTCTCTCTCTCTCCATCTCTCTCTATCCTGTCTCTCTCTCTCTCTCTCTCCTATCTCTCTCCCCTCTCTCGCTATCCTGTGTCTCTCTCTCTCTCCTGTCTCTCCCTCTCTCTCTACTGTCTCTTCCTCACTCTGTTCTGTGTCACTCTCTCTCTCCTTCTTTCTCTCTCCTATCTCTCCCCCTATCTCTCCGTCTCTCTCTATCCTGTGTCTGTCTCTTTCTCTCTCTCCTGTCTCTCCCTTTCTCCTGTCTCTCTCGCAGCTCTGGTAATATCTTGCCTGTTATTTTTATTTTGTTGAACATATTATATAAGTGTGGTACTAGTTCTGCTGAAAACCTTGTAGTAGTGGTTGTTGAAGCCGTCTATTTCCGGAGTCTTGTTCGTTTTTACATTTTTGATGGTTGTTGTTATCTCTTCCTGAGAAATTTCCTTATTTAGAAATTCAAAATCCTCATCCGTTATTTTTGCTGGATTTATCTTAGATAGAAATGCTTCCATATGTAATATATTTGGTTTTATAAAACCTCGATTCTAGATTGTATAAATCCTTATAGAATTTTAAGAATATATCTCCTATTTTGGGGGTTGGGAGTATGGCCTCTTTTCATAACCTATCAAGAAATCATTTTTTTGTAATTGTTTTTTTCCCCTTAATTTATTTGCTAAGTATTTACCAGGTTTATCATTTAGAAAATGGTATTGTTGCTGAAAGCACCACAATAATCTGTCTGCCTGATGATGTAAGATTTATTTCATTAATATTTTTAAGGTAAGTTATATTAGAATTTGTTTTATTAAGTTTATGTATACTATCCAAATCTAAATATAGATCTCTGGGAGCTTTTCCATTTTTTCCCCTAATGTTTGCAGTCTTTGAAATTAGAATACCCCTAATGACGACCTTATGGGCACACCAAGTGGTTGATGGGAAAATTAAAGCATCTACATTAGTCAAAAAATAATTATTAATTTCTTCTTTCATATCGTTCATTTCTTTTTGATCCTTAAATATGTAGGAATCAATTTTCCAGACTTTTCTTTTAATATAATATTGGTTATCTCTAATAGATAATGTCAGCAAAGAGTGGTCTGACCAAGATATACATTTTATATCAATTGATGCAGTCTCTACCAACTCCCTCAATCTACTGGCTCTCACTGAAACCTGGCTCTCCTCTTCTGATACTGCCTCCCCTGCAGCGCTCTCGCATGGTGGTTTTCACCTCAGTCACACACCTAGACCTGGGAACAAACAAGGTGGTGGTGTGGATATTTTGCTTTCCACTCGCTGTACATATCACCTCATACCCCCTGTCCCATCCCTCCAATTCTCATCCTTTAAAGCTCATACTATCCGCAACTTCTCTCCTATCTCTCTACGTGTTGCTGTAATCTATCGCCCCCCAGGTACTCCCTCTCAATTTCTCGATCCTTTTCCGCCTGGCTCCCACACTTTCTTTCCTCCAACATTCCCACACTGATACCCCCACCTCCCCAGCAGCAGCCAAACTACTTGCACTCACCTCTTCCCTCGGCCTCTCACAACTTACAGATTCTTCAACTCACCATGCTAGACACTCTCTTGACCTTATTTTTACTATTACCCATACTTCCAACCCAGTCATCCACCCTCTCCCTCTATCTGACCATCACCTCCTTCAACTTCACCACATCTTCCTCCCATCACTCTTCTTCAACCCCAGCCACAATAACCCACAGAAACCTGCTAGAACGCGACCCTACACAGCTCTCCACTGTGCTCCAACCTCTTCTCAGCACTGTCACCAACCTCAACTGCCCTGACACTGCCACCTCACACTACAACTCTACTCTCTTTTCCACCCTTGAAACCCTTGCCCCCATAACTACACGCAGACGCCCTCAATCTCATCCACAACCATGGCACACTACACACACGTTACATTCAGAAGTGCTCCTGCACTGCTGAACGACTATGGAGGAAATCACGCTCCACAGCAAATTTCCTTCACTACAAGTTTATGCTACATTCCTACTCCTCTGCCCTCAACCTGGCCAAACAGCATTACTTCACATCACTAATATCAACTCTGTCCTCCAACCCCAAACGTCTGTTTGCCGCTCAATACTCTCCTCCGCCCTCCACCTCCCCCCATCCCTTCCTGTCTCACGGCAGAAGACTCATGGCAGAAAACTGGCAACCATTTTACGCATAAAATTCAATCTATCCGCAATGAACTCTCCTCTCACCGTGGCTCACACACTCCACCCTCTCAACTAACCAACAACACCCAATCTACTCCCCTCCCCATTCCCACAGCCACTTTGAACTACTTTACCCCTGCAACAGAGGATGAAGTCTCCATCCTAATATCATCCTCTCACCTCACCACCTGTCCTTCGGATCCTATTCCATCTCAGCTCATCCCTCCCCTCTCTAATCCCAGCTCTCACACACATCTTCAACCTTTCCCTAAACACTGGCACGTTTCCATCATCTCTAAAACATGCCATAATTAAACCCACCCTCAAGAAACCCTCATCTGATTCTGACGTTGCATCTAGCTATCGCCCTATCTCTCTACTTCCCCTGGCTTCCAATCTGCTGGAGCAGCTCGTCTATAACCGCCTTACCAGTTTCATCTCCTCTAACTCTCTTCTGGACACCTTCCAATCCGGCTTTCGGCCCCAACACTCCACTGAGACAGCCCTCATAAAAGTCACCAACGAACTGCTCACCTCCAAGTCTAAAGGACACTTTTCCATTTTGCTTCTTCTGGATCTCTCTGCCGCCTTTGACACAGTTGACCATCCACTTCTACTCCACATTCTCTCCTCCCTCAGCATTCGAGACACTGCTCTCTTGTGGTTCTCATCATACCTCCAAGAACGATCATTTAGAGTCTCCTTCTCCGGCACATCTTCTTCTCCTCACCCCCTGTCTATTGGCGTACCCCAAGGATCAGTCCTAGGCCCCCTCCTCTTCTCCATCTACACATCCTCACTCGGCACCCTAATAAACTCTTTTGGGTTATAGTACCATCTCTATGCAGATGACAACAAAATCTACCTCTCAGCACCAGATCTATCCCCCTCTCTTCTAGCACACGTCTCTGACTGCCTCTCTAGTAGATCCTCTTGGATGTCCACCCACCATCTGAAACTCAACATGTCTAAGACTGAACTCTTAATCTTCCCACCCTCTACTACAGCTTCAATTCCTCACATCTCTCTCTCTGTCAACAACGCCATCATCACTCCCACCTCCCAAGCCCGTTGTCTCGGGGTTCTACTGGACCCTGCCCTCTCTTTCATCCCACACATACAGTCTCTAACCAAATCCTGTCTTTTCCATCTAAAAAACATATCAAAAATATGCCATTACCTTAAACAAGACACTACTAAGATTCTAATACACTCTCATAATTTCTCATCTTGACTACTGTAACTCGCTCCTTGTTGGCCTGCCCATCACTCGCCTCTCCCCACTTCAATCCATAATGAATGCCTCCGCCAGACTCATCTTCAGTACACATCATTCAGTGTCGGCAGCTCCTCTTTGTCAATCACTTCACTGGCTTCCCTTAGCCTCCAGAATAAAATGTAAAATCTTGACCCTAACTTATAAAGCCCTCAACAACAGCGCACCCCCATATATCTCTGCTCTCATCTTTAAATACTCCCCCACACGCCCTCTTCATTCTGCTAACGACCTTCTTCTTTCTACCACTCTTGTCACCTCCTCTCACTCCCGCCTCCAGGACTTTTCTCGTGCTGCCCCTATTCTCTGGAACTCCTTGCCTCGCTTCACCAGACTATCCTCCTGCCTTAAATCTGTCAAAACTTCAATAAAAATGCACCTCTTTAAAGAAGCCTATAACCTATCTCCCTAACATGCTCAGCATTACTCTCTCCCTACTGTACCACATACAATGTTCAACCTTTAGATTGTAAGTCTGCGAGTTTCAATCCTGCGCAGTGCTTTAGGGAAAGCGCTATGGACACCGGATTCCAAGCTCAAAGACAGGGCCCTCTATTCAATGTGAGAATCTTGAACTTGTCATTGCCTGTAACTTAACTTATGTATAGCGCTATGGAATATGTTGGCGCGCTACAAATAAACGATAATAATAATAATAATAATGTTTATTATAGACAGATCCGAAAAAATATAGTCAATTCTCGAATAAGAATTGTGTCTCTTAGAGAAGTGTGTATATTCCTTGATATCTGAGTTAAACAATCTCCAAACGTCGTATAAATATACTATTTTTCAATTGTATCTGATTTCAGAGGGTTTGCTGAAGATCTATCTTTTTTTTTAATTTAGAATCTTTTTACTGTCCCCACATGGTAATACTGATCCCCTTTTAAAAAATTTTAACTATACTTAATATTTTTTTTAGAAATGTTATTTGATTTTTATTTGGGGCATATATGTTAACCAGTGTAATATCAATGTTGTTAATTTTCCCGATCCAGATTATAAAATGACCTTTCGCATCAATGTTTTTATACTGTTCCTGAATATTTAAACGTTTGTTAAACATGATGGATACTCCTCTAGATTTAGTTTTATAACATGAGTCTATAGAGTTAAAATAGTTTTTGTTAATAAGTTTATATTTAGTGTCTGTTCTCCAGTGGGTTTCCTGGATGCAAATTATGTCTATTTTAGCTTTTAAAAAATAGGACATAATTGTATTTCTCTTTTTAGGGATATTGAGGCCCTGTACATTTACTGATGCTATCATACTTACCCTTTTTCTTTCGTATTTTTGAGATGTTTTCCTTCTATTATTTTACTTATAATCCGAACCATAAACTCACGTAACACATTAATACCGACACTCATACTCCTTTTATTTTTGGGGAAAATTATTCCCCCAAAATTACATTCCATAGCGGGTATGTAGGTCCTTACTCTAAGGAGGCCATTTTGAAGTCTATATTCAAGGGGGAAAATATCGTTTTTGGCACTTTATAAACTTGATTTCACCTTAATTTAAAAACTCTTTCTTTCCTATCTCTCTCCCCTGTCTCTCCTGTCTCTCTCTCTCTTTCCATCTCTCTTTCCTATCTCTCTCCCCCTGTATTTCCATCTTTCTCTCCTGTCTCTCTCTGTCTCTCTCTCCCTCCCTCTCTCTCTCTCTCTCTCTCTATCTCTCTCTCTCTCTCTCTATCTCTCTCTCTCTCTCTCTCTCCCTCTCCCTCACTCTCTCCCTCCCTGTCTCTCTCCCTCTCTGTCTCTCTTGCTCCTTCTGGATCACTACCTTGTTGTGATGAAGGGGCTTATGTTCCTCACTGAAGCTGTGAGCTATACCATATAAGGTCATCCAAGATGGGCATGTCATAGCAGAGAGGTCAGGCAAATCGCAGTTCACTGAAGAAGTAAAAATATATATATACTATGAGAGAGGAGGAGGGGAGACACACAGGGAAGGAGGGGGAAGACACAGAGGAGAGGGGGGAGACACAGAGGAAGGGGGGAGACACAGAGGAGGAGGGAGAGACACAGGTGAATGAGAGGGGGGAGAGACACAGAGGAGGGGAGGAGAGACACGGGGAAGTGAGAGGAGGGGGGAGAGACACAGGGGGGGAGGGTGGAGACAGGCAGGGGAGGGAGAGGAGGGGGGAAGAGACACAGAGGAGGGGGAGAGACACAGGGGAGTGAGAGGAGGGGGGAGAGACTGGGGAGTGAGAGGGGGGGAAGAGACACAGGGGAGGAGGGGGAGACACGCATGGGAGGGAGAGGAGGGGGAGAGACACAGGGGTGGGGGGAAGAGACACAGGGGGGAAGAGATACAGGGGGGAAAGAGACAAAGGGGAGGGAGAGGGGGGGAAGAGACACAGGGGAGGGAAAGGAGGGAGCAAAGGAGACACAAGGGAGGGAGAGGAGGGGGAAATGAGATACAAGGGAGGAAGTAGACAGAGGGAGAGACCTGCAATTAGTGCACTCATCGTGAGGCCAGTAAAGTAGAGGGAGAGAGGCCCTCATTGTGTGGCAAACAGCATTGCCAAGATTCACATTTTATTGCTGTCATTTTTGACGGGCAAGTTGCTGGTATCACATATATAGTTGTGAGCGTACGAGTTGTTGCTAACGCTGCGGGCTCGCGTAGCGAGTCGCGGGCCTCGCGTAGCGGGGAGGGCCGCGACTCGCGCAGCGAGTCGCGGGCCTCGCGAAGCGAGGGCCGCGACTCGCGCAGCGAGTCGCGGGCCTCGCGTAGCGAGGGCACTGTGCCAGGTTCTCAGTTGCTGGCATGGAGCGCCGAAGGCGCTCCTTGCCAGCAACTGAGGACCCTCGCGAAGCGAGGGCCTCAGTTGCTGGCATGGAGCGCCGCAGGCGCTCCTTGCCAGCAACTGAGGACCCTCGCGAAGCGAGGGCCTCAGTTGCTGGCTTGGAGCGCCGCAGGCGCTCCATGCCAGCACCTGAGGACCTCGCAAAGCGTAGGTCTTTCAGGATTGCAGGCAACTGCGACCCTTGAAAAAAAAGTTTACGTCCAATACACATGTACGACACTCGCAAACAACATACGACACACGTTGAAACACATTACGACACTCGCAAACAACATACGACACACGTTCACACACATTACGGCCATCAGCAACACTCGGGACGCAACTCGCGAACATTACAAAATTACAAACACAATACATACACACAGCACAAACATAAAAAACCTTACCTACACAAACAGGAGGCAACCCAGGACCTCAAAAATGCAACTTAGAACTTAATTGCACTCAAAATTAAAAGATGTTTTCGACACTAAATACTTTGTTAAGCGACAAAAAAAAATGGCCGACGAATAAAACGAAAACGAGGCTACACATCGCAAACACCATGCTACACACGCAAACACCATACGAGACACGTTACCAACACATTACGAGTTCGCAAACATCGGACGCAAACACGCCGACATACCAAACATTTAAAACTTAACAAAGACTCACAACAAAACACAATAAAAAGCTTACCTACAGCAAGAGGAACCAGCCAGCACCTCAAAAAAACAAGTTAAACCTACATTTAAATCAAAAAACACTTTAGACACTAATACCATCGCTAAGCGAGAGAAAAAATGGCCGACGAACAAAACGAAAACGAGGCTTCAGACGTAACTACACTACACTTACTCGGCAATAATGAAAAAACACATACTAGTGCGGGAACGTATCACAATCAATTAAACACCATTTTGAACAGTAATAACGCCTAAAATGGCGGATGGAACGCAAATTGTAAGCTGACGCAAATAGCGCATGCGTATTGCGTTCTAACGGTCTCACTTTCCAGAACTTTCTACAAGGTTTATAAATATCTGCCTATTTCCAACTAAAAAATACATTTCTCCTCAGGTGATCAACGGAGTGACTTCTGAGATAACTGCTGCTTTTACTTGAGAAGACAATTCTTTACTAATTTACTACTTTACATTGTGCAAATTACAACTAACTGTCACAGGTAAGCTATAATATATTTACATTTTATTATCAGGGTCAGGTCAAACAAATAAAAAAATAAACTAGGATTTATGAAGTCATCATGTATGGCACATTTATGTGTATAGGCTCCCAAACAAAATTAAACAGAGCTTTATGTATAGTGACATCTTGACACGCACATATATGTCCTATAATGTATAGTTACATTGACACGCACATTATGTCTATATGTATAGTGACATTTGACACACACATTTCTGTGTATTGCCCCTTCATAGTGACATGTGGACACGCACGTATATGTGTATAGATGTATAGTGACATTGTGACACGCAACATATATGTCTATAATGTATAGTTACATGTGACACGCCACATATATGTCTATAATGTATAGTGACATTTGACACACACATTTCTGTGTATTGCCCCTTCATAGGTGACAATGTGTAACACGCACGTATATGTGTATAACGTATAGTGCCCTGTGACACGCACATATATGTCTATAATGTATAGTGACATGTGACACGCACATTTATGTGTATTACCAATGCAACAAAATTAGCTACAACAAAATCAGTAAAACAACTACATTTTTAATTACATTATATGTCATGTATACTGATATGTCACACGCACCACATATATGTGTATCATCTAGTAGTTACATCTCACACACACACATTTATGTGTGTTGGAAAAAATAAATATAATGTTAATTTAACCATTTAAATTTGACTCATGTATACTGATATGTCACACGTACACAAAATAATTACATTAAACTATGTAATGTGCTTCATATATGTCTATAATGTATAGTGACATTTGACACAACCACATTTCTGTGTATTGCCCCTTCATAGTGGACATGTGACACGACACGTATATGTGTATAATGTATAGTGACTTGTGACACGCACATATATGTCTATAATGTATAGTGACATGTGACACGCGACATTTCTGTGTATTGGCCCCTTCATAGTGACATCTGACACCGACATATATGTCTATAATGTATAGAATGACATGTGACAACGCACATTTATGTGTATTACCAATGCAACAAAATTAGCTTACAACAAAATCAGTAAACAACTACATTTTAATGACATTATATGTCATGTATACTGATATGTCACACGCACATATATGTGTATCATCTATAGTTACATCTCACACACACACATTTATGTGTGTAGGAAAAAATAAATATAATGTTAATTTAACCATTTAAATTTGACTCATGTATACTGATATGTCACACGTACACAAAATAATTACATTAAACTATGTAATGTGCTTCATGTATGTGAGATATGTGTGTAGCCCCCAACAAAAATTAAGGTTAATTGAATTAATTTACTGCAATTCAATACATCAGATAAAGCTGAATCTTTCTATTTCGTTTCATATTCAAACAGACTCTGCATCAACAGCGTCTCTCAACAATTTGCATCCCGTGCACTGTGAAGCACAATCCCTTTTAAAGAAACACCAACAAATTTGAAGAGGTAAGATACAAGAACCACATTACATGCTCAAAAGGACATGCTTTGCTAGATGACAATTTATAATATACAAATAACTATTTCACTTTCTTTTTCAAACAGACACTAAAAGAAGACCGGCGGATTAAGATTGGCAGGAGGGGACCGTCTGTCATTCAAAACTTCTATCAAGGTAAAGTATTAAGTATAAACAAGAAATAACCATGAGCCTTATTCAATTGCAACTTCCTCATTTGAATAGGGCTCTATATTAAGCACATAACATATTTTGGAAAACAGAACTTTTAGTTAATGAACTTCTAACCACAATCAAGGTTTTCAATAAACTAAAACTTTGCTCAATAATATGTTATGTAATTATATAGAGCCCTCTTCAATTGGTCTAAATTGCAATTCAATGAGGGACTAAAATGTTATAACAACCTATAAGCCTTACAAATAACCAAAAATAAGAATAACAAAAGTGTTGTGCACCTAATAGCATTGTATAAAAAAGCACACAAACTCTAGCTAAACTATATTAACATTCTTCTTTAATGTTTAACAAATTATAACCTGTACAATCAAGAAGAAATTAGTTTTTGCACAAGTGATTGTGCACCAAACAGGATTGTCAATAACTAACAACAAACACATAGCAAACTACATTAATATATATTTCATGTTTCACTAACTATTAACCATCCAAATAAAGGTTAAATAAGTATACCACAAGTGGTGCGCACAAAACAGGGATTGTACAAAAACTAACAAAAACACATAGCAAAATAAATTCATATTCTTATGTAATATATCACAACCCACAAGCCTACTAAGAACCTTAAATAAGAATAGACAAAAGAGTCTTGGGATTGTACAGAAAGTTAAAAAAAATTTTTTTAAAAAAAATAAACATAACTGATACAATACAGCAAAATTAATACATTTTTTACTTATTTAAAAGACATTTCACTCAAACAACATTTTCTATTTTACATTACAAACAGAATCTGCGTTGAAGACAATCGGATCGAGGGACTTTTTCCACAGGAACCGGACCGGGACCATCGGACGAGGACTCGGACCAGACCAGCAGACGAGGAATTTCAACACAGGACCAGACCAGCAGTCGAGGAATTTCAACACAGGACCACACCATCGGACGAGGATCTTTCACCAACGGACAACAACATCGGACGAGGGATATCGCCACAGGACCACAATATCGGACAGGGGCTATCGCGACAGGACCACACCATCGGACGAGGACTTCCGACAGAGGACCACACCATTGGACAACGATTTTGAACCGAGGAGCAACAAAACATTCGGATTTTAAATCACACTTCAACCAAGGTAAACATAATAACTACTAAAGAATAACACTAAAGAAACTGGTTTCAGTTGCATCCGTCTCAACAGAAAAATAAATTATTTATTTACTATCTCACTTATTTTATTTAATTGCTACTATGCAATACATAGCTCAATAACCACATCACTTTTTTTTCAGCAAAGAAGTTTTGCAGTGGTAAATATCTATCACAAACAAAGTTTTAATAAATACAACCATTATTTTTAAATAAATTATGTTACATGCTTATTTACAGCAGTATTCCATTGGAAAAATTCTGAGCCCGACTGAAGACAGAATTATAAATTTAACTAAATATCAATGATACATTCATGATTTGCCTTTTATTTCAACAATTGTGCACAATCATCTTTAAACAGGAATTACAAATTTAATATACACAATTACATTTATTTGTTTCCGTTTACAGATTAATATGGCTGATAACGAGACCAAAGAAGAGAAGAAAAGACGTTCAAACTAGAGAAAGACAAGAGAGATGGGCCGCCCAGCAGACACCGGAGGAGAAAGAAATTAGAAGAGAAAAGAACGCAAAAGACTTGCAAATAAAAGAATATCCGCTGCAAAAATGAAACTATACAACCAAAATAATAAACAATAATAAAGCATTTACAAACTGTTCCCTAAAACATCAGATGACATTTTACAACATACCAGTCAAGACAGACCTAAAAAAAAAAAATACAAAAAAAAAGCATTTACAAACTCTTACTAAAAACTTACATGAAATTTCAACCGAACAAGTCCAACATATACCAAGAAATGTACGAAAAAAACTAAACATTTAGAACCTGTTGTTGAAACATTTTCATGACTTTTCATCTGATGATATCAAAGTCAACATCCAATATGCATTGCAAATTGTCCTTTAATGAAGTCTTTAGCAGTAGAGGTTCATAGTTGTGGGGACATGACTACTCAATGTCAATTTTGTGAGGCTTATTATTTTAAACAGGAGAGACCCAGAGATGGACAATTTATTAGTTGTTTGTCAAAAAGGAAAGTTCAAACTTCACAAAGGAAACAATTTCCAACCTATTTACTAAATATTATGACTGAACCTACTTTCCAAATTACAAAAATTTTAAGACAAACATAAGATCCTACAATAGTGCCATATCATTTGCATCTATGGGGGGCAACATTGCTGCTAATGTACCAGGACATGGTCCTTACTGTTTTAAAGTCCAAGGACAAATTTATCATCGCACTTCCCATTTACATCCAGAGGAAGGAAATAAAAGAAAATTCGCTCAACTATATGTCCTAGATACAATGGAAGCTGTTGACCAACGTATGCAGATGGAAGAAAATAAAAAATGCTTACCCACTGTTTTCATAGAGCTAAATAACATTATGGACAAACAATCCCTACAGTAAAGCTTATAAAAAATTGGCAGAAGTAGAAAATGAACAACTACTTCATTCACAAACACATCAATTACCAATGCCGAAGGTTAATATGGTGCTTAAAAGAGACAGACATACTGATAAACGTCGTTATAACTTGCCAACAACAAATGAGGTTGCAATGGTGTTTCACAATGATGAAGGAGAACCACCATTTCAAAGAGACATTACGAATATATCCTAGAAATGAGGACCAACCGTTTATTAATATGAGTATCTTAAGTCCAAATTTAGATCCAATGACATATCCCATCTTTTTCCCACACGGAGAAGCAGGTTGGCAACCAAAATTAACTCTTCCCAGTTACCCAAATGCTAAAGCCAGAATCCGAAATAATGTTTCTATGCTTGAATTTAAAGTAGCTCAAATTGCCATTCGCAATGTATTTAATCCAATTTTATGTGGTGGGAAACTAACACAACAATGGATTATTGATTCATATTTGCAAGTTGAGGCAAATAATTTAAACTTTATCAAATATCAACAAGATAAACTCCGTGTAGAACAATATTCTGGACTCATGGACTATGTTGCTGACGTGGCTACAAGCAGAGACATGACAGCTGGCAAAGCCATCATTTTTACCATCTTCCTTTCAAGGATCTCCTCGGAATATGAGAGAAAGATACAATGATGCTATGGCTATTGTGACAAAATTTGGCAAACCCGATTTATTTGTGACATTTACATGTAATCCACAATGGCCAGAAATTACACTAAATCTACTTCTTGGACAAACTGCTTTCAGATCGACCAGATTTAGTAGCCAGAGTTTTTAAGATTAAATTAAATGAATTAATACGTGACTTCACTATAAATCAGTTATTTGGAAAATGTCTTGCTTATGTATATACCCATTGAATTTCAAAAAAGAGGCCTTCCACATGCACATCTTCTAATAATACTTCAAGAAAAAGATAAATTAGATACTTCAGACAAAGTGGATGCAGTCATTGTTGCTGAACTACCAGATCCAGAACTATATGGTAGACTATATGAGATTGTTACTCATCGCATGATTCATGGACCCTGTGGTGACCTTAATCCACAATCACCATGTATGGAAAATAATAAATGTTCCAAAGAATTTCCCAAAGATTATAGAGACAAAACCTATGCCAATTGTGATGGATATCCACTTTATAAAAGAAGAGAAGGAGATAGTGCCATTATTCGTGGGAAAAAAGTGGACAATAGATATGTAGTACCCTACAATCCACATTTACTCATGAAGTACAACGCCCACATCAACGTAGAAGCCTGCACTTCCATCAAATCAATTAATATGTCTATAAATATATTTACAAAGGTTACGATGCAGCTACTGTAGTCGTCAAAAGTGCAGACAACCCTGAAAGTAGTGAGTTAGTACATGATGAACTTGCATCTCATGTAGATGCTCGCTATGTCAGTGCGCCAGAAGCTATGTGGCGGCTTTTAAAATTTGAAATGCATGATAGATCACATGCAGTATATAGGTTAGCAGTACATTTGCCACAACGACATTTAGTCTATTTCCATGCTGGAAATGAAATGAATGCATTGGCCCAAAGTGAAGATCGTCACACTACACTAACTGCATGGTTTGCAATTAAATTCCACTGATGCTGAAGCAACACAATACTTATATATTGAAATTCCATACACTATGTTTTTGTGAAATGGATTATGGAGACCAAGAAAAAGCAGAGGCAATAAAATTATTCCAAGAATTTACCACAGTCAGTCCAAGAGATGTTGAACGTTTTTGCTTACGGATATTACTTTTAAATGTTCCTGGAGCACAAAGTTTTGAACACTTAAGAACTGTTAATGACATTGTATATGAATCCTTCCATTTAGCTGCAAGACATAGAAACTTACTCGCTGATGATACAGAGTGGGAAAGATGCTTAGAAGAAGCAGCACAATGTCAAATGCCGCGACAGATGAGAGAACAATTTGCTTTTATTTGTATCTTCTCAAATGCTCCAAATGCATTAGCTTTGTGGGAGACTTTTAAAAGTAATATGGCTGAAGACTTTATGCGACGATACAATGAACCCATTGCACACTTAAAGCGTTAATGGAAATCCAAGAAGTCTTTTTAACTCATGGATTAAGTTGTGCAAGTTTTAATTTGCCTGATCCAGGTCTTATAGATGACATTAACTTTGAAGACTATGACATTCAACTACAAGCAGAAAGAACAGAAGAAAGACTTGCAACTTTAAATACACTACAATTGCAAGCATTTCATGCCATTAAAAATGCTATAGATGATGACATGGTGACAGAGCGTTATTTCTATCTTGATGGACCTGGCGGATCAGGAAAAACATATTTGTACAATTTATTAATGAGTTCAGTACGAGCACAAGGACAAATAGCAATGGCGTTTGCCACTACTGGAATTGCTGCACTTTTATTAGAAGGTGGAAGAACTGTTCATAGTGGATTTAAACTGCCAGTGCCTATTTTAGAAAATTCTGTGTCAGATATTCGCATGACATCCTTACAAGCAAAGAAATTGAAGAAATGTAAATTAATTATAATAGATTGATGGCCACAATGATGTCATGCTATGCCCTCCAATGTATTGACCGTTTGCTTCGTGAAGTCATGGATAATAATTTCCATTTGGTGGAAAGGTAATGTTGTTGGGTGGCGATTTTAGACAAACATTACCTGTTGTTGTACATGGAAATCGAACTGACATTATCGAAACATGTATAAAGTCAAGTACAGTATGGAAACATTTTACCCATCTTCAACTGCAACAAAATATGAGATCAGAAGGCGCAAACTGATTTCAATGATTGGCTTATTAAAATTGGAGAAGGCAGAACAGAAAAAATACTACATTTACCTGACGACACTGTAGAGATCCCACCTCATATGATTTGTCAACAAGATATTATATCGGCTATATTTGAAGGGAGCATAAATAACGAAGAATATTCCGAGCTTGCCAACCAAGTCATACCTGACGTGTAAAAATAAAGATGCATTAATCCTCAATAATAAAATCTTAAAAAAAATTTATGCACCACAAAGAAATTATCACAGTGCTGATTCTGTACTTGCTGATGACAATGAAAGTCAGGCTAACTTTTCGACTGAATTCATAAACTCTTTAACTCCTTCTGGAATGCCACCACATATTTTGCAGCTAAAGAAAGGTGCAATTATCATGTTACTGCGAAATATGAATCCCAAAAAAGGCCTATGCAATGGCACAAGATTAATTGTTCAACAATTAAAGGACCATTTTATAGATGCTGAAATTTTAAACTGGGACCCATAGAGGAGAGAGAGTTTTCATACCAAGAATAGATTTAGCACCAAGTGAAAGTAGTCTCCCTTTTATACTTCAAAGAAGACAATTTCCCATTATTATGGCATTTGCCATGACCATAATAAATCACAAGGTCAAACTTTCAAATCCTGTGGGTATTTTCTTGGAAGAACCAGTTTTTGCACATGGTCAATTGTACGTTGCGTTGTCAAGGTGCAAAAATCCACAGGCTATTAAAGTTTACATTGAAAACAATGAAAAGTCACGGTGATTATTAGAAGATGGACGTATTTTTACTAAAAACATTGTCTCTATGAAGTACTATAACTTTGAAGGAACTAATTAAAGATGCCAAGATTTTTTAAAAGCATTGCAAAATACATAACAATTGGTTGTTTAATTCAGTCATAATTAAGGAAGTCATGTTTATGAATGATTTCGCCTCACAAAATACTTGCCATTGCATTGTTAGTAAAAATTAAGTTTAAAATGTTAAGTCACTATGTTAATGTTTCTAATGTTACAAGTTTAAAAAATATATTTTCAAGGTTATTCATTCAAACATAATTACAAAGTGGATGTTAAGAGGTGAAGCAACTCTTTAATCACAATGTAAATATTGTCTGTATCTTAACATTACTACCTACATTAATGTTTATCGCCAATTTATGTGCTCAGTAATAAATTAGTTTAATTACGTACGTTTTTAAGAAGAGTTTGACTGTTATGCCTTCCTCTACATTCAATGTATATTCAAGTTAACAATTATTGTGATAGAAAATTGAATTTTAATACTGATTAATTTAAATGTCAATTGTTTTTACATTCAAATGTTAATACTTTAATAAAAAATTACTTTACAAAATGTATTCACTATGTTCATGTTTATAATGTTCAAAATTTACCAATGTTTTGTCAACTTCTAAACTTACATAAAAAACTAAAGTTCAAGTTTAAAAATATATACTTTGATGGTTATTGCTTTACTATATTTTAAACTTCAATCTTAAAATTTGCAACGTTTAAAAAAGGCTTTTTACTTTTGGCTTTCCTATTCATTCAATGTATATCTTCAAGTTAACAATTCTTCAGATACTAATTACATTTTAAAAAAACCATTACATCAACATTTTACATTAAATACACGTTCAATTAAAATACTTACAAGTGTCAAAAATATATGTTAATAACTAAACAACTTGACAAACATATACATAACATTGCCGTCATTTTTTGACGGGCAAGTCGCTAGTATATATATAAAAGCGAATCCACAAGTCCATGCGTATGATTCCAGCCACATGCAGTTTCTTGCTGGGAATCCTCTGGATACAGCCTCAGACCAGTGTTATCTGGCAGCGAGTGACATGATTGCGTATATAAACAACATGTTCCTTTACTGTAAGTAGATAGAGTACAATTGTGTGACCCGCTGCGCCGGGCTGGACACCTCTCAGCACCATTGTCATTTCCTGTTTCAATAGGCACCAAACAAAAGAGGGACACGGGATAGTAGGAAATGACCTGCATGGGCTGATGTCATTGGGAGCCTCCAGGGACCTCGCATGGCTATAAATACTGGAGGGAGACTATTTGGGGACTTTCAGTGGATTAACCTTCAAACATCTCACATAGAGGGTATGTCATTTCAGCTGTGTGTTCAGGCATACGAAGGAGGCAAGTACAGAACACAGTGCAGAGAAGTACTGGAACAAGAGGCCCTGATCTGACATTAACCATGGCACATTCAGAAACAATGTAAGTACCTTTATAAAAAATGGTAGCTTCCCAGCAGATGGGTGAGGAGCGGTCATCATTGACCACCACTCATCAGGGACAATGACTATTACTCATAGTTATAGACAGATTACTGATGAACTTATTTATGGTTATTAATGTACTCTGTTCAGTTTAGTGTAAACGTAGTGTTGTCACATATAGCACCGCCATTATCGCATATGAGCATTGGAAGGTCACCAGCCAGGCTCTAGACCAAAAATGATGAGACCCCACTAGTTTACAGGGGGAGAGCGGTGATTTGATAGAGACATTTAACTATATTAGAGGATTTCATATATATCAAAAGGAAAGTGTCTTCTAGAAAAAGAGGAATGTAAGAACAAGAGGTCATGGTTTAAAGTTAGAAGGGCATTGTACAAAAATACTACTTTAGTGAAAGAGTAGAAAGAAAGTGGACTAGCCTTCCAATGGAAGTGATAAGGACATCCAACTTGCTTTCTTATATATTACACAATGTTTATTATTGGACATTGGGGACTTTGTATATATATATCAGTGTTTCCTAGTAAATAAATAGTACATTTGTGTTCACATTTGAAAGTCTAAAACTAGTTAAAAAAACTCTACTGCTCAGAATTCCAAGAAATACAGTTATTGCACTGCATAGTAGAGAGGTCAGACAAATTGCGGTCCACTGGAGAAGGGACTGGCAACCCACCTCAGTGTCTTTGCCAAGAATACCATATGGATAAGCACAACCAGAGACACAGACAGATGTGCCTGGGTGCTGTGGTTCATATGGTCACTGAGATTCGGACACGACTGAAGGACTGAACAATAACAACAATTACTTTACTGAAAGGGTAGTAGATATGTGGTTTTGCTAACAGCAGAAGTGGTAGAGACTAACAGTAATGGGATGCAAGAATGCATGGGATATATGATTCGTTAAAGAAAAACATACATGTGTATAAATATATTTAAAATCAAATACTTTGCAGTTTAATGTAATTAATATAATGTAGTAGAGTCATTATTTGACTAATTGGACTGCAAACATACAAGTTTTTAAATCATATGAAACTTTGAACTTTTTTTCTTTCCTTTCTCTTTTTACATTTTATGTTAAGACTGTTAGAAAGAATAGTAGGCAGTCTAGTTGGTGTGTGTTCTGTCCTTCGGTCGTGCCTGACTCTCAGTGACCATATGGACGCAGCACACCAGGCACATCTGTCTGTGCTTATCCATAAGGTTATCTTGGCAAAGATACTGGAGTGGGTTGGCATTTCCTTCTCCAATGGACCACGATTTGTCTGATGTCTCTGCAATGACCTGTCCATCTTGAGTGACCCCACATGATATAGCTCATAGCTTCATTGAGGTACACCCTTCACCACAACAAGGTAGTGATCCAGAAGGGGAGACTAGTTGGACCTATTTGCTATTATATGCCTTTGGATCTGTGCCTCTGTATATGATGCATACTGGAACACTTAGGGTACACATGCCCTACTTGGAAGTAGTGATCGTCATCTCAGGATGTCAGGGTGTAAGAAGAGAGAAGGGCCAGGAAGGAAATGAGCTAAGTAAGGAATAAAAGAAAGCCTGACCTAACCATCCTGTGTAAATCTCAGTTTAGAGTGGGCCATCTTTATTACATATAATGAAACATTTAACAAATATGATTACAGGCACATATATGTATACAAACAAACACACACACATATATGTATATACACACACACCCTATACAGTAAGACCTTTTTACTGGACAAACATTTTATCCAAAGTGGCAAGCCATAGTGATGAATGGAAAAATAGCTTGAGAGAGGGGAGGGTAAGAATATGAAAAAAGAAACGGGATAAGATAAAATGTATATATATTTATGGGTTTATTCATAACGCTTTTAAAGGAGCACTGCACTGCACAATTAAAATGTATATATATGTTTGAAAACTTTAAGTCTGACTAAGAGCATAATTAACCAGGACAAAAGTCATAAAGTTAATTTTTAATTCTAAAAAAAAAATGTTGATGCTTGTCTGTCACTCTTAATCACTATTTTTAACTCCATAGAATTGGCAGTTGATAAGAACCAATGGGTCCATCTAGTTCTGTCTACCTAAATACTCAGGATTTACAGCTTTATTAAATTGTGATTTAGCCAATTGAATAGGGCTCTATATAAGCACAGAGCATATTTTTTAGTTAGTGAAGACCTTGCTTTTGGATAGAAGTTAACTAACTAAAAACGTCTGTAAAAAAAATATGCTCTGTGCCTATATAGAGCCCTATTTAATTGGCCGTATCGCAATTTAATAAGACTGATAGTATCTAAGCAGTGCCTAAATTCCTTAACCATGTTTGTCACTACTATTCTGCTGGGAGCTTGTTGCTCTTATCTACTACCCTTTCTGTAAAGTAGTACTTTTTCATATTGCACCCATATCATCTTAACACCCCTTTGTTAATATATGTAAAGGTCTATTATATCACTCCTTTGTTGATATATTTGAAGGTCTATCATATCATCCCTTTATTGATATATGTGAAGGTCTATCATATCACCCCTTTATTGATATATGTGAAGGTCTATCATATCACCCCTTTATTGATATATGTGAAGGTCTATCATATCATCCCTTTGTTGATATATGTGAAGGTCTATCATATCATCCCTTTATTGATATATGTGAAGGCCTATCATATCATCCCTTTGGTGATATATGTGAAGGTCTATCATATCATCCCTTTATTGATATATTTGAAGGTCTATCATATCATCCATTTGTTGATATATGTGAAGGTCTATCATATTATCCCTTTATTGATATATTTGAAGGTCAATCATATCATCCATTTGTTGATATATGTGAAGGTCTATCATATCATCCCTTTATTGATATATTTGAAGGTCTATCATATCATCCATTTGTTGATATATGTGAAGGTCTATCATATCATCTATTTGTTGATATATGTGAAGGTCTATCATATCATCCCTTTATTGATATATGTGAAGGTCTATCATATCATCCCTTTGTTGATATATGTGAAGGTCTATCATATCATCCCTTTGGTGATATATGTGAAGGTCTATCATATCATCCCTTTATTGATATATTTGAAGGTCTATCATATCATCCATTTGTTGATATATGTGAAGGTCTATCATATCATCCCTTTATTGATATATTTGAAGGTCAATCATATCATCCATTTGTTGATATACGTGAAGGTCTATCATATCATCCCTTTATTGATATATTTGAAGGTCTATCATATCATACCATTTTGTTGATATATTGTGAAAGGTCTCTCATATCATCCATTTGTTGATATATGTGAAGGTCTATCATATCATCCCTTTATTCATATATGTGAAGGTCTATCATATCATCCATTTGTTGATATATGTGAAGGTCTATCATATCATCCCTTTATTGATATATGTAAAGGTCTATCATATCATCCATTTGTTGATATATGTGAAGGTCTATCATATCATCCATTTGTTGATATATGTGAAGGTCTATCATATAATCCCTTTATTCATATATGTGAAGGTCTATCATATCATCCATTTGTTGATATATGTGAAGGTCTATCATATCATCCCTTTATTGATATATTTGAAGGTCTATCATATCATTCCTTTATTGATATATGTAAAGGTCTATCATATCATCCCTTTGTTGATATATGTGAAGGTCTATCATATCATCCCTTTGTTGATATATGTGAAGGTCTATCATATCATCCCTTTATTGATATATGTAAAGGTCTATCATATCATCCCTTTATTGATATATGTAAAGGTCTATCATATCATCCCTTTGTTGATATATGTGAAGGTCTATTATATCACCCCTTTGTTGATATATTTGAAGGTCTATCATATCATCCCTTTGTTGATATATGTAGTCTATCATATCATCCCTTTATTCATATATGTGAAGGTCTATCATATCATCCATTTGTTGATATATGTAAAGGTCTATCATATCATCCCTTTGTTGATATATGTGAAGGTCTATTATATCACCCCTTTGTTGATATATTTGAAGGTCTATCATATCATCCCTTTGTTGATATATTTGAAGGTCTATCATATCATCCCTTTGTTGATATATGTAAAGGTCTATCATATCATCCCTTTGTTGATATATGTGAAGGTCTATCATATCATCCCTTTATCGTCTGTCCTCTATTTATCAAGGTTTTATGCTGCCCGTTCAGATTTTTGTGCCTCCCATGCAACACTTGCAGTTCCTCCTTTCTCCTTTCTAAATCTCAAATATTTCCTATTTCTTCATCAATAACATCTATTTCATGTCCAAAGATGCAGTCTACAGATGTCAATATTTATTTTTTTCCATTTCCAATTTTATATTAAAAGTGCAAATAGTATTGGACAGACTCAGTAACTGTGCTAATTAGTTATCAGCATATCACGTCATGCTAATATTGTTACATTATATCTAGCATGTCACCGACCCTAATTATAACTGTATGATCTAAGCATTCACTCATTTCACCTAATGGATATTGAGGGATAAAAGAACAAGCTAATCATTTCCTAAATAGTGCACCAGTTTTCTCTTGAGCTTTGATCTAAAATAAGAATTCATTTGTAGTGAAATATATCCTCATGTGTTGGGACGGGGTTCCTTCCTCCTGAATCTATTTAAAGAATGAATTTTTCCAGAATTGGTTTAGTTTAATTTTAAGTTGTGTGGACAAAGTATGGTTTGATACATGTGGGAAGTGTATTTTTACACCACTTTTTCTAACCTATTTCAAATGGGCCCTAAAATCAGGATCTTCATGTTTTAATTAGCCATTAATCATAAATAAAATTAGTATTCAATTTAAAGAAAAAATAATATTAAACTTACTCAATTTCTCAGCTTTAAGACCATCAAATGGGTGGGAGCATCTATAAGGGCTTTCAGGAAGGTTGTCTTGCAGGGGGGGGACCTGTGTTTGTCTAGACCAATGGTAGTCAACCTGGTCCCTGCCACCCACTAGTGGGTGATCCAAGCTTTCATGGGGGCAGCAGGTAATCGCTTAGGCGTCCCTGACGAGTGGCGTCACATATATGAGACCCGCGGCACCACGCTTGACTGGTTGGAGAGCTGGTGAGAGAGCCTAGGGACAGCAGTCAGGACCGGATCACTATCTAGTAAGTACAGGGTGATACATAGATAGGGTCATATAATTTATATAACCAGAAATGAGAGGGTAAAGTGAGTTACTGCAGCACCGGAAGGGCGGTGAAAGAAATGTTAGCATCAAGATTGGGCGTGTGGGGTATTAAAAGTTGAGGACCCCTGGTCTAGACAGCGTGCTAGCCAGAATTGAGTGATTAGTTGCCAAGGGATACCACTTTAACAAATTGAGTCTTTACTCAATGAAGTGTACTATCTAGATAAAAGCTGGCATATATCTATGTAGATTATTCTAAAGGCCCGTTAGCACTGCCTCCCCAACCAACATTGATGGCCTTCTAGAGGATAAAGACAAGCAGCTTGGCTGAAGACTCTGAACCTAATGTTTGAAAGTATTATTGAGTATTTGGAGTATTTTTTAAATGTGTAGGTGAGACTTGCAAAGGGATAATTGCTTCAAAAAGCCACTGTCCCCCAAAAGAGGTAGAGATGTATGTCGTTTTGATATATATATGCATGCACAGTATATATGCATAAGAAACGTCACTAAACGTCACTAAAAGTTTATAGGAAAAGTGAACAATAAATTAATTAGCTTGTGTCATTTAAATGGTGTTTACTCTGAATTTGTTTGTATTTCAGCTTAAAAAAGAGTATGGATGAGACTTCCCTCCTCTGTCACCTCTCTGCTGAAGAATACCAGTCTTTCCAGTTTCTCATGGAGAAAAGACGCCAACTGTTGAGCCATGTAACAAGACTTCGTCAAATTGCCAAACGAATGGGAAAAGTGAGGAAGGCGGACTTCGGTAGCCAGTGTGACTGGGAACTGCTTGGGTGTAGCTGGTGCCCTGGACTGCCATCTATGGGATTATCCCTTAGTCCTGTCACATTTGGGGCATCACTACTGGCTTCCACGGTAGGCTTAATTGTAGCGGCAACTGGTGAGCTGCCCAACCTTACCTCCTGACCTTTCCTTGGCAGTCAGTGCAATTCAAAGAACTCCGACGAGTCAGGAGATAGCCAATGACTGTTGCCAACAGCACAAAGAGATCCTACAGTTCCTTCTGACACAAAGCATCATAGGACAGGAACTATACGACATTTTGGGGTGTTCGGTTTCCATGGACCGTCCTGTTTGTCTCATGGTCCTTTTTGGAGCACACAAATTTCTTGTACCGCAGTTCTCAGAGGAAGCTACCAAAGGCAGCCAGGTGGTGCTAAAGGCCAAAGTCCAGAGACTGGTTGAGACCATTGAGGCTTGTGTTGGCATTTTGGATGAGATCTGTCAGCAGCTAAGAAAAACTGCACTCGACAAATAATACATTCACTGACATCCAGAGATGGTATTCTCAAAGCACTTATGTTTATATATTTCATTGAAGGAAATAGCTGGCATTATACCTTTATTGCAAACATTGTATGTCATCCTGCAAGTGCTAGAGGGCATTCAGGGTAGTAGATTTTATTTATTTATGTATTTCTGGTAAGGCAATGGCTCAAAACCCTTCTCAATTCAGAAGCACTTGTACTTGTAACGCATTTTCTGCAAAACGCTCAGATTGTTTTATATATATATATATTTACTTTTATATATATATATATATATACACTTATATATATAGAGAGAGAGACACAGGATGTCCCCGGGTTATAGACAACCTAATATACTTAAGATTTGGACTCCCAAGGCTTTTTGTTGTTTATGTTGTGTTTGTTTGAATTAAAAGAAAGGTCACAGTAGTTTATGTAACGTATTATTACAGTACAGGGGTATTATTAACATTATTACAGTATTACACTAATATTATTACTACATATGAGCCATTATAGTATTGTTATAATTATTATAATCATACAATTCCAGTTTAAAGATGTTCACATGTATCTCGTCCTTAAACTCAGGGACACCTGTATATAATATATTTATATGTATGACTTTCATCTCTGCTTGGTTATTGACTTTCTTTTTCTGGATTAGTTGCAGTCACCATAGTGTGGACTACTGACTTTCATTCTGGATTTGTAACCTTTATGCAGTGGACTAGTGGACTACTGACTCTCCCTTTGTTGACTAATGGCTTTACATGCATCCAGACTTTTTTCAATTTTTCAATTTAACTGAAAATATGTTTTCCGAAATGTCTACTAGGGAAATCCTTTTCCTTTTTTTCATCCTATCACTTTTCTTCTCCTGCTCCTCATGTTTTTTCTCTCAGAGTCCAGGACAAAAGAAGTGAGCACAATGTTATATAAAACTGTTAACACATGTAAGGTATATATTCCTCTAAAAACCTCAAGCTGAATCAATGTTAGTAAAAAGTTCCTGTCTGGCAAAATGAAACTTATTATTATTTAATTGAGTTCACTGTATATGGCGGATAATATCTATCTCTAGATGGATGGATGGATGGATAGATAGATAGACAGACAGATAGATAGATACAGATAGACAGATAGATAAATAGATAGATAGACAGACAGATAGATAGATACAGATAGACAGATAGATAAATAGATAGATAGACAGACAGACAGACAGACAGACAGACAGATAGATAGATAGATAGATAGATAGATAGATAGATAGATAGATAGATAGGTAGATAGATCATAGATAGACTGGACAAGCAATTTTCTCTGCATGACCCATTTTACTTCGGAGCATGGTGGTTGTTGCCCCTTATGGCACCCCAGGGAACAGCATAATTTTAAGATGTTATTCCTTGCAAATAAAAAGATCAGTTCTCATTTTTTTAATTATTTATGTATTTATGTTCAAACACTAACTATAGTCATATAGCAGAAAATAATAAAATAAATTATAAGGAAGTTTCTAAATAGTAATATATAAAGATTAGATTTGCTGTTATCTCTTATTAGCTGTGTATACTATTTATGACTCACCTCCATGTGATTCTGACCAGTTGTGTTCAATAAAAATGTTTTTTTTTAAATAATGTTTCCTTCTAAATGAAAGTGCTGGGAGATTGGAAGATATGTGTGTTGATTATGATGGGATGAATAGTGTCAGCAGTTTGTGACAATGTGAGTACAAGAGGAATCCCCTTGATGAAAAGTGTTTGGGACTACAATACGGTGTTATATACAGTGATGAAAGCGATCATGTACACTCATGCAGCCATAACGTTTTGTAAGTTTTAGTTGCAATTATTCTTTATTGCTACGTTCCACTTTCTTTTCTGCCCTGATTCTGCGGGTACTTTCTCAGACGGGTGTGTCCTTCTAAATTAATCAAAAGACCAATGAACTCTGGACACTTTTTTATTTTAAATTAAAATGTATTTATTCTGGACTTTTTATATACTTTTTCTTGAAATATATGAAATATTCTTGACTTACTAGCTTTATTTTGCCACTCATATTGCTTAGTATAGGTGCAGCCATTTTGCCTCTCACATTCTCCCTCTCTGATATCTTATTGATGATTGCATTAGAATATACAAATATGATGGTACTGTTGGGAGTAGAGTCATTCACACGGCTGGGCAGGGTTCATTTATAAAATACTAGAATACTAGGTGCATACAATAAAACAAAGTAAAAACAAGGATAAAATAGCACTTATCCCAGATGTATCAGCATATACTCATGCCAGAAGAAGGGAATTCCAAGGGATAACCCAGGTGTTAAGGCGGGAGGAGATTAAGTATAAGTGGGTTTCCCCGTATGGTATTTCAATATACAAAGATAAGGTTTGGTTTAATATAAGTTCAGTTCAAGAAGGAACAGATTTGATGCAGAAATGGAACCTAGCAACTGAAAAGAAAGAGACTAGTAAACCCAAGCTGTCTCCAGTAATTTGTAGTGGCAAAAAGTTTAGTGAGGTTAGTCGGTAGTACTGTTTCAGGATAAAGGGTTACACTTTGAGTTTGGGTTAGCAAGACGGGTTACATGAATAACTCAGTATTTCCTAATTGCCAAATTGGTTAGAATTATAAATAATTACTTAAAGTTATGGAATTCTTAGATATTGTATTACAATATTTGAGATAGATTAGACACGGATAGTAGATTGATATAAGCACAACCCGATGGAGGGGACATCATTAACGAGATAATACTAGCTGTATATTTGCATATTTTCACTGATGTAGCAATAAGAGCATAAGATATGCTCTTCAAGGACAAAAATAGAAGTAAGATATACTACACTATATTATACAAGATATTTGCCCCACGGAAAGTAGACTAGATAAGAATACAGTGGATTCGTAGGCTTATCTCCATAGCAAGAACTAGATTATGCTTTGTGTGGTAAATACACTGGGGGTTTGGGATCACCAATTAATGACTTAGACATAATATGAATATAGCAACACACAACTCAGTGAGAGATATGTATCACTATACCAATTACAAGGTTGGATTCTAATTATTAGTCTATATCACTAAGCACGGTTTAAATAGTAGGTTTAACGTCACATAGAAACTTTTAATAGTACAGAAATTATATTCATTGAAATCATATGGGATAAGTCGTCCCCTTTGACTGACCAATTAGTTAAGAAGACAAGCTTAAGCCTTGGTACACTTTTCTGGTACCCAAATGTGCTTCCCTGTAAATATATATACAATTTTTGCCTCAGAGAGAGAAGCACTCAGCTTTACACTCTGCATTTGAAATTTCATATCATTGAGGCATTTTTGATAATTGAAAAAGCCACAGGATAAAAGTGCCGAAACGCGGTCTGCTCAGTATATTTCCTATCTATTTTATTTATTTTTTTATAATATTAGAGTCACTGTATAATTTGCCATTTTTATTGTTATTTTTCGCTATTGAACATATTTTTTTACCGTATATACTCGAGTATAAGCCGACCCGAGTATAAGCCGACGGCACCTATTTACCACAAAATACTGGGAAACACGTAGTGACTCGAGTATAAGCCAAGGGTGGGAAATGTGCTGCCCCCTGTGTCCCTCTTGTGCCCTCTGTGTCTCCCTCTTGTGTGCCCTCTGTGCCCCTTTCTTGTGTCCCCCCCTCTCTCTCCACTGTGTCTCTTCCCCCTCTCCCTCCCCTGTGTCTCTCCCCCCTCACCCTCCACTGTGTCTCTTCCCCTCCCCTCCCTCCCCTGTGTCTCATCCCCCCTCTCCCTTCCCTTGTGTCTCTTCCTCCCTCGCCATCCCCTGTATCTCTTCCCCCTCTCCCTTCCCTGTGTCTCTTTCCCTCCCCCTCCCTTCCCTGTGCTTCTTTCCCCCCTCCCTTATCACCCTCCTCAACCCCCCCTCCTCATCCTCCCCCCTTATCCCCCTCCTCAACCCCCCTCCTCAACCTCCCTCTTCAACCCCCCTTCTCAATTCCCCTCCTCAATGCCCCTCCTCATCCTCAACCCCCCTCCTCAACCCCCCTCCTCATCCTCAACCCTCAACCTCCCTCCTCAACCCTGCTCCTCAACCTCTCTCCTCAAACCCCTCCTCAACCTCTCTCCTCAACCCCCCTCCTCAACCTCTCTCCTCACCCGCCCTCCTCAACCTCAACCTCAACCCCCCATCCTCATCCTCAACCCCCCCATCCTCATCCTCAACCCCCCATCCTCAACTCCCTCCTCATCCTCAACCCCCATCCTCATCCTCAACCCCCCTATCCTCAATCCCCCATCCTCATCCTAAACCCTCATCATCAACCCCCCTCCTCAACCTCTCTCCTCAACCCCCCTCCTCAACCTCAACCCCCCCATCCTCATCCTCAATCCCCCCATCCTCATCCTCAATCCCCCCATCCTCATCCTCAATCCCCCCATCCTCAACCCCCCTCCTCATCCTCAACCCCCCATCCTCAACCCCCCCTCCTCATCCTAAACCCCCCTCCTCACTTTACCCGTCTAAATACCCCCCCCCTCTCCCTTTCCCCTCACTTAACTTCCATCTCCATCTGCAGCTGCTCCTCCGCTCCTCCGCTCTCCTTCCGACTGCTACGAGAACCGGCCAATGCTAATGACGTGACGCGCATGTGACGTCACGTCATTAGCATATGCCGGGTCCTGACGCAGCCGGAAGGAGCGTGGAGGAGCGGAGGAGCAGCTGCAGATGGAAGGTAAGTGAGGGGAAAGGAAGAGGGGGGTGTAAATAGAGGGGGTAAAGTGAGGAGGGGGGTTTAGGATGAGGAGGGGGGTTGAGGATGGGGGGTTGTGGATGTTGGGGTTGAGGATGAGGATGGGGGGTTGATGATGATAAGGGAGGGGGAGGCAAAGAGCCACGGGGCGAAAGAGAGACACAGGGGGGCAAGAGAGACATGGGAGGGAAAGAGAGACACAGGGTAGTGACTCAAGTATAAGCCGAGGGGGCCCTTTTCAGCCTTAAAAAAAGGGCTGAAAAACTCGGCTTATACTCGAGTATATACAGTATATATATTTTTTTTTACAAACAATGAATACATTGAATATTTATATCGAAACCATGTTTTATATAGTATTTTGATTAGAGACACCTATTACTCCAAAGGGGACATATTAAACCGACCAAAATATTTATATTCGGGTACCACTATGTATTGACAGTGTTGTAATATTCCCCATGCTCTGAAAAGTACACATATACATTACCCTAATACCCACACTCTATTGGAAGAATAAGAGATAAGACGTTCACGGAGGAAAGAAGTACCAACCTACAAGTCAACAAGTGTTGGGAAGTCTATAATATACCTCATAGACTGAGGTTAGAAAAGGTGAGAGCTTTACCTACTGATCTCTGTGAACAAGGGTTTGGGATTACAATATATCGATTATGTTGCACTTCTCTTTGTTGCATAATATAGAATACTGCTGAACCCTCACTGTCCATCCCTCCCAACTAATTGTTGGTAACCACACTCGACATTTTCCAACATCAGCTTAATTGCTCTGTTAACCAGATGGTTTTACAAATCTGCAAATCAGCTTCACAGAGATAATCATCAAAGTGTTCATTCAAGAAATACTCTTGTCTGCAGTGCCATCCTCTGCTGATCCACTCTGGCATTCACTAGAGACACACATGAAATTGGATAAATATGTTTAATATTGTGTTGTTAGATAAAGAAACACTATATTTATCATAACTTGTGCTTTCTCCACCAATACAGGATCTGTCCTGAGATTTGTTTGAAAAAGGGATTAAAAGGGCACAGTGAAGTGTACAAATAACATTCAGAGACACCCACTAAGCATGTACTGTAATCAGTATAATGACTGCTTTAATATATCGGGTCTGCCTGCATTGTTTTCTGTCTAAAGGCAAATAATACTGAGAGACTGAGAATATGCCTAAGCCTAATCATCCTAATGACTTAAGTTTCCATAATAGCTTATTAAATTAGTGAATATCAGTGAAAAAGTTGCAAGTTAGAAATTAATTATCAATCCCTTGGTCTTATACATGATGCTATGAAGCATGATAGGTGAGGCCAGATGGCAGGGATGAGTTACCAAACCAGTAAGTTGCCTTGATTCCCTGACAGCTTTAAATAGGTATAAATAGTTGCAGAAAGCTCATTAAAGTACTGATGTTAGCCCTGTTGAGTAGGTTGTGGGAAAGAGCTTTTTTTATCAGTTTGCTCCAATGCTACTACTAATGATTCCTCCATCTACATTCTAGAACTGCATTCCTGCTCTCCACCCATCCTGAAGCAAGTCTCCTTCCAGGGCTGGAGACCCTGACTGGACTAGCCACGAATTACCTAGTTTTCTTAGGACCATAAATTTAAATGTATTGCTATGTAAATTAGGTGACTGTCATGGGTACAGGATATATATATATATATATATATATCACATATTATAATTGTCCAACTACGAGACGTCGTCACGCTGTTTGCGGGGTGCGTACGACTTAGCGATGAGCACCAAATGTGCTCATTGCCGGCGAGCCTTGCATAACGAGGCGAGCCGTTAAACTCGGAGCTCTAAGGCAATGAGCACCGAACGCGCTCGCCGTTAAACTCAGAGCACTTAGCGGGACTTAGCAAAAAAAAATACAAGACGAAAAAAATACGAGATGCAGGACTTAGAAAATAAAAAGATACGAGATACAAAAAATTACGAGATTAGCGGCCAAACCAAAAACCCGTAAAACACAATAACTACACCTAAAAAAAATACAAAAACATCACAGACAGCATGGGGCAACAGCCAGGATGTCTGTGAGTGAGCTGGAACGTGAATTTAACTTGCTTTAGACGGTTCTGGCAGCCCAAAAAAATGAAAACGAGGCTACACGACCCTGGACCGCGCAAAACACTGCAAAAGGTGTAGCACTTTACACATCACACTACGACCTACAAGATACACTATTACAAAAGCCAGAAAATGCTCACGAGACTCGTAACACAATAATAACATTGCGACTATACAATGCCGCTTTACACAATATAACAACGGCTTTACCTCGCGCACGCAGCCTATTTATACTGCACACTTGGAACATTCATTAAACTTTATAAGCAGGGCACCAACACTCACAATGTATATTCTATGCAGATGCAAAATACAAACAGATTTTTAGCTCTTCAGCCTATTGCTCGCTGCATATATTAATTATACATAATTAAAGTATATTAATTTATTGAATAAATCATTAATTATTACTTAATCAATTTATTGAATAAATCATTAATTATTACTTAACTACATATACATAGAAATATCTCTCTCTCTCAGAGGACCAAAAGTAGACGACAGGTGAGGTCCTTACAGTATAAAACGGTTTCAATTATGGCTTCAAATTTTATTGCCCCGTCATTTTTGACAGGCAAGTCGCTAGTATATATATATATATATATATATATATATATATTATTTGCTATATTATGCAAAGCTATATCAGGTAAACAAGAAACAAGACAGAGCCCCCTCCTTCAAATTGAAATCTGTGTAAAAAACATGGATAGTGAAACTTTAGAGGTGCTAGATTTCTGCTCTATACACAGATTATTGTATTTAATTTTCATGTGTAACACTGGCTCCACCAGAAGACTTCTCTACTTGTGTAGCTGTATCATATCCTACAGTGCTCATGAAGATGTACCCAATAAGGTACTTCAGCCATCCTTGGCTACATAGTCTCTCACTGGCCATTGGTATTGGGTACCAGCTTCAGACACATTCCCTGTTTGACTTCCTAAAAACACTCATCTACACACTCATATTACAAACACTGAATAATGGTAGGTAATTGCATGCGCTGAATGTAGATCAAGGTATCAGAGATGATGTCCTCTGGTGGGTTTAAATGATTGAATCATATCATTCCTAATATATTTGTGATATAGCGGCAATTGTAGACAAGCTGTTTCATTGTACTTTGAGTCATATGATCATTTTTATAGCCTATCATAATGATCACATGATCTGGTGCTTTACACATTAGCATCTTTATTATTGAGTGTCTTACAGTAGTCTTACTTACAGAGTGCAAACTATCTGACAAGAAATGAAAGAGTTAATGCAGTATTATGGAACTATCCCATTAACTCTTTTATTTTTCACAAGATTTAATTCTCAAATGTCAGAAGAGGATTGGACAATGATCCCAACTAGCTGTTACCCAAAAGTTAATTCTAAGTATGCTGTTTCCATTATGTTTCTTTCCAGTCCAGGTTGTGAGAACGTTCCCGGGACCATACACAATCTTCAAACTCAAGATTAACATTTTTTTCATCCTGGAAAAGAGAATTATATGTATAGATCACATTATCTTAAACATGCATTTACCAGGATAATTGCATTAAATCTCCATGGGAAATAAGAAGGGTTGGCAGATATATGGCACAAATAATACTTTTGTGCACATTTGCATATCTAAAACTGGGCATAAAACCTGTTCCCTACTCAAAATCTCAAGAGATGCGATGTTGCCATTACCAGCCAAAAACATATCTGGTGAAATGCAAACAAGTTAAATATTAACACGGGCACCTTATAGCATATGTGTGCCATATAACACATTATAACACATTGGAGTATAGCACAAGTTGGATATGCATGAGTCTGCTAACCTACACACAGCAATCAGCAATACCAACGATAGAGGTGCTCAGGCAGAGAACTAACTATCCTTAATAGGTAATTCTATGGATATGGTCACCTACTCTGAGAGTAAACCATTTGTGGCCTTCTAGGGAGAAATATCCTGTAGTACAAGTACCAGGCAATTCTACCCTAAACAGGAGAAACAGCAAACCCTAGATGTGCGTTTCAGCCTTAATTAGGCCTCGTCAGTAGGGTGTAGCTGATAGCTCAATATAGCACAGTGAGCAAATGGTCCACGTCTGGAGTCCCCAGCACTATTTCATTCCATTGGATCTTATCCATGTAGGGTTGGTCACTAACTCATGAATTTAGTTAAAGTCCACTAACCACGCATTCAACTTAAAGGGCCACTAAAATACCCTAACAATAGGACAGCATAATGTTATAGTTAGGGATTGACTTTTAACATTTCCTATTAAATGATTTATAAAAGCGATTTTCAATATTATACTTACTTTCAAACATCCAATTCTAAACTTCCTGTTGAATGGTTTCTCACCACTGCTTATGAGGTTATCAAATGATGGGAGTAACCCTGCTGGGAGATAGTCCTAAATGATAAGACACACGCGTGTGTCCTTGCAAAAGGTAAACCAATTTAGCACACCAACAGCCCTGTTAAATTCCCCCAACGGGAAAACCTGTAGCCCGTAACGGAGCCCTCTAGACTTAAGGCTATTAAATTTGCCTCTTACAGCTACCCGCAAACGAGCTGCGGGTTACATGCCGAAAAACCCTACGGGCTGTAGCCCATAGCCTTTGATCTGTCAAGACCGTAAATGTTACGTTCGCAAATCGCTTTTAAATTAAATTGCTACAAATTCACTAGCGTTCAAACCCATAACCCGCAAATGGAGTCAAAAAGCCTACGGGAGGACCCGCAAGGGGGTTAATGTCCTATGCGTAGCATTGTAAATGCAAATATCAACACACTACTGTACTTAAAATGAAAGTGAAATTAATCGGGTTACTTGCTGTGAGCTGCGATCCATTGCGATTTTTAAAATTGCAAGTTACTTGCGACCGCTAAAATCGATATTCAATTGCTCCGATTTTCCCGTGCTAACCACTCCGTCAAGCCCGCAAATGGCTAAACTCGAACCACAGGTTACTGGGGCCAAATGCAAATATAAATTCAATACGGCACTGTAAATGATGGGGAACACAATGGATGACATTAGAATAAAAAGCACAACATTCTCAAGCTCGCACATTGCCAAAATACAATACATTATTTCATGTTTAATCTATCCAGAGTCCTACTGGGTACAACTTAGGACTTTGATATCCAACCTCCATATTTCATTGAAGTCCACGGACTTGAATAACGAGTTATGGACTTGGAGGTCATTCAAGCCCATAGGACTATGATATCCAACCTCCATATTTCATTGAAGTCCTACAGGCTTGAATAACGAGTTACGGACTTGGAGGTCATTCAAGTCCGTAGGACTTTGGATGGAAATGAAACATGAAATAAAGTATTATATTTTGGTGATGTGCCAGCTTGAGAATGTTGTTATTTTTGATGTCACCTATTGTGTTCCCCATCATTTATAGTGCTGTATTGACTTTATATTTACATTTAAAGTGCTCCGATTTGTCAGGCTTAAACTACAAGTTACGGGCTTGCGTCCCCGTTCATGTTCAAGTACGCAAATGCTACTGGCAATAGCATGATTTCCGATTCTCACGGAGGGTGCCTAACTTTCAGGCCCAGCCAATTGAATAGCAGAGTAAAAGAAGACCTACTGGATCGCAGGAAATTGTCTATCTGCGATGGAGTTACGGCCCAGAATTGAATAATGCTCTTAGCATCTAAGCTTGCAGGGGTAGGGTCGTCAACTAGTTTGGATTAGTCAAATTACGTATTGTCATTCCCATGTTTTACATGGAGTATGTTGGCGCTATGTAAATGAGAGATAATAATAATATGTATGTATATATTGTAACAAAGGAACTGCTGCTCTGAGGATTAGTGCCCTATTTCTGCCACTATATTGGAGGGACTAAGGAGGCCTTTAAACGGTTTCCAGACTTTTACTGAATTTTGTCAGTTATACAGGAAAATAAATGAAATACAATAATGCCTAGCTTCCTTGAAGCGCTTACTAAACTATAACTATATTTACAGTGGTACCTCGGTACTTGTCATTAATCCGTTCCGGGTGGCAGGATGAGTACCAAACAAACATTTCCCAAAAGGATCAATGTAAAATTGAAATAATCCTTTCTGGACCCCAGATTTTTCACATTTTACTTTGAACTGAGGTTTTTTTTGGTACAAAACCTTAACACTAAACAGACATAAATAAAAAACAATAATTGGATAAAATAAAATATAATTTTACTTCACTTTAACTGTATTGAGAGGACTTGAGGGCCCAATAGGATGGTGGTAATGTAGAGAAGAAGGGAAGATGTTAATTCTTGGAAGCTACACTTTGGTCCTTATAAGCACAGGCTGCTCTTTGGGTTCTTGCAGACACTAACTACACTACTCCACATTACTCTACTTCCACAGTATGCGGGGTGGAGCGAGTGCGTCAAGTTCCGAGCAAGAGTCGAGTTCTGAGGACATTTTTCGTCATAGATATGCGCCAAGTTCCAAAAATTTTGCTTTCCGGGGAGGTTGAGAACCAAAGGTCCACTATATATATATATGAGCGATAGGGCTTCTATCGCTCATATATATATACTGTACTACTGTACGGCGGAGGGCTTCTATCGCTCATATATATACTGTAATACTGTACAGCGGAGGGCTTCTATCACTCTTATATATATATATATATATATATATATACTGTACTACTGTACGGCGGAGGGCTTCTATCACTCTTATATATATATATATATATATATACTGTACTACTGTACGGCGGAGGGCTTCTATCACTCTTATATATATATATATATATATATACTGTAATACTGTACAGCGGAGGGCTTCTATCACTCTTATATATATATATATATATATATACTGTACTACTGTACGGCGGAGGGCTTCTATCGCTCATATATATACTGTACTACTGTACAGCGGAGGGCTTCTATCACTCTTATATATATATATATATACTGTACTACTGTACAGCGGAAGGCTTCTATCACTCATATATATATATATATATATATATACACTGTACTACTATACGGCGGAGGGCTTCTATCACTCTTATATATATATATACTGTACTACTGTACGGCGGAGGGCTTCTATCACTCATATATATACTGTACTACTGTACGGTGGAGGGCTTCTATCATTCTTATATATACAGTATATACTGTACTACTGTACGGTGGAGGGCTTCTATCACTCATATATATATACTAGCGAATTGCCCGTCAAAAAATGACGGCAATGAAATTGTAAGGTAGCTAATGCTGTTTAGTGTGTAATAATGAAATATATAATACATTAATAAATGAATATACTTTACCTATTTTAAAGCATTGTGTGGAAGAGCTGTGAATGTGTTTTGATGTTGCTGCAGCATTAGTGGTGTGGATCTGCTGTGTAAGCGTGCTGAATGTGTGCAGTGTAACACTGTGCGTGCGCGAGCCCAAACCGTTGTCGTGTACTTCCGCATTGGCGTCAAATGGCGAGTAATGTGTGTTATACGTTTGTATCGGAATATCCGTAGGTGTTTTGTGGTGTTTTGCGAGTTTCTTGTGGTGTTTTGCGAGTTTAGAGTGCTGTAGCCTCGTTTTCGTTTTGTTCGGCGGCCATTTTTTCTCTCGCTTCGTTTTTTTTTTAGTCTCTAAACTGTTTTATTTGAAGTAAAATCGAGGTGTAAGTTGTATTTTTGAGGTGCTGGGTGCTCCCTCTTGGTGTAGGTAAGTTTTTTATGTATGTGGTGTGTGTATGTATTGTGTTTTACATTTTGTAATGTTCGCGAGTTGCGTCCGAGTGTTGCGAGTCCGTAATGTGTGTGAACGTGTGTCGTATGTTGTTTGCGAGTGTCGTAATGTGTGTGTCGTACTGTTTGGGTTGCGACGTGAAGTTTGCGAGGGTCGCAGTTGCTGGCAAGGAGCGCCTTCGGCGCTCCATGCCAGCAACTGCGGCCCTCGCTTTGCGAGGTCCTCAGGTGCTGGCATGGAGCGCCTACGGCGCTCCATGCCAGCAACTGAGGCCCTCGCTTCGCGAGGGTCCTCAGTTGCTGGCATGGAGCGCCTTCGGCGCTCCATGCCAGCAACTGAGACCCTCGGGCAGTGCCCTCGCTTCGCGAGGGCCTCGGCTCGCTGCGCGAGCCGCGGCCCTCGCTACGCGAGTCTCGCGTAGCGAGCCCGCAGCGTTAGCAACAACTCGTACGCTCACAACTATATATGTGATATATATATATACTGTACTACTGTACGGCGGAGGGCTTCTATCACTCTTATATATATATACTGTACTACTGTACGGCGGAGGGCTTCTATCACTCTTATATATATACTGTACTACTGTACGGTGGAGGACTTCTATCACTCAAGCAAAAGTATGTGAACCCTTTGGAATGATATGGATTTCTGCACAAATTGGTCATAAAATGTGATCTGATCTTCATCGAAGTCACAACAATAGTCAATCACACTCTGCTTAAACTAATAACACACAAATAATTAAATGTTACCATGTTGTTATTGAACACACCATGTAAACATTCACAGTGCAGGTGGAAAAAATATGTGAACCCTTGGATTTAATAACTGGTTTAACCTCCTTTGGCAGCAATAACTTCAACCAAACGTTTCCTGTAGTTGCAGATCAGACGTGCACAACGGTCAGGAGTAATTCTTGACCATTCCTCTTTACAGAACTGTTTCAGTTCAGCAATATTCTTGGGATGTCTGGTGTGAATCGCTTTCTTGAGGTCATGCCACAGCATCTCAATCGGGTTGAGGTCAGGACTCTGACTGGGCCACTTCAGAAGGCATATTTTCTTCTGTTTAATCCATTCTGTTGTTGATTTACTTCTATGGTTTGGGTCATTGTCCTGTTGCAACACCCATCTTCTGTTGAGCTTCAGCTGGTGGAAAGATGGCCTAAAGTTCTCCTTCAAAATGTCTTGATAAACTTTGGAATTCATTTTTCCTTCAATGATATCAATCCGTCCAGGCCCTGACGCAGCAAAGCAGCCCCAAACCATGATGCCCCCACCACCGTACTTCACAGTTGGGATGAGGTTTTGATGTTGGTGTGCTGTGCATCTTTTTCTCCACACATAGTGTTGTGTGTTTCTTCCAAACAACTCAACTTTGGTTTCATCTGTCCACAGAATATTTTGCCAGTTCTGCTGTGGAACATCCAGGTGCTCTTGTGCAAACTGTAAACGTGCAGCAATGTTTTGTTTGGACAGCAGTGACTTCCTCTGTGGTATCCAATTTGTGCAGAAATCCATATCATTCCAAAGGGTTCATATACTTTTGCTTGCAACTGTATATATATATATATATATATATATATATATATATATATATATATGTACTGTACTACTGTACGGCGGAGGGCTTCTATCACTCTTATATATATACTGTACTACTGTACGGTGGAGGGCTTCTATTGCATATATATATATATATATATATATATATATATACTGTACTACTGTACGGTGGAGGGTTTCTATCACTCTTACATATATATACTGTACTACTGTACGGCGGAGGGCTTCTATCGCTCATATATATATACTGTACTACTGTACGGCGGAGGGTTTCTATCACTCTTACATATATATACTGTACTACTGTACGGTGGAGGGCTTCTGTCGCTCATATATATATACTGTACTACTGTACGGTGGAGGGCTTCTATCGCTCATATATATATACTGTACTACTGTACGGCAGAGGGCTTCTATCGCTCATATATATATATATATATATACTGTACTACTGTACGGCGGAGGGCTTCTATCGCTCATATATATATACTGTACTACTGTACGGCAGAGGGCTTCTATCGCTCATATATATATATACTGTACTACTGTACGGCGGAGGGTTTCTATCACTCTTACATATATATACTGTACTACTGTACGGTGGAGGGCTTATGTCGCTCATATATATATACTGTACTACTGTATGGTGGAGAGCTTCTATCACTCTGATATATATATACTGTACTACTGTACAGTGGAGGGCTTCTATTGCATATATATATATATATATATATATATATATACTGTACTACTGTACGGCGGAGGGCTTCTATCACTCTTATATACACTGCTCAAAAAAATAAAGGGAACACTTAAACAACACAATGTAACTCCAAGTCAATCACACTTCTGTAAAATCAAACTGTCCACTTAGGAAGCAACACTGAGTGACAATCAATTTCACATGCTGTTGCAAATGGGATAGACAACAGGTGGAAATTATGGGCAATTAGCAAGACACCCCCAATAAAGGAGTGATTCTGCAGGTGGTGACCACAGACCACTTCTCAGTTCCTATGCTTTCTGGCTGATGTTTTGGTCACCTTTTAATGCTGGTGGTGCTTTCACTCTAGTGGTAGCATGAGACAGAGTCTACAACCCACACAAGTGGCTCAGGTAGTGCAGCTCATCCAGGATAGCACATCAATGCGAGCTGTGGCAAGAAGGTTTGCTGTGTCTGTCAGCGTAGTGTCCAGAGCATGGAGGCGCTACCAGGAGACAGGCCAGTACATCAGGAGATGTGGAGGAGGCCGTATGAGGGCAACAACCCAGCATCAGGACCGCTACCTCCGCCTTTGTGCAAGGAGGAACAGGAAGAGCACTGCCAGAGCCCTGCAAAATGACCTCCAGCAGGCCACAAATGTGCATGTGTCTGCTCAAACGGTCAGAAACAGACTCCATGAGGGTGGTATGAGGGCCCGACATCCACCGATGGGGGTTGTGCTTACAGCCCAACACCGTGCAGTATGTTTGGCATTTGCCAGAGAACACCAAGATTGGCAAATTTGCCACTGGCGCCCTGTGCTCTTCACAGATGAAAGCAGGTTCACACTGAGCACATGTGACAGACGTGACAGGGTCTGGAGACGCTGTGGAGAATGTTCTGCTGCCTGCAACATCATCCAGCATGACCGGTTTGGCAGTGGATCAGTAATGGTGTGGGGTGGCATTTCTTTGGGGGGCCACACAGCCCTCCATGTGCTCACCAGAGGTAGCCTGACTGCCAATAGGTACCAAGATGAGATCCTCAGACCCCTTGTGAGACCATATGCTAGTGTGATTGGCCCTGGGTTCCTCCTAATGCAAGACAATGCTAGACCTCATGTGGCTGGAGTGTATCAGCAGTTCCTGCAAGACAAAGGCATTGATGCTATGGACTGGCCCGCCCGTTCCCCAGACTTGAATCCAATTGAGCACATCTGGGACATCATGTCTCGCTCCATCCACCAACGTCACGTTGCACCACAGACTGTCCAGGAGTTGGCAGATGCTTTAGTCCAGGTCTTGGAGGAGATCCCTCAGGAGACTATCCGCCACCACATCAGGAGCATGACCAGGCATTATAGGGAGGTCATACAGGCACGTGGAGGCCACACACACTACTGAGCCTCATGTTGACTTGTTTTAAGGACATTACATCAAAGTTGGATCAGCCTGTAGTGTGTTTTCCACTTTCCTAATGGGGGTGACTCCAAATCCAGACCTCCATGGGTTGAAAAAAACATTCAACTATGTAAAGAACAAAGTATTTCATAAGAATATTTAATTCATTCAGATCTAGGATGTGTTATTTTAGTGTTCCCTTTATTTTTTTGAGCAGTGTATATATATATATATACTGTAATACTGTACGGCGGAGGGCTGCTATCACTCTGATATATATATACTGTACTACTGTATGGCGGAGGGCTTCTATCACTCTTATATATATGTAAATATATATATATATATATATATATATATATATATATATATATACTGTATATATATATAAGTCATTTTATAGCATTTCCAATATCTACCACTCTCCCCATATGGCAAACTATTATACAGCCCTTCCTATATCATATTCTTTCCCCCTCTACAGAACCACTCTATACAATCCCCTAATTAATTTGCTCGTCTGATCTAGCAAACTATTATATAGACTTTACTACAGTAAATGATTTCCCCTCTACTGAACCACTATCAACCATTTCCTATTTAAATAACTTTCCAGATCATATGAGACATTATATACCATTTCTTATATCAACCTCTCGTTCCATTATACAGTCTTTCCTATATCATATCATTTTCCCCTCTACTGAAACACTAAAAATCTTTTATTATTTAATTTGCTCGCCGTATATGGCGAACCATTACACAGCCTCTCCTATATATTCTTTCTCCTCCTACTGAACCACTATAAATTATTTCCTAATGAATTCACCATTATATAGCCTTTCCCATATCAACCTCTCCTCCATCTGGCGAACCACTATACAGCCTTTCCTATATCATATTCTTTCCACCTCTACTGAACCAATATAAAATGTTTGCTATTTAATTCACTCATTCGATCTGGCAAACTACTATATGGCCTTTTCTATATCATTCTCTCTCGCCCTCTACTGAACCAATATATAGCATTTTCTATTTCAATCACTCCCCCCTTCTACCAAACCAATATATAAAACAATTACAATTTTATCCATTCACCACCTCTAGCAACATTTCACTGTTACAGACAAACCACCAACTAAAAACATCACCTGTCCATGATTCACCAATCAAAATGCATGAAATCTGACTTTAGTCTCTACTGTGCATGCTCATTACATAAAAAATGTAAACTATAATATCTCAAAAATGGCCTAAAAAATCTACAAAAATCCCAAAAATCAGGGAGGCTCCTTCCATCACTATTATATCGTCAAATTTCAAACAAATCAATTCAGTCAATTTTTCCCTAAAAATGAGCAAAAATATCTATGGGAAAAAAAACTTTCAACACACGAAAATTCATCATAAATCAACTTTTTTTTGGTTGGAAAGAATTTCAAAAAAATTGTAAAAAAAAAAATCATACCCCCCCCCCCTAAAATTCTAATTTCAACCAAATTCCTCAAACCAACACAAAGTTCTAAGTTCATGAAAAATTAGTTCAAAATGGAAAGTTTCAGAGAATCTTAACTATCAGAGCATGACAGTGTTCTAATAACATAAAAATTCCAGCAGCCAATTTTTTTGAGAAACATAACAATATTTTTGAATTATTTCATTTAAAATGTAGAGGATTCTTGTGTTAGCTACAGACAAAACAGATTAGTGCAGACAAAAGATACTGGTCTTTATACATTTTCTTCCATAATCTACACCAGAGGTAGTCATTAGATGGAACTGGTTTTGAATATGGCAATCTATCCTGTTCCTGCACTGCCTCATTACATTTGCAAATTTACCTCCTGAAGCTTTAAAATCAGTCATTTTTCTGGATGCCCAAAAACTTGTTAATTTTTTTCTTGTACTATTTTGAATACCATTATACTAAAACATTTATATGTCCATCCAAGACAACATTTGGATTCTGGACCATGACTTTATTTTTGATAATACCTTTGGATCTTGTGATATTTTGTGAAAAATGATTGATCTACAAACCTGAATTAGAAAGTTACAATTTCACTATCTCACTGAACTTGCCCATGTACAAGAAAAAGTTTGGCTGAGCTCTCACCTCTTCCATAGTTAACTCCTGATCAAGCATCTCCGTTACTGATTTCCCAAGTTCTCTGAGTTTGGCCTGCAAAGAAAAAACAGCTAAGTGTGAAGAACAATGTGTTTACTGCCTGAATGTGTAAGAAAGAAAACCAACAATGTGTTCCCAGTGTGCATTAGGTTTGAATGTATGAGAAAGAAAACAGTATATTGCCTGTGTACACTAGTTTGATCTATGTTAAAAAAACACAATATATAATCCTGCGTGTATCGCAATCTCATTTGGAAATTTATTTCTCAAGAGGGATTTCTTGTGTATATTCATGAGGCTCTCCATTTTGGAATTGGGTCTCTATCTAATCAGATGTATTTGCCACATCTCATTAGCTCCAAATATATATATCATATATAGGATCACCCAAGTAGGTTCATCTTTTATATATGTTATATATATATATATATATACACGCGACTAGCCAGTCAAAAAATTACGGCAATAAAATTTGAAGCCATGGTAATGCTGTTTGCCACCGAATGTGAGGTTATGGCTCCTCTGAGAACCTTCGGTGCTTATTGCGAGCCCCACGGTGAGCGCCTTCGCACTTGAGCACACTCAGCGCTCATTGCGAGCCTCTCTCCCTGTGTTACAACCTTGGGTTTAGTGTCACTGGCTTTGATTAAGTGTTACTGCCTTTGATTAAGTGTTACTGGCTTGAGTTAAATGTTCCTGCCTTGTATTAAGTGTTACTGTTTTGCGTTAAGTCTTAGTGCTTAGGGCTGATATTTCCGTCCTTCGGCTGCGTTTTATGTCCTTCGGCTGCGTTTTCGATTTGTTTAATTTTTTGCTGCCACCATTTTTTTTTCACTTCAGTGATTTCCGATCGTAAAAAAAGCCAAAATATTCCTCAAATTAACTTGCAACCTGACTCACAGGTTCCCTGGCACTCCCCCTGAGCTGTGTGTGAGTGTGTGTGAGTAAATTTGAGGCATATTTGTGTGTTTTTACAGTTTGTTGGTTCGGCCAATAAATTAGTATTTCTGTGGGCCGTAATTTCTCGGTCGTCACTAAGTCCCAAGTCGTAATTTTGTGGGAGTTGCTAAGTCGTGGTAAGCGCCTTCTGTGCTCTTTTTATCTAAGTTCTGCATGTCTAGGGATGAGCACCTGTGGCGCTTATATCCACCAGCTCAATGAGCGCCTTAGGTGCTCATTGCCTAAGTCCCGCGGGGATGAGCGCCTGTGTCGCTCATCTCCACCAGTGCTATGCGTGCCTTCACCGCTCATTGCCTAATTTCTGCGGGTCGCGGAGATGAGCGCCTCATCTCCACCAGCGCAATGAGCACTTCTGGCACTCATTGCCTAAGTGCTGCGGTTTGTAGGAATGAGCTCCTATGGCGCTCATATCCACCAGCGCAATTAGCACCTTCGGGGCTCATTGCCTGGCCGCAACCGTGGCCCTCGCTTTGCGAGGGCCGCAGTTTCGCTGGCTTGCTGTGCGAGCCCGCAATTTTAACAACAACTTTTGGCAAGCCCACAATTACAACAACTATATATGTGATACAGATCTATCCCATTAAAGGAACATTGGAAGGTTTCTGTATTTTATTAGGTATGTAATAAACCAATGTATTTAATTTTGTAAATTGTACTGTATGTATTGTTTTATTAAGAAGCTTGTCTCCGCAGCATGTTGCAGTATGTTTTCTGAGACATGGTCCCTGATAGCTAGGACATTACATGCAGCCCCTATTTATTTGATTATAGGTAGTAAAATACATTTTAAGTTATTCTTTAAAAAAACTAAGTACATAAAAATAAATTAATACATAGATATATTACATACCTAGCAAACTCCAGAAACCTTCCATAATCACTTAAATGGGGATTTAGTAGAAGTGGGACCAGTAATAGGTCGGGCAGTCTGGGAAAAGTTTCTAATGAAACAGAGGTAATTTGAATGCCAGAAATGATTGTTCTTCCTTTTAGATTCAATGGACTATCCACTCCAGCACTGTTGATATCTGTAAACCTTGAGGAGAAATGATAGATCTAAGGAATTCCATTGTAATAGTTTCAAGGACACACTTCTCCAAAAGGTGAGTCTCTAGGCGTGAGAACATTTCCTTCATATAAAGTTTGTACTATTCCAGTGAAGTAGAAAATACAAAAATATTATCCAGATACAGTAGATAGCAACTGCAGGAGACGTGGAAGGATATATAAATCTTTTCTTCGGGTTTTCTTAAATATATTTTTAAAAAGCCTGCAATTCAGGTCAGCAAGTGGGTATATTGTGGCAAAACACATTTTAGCACCTGGAAATCACAAACCCTGTGAGGTAGTAGAACATCTGCTTCTTCTTTTTTATCAAAAACATCTACAAAAGACTAATAAATGGTCAGTAAATACAAAAGTTCTGGATTGGAACAGGTAGCACCACAGACAGGTGTAGAGGGTAATTCATAAACATTACACTGACTAGGACATCACTCAACAGGGAATGTAGCAGTCTGCTGGCACCAAGGATGCTTAGATTATGAAGTCATAACCAAGACAAACCAAGGACAAAGGAGAACAAAGGAGAAGATGCCAATGGAATAATCTCTTGGATCTGATGTGAGTTCCATCAGTCATCTGTATGTGTATTGTCCTCAGCTTAGCAACCCAGGGTATGCTGAAATCTCAAGTCCGGGGCACATCAATAAAGGAGGAATTAGCCCTAGAATCATTTATTGCCTTAGTTGGCACAATTTCCTGCCCACTGTAAAGATATATTAATGTGAAAATGGATTGATGAAGGCTTTGCCAGACACAACTTCAGAGGAGTCACAGAAATAAAATTCTTGCCTCCTCAAGACTGACTATTGTTTTGTTAATATCTAGCTTGCCCACTTTATAGGCATAAAAGATGTGTTCTTTGGAACTGTCTCTCTTTAGGGGTCAAAGGCCTTCCTATTACTCAAGTACAACCAAGTTGCAGGCAGGATTAAAGTGGTGGGAGGAATGATAGGTATGGGGCAATCCTTATTGAAGGGGCAATCCTCATTGAAGTAAACAGAGAGTCAGATGCTGCCTTTTCCAGTCTTTGTTCCCTTAGATGATAGTCTTTCTACACCATGGCATCAAAGGTAATAGACCGAGGCACTCATGTTACTTCATTCTTCAGACATCCAGACAATAGAAGCCAAAATTGGTGACATAAAGCAGTTTAATTTCATTGAGTATCAATGCACCATATATGGAACTCTACCAAGTATTCTTCTGAGGTTCTTTAACTCTGTTGTAAGTTGCATGGTGCCATTTTAGACAATGTTCTTATGGTAGTCATCATAGATAGCTCCCATAGCATTCCAAAATATCTGGAGGTTATCCAAAACAGGTGGTTGTAACCAGTAATGATTAAACAATACTGATGTAGTAAATATTGTACTGTATTAGTATTGTATTAATATTAGTATCAATTAATTAGATATAAATACTGATATCATATACTACTAGCGACTTGCCCGTCAAAAATGACGGGGCAATAAAAAAGTGTGGAAATGCTGTTTAATAAATGGTCAGTAAATACAAAAGTTCTGGATTGGAACAGGTAGCACCACAGACAGGTGTAGAGGGTAATTCATAAACATTACACTGACTAGGACATCACTCAACAGGGAATGTAGCAGTCTGCTGGCACCAAGGATGCTTAGATTATGAAGTCATAACCAAGACAAACCAAGGACAAAGGAGAACAAAGGAGAAGATGCCAATGGAATAATCTCTTGGATCTGATGTGAGTTCCATCAGTCATCTGTATGTGTATTGTCCTCAGCTTAGCAACCCAGGGTATGCTGAAATCTCAAGTCCGGGGCACATCAATAAAGGAGGAATTAGCCCTAGAATCATTTATTGCCTTAGTTGGCACAATTTCCTGCCCACTGTAAAGATATATTAATGTGAAAATGGATTGATGAAGGCTTTGCCAGACACAACTTCAGAGGAGTCACAGAAATAAAATTCTTGCCTCCTCAAGACTGACTATTGTTTTGTTAATATCTAGCTTGCCCACTTTATAGGCATAAAAGATGTGTTCTTTGGAACTGTCTCTCTTTAGGGGTCAAAGGCCTTCCTATTACTCAAGTACAACCAAGTTGCAGGCAGGATTAAAGTGGTGGGAGGAATGATAGGTATGGGGCAATCCTTATTGAAGGGGCAATCCTCATTGAAGTAAACAGAGAGTCAGATGCTGCCTTTTCCAGTCTTTGTTCCCTTAGATGATAGTCTTTCTACACCATGGCATCAAAGGTAATAGACCGAGGCACTCATGTTACTTCATTCTTCAGACATCCAGACAATAGAAGCCAAAATTGGTGACATAAAGCAGTTTAATTTCATTGAGTATCAATGCACCATATATGGAACTCTACCAAGTATTCTTCTGAGGTTCTTTAACTCTGTTGTAAGTTGCATGGTGCCATTTTAGACAATGTTCTTATGGTAGTCATCATAGATAGCTCCCATAGCATTCCAAAATATCTGGAGGTTATCCAAAACAGGTGGTTGTAACCAGTAATGATTAAACAATACTGATGTAGTAAATATTGTACTGTATTAGTATTGTATTAATATTAGTATCAATTAATTAGATATAAATACTGATATCATATACTACTAGCGACTTGCCCGTCAAAAATGACGGGGCAATAAAAAAGTGTGGAAATGCTGTTTCACACAGTGGGAGTCTGCTGTGTGCCTCAACTGCTCGCCTCGCTTGTTGCCTTTGGCCCTCATTGCACCCTAAGTCCTGCATGTCACCTCACTTTGCGAGGCTTGCAGTTTCGGCCCTATGGGCCGCCAACGGCAATCACTGCATGCCTCAACTGCTCAGCTTGCTTCACATGAATGTGAAAAGATAAATTGCCTAAATTCAATCTAAAACGGCAAATTGGCGAAACTTGTTAATTCATCTGAATTTGTTATTTTACATCAATCTGAAACGGCAAATTGGCAGCTAGGCACGGGCAAGTTCTAATAATGGGAGATTTTAATTACCCTGAAATAAACTGGATAAATGAGACCAGCAGTTCATCTAAGGGGAGCAGGTTCTTGAGTACACTCAGGGATCATTATCTGGCCCAGGTTATACAAGAGCCTACTAGAAATGGGGCCATCTTGGATTTAGTAATCACAAATAATATTGATATAGTATCAAATGGTGAAATAGGGCAACCTTTGGGAAACAGTGATCACAACAAAGTTTAATTTGAGATTAAGTTTCACAAACAAAAACTCTTAATTTTACAAGGGGAAATTTTAAGGGTCTAAGGGCAGCAATACAAAGTATAGACTGGGACAAGGAACTGATAGGTAAAAATACAGAAAATAAATGGACAACATTTAAAGCTTTACTAACTCATTATAAGCCTCCTTCGCTTGTAAGTTTGCGGCTCGAGGTGTACAAGCTGTATGTCTGTGGGCTTGCTGCAGGCTTGAACTCTGCTACAATTACGGAGCAATTCAATTGAACAAGCCCGCAAGTTAAGGCCCAAAAGCCTAAACCGTAAACCATGCAACCGTATGTAGCGTTTCAGAGCGTGAACATGTTCAATGAAGCAAGGCCGTAACTACTGATTAGAAACAGCCAATAGAAAATGAGACAGTCATCATTACGGCAGTATAAGATGGTTGTTACATGTCAATCAATTAGCGTTTAGAGGTCTGATATGAGATCGGACTCACAAACCTACAAAATACAAAATAATAAAAATCAATGCCGATACTGTTCTAGTCCATATGGGTGGCCTGATATGTATTAACTCATTGATTCCTGAGATCGATATTACCATGAAATAAAACTATAATTATATAAATTATTTTTTATTGCCAATTTGCGAAAAAAATTAAATTGTGTAAAAAAAATTATTCTTTTTAAGTTTTGAGTTATGTGAATATTGAGTGTTGAACGCACTTTATCCTTTTGCAATTTTTTCATTTGTCTATATATATATATTATATATATATTACTGGAAAGAAGGATGGGAAAGAAAATATTGGAAACCTAAAAAACAGGACATCTGACAATTAGTGACCAGGAAAAGGCAGATGAGCTAAACAGGTTCTTCTCTTCGGGATACACAAGGGAGGTACCAGTGGTTGGGACACTGCCACATAATGGGGCTACACCACCTTCACAAAATGCAGGAAAAAATCCAAAAGAGGCTTGGAAAAACATATGTTAATAAAGCCCCGGGTCCTGCTAGTATACATCCAATGAGGGAACTGGGTTCTGTAATAGCCAAACCATTATATCTAATTTTTCAAGATTCACTCAACACAGGGTCTCTACCAGATGACTGGACAAAAAGCAGATGTGATACCTATATTAAAAAAGGGAGCAAGAGCAAATATAAGGAACTGTAGTAACCCTTACCTCTGTAGTGAGGTAGCTAAGGAACAATATACATGAATATATCTATGTGAATAAGATACGTTTATGAGGGAAAGGTCATGTCAAACAAAATCTAATTTGTTTTTTTATGAGTAGGAAAGTAGGAACTTGGACTAAGGCAACAGTGGATGTAGTCTTTTTGTTTTTTTGCAAAGGATTTTGATACAGTGCCACATGGAAGATTTGTGTAAACAAAGGGACACAGGAATTGCAGTAAATATCTGCTCATGGATTGAGAGCTGGCTAAAATACAGGAAGCAAAGGGTTGTTGTAAATGGAACATACTCTGATTGGACTAATGTGATAAGTGGGGTTGAACAAGGTACAGTATTAAGCCCTCTCCTTTTAATTATATTTATTAATTATTTAGAGGTATGACTAGAAAGTAATATCTCTATACTTGCTGATGACACCAAGTTAAATCAGAAAATGATGTACTTTTACTACAAAGGCACGTACATAAATTAGGAGAACGTGCAGCTTAGTGGCAGATGACATTTAATACAAATAAATGTAAAGTTATGCACTTGGGACAGGAAAATAAGCAATTTATAATCTAAATGGAAAAAATATTTAGCGGTATAACGGACAGAAAAGGATTTTAGAGTGATTGAGGACAACCACCTACACAGAGGCAGAGCTAACACCGGTGCAACCAGTGTAAGGCACCAAGGCCCTGGCCTCTAAAGGGGCCCCCGCGGACCTCCAGTTGCCCCTGTGGACATATTGCGTGTCCTCTGTTGCCCCCACGGCCTCCTGTGGTCCCTGCAGCATTCCAGTGTCCCCATGGGTCCTTGGTGGCCCCTGTGGGTCTTCTGTGGCCCCCTTAGGCCTGCTGTGACCCCTGCAGAACCTCAGTGGCCCCCTGTGGCCCCTGAGGGTCTTCTATGGCCCCTGTGGATCTCCTGTGGTCCCAGCTTATGCCTTGTGGCCCCTGCATGTCCTCTGTGGCTCCAGCAGGCCCCCTGTGGCCCACCTGGGGTCCCTGGCCCCCACAGCCCCTTATGGCTCCCACTGACCATTCGTGTGTCCCCCTGGCCCCTGCAACTCCTAATGTCCCACTGTAACCCCCCACAGTCCCCAGGGCCCCCCATGCAGGCCCTGTGGCCCCCTGCAGTCCCCTGTGTTCTCCCTCAGCCTCCTGTGGTCCCTTGCAAACCTCTGCTGCCTCCCTCAGGCCCCTGTGTCCCGCTGTGGCCTCTCTCAGCCCCTTGTGGCGCCCTCAGTCCTTGCGGGCCCCTGTGGCCCCTCACAGACCTCTACGGACTCCCTCTGCCATTTGTGGCCTCCTCGATCCTTGTGGGCCCTTTAGGCCCCCTGAAGACCTCTGTGGTCCCCTGCGTACCTCTGTAACCCCCCTCGGCTCTCTGGACTGTCCTGGTGGGGGGACAATTTTTCTTTTTGCACTGGGGCCCCCCATGCACTAGATCCACTACTGCACCTACATAACAGTGCTCAATGCCAAGCAGCATCTACAAAGGCAACTGAAATATTAGCGTGTATTGGGGGGTCTAGAAGTAATGAAGCAAATAAAATTCTGTCACTATATGAATCACAAGAACACACACAAACCCGAGGTGTCTCGGAGATATCAGGCCCGTATAGCCCTGCTGGGTGGATTAAATTCTTCTGAGGTTGAGGGGCCCATCCTAATGACCAACATCCTATAGGCAACCAGTGAGAAAACACTGTGAAGGTCGTCCCCCACTTCTCAGGGTAGTACAAGGGTCTGTATAAGATGATGCTCAACTAGTGGTCATGGAGCAATTCCTCCAGCTTTGCCCCTTGACTATGCATGCCTGGATCTTGGATAAATACCCTGACTCAGTTGAAGCTAACAGGAATCTTGAGGGGAGCCCCATGCGTCGCCCCTCCTCCTGAGACTAACCCAGGCCACAAACATACCCTAGCTTTCGATTCAGTCGCTCTCCTCCTGTGTAGCCTACCAAGCCTGCAACCAATGGATCCCACTATTAATGTCCAGCCTGCCCCCCTGGTGGGTAGCCTGCCTTCTGTGGGGGAAGTAGAGTGCCCTGAGCTGATCCCAATAAGTTTAAGATTAATTTATGTCAGGATGTTCCATTAGCTTGGGTCTGAGTTAGAATAACTTCCCGGGAAGAACAAGCAGAGGCTGACAGATATGTGTTGGAAGAGGGGCTACTATATTGTGTAACTTCCCTATCGGGAAGAACAACTGTGTTAAACAGTTGGTTGTACCTAAGTTTAGGGCTAGGCAACTGGCCATTGACCATGACATTCCCCTTACTGGGCACCCTTTTACTGGCCTGGAGATTCTAAAGATGGCAAAAACTACTGTAAAACTTGCAATACTTGGCAGCTCAACTAAGGGCAACTAGTAAGGAACCAGGCACAGGTGCAATCCCTTCTGATTATAGAAACCAGTTGGTCCACTGGTTAAACACAGTCATTCTGGTAAGAGATACATACTTACTGTGGTAGACTATGCTACGTATTACCCAGAAGCTGTAGCCTTGTCCAAGATCACTGCGGAGGCTGTGGCCGATGCCTTAGTCACAATCTTTACCTTAGTTGGGTTACCAAGAGAGATCCTGTGTCCGAAATGACTCGCTCACTATGGCAAGATTGCAGGGTTAAATATATTTGCTCTACCCAGTATCACCCCTCACCAATGCTTAGGGCTTTCATGGACACAGAGTAGGACTGTGAGAAACTTCTTCCGTACCTGCTCTATGTTTCCTGTATGGTCACTGTTCAAGGGGCTCCTTAGATCTGCTCCAAAGATTTTAGGAAGGGAAGAATGGGGTTGAGGAGGTGCATGTGGTGCTATACGTCCTGAGTTTCAGAGAATGACTGGAAGTCCTGACTGGAATGGCTAAAGTGCATCTATTGTCCCATGCAAGGGAATTTTCTCCAGGCCAGCAAGTGCTAGTGCTTGTACCCAACCCACCAAACAAGCACAAGGATATATGAGGTGGACCGTGTATGGTCAGGGGAAAGCCGACTGATACTACATATAGCGTGGGGCTAGACGAGGATTAGGTTTTACAAAAAGCTCTCAATGTAAACATGCTGAAGCATTACCTCTCAAGGGACCACCCATAAGGGCCATTTGATTGGCGACAACTGAGGAACAAGAGGAAGGGGTACTGCCTGACCTCTTTGCTCCAAATCTTGTGGGAACAAAAGAGGCCTCGACTTTCTCTTCCCCGGCTGTCTCTTTCCCTAACCTTATGCCCCAGAAGGAGCAACAACTTCAAAATGATCCGATATCCACAGCTATTTTCGTCCTCACCCAGGTCAGGTTATACATATAATTTCTCTATACCGAGTCCCTGAGTTAGTTAAGGATAGCATCAAGATAGAAATTCAAGAGATGCTTGCCATTGATGTGATTGAGGCCTCCTGCAGTCCCTGGGCCTCCACGATTGTGCTAGTTGCCAAAAGAGATGGCACTATCCACTTCTGTGTAGACTTTTATTGTTGTTCAGTCCTTCAGTCATGTCCGACTCTCGGTGACCATATGGATGCAGCACACCAGGCACATCTGTCTGTGTTTCTGGTTGTGCTTATCCATAAGGTTTTTGTTGGCAAAGATACTAGAGCAGGTTGCCAGTTCCTTCTCTAGAGGACCTCAATTTGTCTGACCTCTCTGCTATTACCTGCCCATCTTGGGTGATCCTACATGGTATAGCTCACAGCTTCATTGAGGTACACAAGCCCCTTCACCACAACAAGGTCCATTCCAAACAGACGTACCCAGTCTCTAGATTAAAAGTGTGGATTCAGCATACAAAATCAGACATGTAGCTATTATACTTAAAGGACCCCAAAAGTTGCTATACGTGCTGTGCACCATCAGTTGGCGTATGGGAAAACTAGTGGTACATTTGTTTACATTTTCAAAATGAATTAAGAATTTACATATATTGTCATTTTATTTTAGCAGAGTGTGTGAGTCTATAAAGCAGAGTGTGTTGGTACAGTAATAAATGTTGTTTTTAATAATTTTTTTAAGACAAAGGTTTAATTCCACGGCCTTCCACCTTTTTTTGCTTAACTAATGTACATTTTTATTTATATATATATATATATATATATATATATATATATATATATATATAAATCACTGGGCTGGATCTGCTTTGGAGTAGGATGAAAGGGAGAAGTTCTGACTGTCTGTCCAGAGTGGTGAGACAAATACTTCCCCTGCCCCTCTAATAATTCAATTCAGCTGCCCACTGGGGATAAGCGGAGGTGACTAGCAACCAGTAATCGGGAATGAAAACCTGCCCAAGGATTCCAGGATACTGGATATTTTTTATCATCCACCTGGATTTCTTTAGCCCTTCTGTCCTGCTAACAAAAGAGATTGAAGTGTTGGTGACTGGAGGCCAAAGGCATTCAATCCTCATAGCTCAAGTCCAAATTGATAGGGAATGGGCAGCAGAATTGGGTAAGAGTGTTGGGTATGATGAAGGTCATCCCTTCATTTGTACTCTTGGGAAACAATCTGGGATGATGGAGTGTCAATATTGAGTGTCGATATATTACCACTGACTTGGCCCACTGGAAGGGGAAGTGATTGTGGCAATGATCATGATACCAGACACAATGTCTATGATTCTGTTTGGGAGATGTGTCTACAAGCCCAATCGGCACGGAACCCACGACTCAGGGAGAGCTGCAAGCAGTTGTCACAGATTGTTTCTCTGGACCTGGGGTCCATTACCTGCACTATGGAATGGTTCTTGGACCTGTGTAGAGGAATTAAAGCAGGAATTAGTGACTGATTTCTCATTAGAAAGGTTTCAGGGCACAGCAGATTCAGTGGAAGTGGACCCCCCTATGGATAAATATGTATGGGAACAGGGAACATTATATAGACTTACTACCCCCTGAGAGTAATAACCACCTAGAGAAGATGAAAAAGCAGAAAGTTGTGCCAGCCATATTTAGAAGCATGTTATTAGGGCATATGGGTGTCAAACATCCTGACATAACTCAGGCCTTTTAGTGGCCAGGATTGAATTATGATGTGACCAGATTTTTTAATACATGTAAGAATTCTGGAGCCGGGGAAGGGGGGCCTTTGCCCATCCTCAAAACCCCTTTTCACTGGGTAGCTACAGATATAGTGGGACCTTTAGCCTGCTCCCGTACATCAGGCAATACATATATTTTGACAGTAGTAGACTATGCCACTTGATACCTAGGGCAGTGGCCCTGTCCTGGATCACAGGTGAAACTGTAGCGGATACTCCTCTCACTACCTGAGTGTGATTTCTGAAGGAGATCATGTCAGATGGAGGAACCCAATTTATGTCAGGATTGACCCAGCAGCTATGGCAGCATCATGGCATCAAACACATGTATTCTTAATCCTAACACCCTCATATGATCGATTTTGCTGTACAGCAGAAGTATACTCCCACAACTTCTCTCCCACTGCCCTGGGTACCGAGAGGTTCCTCAGGAGTCCACAGGGTTCTCCTGCTTTGAACTCCTGTACAGGTGGCAAGTGAGAGAACCCTTAGATTTAGTTTAGGAGTCTTGGGGGGGGGGGGATGACCAGGAGGAGATGCCTGTGGTACCATATGTACTTTTTGAGCCCTAACATAGCCCCAGACTAACATCAGCAGTTCTGTCTCAGTCCCACTGCCTATTCACTGCTCTACCTGGGCATACTAGGCTCACTTCCCACAATGTTCTGACTGCTGAAACTGCCCCTTTAAAGCTAGCTGATATGTAAGAGCTCAGAGTCATTGAGTTCTCTAATAGTCCATGACTTCCCCTGTCGTGTTAGTGCCTAAGAAAGTTGGGACATCATATACTGTATGGAATACCCTAAAGTAAATGATAAAACTAAAAAAGATGCCTACCTGACTCACTGCATGGATGAGTTATTAGAAAGGTTAGGATCAGCTACCCATCTAACCACTCTGTCAAGGTATACTGGCAAATTCTCCTAGTGGAATTGGCCAAGGAGAAGTCAGCCTTCATCACCCTATTTGGGCTATATCAGTTCACTGTTATGCCCTTTGGGATGAAGAATGCTTCCTCCACCTTCCAGTGGTTAATGGATCAGTTGCTACAAGGGTATCACACATTCACCCAGGCATATCTAGTTGATATAACTATTTTCAACACCTCCTAGGGTGAACATTTAAGACATATAGAGCAGATCCTGACTAGGATAAATCAGGAGGGACTTAGTATTTGACCAGATAAATGTCAGTGAGCCAAAGCTGAGGTACCTAGGGCACTGAGTGGGAAGATTGTTACCTGTCCAGCCATCTACCTGACCCAGTGGGCCCGAATGTGAGGCCACCTTCCACACTCTGCAAGCTGCCCTAATCTCCTATCCTTTAAGGTAGCAGACCCCTATGCCCAGCCCAAGTCTAGGGCACCCTGCTCCATTCCCAGAGCTATAATTTAACTGCAAAGTAACACTGCCGCTGTAGCCTAGAGTCTCCTGTGCATTTTTGAGCATTGTACTGTTAGTCTAGGCAGGCTGTATTGGCATTCGAAGAAAGTTAACAACCTGTCATGTTAGCCAATTGAGAGATTGTTGTGGGAAATCCCAGAGGTTAAGGAGGGTTAAGTATTGTGACTGATACCCCTTCATTTGATCTAAGTGGTGTAATTGATACCTCTTCAATCCATTCTCTGCAGTTAACCACAACATTTGCATGTGTTCCTACTTCCACCTGCCTAGCGTTGTAGACTACCCACGATCGGCTGTTCCGCTACTAGCATAACCATGTAAACCATCATAGCTTGTTAGGGGAAAATAGGAGTAGAGGCCAGAAAAAAATTGTCAGAGAAGATTATTGTCATGAATGTTTTTTGGGGGAGTATGACATGTATCTTTTATGTGTAATGTTTAAAGGTTATTGTGTGTTGCTATTTGTAATATTGAGTCATCAACAGCCAAACAAAATGGCACCTGTAGCTAGTCTGAACTGGTTCCAATTCATGTCCTTTGTTGTATAGCTGCTTGTGTCCAGATCAGGTAACACAGACCAGCCCCCAGAAGAGGGCAGCCCCTTTCTGTGACATTATCTCTGTCCCCACCGACACAGGACTATTCTGATTGGACTATGCTAATTCAGGCAGTACAGCTATTCAGCTCATTGGTGTTTGTGCATCCAGGTGGAGAATTCAAACTTGTTCCCTCCCCAATTCACAAATGTTGTTTTGCTTTGTTCTGTGTTTAAAAAAAAAAAAGTTCAGTTGGTTCTGGTAAACCATTGAAGTTGCAGTCCGTCTGACTCTAGCAGTCTAAACCACGTAATGTCTGGTGTTATGAATTCTTCCTAAACAGGGGGATGTAACAGTTTATTTTGTTAACAAGGCCTTATCTTTAGCACTGACGTTTCTATTAAATTCCAAGCCCGCAGCGGCTGTAGTACAGCCTGTATGTCTGCTAGCTTGAAATCTGCTGGAGTTACAAAGCGATTAAATTAAACTAGCCTGTAACTACAGACCTGCAGCCTCCAACCCATAAACCAGGGTTTCATACGGTATGTAAGTAGTTCAGGGCTTGCTCATGCGTAATTACAGCTAACCCAGAGCCAATGAGACCATCATCATGACGTCAATAACGTCTGCGGAGTTCCCCATCACTCCTTACAGTAACCCTTTGCTGCAGGGGTCCCCATCAGCACACAAATAGTTAACCCCTGCACCTAATATTACCCCCCCTCCCCATCAGTGTCCTTACCTTAGCCATAGCATGTATAATTCAAATTTCCCACTTTGCTGGTCCTTAAAGGATCCTAAAGGTCCTTAGGATCCACGCTACAGCAATAAGTAACCCTTGCCGTGGGGGTACTTTAGTAACCCTGCAGCACCTCATATTACCCACCAGTGCTGCACCGTAGAGTCCCAAAATGAACCCTTGTATAATTCAAACATCCTGCCTCGCGGCTCTTTGCAGCATATATAAGTGATCTTAAAGCCCTTGAGAGTCCTATATTTGGCAAACATTTGCAGGTTGCGGGTTTGAAAGTCAGTGCATCTTTGGGGAATTGTAGCAATTTAATAGCGATTTGCGATAGTAAAATTTCCGAGCTTGACAGATCAAAGGTTTAACCCCTATTAACCCCCTCTATCCTACCCTAATTACCCCAATTAACTCCTCCTCTACCATATTCTATTAACCCCTCCGCTACCCTATCCTATTAACCCCTATTAACCCCCCTCTACCCTATTCTATTAACCCCTACACATCCTATTCAATTAACCCCCTAATTAAACTATCTAACCCCCTATTAACCTCTAAACCCCCAATGAAATCCCTAACAAGCCACTAATTACAGAAAATAAAAAACAACTCATTACAGAAAGTAAAAAATAAATTACAAATAAAACACTATCAAAATAAAAAAAAGACTTACAACCTGTAAAAAAGAAAGGGTTAATTAGTCCACTAACCTTCCCAAAATGACCCTGCAACGATACCCTGGTCTTCAATCTTCTGCCCTGGACTAGTCGGGCTATCCATGTTGATAGTAAAAGGTTCAGTGCTCTTCTTTCTTGATTGAAGCCCATGTCCTCATCTTCTTAGCCAGGAAAGGGCCATACAAAAATAACCCGACACTCTAAAAAAAATAAAAGGAGGAGCTCTCTGTCGCAAATAGCAGTTCCTGTGCATGTTCCTGCATACAAAATGCATTGTGCTTGGCTGAAATGTGTGTCAGATTTCAGCCAATCAGAATGGGACATAGGAGCATATCCCATTCTGGATGGCTTCTTGCACATATGGTGGAACTGAAAAGGAGAGTGCAGCAACTATGGAAAAAAGTGGGAGACCTAGTGACGGATATCTTTAAGCAACCGATTAGACTATCTGCGGAGAACTGCCTGCTGGGATCCCTTTGGCTGAGCTAACCCCCCCCCCCAGAATAAACTCATACTGTATATCATGTTGGCAACTAAAAGCCATATAGCTCGCAGGTGGAAGTCCAACACAATACCTAAATTCCTTGATATATGTGGTTCCTGGATAACATACAGTACACGGACATCCAAGTCCTTACTACAACCTAGATAATCTGATTATCCTAATCAAGGCAGTAGAGAAGGGAAAGAGAGAGCCAGAGACATGGGGACTAAGGGGGGGGGGGGGGGGGGTCATGGGCAAATCTTGATTCAGTAAATAAGAGTGCTTAATGTTGAGGCATTTTAAGATATACAGGTTTGACCAGGATGATATTTTTGATAGTTCTTAATTTAACTTGTTTAGGTTAGGTTATTCATTCTGCTTCCCCCTGTTATTATGGGGGACCCCCTATAACATAATAAATGTTTCCTGGGATTATACCAGCAAAACTTTACCGGGACATAAGAGCAGGGGCACTGATAACTTTAAAATTGGGGGCATTCCTTATAGCCTATGGTTAATTTATCAAGTTTTAAGATTAAATAATGGTTACGGTTTAATTTATACAATTAGCCAAGAGGAAAATATGGAAAATTGGAGGAGGCAGATGTTATAGCAATTATTATAGGTATAGATCTACACGCCATTTGGATTTCAAACCAGAATTTCATTGTAGAGCTGACTCTGCTTATCAGTACAGTTTATGGAAAACTATATTTATGGACCAATGTTGTTTGTGTTTGATTAAGATTGCTAAATTGTATTATTGTTATTCTGTTTTACATCTGTCTCTAATAAAAAATAATTTTGAAAAAAATAAATAAAATAACTACAATCTGTCACTAGCGAGACTACCCGGTGCCTAGTCACCCCTTTGACATATAGCACAGTAACTATTTCCCTCGCATTGGAGTAAGCCAATCACATAAGACCGGCCTGCTTGCTGATTGATGGACCCACATGTAGCCAGGTAATATGATGAGGGTCTACTATGCCTTATAGGATTAACTAAGAGACAAAGAAGTGGGAAATACAAACGTGTCCAGGGGCCATACGAAAAGTTGCGTAATGTTTATTTTCTTGTAAATAATTATACTGTGACCATTGTCGTAAAGGAGTATAAAAATGGGCAGAGAAAGGTGTATGCACCAGTGGGAACACATATGTGTATGTGTGTATTTGTTGGAGACAGTGTGTGCTGTATCATGTTATGAAGCCTTGTATCGCTGCCAGAGTGATGGGATCCATGGACCCTAATTGACCTAAGGAGCTTTGTTGGTGAAATCATCTTAGCAGGTCCTTGGTGAGTAAATGAAATAAAAACTTTACAAGGTGCTATACTACACTCACACACCTTTACTGTGGAATAAAAATGGATGTTGCTGTTAAGATTTTCAGTGTAACTGTAATAACTTTTTACCTTTCTCTTTTTTCTCTTATTTGATAAATATTTCTTATTCATTATTGTTACGGTACCCCCACACATATAAGGGATGCCAAGGACGTTTTAGTCGATCTGCCCGTCCAGTGATATAGGGACAGCTACTGCAGGACACCCATTCCCCCAAACTGGATCCAAGGTGACTATGCTCCAAGCCTGGAACTGGAACCTCACGAATAGCTGCTAGCAGCTGAACAGGAAAAGCACCCCAAGATGCTTACACTACTGGCAGTCAGTCTGTAACAGCGTCCCATGAATCCCCCCAAGAACGAGACATAAGCTCTGTGTTTGAGGGTCAAGCAGTGAACTCCCTTTTTTATTAAACAAGACATATTAAAACCATTTTCCAATCACATAGTGTCACACCGTGGGAAATATGAGACTCCTCCCAGGTCCGCCCACTAGGTGTGGCTAATAGAGTCATTTGGCTTCTGACCACCAGAGGGAAAGCATGGCTTTTGCTCTATCCTGTGCCCCTGCTAAGAAGGCTGAGAAGCCCCATGGGGTTATGGAGCCTGTATGTCTGGAACTCCCTTTGTTCTGCTATCTCCCCTGTTGTGCATGTAGATAACCTTTGCTCTCAACCATCTGGCCTTAGTGACTCATAGATGGGGGTGGTCAGAATCTGTAACACATTTCTACACATTTTTCCACATTATTCATAACTTTAAAAGTATGCATCACATTCACATAAAACGTACATTTTCAGAATCAGCATACTCCAAATACAAACATATGTCCAAATCATATAAATTGGTCCAGTGGTTCAAAAGTTAGATCATAGTCCTTTCTGACCAAATGAAGCATGGCTTCCATGTCTTTGTAGGGGGAAAATCAACATGGGCCGTAGTCAAAAGGAAGAATTTGGGCAACCAGGCTTCTCCAATTCGCAGTGACGAGACTGATCTCGTCACATCTCTCCCCGTTTCCAAACAGACTAACAGAGTATCTGACCTTCTGCCGGTCAGTGCTCTGGTTAGTCCAGCAGCTCACCCACAAAACACAATCAGCAGTACAGCCCACCCAAAATTACTGGTTACTACACCTGGGTAGAGGAGAAACTTGTCCATGTCCAGGTGCCTCACCACAGCTGTGCTGGGCACTGGTAAGCTGCCTTGGTGGGTTGCTGAGTGGGCAGAGACCAGCGGTACTCTGCCCTGGTGCCAGCGCTACCACGGAAGTAGCCTGTTTGGAGCCTGGTTGTAGGAGGGGGAGACCGACTGTCTCCCCTTTGGCTAAACAGCCCTGTTGCTGGAGGACAGGACCGACCGTCTCTGCCCCTGGTAGCTCAGCCTGCCGCTGGGGAATGGAGACGGGGCTCCGAATTCCCTGCTTATCACTCTGCCGCTGGGAAGGGAGGACGCTGCTCTCCTCTCCCTGCAAGGTACACTGCCGCTGGGGAATGGAGACACTGCTCTCTATTCCATGCAAATCACTCTGCCGCTTGGGATCTGGGCTGACTACCCAGCATCCCTGCATATCACTCTGCCGCTGGGGGCCAGGACCAGCTGTCTCTGCCCCCTGTAACTCAGCCTGCCGCTGGGGATCTGGGCTGACTACCCAGCATCCCTGCAGAGCCGGTGGAGAGACCTCGGTCCCATCTCCACCTGCCGCCTGGGGTTCCTCCCAATAAATCTCTACAATATCTTCCCAGCTGAAGGGGTCTGGATCTGGGTCTGTCATCTTGCTGTCCTGCTGAGCCTTCCCTATGGAGTGGAAGAGATCTCGGTAGTCCTGCTCCAGTTCCCACTCCAGGGTTGCTAGGTGAACAAGGTCTTGCTCTACCTCATGGCGGTCATCCCAGTCATGCCTAGCCTCCCTCTCATAGAAAATATCCTGAAGTCTGGTCTGCGCAGGGCTCCCGAAGTCAGGCTCTGCAAAGGACTCCCATAACAAGCCAGGACCATCAAACTCCTCTCCCTCTGGCTTATCATGCTCGGCTTTCCAGGGTATATACTGTGCCATATACCACCAGAGTGCCTGGTAGGCATCCTCCAGCCATAGCTCCTGCCATGCATGGAGCTTGAGTTCCTCCACCCATTCCTTAAGGGGCTGCTCTCCCAGGAAGAGCATGCGCAGGGCCACTTGCTTCTGCAACCGTTGCTCTTCACTGGGGAGACTCTCACCCCGCTGGTATTGTACATTATCCAGGGCCTGGTACCAGATGCCTTTCCTTAATGCATCCCGGCCATCCAGGTCCTCATCTTCGTATAGCACTGCTGGTTCCATTCTGCTGCTTTTAGGGTCGCTGTACTGGGACATGCGTTGCCCCCAACTTGTAAATCCACGGAATGGTGTCTCCTGTAGCTGTCCTTCTGGCTGTGGGAACAATCCCACCACTGCCACCAGTGTTACGGTATATATTCTACCATATAGGCTACTGGACACCTCCATGGATATTATATCATATCTTATTGCACTGTTTGTATTTATTTTCCTCTTTTTTGTCTTACATGTTTATAAAATGTGTTGGAAAATGTACAAAAGTCAATTATTAAACAATTGTTTGATTAAAATAAGCAGAACTATATTTTATGTTTGCCTGGTGTTCTCCCACAAGGTAACGATGATTTCTCAAACATTTCAATGTATTTATTAAATCTATAAATTCACTATAATAGTGACAGAAGCTCTATCTCCAAACAATTCAATGTTAATTTCCTATGAGGCGGATATATAGGATATCCATCCCTAGGAACACTCTTTGGATATAACCTAAAATGGTTTTAATATGCATTAAAACAAACAAAATTCTATAAATGAGCAAGGTACATATTAACTATAAGGTTCTAGCAATGGGCATGCTTAGATATAAATAGGTTGATAATATACATAATATTGTAGAAAGGGAAATATTTATCCTTCTGCATCTCTACAATATTGAACTAATACTGTGAATATTAATTAAAAGTAAAAGTAAATATTATTGTTCGCTATGTGGTTACCCAGATTTTAACTTTAGTATATTGGGAACCAAATTTAAGACGTTCTCCATAACTTTTTAAAATATTGAAATTCTGATCAATCGAAGTAAACAAATAACATTACCTCCATAAGCTTGAACTTTTTCTCCATGAGTCTTTTTTCCATCTCGATTTTCTGCAATCGCATCTGAAAATCAGGCATATAGAATAAAATGGATTACTAGAAGGATAAGCTACTAAGTAATATATGACATCATGTGGGTCAGTTGGAGGCCGGCTGAAGAGTAAGCTAACTGGTGATATATGGGATAGTATGGATCACCTGGACGTGACCAAAAAAGTAAGATGATCTGAGAGAATCCTAGGACTCCCTAGATGTTACCCACCCACCTCCATACATAGATATGTAATATTCTGTTCCCGTGGTAGGTAGAAAAAGAAGATGCCAAATAGCATTTTAAGAGCCCATGGGGTGAAACTTGTGAGGAGAAGTGTGGCCAGTGCCCCACCCACTTGCTTATGGGAAATCATTTGTTTGTTGCTGAATTAAGTTATTTAATTAGATTTAAAAAAAAAAAAAAGTATAACATTCACTTAGGCCCCTATTAAATAACAAGCCGGCAGTTGTCTTCATACAGCCTGTAAGTCTTGCAATTTGCAGCAGTTACAGAGCTATTCAATTGAAAAAGCCTGCAACTACATGGTCGAAATCCATAACCGTAAGAAGCATTTCAAGGCATGATCGTGATCAATTAAGCAAGGCCGAATAGTAAATGGCACCGTCATCATGACGTCAGGGGGTTGTGACAGTAGATGTGATAGATAACCTTAATAAGGTTTTGGATATATTTTTGAATAAAAAGGGCATTCAAGGTTATCCTGGACAACTAAAAAAGGAGTATTGATCAAGGGAAGAATCCGATTGCCAATATCTGGGGTCAGGAAGGACTTTTCTTCCCTTATGACACAACTGGCAATGTTTTATTGTGATTTGTTTTGTGATTGCCTTACTCTCTGGATCAATTAACAATTAATTAACATACTACAAAGATCAGAGGAGATCTAAAAGGGAACTTGATCGACTAAAATTATTTTTTTCAACCTCAATTGCTATGTAACTATGTACCTTACATGGGGCTAATAAAAATATATTGAGGTTAGTGTCACTTTAGGGCTGACCAGTAGCATCTTCTAGTAGCCAACCTCAATATCCAGTTCGTTCCCTGTAAGGAAATCTGGCTCTGAGGGACTCTGAGTGTACATGAATCCGCGGTAACGCCGGTTTTGGCTCTACAGACTTCAATGGGGATGTCTGCTGATCTGATTGAGACATCAAACATAGTTAAATACATTGTCAGACAACAACTGAAACACTTTGTTTCATTAGAAAAACGTCAACAGATTTGATTCATTGTCCTGCGGTTAACCACTACTTGGTGTATGCTTGAACCTGTTAATCAGCCATAGGCTCCCCATATAGCCTAAAGAAGCCTATATTACTAGAAAAATTAAGTTGAGGCCAGCTATAAAGAATACCACACTGTGTGGGTACAAACCTTGCCCTAACCCACTCAATAAAAGCATCCTTCTGTAGGAGAGATCAGTTAAGGGATGGATTTCCCTGGTACCCAAATCCTAGCAGACACACCAAGCACTCTAACCCCTGTAAGGGGGCACTATGGGTCAACTACCTTCTGCATCCCCTTCCCCATTACGTCTGCTATCTTCCCACAGGTCAATCTGGGCTCTCTTCCCCAGGGAGTTAGGCACCTTAAACCGGTTATACCTGGTTACACTTCTCCCTGGGTTCGCAAACAGTTTCTCTAACGGAAACATCACCTCGGACCCTCTAGTTAGGCCAAACGATAAGAGGAAGGTCTGGCTATTTGGTGCCTCGACTTATTGCCATCAAGATCTGGAGACAGATATTGTGGTGCCCCCACCCTAGCAGAAGCCCCATAGCCCCTTTCCCACTCCTATACTTGGGATTTCCACCAATTGGCTTTCATGAACTCACCTACTGGGTGCAGGCCTGGCCAGAGCTACCAATTACATCAGCGTCAACAAAGGGCAATCTCTGATTAGATAACTCAAACTAAGGGGGAAATTCAAAGTACCAAACGATGCTAAGTTATGTTTACTTAGGGAAATGTGCTGTATTCTAAGGGAAAACCTTCGAGTAGGATCCATATATCAACATTTTAAAGCCCAACAGGTTGTGACTCTCTCTCTCTCTCTCTCTCTCTCTCTCTCTATATATATATATATATATATTTATATATATATATCCCCTTCTGGATTGCTACCTTTTCGTGGTGAAGGGGCATGTGTACCTTGATATGAGCCATACCATGTAGGTTCCTCCCAGATGGGTCATAGCAGCGATGTTAAACAAATCGCTTTCCACTGGAGAAGGCTCTGGCGTTACAATAGATGTACCTCAGGCTCTGAGGTCCATATGGGCACGGGAAGTGTGACACGACTGAACGACTAAACACTATATACACTGCCTTGCAAAAGTATTCACCCCCCTTGACTTTGTTACATCACAGCCTTAAGTTCAATGTTTTGCTAATCTGAATTTTATGTGATGGATCAGAACACAATAGTCTAAGCTAGTGAAGTGAAATGAGAAAAATATATACATAAAACTATTTTTGAGAAATAGAAAACAGAAATTTGACATGTGGGTATGTATTCACCCCCTTTGTTATGAAGCCCATAAAAAGCTATGGTGCCACCAATTACGTTCAGAAGTCACATAATTAGTGAAATGATGTCCACCTTAGTGCAATCTAAGTGTCACATGATCTGTCATTACATATACACACCTTTTTTGAAAGGCCCCAGAGGCTGCAACACCTAAGCAAGAGGCGCCACTAACCAAACACTGCCATGAAGACCAAGGAACTCTCCAAACAAGTAAGGGATAATGTTGTTGAGAAGTACAATTCAGGGTTAGGTTACAAAAAAATATCCAAATCTTTGATCCCCAGGAGCACCATCAAATCTATCATAACCAAATGGAAAGAACATAGCACAACAGCAAACCTGCCAAGAGACCGTCGCCCACCAAAACTCACAGACCGGGCAAGGAGGGCATTAATCAGAGAGGCAGCACAGAGACCTAAGGTAACCCTGGAGGAGCTGCAGAGTCCCACAGCAGAGACTGGAGTATCTGTATATAGGACAACAAAAAGCCATACTCTCCATAGAGTTGGGCTTTATGGCAGAGTGGCCAGAAGAAAGCCATTACATTCAGCAAAAAACAAAATGGCACGTTTTGAGTTTGCGAAAAGGCATGTGGGAGACTCCCAAAATGTATAGAGGATGGTGCTCTGGTCTGATGACACGAAAATTGAGCTTTTCGGCCATCAAAGAAAACGCAATGTCTGGCGCAAACCCAACACATCACATCACCCAAAGAACACCATCCCCACAGTGAAACGTGGTGGTGGCAGCATCGTGCTGTGGGGATGTTTTTCAGCAGCCGGGACTGGGAAACTGGTCAGAGTTGAGGGAAAGATGGATGGTGCTAAATACAGGGATATTCTTGAGCAAAACCTGTACCACTCTGTGAGTGATTTGAGGCTAGGACAGAGGTTCACCTTCCAGCAGGACAATGACCCCAAACACACTGCTAAAGCAACACTTGAGCGGTTTAAGGGGAAACATGTAAATGTGTTGGAATGGCCTAGTTACAGCCCAGACCTCAATCCAAGAGAAAATCTGTGGTCAGACTTAAAGATTGCTGTTCACAAGCACAAACCATACCATCCAACTTGAAGGAGCTGGAGCAGTTTTGCAAGGAGGAATGGGCAAAAATCACAGTGGTAAGATGTGACAAGCTCATAGAGACTTATCCAAAGAGACTTGGAGCTGTGATTGCCGCAAAAGGTGGCTCTACAAAGTATTGACTTTAGGGGGGTGAATAGTTATGCACATTGACTTTTTCTGTTATTTGTCCTATTTGTTGTTTGCCTCAAAAATTCCATGTTAATTCCAGGTTGTGAGGCAACAAAGCGTGAAAAATGCCAAGGGGGGGGGGGGGGGGATACTTTTGCAAGCCATTGTATATATATTTCTCTCTCTCTCCCCCTCCCATTCTCTCTCTCTCCCTCTCTCTCTCTGCCTCCCTTTCTCTCTCTAACCCCCCCTTCTCTACCTTGCGCCCTCTCTCTCCATCCCTCCCTCCCTCTCTCTCTCTGCCTCCTCTCTCTCTCTCTCTCCCTCCTCCCCCCCAGGAACTAAGATTCCTGTTTGCCATGATCTTTGTCTTTTTAACTTTGAGCATCAACTTTTGCACTCTCTTCTTTCACCCACATCAATAGGCCTTTTAGTTCCTCCTCACTTTTTAGCCATCATCTGTGTATAATCTGAGTATTTGTTGATATTTCTCCCAGCAATACTAACTCTTGCTTTCGATTTGTACGGCCTGGCTTTACGCATGATGTACTCATATAAGTTGAATTAATAAGCTGACCATATACAACCTTTTTGCACTCCTTTTCCGATATTGAACCATTCCATTGTCCCATGTCCGGTTCTGACCATGGCTTCTTGGTCCACATACAGAATCCATGGGAGTATGAGATTATCTGGTACCCCTATCTTTTTAAGGAATTGCCAGGTTTTGTTTTGATAATTTCGGTAAAAGGCTTTAGAATAGTCTATTGTTGGGATCAAATAAATATATCTATGTACTATAAGTAAATATATATATATATATATATATATATATATATATATATATAAACCTATCATTCTACCTGATTCTTTTGAGGGTAAGAAGAAGTAAGTGGATATGTTTTTCTACAACACTATAAAGCAGAGGTTAGTGTTTTTTTGGAACTATTTTGCTTTCTCTATTATCCAGCGGATATTGGCAATTTGATCTCTTGTGCCTCTTGTAGGATCTTAAGCATTACCTTCCTGGCATGTGAAATGAGTGCAATTGATTTGAGAACTCTTTCGCTTTTTGGGGGGATGTAGCTTTTTTCAGTCGATGGGCCACTGTTGATTTTTCTGAATCTGTGGGTATAATGTAAGCAACACTTTCACAGCACTATCTTTTAGGATTTTGAATAGTTCAGCTTGTTTTCCATCACCTCCTGCAGCCTCGTTACCAGCAAGACATCCTAGGGCCCATCTCACTTCGCTCTCCAAAATGTCTGGCTCCAGCTTATTGGACAAACTACTGAGGTCATCACTGCTGTTAAGTTCCTTCCTGTGTAGATCTTCAGTGTATTCCTGCTACCTCTTCTTTATCTCATCTGCTTCTTTTAAGTTCCTACCATTTTTTCTTTTATCACGCCCACTTTGGCATAAAAGGTTCCCTTGAGATGCACAATTTTCTTGAAGAGATCTCCTGATTTACCCATTCTGTTATCTTCCTCAATCTCTTTATATCACTCATTGAAGAAAGTCTCCTTGTCTCTTCTTCCGATCCTCAGGAATTCTGCATTCAGTTGGACAAATCTTTTCCTATCCCCACAACCTTTTGCTTTTCTTCCTTCCTTGACTTCTTTCATAGCCTCATCAGACATCCAGTTTGCCTTCTTTTTTTTTGGAGAGATATTCTTTGTTGCTGTATTCTGTCCAAAGTTCTTTAGGTATTCTATCCATCATGGTATATCTAGCCCTTTAAATCTATTCTTTACCTCCACTGCATTGTCACAGGAAGCAAAGCGAGTCAAGCCTTTGATGCATTGAAGCACACAGGATTTATCCTGCAAGCAGTTAAGAAATGCAGGACTTACTTAGGCTGCAAGCAGTTGATGAACACGGGACTTAGAAAAAAAAAATCTTACCTCAGAATCTCAGGGGCAAAAAAACAACCTCACAAAAATACGACTTTAATGGCCGAACCGTGCAAATAGAAAAACACGAAAAACAAGACAAAATAAAAAATAAAATAAACACACTCACACACAGCACGGGGGAAACGCCAGGACGCTTGGGAGTGAGGTTGCACACAAATTTATGCCGAATTTGCCAAGTTTCGCCACTCGAAAATCGGCTAAGCGAGAAAAAAAATGGTGGACAAAAAATGAAAACGTGGCTAACGGAGATCGAAGCGCGTAAATCACTGCCAGGCACGTACGAATTAGCCAGGAACGTAGGAGATACACAATATACCATTACAACGGATGGAAAATGCTTGCGAGCCAAGTAACCCATAGAAAAAGTCCGCCATTTTACAACACTAACTTGCAAACAATAACATTACAATTCTAAAATGGCGCTTTACACAACTAAACAGCCTATTTATACTGCACACTTGACACATTACTGACACTTTCTCCTCAGGGCAGCAACAGCCCAAATGTACATTGAATGCTGTTGGAAAATCCAAATAGGTAAAGTATATTCATTGATTAATTCATATTAATTTATTAATCCACTGTACTAAATAAGTTTTATATTTTACACTGTACTTATATATCTGTCTTAGCGATGAGAGCTGAAGGTGATCTTTGCAAAGCAGGAAACTTGAAGTACACAAGGAAAGAGGTTTGCAATGAGCGCCAAAGGCCTCGCGCGAGAGTTGCATTGGCTCCGCCCCCTTAGGCAAGGTCGCCATTTTAGCTTCACTCCATGGCAGGCAGGGAACCAGGCACCCACCCACCCTCCCTGTTGTAAGAGCATTTGATATTGTTAAGTTTTATATATTTAAAGAAAAAAAACATATATATATATATATATATAATAAATAAATAAAGAATGTGTTTAAAAAAAATAAAAAAAAATAAAAGTAAATAAGAAATATTGTAATATATTAAGTCATTATTCAGGAGATTTGTACTTGTGATGAGCTTTATGGTTGTTTATATGTGGTTTGTTGCAGCAGAGTTTTTAATAAGTTGTGTTGGGGCCGGTGGGGGAGTTGCCCGGGCCAATAGTGAGAAAGGGCCGTCCCTACCCTGGGAAGGTGTGACGACGGCACAGAGGTTGACCTTTTGAGCGTGGGCTCAAGGGATGGGGTTACTGCCAAGCCCGGGCTCCTCCCCCTTGTAGTGAATTTACATATGCCATTTGCATATGATAACAATAAAACTCGCTGCAGCCAGTTGTACCACCAACAGTTGTGTTGTGTCATTTTTGGGGGGTCAGGGACTTTGGGTCTTGCCGGGTGAAGGATATGGACACAGTTACCACGGTATTACCTGCCATTATCTCACTCTCTCCTTTGTTATCTCTTCTTTTAAATGTATTTATTGATCTCCACATATAGTGAAGGTGATCACATTTAAAGTAGATTATATAGTGAAGATGCTTCCCCAGTAAATTATCCAATCAAAATGCTGAAATTTAAGGTAGACTGTGAGGAAAGGTGCTTACACTCAAAGCCAGTTCTAGTGCCGGTGCTCAATCTTACAGTACAGTCACTGATGATTATATATCAAAGTTGCTTATATCAATGGGAAATTAAAGAGTAGATTTCCATTCACTGCACATTTCATAACAAATGCACTTTCATTTAGTACGGTTGTATTCACTTTCCTTACATTATGGGTTTGCTTACTATAGATTGCATAGAGGTTACTTATATTATATAAATATAGGACAAGTAATCACTTACCAATAGCAATGAATTTGCAGAGAGGATAACATGCTTAATATTTTGTTTTTGTAGCTCTTATGAGGAATGCCAAAATCTTCTTACAGAAATGAAATAATGGTGTGCTCTTATACTATTATATCTCAGCATTTGTTAGATCTACCTGCAGTAACTGTCTTTCTTCTGAGCAGGAATCAGTTCCAGAGATAAAGAAGTAGAGAAATCCTGGGGATGAATGTGGAATAAACAAAACATTGAACCAACCTGTAACTGGGATATTTATCTGAGTCTGTATGTTTATCCAACAGGAAAAAGTTAAAATGACGTGTATCCAGAAAAAGGTCTTACGGTCTAAAAACCGGAAAGTCCAAGCTAGATCAGCAAGACCCTTGTCAATTAGTACTTTTGCCAAAAATGGGCTGTAGCCATGCATATTGTGTGTGTAAAGATTATGATTATCACGTCTAAGGATATCAGTGTATGTTTATTGAGTTGTAAGTGTGCAACAATGAACGTCATGTCCACATAGTGACCTGCACAGGAAACGTGGAGCTATGTTGTTCATAGGATATCAATAGACAGTATATAGATAAATATTTAAACATATACATGTGTTTGTGTAATATATATATATATATATATATATATATATATATATATATATACATACATAGAAAGATAATCAATCTTACCACATAGCAATGAGGTTCCAAGTAGCATGAGCAGAGTGCCTCGATGTGCAGTTATTTTCCTAGAACAGAAAAAAATAATTAAAACAAGTCATCCAGCTGGTTCCTGTAACTCAGACCTTGCACTGGCAAAATGTCCCCATTATTATATTACTCCTGGATCCTGTGTCAGAGCTGAACCATCTAAACCATTCTTCTCAACCTATATCTGTCACAAACATTCCAGAAAAGTAGTCATCTCTCCAGTATGGTGTACAATACATCACATATAATAGTTGTCAAACATGAGTTGTCGTCACGCTTGCGAGCGCTGAGGAATAGAAGCCTTCCAAGCTCGGTTATCGCCCTGCGAGCCTCGCAAAGCAAGGCGAGCAGTTGAGGCATTGAAACACTTGGGACTTCGACTGAAATGAGTGCCGAAGGCGCTCCTGAGAGCCTCGCTAAGCGAGCTGAGCCATTGAGGCATTGAAACACGCGGGACTTAGGCAAAATGAGCGCCAAAGGCGCTCCTGCAAGCCTTGTGAAGGGAGTAGTTGAGGCACTGAAGCACGCAGGACTTAGCCTGCAAGCAGTTAACAAACGCGGGACTTACTTAGGCTGCAAGCAGTTAAGGAACGCGTGACTTAGAAAAGAAAGTTAGACCTCGGAAAGTTATCCAGGAACGACCTTGGAATCTCGGGGGCAAAAAAAAAAACTAATTTAACGGGGGGATCACATTGAGCGCCGAAGGTCCTCAGAGGAGCAAAAGCCTTACATTCTGTGGCAAACAGCATTCCCATGGTTTCAAATGTTATTGCCCCATCATTTTTAACGGGCAAGTTGCTTATATATTCATAATGATAATACAGAGTATTAGAAGAAAATATACATATAGGAGCAAGATTAAATAAGATTTAGTTTGACAAGCTCTAGAGTGGTAGACTCAAAGCCTTATATATGAAATCAATTCATGAATAAGCAAGACTGGCCTTCAATAACTTGTCTTCTCAAGTGGAAGATATAGTAACCAAATGAGCTCAGTGGAAAGCATGCTAAGTTAAAACTATGCATAGATTAAGAAAGTATAATTAAAACAAAAAGAAATTAGACTAATGATATGTTTGTTTTACTAAACATTCATTGGCAATTGGCCATTGAGCCTAGAACGTTACAGGTAATTTTCCAGGTTTTGGTTAAAAAGCAGGTTTGTGGCTTAAAATGTAATTTACTACTCCCCGGCCTGCTGTCACACCGTCAGGCTTCATACCCTAGGAAGAAGGAGGGGGGGGGGGGGGGATGATGACTTTACAACTAAAACAAAACAAAAAGAGTAGAGGTGCTCATCTGAGAACGAAGAATACCTCAGTGGGTATTTTCTATAGGTCTGGTTACCTACTCAGAGAGCAGCCTCTTTTATCTCACTTGTGCCCTTCACAGGGAGAAATACCCTGTAGTATATCAGTCTGGTCTCACTCAGAAGAGTGATCCAGCCCCGAAATACCAGGCAATTCTACCCTGAACAGGAGAAACAGCAAACCACAGACGCGTTTCAGCCTTTATGGGCCTCATGCTCACTGTGCCTTAGGGAGTTCAGCTGCACCTCACTGACCAGGCCCAAAAAAGGCCGAAAACCAATGAAGGCGGTACATCTAGGGTTTGCTGTTTCTCCTGTTCAGGGTAGAATTGCCTGGTATTTAGGGGCTGGTCCCTCCAGCGAGTGGGGCCAGACTGATATACTACAAGATATTTCTCCCTGTGAAGGGCCCAAGTGGCTAAAAGAGGTTGCTCTCAGAGTGGGTTATCATGTCCATGTCCTATTAAGGTTAGTTCGTTCTCTGATTGAGTGCCTCTCACTTTGTTTTTTGATTTTTGACTTTACAATTACCAGCAGGGATTCAATATAGAAGTACTTTTGCCAAAAATGGGCTTTAGCCATGCATATTGTGTGTGTAAAGATTATGACTATCAAGTGTAAGGATATCAGTGTGTGTTTATTGAGTTGCATGGTAGAATTGGTGAGACCCATTTCTTAATATGCCACTCTCTTAAACAGATTATTCATGCTCCTTGTAGACCAAAGCCAGGGAGAGATCGAGCCTAGCCTCTCTCATTGAGCAGACTGCTTTTTTACACTAATATTTTTTAAGCAAAAGTCCACTTACGTTTTTAACACCAGCAAGGATACAACCACAATTGTGAGCAGAAGACTGAAAATACCCTTGCCTTGAGCAAACACCAAACCTGGAGAGAAAAAAGCACTGGTTCAGCGGTCATGGAAATGTCATATTGTTCTGGTGTCTAGTGTCTACATCTTAGTACTGTATCTGGAAAGCTGGAAGTGTCTAGTGTTGGTGGAAGAGTCTCATTGTGTTGGTGATAAGTGTTTGCATCCTAGCGTATTGGTGGCTTGGAGTGGCTCATTGCATTGGTGTTTAACATCTATCTCCTAGCACAGCATTTTGAAAGTCTCATTGTGCCAGGATTTAGCATCTATGTCCTGATATATTGAGTATTGGGAATGTGCAGTTGTTCCAGTGTTTAGTGTCAACATCCTGGTATCCCATTTGCTGGAACTGTCTTGTAGTCCTGATGTTTAGTTCTACAGCAGTGGTTGGCTTACTCAGTTGTATTCATTTCAATTGAGCCACCTGGATCCAGAGAGATATTGAAACCCTGGATTGATGGCGGCCCTTTAGGACTGGGTTGCCATCCACTGGTCTACACCCTGGTATTTTAGGTGCTGGAAGTGTATTGTGTTGGTGTTGAGTGCCTATATATTCATCCTGGCATCTTGAGTGCTAGAGGTGCCCCAATATATTGTTACTTTTATGTACACTTGAGTGGAAACCCCCAATATATTGATACATTTATTTGACATATGGAAGCCCCAGTAGATTGGCACTAAATCATAAAAAAAGGGACCTATCCTGTTATGGTCACGCACGGGAAGTGTGCCACCGACGTCTCGATGTAGCTGTCTCTAAGTGGCCGGTAAGTGGTTAGGGTTTTTTCGGGTTAGGGGCTTAGGGTTAGAGGGTTAGGAAGTTACTTTTAGGGGGTTAGAGTTAGGCTAAGAGGGCTAGGGGGTTAGGGCCGGAAAGGGGTGTAGGGGGTAGGGGCTTAGGTTTAGGGCCGGTAAGTGGTGAAGGGGGTTAGGGCCGACAAGGAGTATAGGGGGTTAGGGTTAGAATTACGGGGTTGGTTTAGGTTAGGGCCTGCAATGGGTCTAGGGGTTAGGGGCTGAGGGTTAGGGGCTTAGGGAGTACATCGGGATGCGAGTGCGCCCGGCACCAGGAGGCTTCCCGTGCCGTGTGTGCACATAACAGGATAGATCCAAAAAAAGTTTTGTGATGCTGGCCTTACCTACGGATTCATTTTTCGTGGTAATATCTGAGCTGTTCACCAGGTGGGACTTTGTTAGCCTCTCTTCTACAAAAAACATATAGTGCAACAGGGCATCATTACAATGTTCTAAAACTGTACAAATCAATACAAACAACAACACTTCAGCCCAGAAACATGGTAATAAGGTACAATACCATAAGGCATTGCAACATTAGCAAACACTACACAGCTATACATTACAATTACAATAAAATACAACATCACATTGCAGCAAAAAATGTAATTCATTACATTATATTTACATTGTTACAGTAATTGAGGTTTAAAAAGAACATTAAGCCCATCAAGTTAAATTTTGTAGATCTCCTCTGATCTTTTGTAATATGTAGAATATTTCTTAATTGATAACTGATCCAGAGGAAGCAAAAAACATTGAAACTTATGCCAATTGTCTCATAAGGGCATCAAAAATGAAAATGCCTCCTTGAACCAGATACTGGAGATCGGATTCCTCCCTGGATCAATACTCCCTCTCTAATTATCCAGGATAACCCTGAATGCACTTTTTATTCAAAAAAATATCCAATCCCTTTTTAAAGTTACTTTAATGCATTACGATACAATAAACATTCTACTTACATACATTGCAATGCAACACAACAGTAAACTGCAATAAAATAAAATGTTACTATAGACTGCAAATCAATAGAACCTTGCCACTTCACCTCCTAGTAATGCTTATGGGTCACACAAGTGGCAATATTGGTTAAGAGCCATTTAAAAAACAGGGACTGCAGCTTCATTCAGAAAATAAGAGGAATTCAATGGTTCCCAGGACAGTTAGCTCAAGTGGTTCTGGTTCCTATCGATTAACCTATTGCCAACAGTTATTAAAAAAGCACCATTCAGGTGTATTATACCATTTATGGCTAGCAGATGGCGTTATCTGCAATAGGACAATCTGTTCTCACATGTTTTACTTTTCCTTGACCAGCAGAAGTTGTCCCTTACCAAGAAAAAGACTGGTTTCCGCATATGGACACACTATAATATAGTGTAGTATGTGCCACTGAAAGTTGCCACTGAAAGTTACCACTGCCTCCTCTTCACTTCCTTTCAGTAGTCACACTCCTCCAGACATTATCTACGCTATAAAAAGGCCTACCTAATCTCATGGATCTCACCTTCTCATCCTATCCCATCTTGGATCTAGTGGACCTTTTTAAGGTCTCTCAGACATATGAGATTAGCTCAGATTAGGTCCGACAACAGCTTGGGGGTGTTCTCACACCTAACCTGACATTGCCACCCCTCCACTTTGTTATGCAGACATGCCTACCTACTTGCATGAACCCCTCCAGGAAACCTTCATCCTCATTACACTTATTGCAATCAGATGTCCAGATTTTTTTCCACAACCAGGTCTACTCAGCAGTGTGGCCCTTATAGGTCTTCACAAAGGTCCATTAACAACCTCCACTCACCTGCTGCCTCTTACCTCTTCATCTGAGCTTACTTCTACATCCTCCAGTATTGCCCAGCAGCCTCATCCTACTCTGTCTCCCCCTGCCAAGTCGGCAGAGGTAATGAGGCAATGAAGTGTGGTGATATTACGTGTGTGCCACTCCAAGATGGTCACCATCAGTGCCACCTCATATATTCAAGGCTCTGTAGAAAGGAAAGAAGCTGCAGGAGGACCACTGACCACCAAGGTTGGTGGGCCTACATTACAGGATGAGTGTGGACAAACCCTGACTCATTGGAGTCCATAATATGGGGGATCTCTTCATCCCTTCATGCTTCTATTTTGCCTGTAGCTGATCCACAAGCTCATCCACTTCAATTATCCAGTCACCATAACGTTCCTTTGAATGCTATTCTAGTGCTGCCTCTGTTGCTTCTGTTCTTCCTATATTATCTCCTGCAAACCTAGGAGACCCACAGCTATTCTAGTGGTGATAGCAGAGCCCCTCATGGGTCCAGTCACATCCAGATACCATGGTTCCGCTGCCGCTAATAGTCCCCAAGTTATCCAGATCTGGTAGGTCTAGATTCTCTTCTACTATATGCCAAAGGAAACATATAAGTACTAATAAAACGTAAGCTTCTTTCCATGACTGAGAACATGAGTTGCTGTCAGTTTTTTTACTTGAAGGTGCCTATGAAAGGTGCATATGGCAGAAGGAGAAACTGTACCTGTTCCACTGCCATCCACTTCTTCTGCTGGTACGTTGTTGATACTCGTGGTAATTATTTTTCTGGGCTTCCGCTTCTTCCAGCAATTTTGTATGGATGAATCTACTTGGGTTGTTGGGTGAAGGGTAACAGATTCTTTAGCAGGTGTTGGAGGGCTTCAGATGTTTCTGGCAACAATTAACTAGCCAGGCATTTATGCCAAATATTGGAACACATAGAATGGAAAGGTTCAGCACTTAGCCTTATTGAACAACCCAATCCAACCCTGGAGTGGGTTAAATCTACCCCTGACACTATCACACTACTCAGAGGTGAAAGAGGATCCCACACTAGACAATATCAAAATAACAGGGAATGTATGTTAAAAGCAGTATAGGAAGATTCCCAAAACATTTTAGAATTGGTTACAAGTCTTTGAAATTATGGCTAACGCAATTAGGGAAACAAATCCAAACTGATCTTTTCCTTCCCAAATCCTTCCCAAATCCATACATCTCCTGGCTCCTTCTGACTCAACCTGCCTCCTGCAACTATCCCTTTAAGAAGAAAGGTCTCCATACATCTCCTGGCTACTTCTGACTCACTCTATCCCCTGTAACCATCCCTTTAAGAATTACCAACATGCCTATTTTGTTATACTTTTTTGGATTCTGAGTATTCTGGGGAGGTGAAACTGCTGCTACAGGCTTTTCATTTGACTTGCTGATGCTGGGGGGTAATGGGGGCTAACAAACCCAGCTGAGCACAATAAGCTGTTAGCTTTGCAGATTCTTTCTCTCGCCTCTCTCACCTCTCTCTCCCCTGTTTCTCTCGCATTTTCGAGCAGCGTCCATGCTGTGGCACCACACAAACATTTAATTGGATGCAACTGGCAAATGGCATTGCACAATCATTAGGTGGCTAACAAACAGGTTAAAAGCCTTACTTGCATTCTGTGTTTCTACAGGCTACTGGTTACCTACGTAGGCAACTCTGAGTGTGTGGAAATCAAGATTTAAATTCTTGTCCCTTATTGTGACAACAGAAATGTTATTTTCTTCTCTGACAGCCTGGGGCTGGTCCAGGTGATTCATTTGCAATCTGCATAATCTCTTCCAGTTGTTAGACTCCTTTGGCATCCCATGCTCCGCAGCCCCAATCTTAACCTTTTGGTTTAGGGTTAAGCTTGTCCCTGGAGTTAGCAACAGCATTGACTATTCCTTGTCTCGTCTGCAGTTTTAGCACCGGGAGTGACAGAGAAGGGTCTTTCTATTCCCTCTCTTTTTTCTGATATCGCCTCCTGGAAATATCCAGGTTGATTCCTAACTCGCAGGCCCCCATCCAAGTGACTGGCTTGCCAGTGATTATGGCAAGATTGGTAGTAGCCATCAAAAAGATACCACATACATGCATAGTCTGATCAGAGATGGTTATGAAAAAATAGGCAATGTTTCTTTGTCACACAATTTTTGAGTCAGCAGACTATGATTGCATGTTTCTTCACAATGATGTGCACACCTAGATCCCATGGGACTGAGTTTATTTCGTATGCACAAAGGTGTGATGCCTGTATTGAGTTTAGGAGTGGGGAGTGAATCACATCCTGTGTCATGTCGTTTGCATGTGGCGGGCGTTTAGCGGTCAGGTGCCCAGTTAGGGAGGACAACAGGGTCACTTGGGTTACACTATGGTTAAGTGCTGCCACTTGGTGGGCTAAACCCAGTCCCTTTTTCTGGTTACTGGGTGAAGTGAGATCTCTCTCCGGTCAGTTACTACTGGGAATATTGAAGTTTGTTGATAGTGCAATATTAATATTTTTTACTTTATACTAGCTTGTCCAGACTTGCCATGGCTTTCCTCCCAAGAAGCAAACATCTTTAAATTTCATAGCTGCATTTACCATCTGCAGAGATCTTGGAGCCCAGGAAAATAAAACCTGTCACTGCCTCCACTTCTTCCCCATCTATTTGCCAGGAGCTAAAATTGCTGTTTGACATGATCTTCATTTTTTTTAATGTTAAGCAGAGGGCCAGCTTTTACACTCTCATATTTCATCCCCCTTAATAGACCCTGTAGCGGAACCCATCACTGTTTTAAACTGTTTTATGATTATTATGGTTAAAATATGATCCTACTATATGTATGTTGGTTGATGTTCTACAGAATATATTGGCTCAGAATATTAGCCAGACTTTTGCAGACCTAGGCTAATAGATAATCCTGTTACAGAGATTCAAGAGATAAGAAAGTTGTAAAGGATCCTTGCATTTTCCAAAGTGTTTTCATTCTCTGATAAGAACAAAGAAGTGTAATTGAATCAATGTCTGATTGTATCAAAGTTGCCAGGGAGGTGTGACCCCCTATTGTTCTCTTTATGTGTATTGTGTGTAGCCAAATATGGGCATGTGGATTGCCTGTGGCCAAAGAGATGTATATATATTTCTGCAATAACAAAATAAAGTCAGTATTCATTTGACTCCCAAATTGTGTGTCGTCCAATATGGGAGGTCGGGAATGGTGAAACTGTAGTGCCTCTTGGGTATTTTATCGTATACCAGCGGAGATTTTGGACTGCGTGTTCCTGCTCCGTTACAGACCCTTTAGTTCCTCCTCACTTTCAGCCAACAGAGTCTGTGTATCTGAGACTTCTGATATTACCTCCAGTAATAATAATTTCCGGCTTTGGATTTGTCAAACCAGTTTTACAAATAATGTATTTCTTGTATAAGTAGAATAAATAATGTGACAATATACAATCTTGTCGCACACCTTTCCGGATCTTGGCCCATTCTGTTGTCCCATATTCGGTTCTGACTGTCTTCTCAGGAGGAGGATGAGATGATCTGGTCCTCCCATCTCTTAAAGAACATGCCACATTTTTGTTGTGATCCACAGAGTCAAAGACTTAGGAATAGTCTATGAAGCAGAGGTAAATGTTTTTTGATTTTCACATAATTGCCCCCTTCTGATGCGATGCACAGTAGCTCATAAGGACACTAATTTTAGTAGTACAATTTTAATCTAATGTTCATCCCTTTATAAACTGAGGTCACCAAGAGACATATGGATCAGTTATTTTTCTGAAAACATATTCACATATGTAAAGCAAAACATATTTTGACGTAGAAAACAGAGTTGTTAATTGTTCAGTTATTGTACAGATAATATCAAGCTGCTTGAAACCTGGCAAATGGGATTAACAGAAAACAGAACATTATTCCGTCGCAGAAATGTGTGTGCGTGAGCTTAGGCCCACAAGGCCCAGGCCTAGGGCAGCACATATTCGAAGTTGCTGATGAAATGCCATGTAATATGCCCAGACTTTTCCATATGCAGAGAATATTCTGTTGTAAGCACACCTGGCATGTTCTCCTTTACATAGACACATATACACTTATGATTTTATATATTGGTGTGTAATAAACATATTATTGCGATATAGCAAGAGGAAGCGTAGTAATTGCGGCATTGGGGGTACACAGATGGACCTAGGGCAGCATAAAATCTAAATATGACTCTGGTTACAGGAGAAAGCTGCCACTGCAGCATGGGACCAACTGTTGCCCTGCATGGAAACATAGATGATGGGTAATTTAATAAATTAATAGACTACCTATCAATATAATGATCATATATATAACTTAATCATCATTGATCGATATTGTATACCCAGTCCAAAATGCAATGTATAAATGTACAGTACCTCTCAAATGCAACACATTCGACCTATTAGATGTACATTTGTAACATTTTTTCTTGTAAAAATAAAGTGTTCCATAGGAACGCAAATAGGTTTTTGAATTAATTTGCCATTTTAGCCAAATCTGTTATGGTTAAAACAGCAGTCATTTGTTTCCTAGCCTTTAATCAATTTTACTGCAACTTCAATATTCCTTCCTACACCAGTCTTCCATTGTGACACTGTTTAAAACATCTCCAGAAAATTCAAATAAAGTACATCAAGTGAAGTGTAGGTTCCCCTGTTTCTCCTTTATTCTAAGCTACATTGTCTCAGTGACAATAAAGACCCCAGACCAGCAAACTCCTCTATTTATACGCCCAGCCTCACCTCTTTTTCTCATTATGATATTCTGTTCGGCACTAGACTGTTCTGAGCTAGTGTGAATGGTGTTCTGGAGGAGTGGGACCTCATCCTGAGAATCTGCTGCCTTCTTGATTCTGGAACTTCTGAAAAAGTAGCACAAGTGTAAGACCAGAGAAGAGGTTATTTCTGATAAATGCACCAATATTCACTGGAACATATATTGGACTAATACACAATTACACACTGATATACACAGCAAAACACACGTTGACACACAGATACACACTGATAAACAAAGACACATATGCACACGCTGATGCAAGTATGTTCAAACACTGACTGGGAGCATGCAAAAGAGAACTTGTTTCTTGGCTATTAATAAGAAAACTCACCAGGAGAGCTTTCTTGTTCTCTGCAAGATAACTCACCTAGGGGGTGTTCAGAAATAGAACGTACAAGGAGGCGATGAACAACTCACCAAAGTAGATATAGATAACTGGAGGCTATTAGCAAGACACGTCATCTGTGATCTACTGGCAAGTTATTACTTGTTACAGGGCCACAAACAAGTAGTGACAGCAAAAGCATTTCGGCAAGAGGACTAGCCAGTGAGCTACTGTACAGATGATTCAGCCAGGGGCTACTAGCAAGAAGATTCACCAAAGGAACTGTCATGGATCATCTTTCAAATTCCACCCCTGTTATTGTGCTCACCATTTATCATTTGAACTCCCAGAAGAGATCTAAAAAGGTTGAACTTAATGGACTAAAAGTCTTTATTCAACCTCAATTACTACTATGTAACTATGTAACTGTGTAAAAGAGTGATAACAAAGTTATACAAAAAGTCTGCTTGCCGTACAAATTAGGACAACTAGCAGTTTAAAAGCCAGGCAAAACAGGGACCATAGTGATCTGAAAACTGAAGAAGCTGTGAACACCAAAAATGTGAACAAAATACAACTGGCGATCCACCATCATTCATAAACTTGCAGGAAGACTATTCCAATGTTCTTCTGCTGACTACCATGAATCCCCGGGTCAGTTAGTATTGACATGTTACTAATTCCATTGAGTTAATCTAGATCCCCTATTTCAACGTGCTCTATCTGTATATTAAGTCACCACTGCCTAATTAGAATGGCGTATGGGTGAGGACAAATGACTCTGATGTTGGAACACCTTGGCTGGGGCCATACATAGGAAAATAGCCATCAAGGTCAAGGCCAGGTAATTCATCCTAAGGGTAACTGAAAATGTGACGTCCGCCTCTTACACACCTTTTCCAATCTGCACATATAACACACGCACTAATCCAGTACTATGAGGGGAACAGTGGCAACCAAACAGGGGCTCTATGGCTTCTATTCTCTTAGGGATGATCCAATAGTCACATAAGTGTGGCTACCAGTCAGATTTGTAGGCATTCCAACCCATTTACATTTTCAGCAAGTGCTTACATAATGGTGAGTTCTGATTTCACAAACTCACCGATCTTTTGGCCTGTCATTGGTAGGAATTTAAACCCGGCATGTAGAAGAGTGGGTTTGCTGTCTTTTACTCCACCCACCTTGTGTTCTTAACCTATATAAAAACTTCCCAGTTTCTGTCAATAAAGTGTTCTTGATATTAGGAAACTCGTTTCAGGATATTTTCCTTATTAAAAGGGGAAGGTTATTGCCTTTATGGGAAGGAAATGAGCCTGCATCCACCTAGATCTACCCACATCCAGCAGCAGGAATCCACTGTGCCTGCCAAGGTGCAGAAAGATCCCTCAAGATCAGAAACTGAAGTGTAACTAACACTTAAACTGGTCCAGAATTGGTGGCAGAAGTGAGATCAGCAATGAACACAAGGTTGCATGGCATCAGATAAATTCACCACCAGACCAGAAAAACATATGGCAGATTACAGGGATCTCTCCGTGTTGGAGCTGAGGGAAATGGCCAAGTTATGAGGGCTGGATGTTTTTTTTTTTTATTTTTTTTTTTATTTATTGGTATCAAAAGTAGACAATTACAATATAAATATATAAAACAGAATACACAGCAAAAAAAAAAAAAAAATGACAAAAGAAAAAGACAAGACATACATTTACAATACATATTGTGGACTTATACCAGAAATTATAATTTCTGGGAGCTAAGTCCCAGAGATATTAAAACTTAGATCATAACCGAGAAAGATCTTTATTTTGATCCCAAATTTTCCATTTATAACGTTTTATTTTTATAAGACCTTGCTCTTGAAGAGATTTTTCGAGATTTCTGTTTCTATCTACCATATATGTGATTTCACCCCAAGAGGGAACGGAAGACTGACCCCATCTCCTTGCTATCAACAGTTTAGATGCCATGAATATCTGAAGTAAAAATGCAATTACGTCCAGAGCAAGCTGATTCGAAAAAATGTGAAATAAAACATTTTCTACAGAAAAGGAAATGGTAATGCCCAAAATATTCCTAATATGCCCAAAACAAGTTTCCCAAAATTGTTGAATTATCGGGCAACTCCACCATATATGGGCATGTGAACCCACCAAACCACAGTTCCTCCAACAAAACTTCAGATTATCTTTTTTAGTAATCTGAGCCATTTTTGTTGGAACATAATACCATTGAGTACTTAATTTAAAGTGTAGCTCTCTGTATGATGTATTTTTAATTATTTGATCTGTGAGAATAAATTAATCGGACCATTCTTCTTCTGACCAAGAGAGATTAAAAGAATGTTGCCAAATTTTAGATTTGTTAAAAGGGCATTTCTCCATTTCCTCCCGCAAGATGTTATAACAATTAGATATTAAGTGCTTTCTATCTTCTAGAATCATTAGTTTTTCAAAAGAAGTTAAAGATCTAACTTTAAAACTAGAATAGATTGAATCTCTGAATGCAGCCAGAAGTCTATTATATTCAAGCCAACTTTTATGAGGAAGCCCAAATTTTTCCTTCAAGTCTTCAAAAGAAGCCCAAGAGTTGCCAATATATAAGTCTCTCAAACAACAAATGCCAAATGCTCTCCATCCACCCAAAAATGATAAGTTCAATTCTCTCTCTAATAATAAAATCGGAAGGATAGTGCTAGGAAAAGGCATTAATTGAGATCTCAATTTATGTTTATCCCAAAATTCAAGTATTTCACAAACAATATCAGAATCATCTAAAAAGAGTTCTTTTTTTAACTCCTTCCTAAACATCAACCAGCCTAAAGAATCCTTAACTACTGAACATCTTTCAACCTGCAGCCAACCTGCTACTTTCAAACTTTCTATACATTTGACTGCATGTGAAAACATTGTAGCATCATGATAGGTCTGAATCATTGGGTATGCTAGTCCCCCTTTCCTAAATGTTCTGGAAATTATAACTTTCTTTATTCTGTTGTTTTTTCCCTGAAATATAAATTTGTCTATTATTTGTTGAAAATGTACTATAAAAGTTTTGGATAAAGGTATAGGAATAGATCTAAATATTTTTGTAAGTTTATTTAATAGCTCCTTATAGTTGTTTTTAATTATTAACTGGATAGAATTATAAAATATGATTCCCATATGAGTTATGGTATTAGAATGCCAATTATACTGGTAGATGGATTTCAAGTAATCTTTTTCCGGACTGGCTAAATTAAGAGCCAAAACCTGTGACTTGGAGATATTAATTTTATAGTTAGAGGCTTTAGAATATTTATCTATTATTACATGCAAAGTTTTCAAACAGTCAATGGGGTTAGACACAAACACAACCGCATCATCGGCATACAGCATTATTTTATGCTGTATCCCACCAACTGTAATTCCATGAATAGAGGGGTTATCTCTTATAGAAACCGCCATGGGCTCCATTATCAATGCAAAGATTATCGGAGAAAGGGGACACCCCTGTCTCGTTCCATTAGTAACTGCAAATCTCTGCGTTTTAAACCCATTTCCAATGACCGAAGCGGATGGGGAAGAGTATAATGCTCCAATGGACTTAGACCCAAAAGAGCCAAGGCCATATTTCTGGAGTACACACCTGATAAAATCCCATCTGACCCGGTCAAAGGCCTTCTCTGCGTCCATTGATAGAAACACTGTTGGGAGAAGTTTGTGTTTAGAATATGAAATCAAATCCAACATGCGTCTGGTGTTGTCAGAGCCCAAACGTCCCCGTACAAATCCAGTTTGATCTATTGATACAAGTTTGTGAATAACCTCACTCAATCTATCCGCCAGCATTTTAGTATAAATTTTTACATCAACGTTCAAAAGTGAAATGGGGCGGAAGTCTTTACATTCCAATATACCTGTGTCTTTTTTTGGTATAGTGATAATCAGAGCCTCTGACATTTCTGAAGGAATATGTCCCTTTCTTTTAATCTCATTGAAAGGATTTTTTAAATGGGGGACTAGGGTTGTTACCAAAGACCTATAGTAATGATTTCCAAAACCATCTGGGCCTGGGGCCGTACCCAACTTCAATTTAGAAATAACGTCACAAATCTCTTTTTCAGAAAAATCATTATTTAGTGTTAAAACTTCCTCTGGTGAAACTTGCGGCAAATCTATTTCATTCAAAAAATGTTGAATGACCTCCAGAGATGGCTTCTGAAAAGAAGGATCCAATTCCAAATTATATAACCTAGAATAATACTGTTCAAATGCTTCTGCTATCTGGACTGGGTTATTAAGATAGGTTCCATTGTGATAAATATAATCAACCCTTTTTTTAGTAGCATGAGATCTAAGTTTATTTGCTAAGATTTTACTTGGTTTTCTCCCATAATGGTAAAATTTTTTTTGTAAAAGCCATATAGACTTATCAGTTCTCATCTGATTAATGGATTTAATCTGTAATTTGATTTTTTTAATCAACATCGAGTTAGAAGCATTAGGATTAATTGTATTTCTTAGTTCCAGATTATATAATTGGATATATAATTCTCTCAAAGGAGTTCCTCTTTCTCTTTTCCTTTGACTTTGCAATTTAATCAGGATCCCTCTTATAAAAGCCTTATGTGTGTTCCAAAGTGTAATGTTAGATTCTACTGAAGCCGAGTTTACTTGATAAAAGAAATCAATTTCTTTTTTAAGATAATCCCGACTTGTCTCTGAATCAATGAGTGAGGAATCAAGTCTCCAAGATTTGGAGTTAATGGAAGAATTTTTCGAAAACAATTCCAAGTTAACTAGAGCATGATCCGACCACACTCTTGGCCCAATATCAACTCTCAAAGTTCTTTTAAGTGTATTGATATCAACAAAAAAATAATCTAACCTAGAATATGTATGATGTCTTGGAGAAAAACAAGTAAAATCCTTTTCATTGGTGTGCAGTACTCTCCAAACATCAATTAAATGATATTTTGTCATCAGAGAAATAAACTGTTTTGACAACCTTATAACTGATGAGTCTGGAGGTGAACGATTTTCAGATTTTCTATCTTTAGTTGGGTCTGAGAGCATATTGAAGTCTCCACAAACGATAAGAGATCCCTGTATCAGTTTATTAAACTTTTTTAAGATTTTACTAAGAAATTTAATTTGGGATCTATTCGGCACATATACATTCAATATTGAGTATTTTTGGTGGTTAATTGTGCCTATCCATTTTATATAACGACCCTCCTGATCTATTTCCACAAATTCCTCTGTGACCATAAGTTTGTTACTAAAAAAAATTGAGGTACCCCTTGCCTTTTTCTTATACATTGAATTGCATGCGACTTTATAATGTGTATTAAAAAATCTAATTGGAGCTCCCTGCCAATGAGTCTCCTGCAAGCAGATTATATCTGCTTTTTGCTGCAGAAAGCTCTTTAGAAAAAAACTGCGTTTAGCTGGATGATTCAGTCCCTGAACGTTTTGCGTTACTATCTTTAATGACATGCTGTTAGTATCACAGTAGAAATGATGGTCAGTCCCCGTTCCCCTGGAATAAATGTAATTCCAGTCCACAAATACAAATATACACCAATACATAAACCAAACATAAAACATTCATCCCTCCTCAACTCATTGAGGCATATCGGGAGGCAGTCCTCCTTGAAGAGGAAGAGTCCCTCCTGTGATGCAACAATGTCAGATGAATACATCTGAAAGCCTTAGCCGAAGCTCTATTGTACCCTCTATCTGTTTTTTACTACTATCTTGGGTGTCCAAGCTTTAAATCCTACTCTAGATGTTTATATTATTCCCTTTAATTGGAGAGAATTTCAAACAGAACTCTGCCTTTAAATTCCCTACTCCAGTTGTGAACCCCTACTCTTATAGCAATCAACTACTGAATTGTATTTTGCTCACTAATTTATAAAAGTAAATTTTCTTAGTGTCATTATTAAATACTAATATATTTTTACCCATTATCTAGGTGAGTGTTTTCTTTATTGTTTCCCCCGTGTTAATAATAAAAAAAAGTGAAAATATATATTCACATCTAAAAAATTACCCAACAGCTAGTGAGTTTATATTTTACTCTTTAAATTTCCCGTAGTAAAACAGTAATTTAAAAATATTAATCAAAACATGGTGTATTTTCCCCATTATCTAAATTCATTAAAGTGTACCATCTATATGTTACTTCTAAATTAGCAGCAAAAAAATACCATTCAATTTTTTTCCCTTTTTTTTTTTTTTTCCCTTTTTCTATCAAAATAATACATATACACTACTCTTTACAAAAATTTTTTGATTGAAGACAATCTAATATTTATATTCCAATACATATTTAAATAACCGCTGTGAACCAACCTATAATTACTGACTTTTATTTAATTTTGTCAGAAAATTCTCCCCTTCCAAAGTGTCATTAATAATGTATCTGTGATTCTCATACCAAAAAATCAATTTTGGGGGATTTCCCCATCTATAGGAAATCTGTTTGTCTCTCAAAACTTTAGTCACAAATTGAAGTTTCTTACGTTGAAATAAAATTTCTCCTGTCAAATCTGGGAATATTTTAAGATTTTCATATGGACTCTCAAAACATTTTTTATTAAATGAAGCTTTTAGTATTGCTTCTCTATAGGACATATGATGCAGTTTTACAATTACATCCCTAGCAATTTCTTTGCCCATGTTAGGTGGAGGAGGAATTCGGTATAATCTCTCTATAGGCTTCTCGCTCTGGTGCTCCACTAAGCTTAACAGAAAGGCTTCCACAAATTGATGGAGGTCTTTAAAGGTAACAGACTCTGATATACCACGAATTCTAATATTATATCGTTTTTCAGCTTCCGCTAATCTGAGATTATGGCTCTTTAGCGTCTGGATCTCCTCTTTAAGTCCCGTTATCTCTCTCTTTAATTCATCATTATTCTTCAAAATAACCTCTTGAATCTGTTCTACATTTTCTGTTCTATCTGTTAATGTTTTTATATTCTTAGCATTATTTTTAATTTCGCCTATCAATTCTTCCCTGATGGATATCTGAAACTCCATTAAAAGAGCTGTCATAGTTTTCTTTAACGCTGAAGCTGTTAGAGGTTCTTCAGGAGTAGTCTCTCTCACAGATTCATCTCCTATAATAACCTCAGCTTCTATAGGAGTTTCAGAAAAGTCTAACGTGGACTGAGAGAGTGAATATGATTCTCTCTTACTGTCTATTCTCTTTATCTACAGGAGAGAGAAAATTATCTATAGATTTTGAGCTATTGTTTTGTAATGTTTTTTTAGAGCCTTTACCCCTAGGGGCTTGTTGTTCTTTAGACCTTTGCATAGATACCACAGGGCTATATCAAAAACCAAAGGAAAGAGAGAAGAGAAATGGGAGAATAGGAGTGTATAAAAAATTGTATACAGATAGTCCACTTTGTAACTTGCTCTTCTTTGCTGAACGGTTTTAAATACGAAACGGCATATATAATATATCTTGCTTGCAGAGTCGCTTTTCTCCCATCAAGTTCCCCCCAGCCTCATGAGACCGATGGGACATGTCACAATAGGTGTAACTTGGACAATGTTGGATAATAAGACCCAATGGGCCTATTTATATGGGCTAAAAAATTCCCATCTTATTCTTCAAAGCCCATCATATGGGGGACACTTCACAGCAGCTTTCTTATTTTCCTCCACTTCTATCATTCAAATTGACCCTCACATGCAGGTGTTATATTCTGGGAGTAATTGCAGCAGAAGCAATACAAACATGCACTCACCCTCTGCAACGTCAGACTTTCATAGCAACAGGGCATTGGCAGCGTTACCTGCTGCGGGATAGATTAACCTGAAGCCAGTCCCCACAATGGCAATAAGGGAGTAAACCCCCTCTCAGCGGCAAATGCTCACCAGCCCCCGGTGCCCAGTAGAATACATCAGCACGGCACACTGGCTTCCCTCACCTGGGGCATAACACAAGCTCACGTTCACCTTATGGTTTGAGGTCTCCTTTAACTGGCTCCTCTCATGAACCACCCCGGATATTCTCCTCACAGGCTCAGTCAGTTTCCACCAGCACTTTAGGCCGCTATGCCCCAGTAGTGTGGTTCAGATATCCATAAACTTTGTTTTTGACCCGGCCTCAGGCGGTCAGCCTCAAAGAGTTGTTGCGTCGGGGTTCAGGCCTATTAGGCCGTTGTATAGCATGTTTGATATACACAGCTTGGACAGCCTTAACGACACTCTAGCAGAGCTTCGGCGATGTTTGCCCGGCTAGTCCCACATACAGACTAACCCCTTCCTGGGCGTGGCCCCGCAATGACGCATTTCCACCCCTGATGACTGGATGTTGAAGGTCTGCGTACCCAAGTAGCTCTTGTAGTGAAAGTCCAGGAATCTGGCTGATGTGGGCAAGCAACTTTAAAGTCCAAAAGGGAATGCTTCTTTGGGGGGAAGTATTTCAGGGTTGGCATCCTTGCCCCCCTTGCCACATGGTAGGAACGAGGAATCTGAGAGACACTTTTAGGTGCATGGAGAATAATTGGAAATATTGAACATGGATATGGAATAGCAGAATGTTGCCACCCACTAGTCCCAGTGTCTTAAAGCTCTCATACCACAGGTTTAAGAAATTCAGGTAAGTCACATAAGATATTAATGTATATCTCCAGGTCTCTGACAAATAATGTACACTGCATCAAATAGATTGCCAGGACTGAGTCTATATACCAGGCAACCCGAGTAGCAAGGCTACCTGGCAGGAGCTGAAGCCCAGGATCACAGTACCCCAGCCACAGGTGTTTAGGTCACTAGGTCCCCCAAGAAAACATGAGCAACTGTACCCAAACAGCCCCAGTGTTATGGATGTAACCAACCAGGAGAGATTGCATTCAGGGTCAGAGGATTGCACTCTCCATGTTCCTGTTGCTCGTCCTATATACCATTTGGGCAAATGTTGGATTCAAACTCCATGGGTGAGGAGGAGAGGCATGTATATTAGAACTGCCAGGAGTAGGTTGTGAGAGTTTATAGCGTCACTGTGGCGACTGCAGTATAGATCACAACAGGGGTGCCTGACACAAGCAAATGCAGCCCATGATGATGGATGGGTAACAGAATATAAGAATACTGTTTTTTTTACTATTATACACCCAAACCTGATTAGTGCATCTAAGTGGATGTTGTTGCATGAGACTGACAAAAGTACTCCATACCTGTAGCCCTGTACAGATTGCTTGGGGTTCAAAGTAAAGCCCTAAAGATGTTGGGGTAATGAAGGGGTTCCCCAGATGTCCTATTGGGAACCGGTTTGGGGAGATGGAATGCCATAACATTACCTTTGTAACCTGGAGCCTAGAAGCCACCATGGCTAAAGTGGAATAGGGTCACCCTTATCAAGTACCTGATACAATATTGAGCAATGCCCCTAACCTGTCTGATACTTGCCCCTGTGCAGATCTGAAAAGTTTTAGGCAGGAGCAGTGAGTTCATTCTTTGCTAGTTGGGTGTCCAGGGTTGAGTGAGTTTCGGGGATGGGGGACTAATAAGGGCAGGTTTGTATGATTTACTATATAGGGTGATTGAACTGAAAGGTGATTGGCAATTCTGGAAGACCACCTGGCTTTCATAGGCCGAGAGATTAACTGGAAAATAATATTACTCCACTTTCTATTCCCCTAGGGAATAGTTACAGTTGGAAGTAGTATGGTTTTTGCAAGCTCAATTTCTTGTATGTATGGTTATCTGGTACAGGGTCTCAAGATAAGCAGAAAAGGGAACATTAACAAAGCTCACTGTAGGAAATTCTTACTTGGATAGAAATTGTTGATTCTATGTCTCAGAATAAAATACAAGATTTGTGGTTAAAGGGATGCTGTAATGCAGGCACATTATGAAATGTACCATAATCACAATAACCATAATCCGTCGGAATTAATATTGCTTGGAGAAATATCAACAACTTCAGCTGCGCAGATGATATCACTCTGATGGCTGTGAGGACGAACTAAAGGACCTATTAATGAGGGTGAAAGAAGAGTGTGCAAAAGCTGGCCTACTCCTGTCTCACATTCAGGGCATGGTCACTAGCTGCTTACATTATTTATTGTAGGTGAGGTTGAGTTGGAGACTACCTAGTGGTACCACAATGCCTGAAACTCCTACTCAGACACAATTTGCTTTGTGTAATGTTTACTTTGTCATAAGAACACATAAAGAAACAAGACCAACAGCCAGTAATCTTGCACCGAGGGAGGGAAATGAAATGAGCTAAGTGTCAAGCATGGATACCTACAGAGCACACAAAATAATTCAAGTAAATACACAGACATTTAGCCAAATGATATTCAAAGACTATTATTAACATGGAATATTACAATCATTCAAAGTGTGCCTGCTTTACAGTGTATCTTTAAACGTATTCCCCGGCATCCCAAAATTAAATGGCATTACTTAATTCAACCGGGAAGATAAGGTCTAAATCTGCTTTTCTGTTCATTTTGAATACGGAGTGTTAAGTGGTGTCTCTTGGTACTTAGTACACTGAGATATCCATATTATCTTCTTGTATTATTTATGGGTGTCATGAGACTACCCTGAACTACACAAGCAACTATGTTATTTGTGACCCTAGCACATGGGGTTGCTAATATCAATGGCTATTACAATGGATATGTCTGTTTTAAGGACTGTGACATGTTGTTTTTTATGTGTAATGTAACATTGGCCACAATAATGAATGTTGGGGGTACTATTTGATGTGCTGAAATAGATTATACTATATGATATTCTGATGTATTAGGACCCTGAATGGAATTCCAACCAACTGTCCCCCTAGTCTCCTATTTGTGATCAAAGCAGGGTGACTCTACACCCTCCCCCAATCTCCCATGTGTGATCAAAGCATAGTCGTACAGTCTGAAGTGACCTAACAAGATGCCCCTGCAGGCCCTGGTATATCTAGAAACCAGTGAGGGGGAGAGAGCCCTAGTAACAAGGTGGGGAGATCACAGTGAGAAACCAGGCCACTCATCCAGAGAGGGCGAAACACAAGGAAGGCTAGTGTGGGGTGGGGTAATGTACTTATTCAAAAACTATGTCTGTGAAGAAATAAAGTCAGTCTGTCTGGTACACTAATAAATGTCTTATGTCTATTTCTTGTATTATGTGCTATCCTAATAAAGGGATTAAGTCCCAGTTGGCAAAGACTGGGCTGAACTTGTAAGCCTGTTGTTCTGATTTTCCATGACTGATGGTTTTGAATTGGCATACTGGCCGCTGAGATGAACAGAAATCATCACAGGGTGTCCTGTAAGCGGAAAGCAGGAGGGTTATGGAGTGTACATGGTCCCTTCACCTCTGAGTGGTGACAATGGTTATTGCAGGGTCCCAAATTACAGAAACAGGGAGGGGAAGAGTGAGACTGCACCCAATACCTTACCTAAAGATTCACATCTTTATCTTATTTGGGGAATAGGTGAAAGCCACAAGTGTGCTGCCTGCTTAACCAAAAAATAACCCAAGTAATTATTACTGAAGTATTTGTGGATATTCATGTTTTATTTTAACAATAATCGATTGTACCATATAGTCCTGTGTAATTATTTTGTTCATATATGTGTGTGGGCTGCTTGATCAAAAATCATTCATAGAAAACCAGTCCATCTACATTTGGGAAATTATGACTGACAACAGGATTTTCTAAGTGGATATTCCTGTTTTATTTCAGAAAAAATATATATTTTATTAAAGTGTATAACTATTTCATTTATATATACCATGTACTTATACATAATAAATACAGTGGGGGAAAAAGTATTTGATCCCCTGCTGTTTTTGAATGTTTTTCCACTGACAAAGAAATGATCAGTCTATAATTTTAATGGTAGGTGTATTTTAACAGTGAGAGACAGAATAACAAAAAAAAAAAGAAAAAATCACCAAGAAATACACATGTCTAAAAAGTTATAAATTGATTTGCAGGTCAGTGAGGGGAATAAGTATTCGATCCCCTATAATTCAGCAAGATTTCTGGCTCCCAGGTGTCTTTTATACAGGTAACAAGCTGAGATCAAGAGCACTCTGAAAAGTGGGGGGCAGCCTTCACAAAGTGTTTTTCCCTGGTTGCCTAAAGGATTTTGGTCATTAAGATGGGCCCCTCAACCTCAGGAGAATTTAATCCACCAAGCAGGGCTATACGGGCGTGATATCTCCGAGACACCTCATCTCCCAAGTCGGGTTTGACTGTGTTCTTGTGATTCATATAGTGACAGAATTGTATTTGCTTCCTTACTTCTAGACCCCTCAATCCAGTGGGGTAAAAAAGTATTTGATCCCCTGCTGATTTTGAACGTTTGTCCACTGACAAAGAATTGATCAGTCTATAATTTTAATGGTAGGTGTATTTTAACAGTGAGAGACAGAATAACAAAAAAAAAAAAAAAGGCCCCCCCCCCCGCCCCAAAATGTAAAATGCATGTCAAAAAAGTTATAAATTGATTTGCAGGTCAGTGAGGGAAATAAGCATTTGATCCCCTATCAATCAGCTTAATCCCATAGAAAATCTGTGGAGGGAGCTGAAGGTTCGAGTTGCCAAACATCAGCCTCAAAGCCTTCATGACTGGCAGCCTTATTAAATTGCGATTCTGCAAATCTAAAGGGCTCTATATAAGCACATAGCATATTTTTTTTACAGACTTTTTTAGTTAGTGAAGACCTTGCTTTTGGATAGAAGTTCACTAACTAAAAACTTCTGTAAATAAAATATGGTATGTACTTAAATAGAGCCTTTTAGATTTGCCGAATTGCAATTTAATAAGGCTGTTGGAGAGGATCTACAAAGAGGAGTGGGAAAAAATCCCTCCTGAGATGTGTGCAAACCTGGTTGCCAACTACAAGAAACGTCTGACCTCTGTGATTGCCAACAGAAGTTTTGCCACCAAGTACTAAGTCGAAGGGGTCAAATACTTATTTCCCTCATTGATCTGCAAATCAATTTATAACTTTTTTACCATGTGTTTTTCTTGTTTTTTTATTTTTTTATTCTGTAAAATACATTTCTTTCTGATCATTTCTTTGTCAGTGGACAAATATTCAAAATCAGGGGATCAAATTGCCTTGATGATGTCATTGCCTTGATGTCATTGCCTTGATGATGTCAGTGTTACATTATGGACTTTGGTGCATAGAAGACCACTCATCATGTTTTTACAGTCCTTGCAGTTGAATCAGGTTCCAGGTCTGCCAGATTTGCCAGAATTAAATCCGGGGTCAGAGGGTTATGGCAGACTGGAGTATCTTTAAGACATGAAGAGATGAAGGCTGGCAGCAAGCTAACGAATATTCATTAGGCACACAACAGGTCTGCATTAGCAACAGGTTAGAGAGTACTAGGGTTCACAATACAAGGTCAAAATCCAAATAAGTAGCAAAATCCTTATACAAGGTACAGATGAAGAAACAACAATTATAGTTTCTGCGTTAAATCTAAAATTGACACATTGCTTGTGATTGATATGCCCTGTACTATTTTGACAATTCCACAGACTATGGCAGGGGTGGGATGAAATAATATGCGTCAACCATCCCCATCTGGGTCTCTTACCCCAATTTAACTGCCTGCTTCTCCACCTCAAGCCCACACTAACATTGTATTCATCCAACCCATTAATTTGTATGAATGATGTTACTAATCCGGTCCATATGCAGGTTGTTATTTGGAAATGTTCTCATGTTATGGTAAGGTTATCATATTTCCCATTCATGCTTTTGAAATATATTTACTGCCTCCAATCAGATGTAGCTGCAAAAGCTGTGGCTTCAATCTATATGCAGAAAATTAGATTTTTATAAAAAAAATAAATGCAGTTGCCCCGGCAGAGATTTTGGCTGTATACATTTGTTTTTTGTAAATAACTGTTTACGCTCTAGTATGTATTGTTATAGCACTGAAGTTGATCTACTAGGGAACTTGGTGATCCTTGACCGTACTGAGTGTGGAATATTTTGGGTATAAAGTGAATATCGATGTCATACTCAGTTAATGGTGCTGCACTAGTGTTTCATATACATACTGTAATCCTGGATTCTTCCTGGCCTGCTGTAATCCCACTGGACTGTGATACCCCTAGTGCACTGCTCTATCGTTCCTGATCTCATGACCTGAACTATCATAATCCTGCTGGACTTCCATATTCCCCTTTGAACTATCATAATCCTGCTGGACTTCCATATTCCCCTTTGAACTATCATAATCCTGCTGGACTTCCATATTCCCCATTGAACTATCATATTCCTGCTGGACTTCCATATTCCCCATTGAACTGTCATAATCCTACTGGACTTCCATATTCCCCATTGAACTATCATAATCCTGCTGGACTTCCATATTCCCCATTGAACTATCATAATCCTGCTGGACTTCCATATTCCCCATTGAACTGTAATTATCTTACTGGACTTCCATATTCCCCATTGAACTATCATAATCCAGCTGGACTTCCATATTCCCGATTGAACTAACATATTCCTGCTGGACTTCCATATTCCCCATTAAACTATCATAATCTTGCTGGACTTCCATATTCCCCATTGAACTATCATGATCCTGCTGGACTTCCATATCCCCATTGAACTATCATAATCCTGCTGGACTTCCATATTCCCAATTGAACTATCATAATCCTGCTGGACTTCCATATTCCCCATTGAACTATCATAATCCTGCTGGACTTCCATATTCCCCATTGAACTGTCATAATCCTGCTGGACTTCCATATTCCCCATTGAACTAACATATTCCTGCTGGACTTCCATATTCCCCATTAAACTATCATAATCTTGCTGGACTTCCATATTCCCCATTGAACTATCATGATCCTGCTGGACTTCCATATCACAATTGAACTAATAATCCTACTAGACTTCCATATTCCCCATTGAACTATCATAATCCTGCTGGACTTCCATATTCCCCATTGAACTATCATAATCCTGCTGGACTTCCATATTCCCCATTGAACTATCATAATCCTGCTGGAATTCCATATTCCCCATTGAAAAATCATAATCCTGCTGGACTTCCATATTCCCCATTGAACTATCATGATCCTGATGGACTTCCATATCACAATTGAACTAATAATCCTACTAGACTTCCATATTCCCCATTAAACTATCATAATTTTGCTGGACTTCCATATTCCCCATTGAACTATCATGATCCTGCTGGACTTCCATATTCCCCATTGAACTGTCATAATCCTGCTGGACTTCCATATTCCCCATTGAACTAACATATTCCTGCTGGACTTCCATATTCCCCATTAAACTATCATAATCTTGCTGGACTTCCATATTCCCCATTGAACTATCATGATCCTGCTGGACTTCCATATCACAATTGAACTAATAATCCTACTAGACTTCCATATTCCCCATTGAACTATCATAATCCTGCTGGACTTACATATTCCCCATTGAACTATCATAATCCTGCTGGACTTCCATATTCCCCATTGAAAAATCATAATCCTGCTGGACTTCCATATTCCCCATTGAACTATCATGATCCTGATGGACTTCCATATCACAATTGAACTAATAATCCTACTAGACTTCCATATTCCCCATTAAACTATCATAATCCTGCTGGACTTCCATATTCCCCATTGAACTATCATAATCCTGCTGGACTTCCATATTCCCTATTGAAAAATCATAATCCTGCTGGACTTCCATATCCCCATTGAACTATCATAATCCTAATGGACTTCCATATTCCCAATTGAACTATCATAATCCTGCTGGACTTCCATATTCCCCATTGAAAAATCATAATCCTGCTGGACTTCCATATCCCCATTGAACTATCATAATCCTGCTGGACTTCCATATTCCCAATTGAACTATCATAATCCTGCTGGACTTCCATATTCCCCATTGAACTGTCATAATCCTGCTGGACTTCCATATCCCAACTGAACTATCATAATCCTACTAGACTTCCATATTCCCCATTGAACTATCATAATCCTGCTGGACTTCCATATCCCAATTGAACTAATAATCCTACTAGACTTCCATATTCCCCATTGAACTATCATGATCACGCTGGACTTCCATATCCCAATTGAACTAATAATCCTACTAGACTTCCATATTCCCCATTAAACTATCATAATCCTGCTGGACTTCCATATTCCTCATTGAAAAATCATAATCCGGCTGGACTTCAATATCCCCATTGAACTATCATAAACCTGCTGGACTTCCATATTCCCAATTGAACTATCATAATCCTGCTGGACTTCCATATTCCCCATTGTACTATCCTAATCATGCTGGAGTTCCATATTCCCCTTTGAGCTGCCATAATCCTGCTGGATTTACAAATCCCCATTGTACTGCCATAATCCTGCTGGACTTCCATATTCCCCATTGTACTGTCATAATCCTTCTGGACATTCTTATTCCCCATTGAATTGACAGTCTGTTAGGATTATGGGCGTTCAGTGGGGATATGACAGTCTGTAACCGCCCCCCTGTAATATCCCCCTGAACTGTCATAATCCTACTAGACTGTCATATCCCCACTGAGCTGCCATAATCCTACCAGACTGTCATATCCCCCCTGAACTGCCATAATCCTACCAGACTGTCATATCCCCACTATACTGCCATAATCACACCAGACTGTCATTTTCCCCCTGAACTGCCATAATCCCACCAGACTGTCATATCCCCCTGAACTGTCATAATCCTACCAGACTGCCATATCCCCCTTAACTGCCATAATCCTACCAGACTGTCATATCCCCCCTGAACTGCCATAATCCTACTAGACTGTCATATCCCCACTGAGCTGCCATAATCCTACTAGACTGTCATATCCCCACTGAACTGCCATAATCCCACCAGACTGTCATATCCCCCTTAACTGCCATAATCCTACCAGACTGCCATATCCCCCTTAACTGCCATAATCCCACCAGACTGTCATATCCCCACTAAACTGCCATAATCCTACCAGACTGTCATATCCCCACTAAACTGCCATAATCCTACCAGACTGTCATATCCCCACTGAGCTGCCATAATCCCACCAGACTGTCATATCCCCACTGAACTGCCATAATCCTACCAAACTGCCATATCCCCCCTGAACTGCCATAATCCTACTAGACTGTCATATCCACCTGTACTGCCGTAATCCTACCAGACTGTCATATCCCCCTGTACTGCCGTAATCCTACCAGACTGTCATATCCCCACTAAACTGCCATAATCCTACCAGACTGTCATATCCCCCTGTACTGCCGTAATCCTACCAGACTGTCATATCCCCACTGAGCTGCCATAATCCCACCAGACTGTCATATCCCGCCTGATCTGCCATAATCCCACCAGACTATCATATCCCCACTGAACTGCCATAATCCCACCAGACTGTCATATCCCCCTGTACTGCCGTAATCCTACCAGACTGCCATATCCCCACTGAACTGCCATAATCCTACCAGACTGTCATATCCCCTCTGAACTGCCATAATCCCACCAGACTGTCATATTCGCCCTGAACTGCCATAATCCTACCAGACTGCCATATCCCCACTGAACTGCCATAATCCCACCAGACTGTCATATACCCCCTGAACTGCCATAATCCTACCAGACTGTCATATACCCCCTGAACTGCCATAATCCCACCAGACTGTCATATACCCCCTGAACTGCCATAATCCCACCAGACTGTCATATCCCCACTAAACTGCCATAATCCTACCAGACTGTCATATCCCCACTGAGCTGCCATAATCCCACCAGACTATCATATCCCCACTGAACTGCCATAATCCTACCAGACTGCCATATCCCCACTGAACTGCCATAATCCTACTAGACTGTCATATCCACCTTAAATGTCGTAATCCCACCAGACTGTCATATCCCCCTGTACTGCCGTAATCCTACCAGACTGTCATATCCCCTCTGAACTGCCATAATCCCACCAGACTGTCATATTCGCCCTGAACTGCCATAATCCTACCAGACTGCCATATCCCCCTGAACTGCCATAATCCCACCAGACTGTCATATCCCCACTGAACTGCCATAATCCTACTAGACTGTCATATCCCCACTGAACTGCCATAATCCTACCAGACTGCCATATCCCCATTGAACTGCCATAATCCTACCAGACTGTCATATCCCCTCTGAACTGCCATAATCCCACCAGACTGTCATATTCGCCCTGAACTGCCATAATCCCACCAGACTGTCATATCCCCCATGAACTGCCATAATCCTACTAGACTGTCATATCCACCTGTACTGCCGTAATCCTACCAGACTGTCATATCCCCCTGTACTGCCGTAATCCTACCAGACTGTCATATCCCCACTAAACTGCCATAATCCTACCAGACTGTCATATCCCCTCTGAACTGCCATAATCCTACCAGACTGTCATATCCCCCTGTACTGCCGTAATCCTACCAGACTGTCATATCCCCACTGAACTGCCATAATCCCACCAGACTATCATATCCCCCTGAACTGCCATAATCCCACCAGACTATCATATCCCCACTGAACTGCCATAATCCTACCAGACTGCCATATCCCCACTGAACTGCCATAATCCTACCAGACTGTCATATCCCCTCTGAACTGCCATAATCCCACCAGACTGTCATATTCGCCCTGAACTGCCATAATCCTACCAGACTGCCATATCCCCACTGAACTGCCATAATCCCACCAGACTGTCATATACCCCCTGAACTGCCATAATCCTACCAGACTGTCATATACCCCCTGAACTGCCATAATCCCACCAGACTGTCATATACCCCCTGAACTGCCATAATCCCACCAGACTGTCATATCCCCACTAAACTGCCATAATCCCACCAGACTGTCATATCCCCACTGAGCTGCCATAATCCCACCAGACTATCATATCCCCACTGAACTGCCATAATCCTACCAGACTGCCATATCCCCACTGAACTGCCATAATCCTACTAGACTGTCATATCCACCTTAAATGTCGTAATCCCACCAGACTGTCATATCCCCCTGTACTGCCGTAATCCTACCAGACTGTCATATCCCCTCTGAACTGCCATAATCCCACCAGACTGTCATATTCGCCCTGAACTGCCATAATCCTACCAGACTGCCATATCCCCCTGAACTGCCATAATCCCACCAGACTGTCATATCCCCACTGAACTGCCATAATCCTACTAGACTGTCATATCCTCACTGAACTGCCATAATCCTACCAGACTGCCATATCCCCATTGAACTGCCATAATCCTACCAGACTGTCATATCCCCTCTGAACTGCCATAATCCCACCAGACTGTCATATTCGCCCTGAACTGCCATAATCCCACCAGACTGTCATATCCCCCATGAACTGCCATAATCCTACCAAACTGTCAAATACCCCTGAACTGCCGTAATCCTACCAGACTGTCATATCCCCCTGAACTGCCATAATCACACCAGACTGTCATTTTCCCCCTGAACTGCCATAATCCCACCAGACTGTCATATCCCCCTGAACTGCCACAATCCTACCAGACTGCCATATCCCCCTGAACTGCCATAATCCTACCAGACTGTCATATCCCCACTGAACTGCCATAATCCTACTAGACTGTCATATCCCCACTGAGCTGCCATAATCCCACCAGACTGTCATATCCCCACTGAACTGCCATAATCCCACCAGACTGTCATATCCCCCCTTAACTGCCATAATCCCACCAGACTGTCATATCCCCACTGAACTGCCATAATCCCACCAGACTGTCATATCCCCCCTGAACTGCCATAATCCCACCAGACTGTCATATCCCCCCTGAACTGCCATAATCCTACTAGACTGTCATATATCCCCACTGAACTGCCATAATCCTACTAGACTGTCATATCCCCCTTAACTGCCATAATCCCACCAGACTGTCATATCCCGCCTGAACTGCCATAATCCCACCAGACTGTCATATCCCCACTGAACTGCCATAATCCTACTAGACTGTCATATCCCCACTGAGCTGCCATAATCCCACCAGACTGTCATATCCCCTCTGAACTGCCATAATCCCACCAGACTGTCATATCCCCACTGAACTGCCATAATCCTACTAGACTGTCATATCCTCACTGAACTGCCATAATCCCACCAGACTGTCATATCCCCCCTGAACTGCCATAATCCCACCAGACTGTCATATCCCCACTGAACTGCCATAATCCTACTAGACTGTCATATCCTCACTGAACTGCCATAATCCCACCAGACTGCCATATCCCCACTAAACTGCCATAATCGTACTAGACTGTCATATCCCCACTGAACTGCCATAATTTTACTAGACTGTCATATCCCGCCTGAACTGCCATAATCCCACCAGACTGTCATATCCCCACTGAACTGCCATAATCCTACTAGACTGTCATATCCCCCCTGAACTGCCATAATCCCACCAGACTGTCATATCCCCTCTGAACTGCCATAATCCCACCAGACTGTCATATCCCCTCTGAACTGCCATAATCCCACCAGACTGTCATATCCCCACTGAGCTGCCATAATCCTACTAGACTGTCATATCCCCCCTGAACTGCCATAATCCCACCAGACTGTCATATCCCCACTGAACTGCCATAATCCTACTAGACTGTCATATCCTCACTGAACTGCCATAATCCCACCAGACTGCCATATCCCCACTAAACTGCCATAATCGTACTAGACTGTCATATCCCCACTGAACTGCCATAATCTTACTAGACTGTCATATCCCGCCTGAACTGCCATAATCCCACCAGACTGTCATATCCCCACTGAACTGCCATAATCCTACTAGACTGTCATATCCCCACTGAGCTGCCATAATCCTACCAGACTGTCATATATCCCCACTGAACTGCCATAATCCTACTAGACTGTCATATCCCCCTTAACTGCCATAATCCCACCAGACTGTCATATCCCGCCTGAACTGCCATAATCCCACCAGACTGTCATATCCCCACTGAACTGCCATAATCCTACTAGACTGTCATATCCCCACTGAGCTGCCATAATCCTACCAGACTGTCATATATCCCCACTGAACTGCCATAATCCTACTAGACTGTCATATCCCCCTTAACTGCCATAATCCCACCAGACTGTCATATCCCGCCTGAACTGCCATAATCCCACCAGACTGTCATATCCCCACTGAGCTGCCATAATCCCACCAGACTGTCATATCCCCACTGAACTGCCATAATCCTACTAGACTGTCATATCCCCACTGAGCTGCCATAATCCTACCAGACTGTCATATCCCCCTTAACTGCCATAATCCCACCAGACTGTCATATCCCGCCTGAACTGCCATAATCCCACCAGACTGTCATATCCCCACTGAACTGCCATAATCCTACTAGACTGTCATATCCTCACTGAACTGCCATAATCCCACCAGACTGCCATATCCCCACTGAACTGCCATAATCGTACTAGACTGTCATATCCCCACTGAGCTGCCATAATCCTACCAGACTGTCATATCCCGCCTGAACTGCCATAATCCCACCAGACTGTCATATCCCCACTAAACTGCCATAATCCTACCAGACTGCCATATCCCCACTAAACTGCCATAATCCTACCAGACTGTCATATCCCCACTGAGCTGCCATAATCCTACCAGACTGTCATATCCCCACTAAACTGCCATAATCCTACCAGACTGTCATATCCCCACTAAACTGCCATAATCCTACCAGACTGTCATATCCCCACTAAACTGCCATAATCCTACCAGACTGACATATCCCCACTGAACTGCCATAATCCTACTAGACTGTCATATCCCCCTTAACTGCCATAATCCCACCAGACTGTCATATCCCGCCTGAATTGCCATAATCCCACCAGACTGTCATATCCCCACTGAACTGCCATAATCCTACTAGACTGTCATATCCACCTTAAATGTCGTAATCCTACAAGACTGTCATATCCCCCCTGAACTGCCATAATCCTACTAGACTGTCATATCCACCTTAAATGTCGTAATCCTACCAGACTGTCATATCCCCCTGTACTGCCGTAATCCCACCAGACTGTCATATCCCCACTGAGCTGCCATAATCCTACCAGACTGTCATATCCACCTTAAATGTCGTAATCCTACAAGACTGTCATATCCCGCCTGAACTGCCATAATCCTACCAGACTGTCATATCCCCCTGTACTGCCATAATCCCACCAGACTGTCATATCCCCACTGAGCTGCCATAATCCTACCAGACTGTCATATCCCCACTGAACTGCCATAATCCTACCAGACTGTCATATGCCGCCTGAACTGCCATAATCCTACCAGACTGTCATATCCCCCCTGAACTGCCATAATCCTACCAGACTGTCATATCCCCCTGAACTGCCATAATCCTACCAGACTGTCATATCCCCCCTGAACTGCCATAATCCCACCAGACTGTCATATCCCCACTGAGCTGCCATAATCCCACCAGACTGTCATATCCCCCTGAACTGCCATAATCCTACCAGACTGTCATATCCCCCCTGAACTGCCATAATCACACCAGACTGTCATATCCCCCTGAACTGCCATAATCCTACCAGACTGTCATATCCCCCCTGAACTGCCATAATCCCACCAGACTGTCATATCCCCACTGAGCTGCCATAATCCCACCAGACTGTCATATCCCCACTGAACTGCCATAATCCTACTAGACTGTCATATCCCCCCTGAGCTGCCATAATCCTACCAGACTGTCATATATCCCCACTGAGCTGCCATAATCCTACTAGACTGTCATATCCCCCCTGAGCTGCCATAATCCTACCAGACTGTCATATCCCCACTGAACTGCCATAATCCTACTAGACTGTCATATCCCCCCTGAGCTGCCATAATCCTACCAGACTGTCATATATCCCCACTGAACTGCCATAATCCTACCAGACTGTCATATCCCCCCTGAACTGCCATAGTCCTACCAGACTGTCATATCCCCACTGAACTGCAATAATCCTACCAGACTGTCATATCCCCCTGAACTGCCATAATCCTACCAGACTGTCATATCCCCCTGAACTGCCATAATCCTACCAGACTGTCATATCCCCCCTGAACTGCCATAATCCCACCAGGCTGTCATATCCCCCCTGAACTGCCATAATCCTACCAGACTGTCATATCCCCACTGAACTGCCATAATCCCACCAGACTGTCATATCCTCACTGAACTGCCATAATCCTACCAGACTGTCATATCCCCTCTGAACTGCCATAATCCTACCAGACTGTCATATCCCCACTGAACTGCCATAATCCCACCAGACTGTCATATCCTCACTGAACTGCCATAATCCTACCAGACTGTCATATCCCCACTGAACTGCCATAATCCCACCAGACTATCATATCCTCACTGAACTGCCATAATCCCACCAGACTGTCATATCCGCACTGAACTGCCATAATCCCACCAGACTGTCATATCCCCACTGAACTGCCATAATCCTACCAGACTGTCATATCCCCACTAAACTGCCATAATCCTACCAGACTGCCATATCCCCACTAAACTGCCATAATCCTACCAGACTGTCATATCCCCACTGAGCTGCCATAATCCCACCAGACTGTCATATTCGCCCTGAACTGCCATAATCCCACCAGACTGTCATATCCCCACTGAACTGCCATAATCCTACCAGACTGTCATATCCCCACTAAACTGCCATAATCCCACCAGACTGTCATATCCCCACTGAACTGCCATAATCCTACCAGACTGTCATATCCCCACTGAACTGCCATAATCCTACCAGACTGTCATATCCCCACTAAACTGCCATAATCCTACCAGACTGTCATATCCCCACTAAACTGCCATAATCCTACCAGACTGTCATATCCCCACTGAGCTGCCATAATCCCACCAGACTGTCATATCCCGCCTGATCTGCCATAATCCCACCAGACTATCATATCCCCACTGAACTGCCATAATCCCACCAGACTGCCATATCCCCACTGAACTGCCATAATCCTACTAGACTGTCATATCCACCTTAAATGTCGTAATCCTACCAGACTGTCATATCCCCCTGTACTGCCGTAATCCTACCAGACTGTCATATCCGCCTGAACTGCCATAATCCCACCAGACTGTCATATTCGCCTGAACTGCCATAATCCTACCAGACTGTCATATCCCCTCTGAACTGCCATAATCCCACCAGACTGTCATATTCGCCCTGAACTGCCATAATCCTACCAGACTGTCATATCCGCCTGAACTGCCATAATCCTACCAGACTGTCATATCCCCTCTGAACTGCCATAATCCCACCAGACTGTCATATTCGCCCTGAACTGCCATAATCCTACCAGACTGTCATATCCCGCCTGATCTGCCATAATCCTACCAGACTGCCATATCCCCACTGAACTGCCATAATCCTACCAGACTGCCATATCCCCACTGAACTGCCATAATCCTACCAGACTGTCATATCCCCTCTGAACTGCCATAATCCCACCAGACTGTCATATTCGCCCTGAACTGCCATAATCCCACCAGACTGTCATATCCCCCATGAACTGCCATAATCCTACCAAACTGTCATATCCCCCTGAACTGCCATAATCACACCAGACTGTCATTTTCCCCCTGAACTGCCATAATCCCACCAGACTGTCATATCCCCCTGAACTGCCACAATCCTACCAGACTGTCATATCCCCTCTGAACTGCCATAATCCTACCAGACTGTCATATCCCCACTAAACTGCCATAATCCTACCAGACTGCCATATCCCCCTTAACTGCCATAATCCCACCAGACTGTCATATCCCCACTAAACTGCCATAATCCTACCAGACTGTCATATATCCCCACTGAACTGCCATAATCCTACTAGACTGTCATATCCCCACTGAGCTGCCATAATCCTACTAGACTGTCATATCCCCACTGAACTGCCATAATCCCACCAGACTGTCATATATCCCCACTGAACTGCCATAATCCTACTAGACTGTCATATCCCGCCTGAACTGCCATAATCCCACCAGACTGTCATATCCCCACTGAACTGCCATAATCCTACCAGACTGTCATATCCCGCCTGAACTGCCATAATCCCACCAGACTGTCATATATCCCCACTGAACTGCCATAATCCCACCAGACTGTCATATCCTCACTGAACTGCCATAATCCTACCAGACTGTCATATCCCCACTGAACTGCCATAATCCTACTAGACTGTCATATCCCCCTTAACTGCCATAATCCCACCAGACTGTCATATCCCGCCTGAACTGCCATAATCCCACCAGACTGTCATATCCCCACTGAACTGCCATAATCCTACTAGACTGTCATATCCCCACTGAGCTGCCATAATCCTACCAGACTGTCATATCCCCCTTAACTGCCATAATCCCACCAGACTGTCATATCCCGCCTGAACTGCCATAATCCCACCAGACTGTCATATCCCCACTGAACTGCCATAATCCTACTAGACTGTCATATCCTCACTGAACTGCCATAATCCCACCAGACTGCCATATCCCCACTAAACTGCCATAATCGTACTAGACTGTCATATCCCCACTGAGCTGCCATAATCCTACCAGACTGTCATATCCCGCCTGAACTGCCATAATCCCACCAGACTGTCATATCCCCACTGAACTGCCATAATCCCACCAGACTGTCATATCCCCACTAAACTGCCATAATCCTACCAGACTGCCATATCCCCACTAAACTGCCATAATCCTACCAGACTGTCATATCCCCCTGAACTGCCATAATCCCACCAGACTGTCATATCCCCCCTGAACTGCCATAATCCCACCAGACTGTCATATCCCCCCTGAACTGCCATAGTCCTACCAGACTGTCATATCCCCACTGAACTGCCATAATCCCACCAGACTGTCATATCCCCCTGAACTGCATAGTCCTACAGACTGTCATATATCCCCACTGAACTGCCATAATCCTACCAGACTGCCATATCCCCCCTGAACTGCCATAATCCTACCAGACTGTCATATCCCCACTAAACTGCCATAATCCTACCAGACTGTCATATATCCCCACTGAACTGCCATAATCCTACTAGACTGTCATATCCCCACTGAACTGCCATAATCCTACTAGACTGTCATATCCCGCCTGAACTGCCATAATCCCACCAGACTGTCATATCCCCCCTGAACTGCCATAATCCCACCAGACTGTCATATCCCCTCTGAACTGCCATAATCCTACCAGACTGTCATATCCCCTCTGAACTGCCATAATCCTACTAGACTGTCATATCCCCACTGAGCTGCCATAATCCTACCAGACTGTCATATCCCGCCTGAACTGCCATAATCCCACCAGACTGTCATATATCCCCACTGAACTGCCATAATCCTACTAGACTGTCATATCCCCCTTAACTGCCATAATCCCACCAGACTGTCATATCCCGCCTGAACTGCCATAATCCCACCAGACTGTCATATCCCCACTGAACTGCCATAATCCTACTAGACTGTCATATCCCCACTGAGCTGCCATATTCCTACCAGACTGTCATATCCCCCCTGAACTGCCATAATCCTACCAGACTGCCATATCCCCACTGGACTGCCATAATCCCACCAGACTGTCATATCCCCCTGAACTGCCATATTCCTACCAGACTGTCATATCCCCCCTGAACTGCCATAATCCCACCAGACTGCCATATCCCCACTGGACTGCCATAATCCTACTAGACTGTCATATCCCCACTGAACTGCCATAATCCTACCAGACTGTCATATCCCCCTTAACTGCCATAATCCCACCAGACTGTCATATCCCGCCTGAACTGCCATAATCCTACTAGACTGTCATATCCCCACTGAGCTGCCATATTCCTACCAGACTGTCATATCCCCCCTGAACTGCCATAATCCTACCAGACTGCCATATCCCCACTGGACTGCCATAATCCCACCAGACTGTCATATCCCCCTGAACTGCCATAATCCCACCAGACTGTCATATCCCCTCTGAACTGCCATAATCCCACCAGACTGTCATATCCCCACTGAGCTGCCATAATCCTACCAGACTGTCATATCCCCACTGAGCTGCCATAATCCTACCAGACTGTCATATCCCCACTGAGCTGCCATAATCCTACCAGACTGTCATATCCCCCCTGAACTGCCATAATCCTACTAGACTGTCATATCCCCCCTGAACTGCCATAATCCCACCAGACTGTCATATCCCCACTAAACTGCCATAATCCTACCAGACTGTCATATCCCCCCTGAACTGCCATAATCCTACCAGACTGTCATATCCCCCCTGAACTGCCATAATCCCACCAGACTGTCATATCCCCACTGAGCTGCCATAATCCCACCAGACTGTCATATCCCCACTGAACTGCCATAATCCCACCAGACTGTCATATCCCCACTGAACTGCCATAATCCTACTAGACTGTCATATCCACCTTAAACTGCCATAATCCTACTAGACTGTCATATCCCCCCTGAACTGCCATAATCCTACCAGACTGTCATATCCCCCTGAACTGCCATAATCCCATCAGACTGCCATATCCCCCCTGAACTGCCATAATCCTACTAGACTGTCATATCCCCCCTGAACTGCCATAATCCCACCAGACTGTCATATCCCCCCTGAACTGCCATAATCCTACCAGACTGTCATATCCCCCCTGAACTGCCATAATCCTACCAGACTGTCATATCCCCCCTGAACTGCCATAATCCTACCAGACTGTCATATCCCCCCTGAACTGCCATAATCCTACTAGACTGTCATATCCCCACTGAGCTACCATAATCCTACCAGACTGTCATATCCCGCCTGAACTGCCATAATCCCACCAGACTGTCATATCCCCCATGAACTGCCATAATCCCACCAGACTGCCATTTTCCCCCTGAACTGCCATAATCCCACCAGACTGTCATATCCCCCTGAACTGCCACAATCCTACCAGACTGCCATATCCCCCTTAACTGCCATAATCCTACTAGACTGTCATATCCCCCCTGAACTGCCATAATCCCACCAAACTGTCATATCCCCCTGAACTGCCATAATCCTACTAGACTGCCATATCCCCCTGAACTGCCACAATCCTACCAGACTGACATATCCCCACTGAACTGCCATAATCCTACCAGACTGACATATCCCCACTGAACTGCCATAATCCCACCAGACTGTCATATCCCCACTAAACTGCCATAATCCTACCAGACTGTCATATCCCCACTGAGCTGCCATAATCCTACTAGACTGTCATATATCCCCACTGAACTGCCATAATCCTACCAGACTGTCATATCCCCCCTGAACTGCCATAATCCCACCAGACTGTCATATCCCCACTAAACTGCCATAATCCTACCAGACTGTCATATCCCCACTGAGCTGCCATAATCCTACTAGACTGTCATATCCCCCCTGAACTGCCATAATCCCACCAGACTGTCATATCCCCACTAAACTGCCATAATCCTACCAGACTGTCATATCCCCCCTGAACTGCCATAATCCTACCAGACTGTCATATCCCCCCTGAACTGCCATAATCCCACCAGACTGTCATATCCCCACTGAGCTGCCATAATCCCACCAGACTGTCATATCCCCACTGAACTGCCATAATCCCACCAGACTGTCATATCCCCACTGAACTGCCATAATCCTACTAGACTGTCATATCCACCTTAAACTGCCATAATCCTACTAGACTGTCATATCCCCCCTGAACTGCCATAATCCTACCAGACTGTCATATCCCCCTGTACTGCCGTAATCCTACCAGACTGTCATATCCCGCCTGAACTGCCATAATCCCATCAGACTGCCATATCCCCCCTGAACTGCCATAATCCTACTAGACTGTCATATCCCCCCTGAACTGCCATAATCCCACCAGACTGTCATATCCCCACTGAACTGCCATAATCCTACCAGACTGTCATATCCCCCCTGAACTGCCATAGTCCTACCAGACTGTCATATCCCACCTGATCTGCCCTAATCCCACCAGACTATCATATCCCCACTAAACTGCCATAATCCTACCAGACTGCCATATCCCCCTGAACTGCCATAATCCTACCAGACTGTCATATCCCCACTGAACTGCAATAATCCTACCAGACTGTCATATCCCCCTGAACTGCCATAATCCTACCAGACTGTCATATCCCCCTGAACTGCCATAATCCTACCAGACTGTCATATCCCCCCTGAACTGCCATAATCCTACCAGACTGTCATATCCCCCCTGAACTGCCATAATCCTACCAGACTGTCATATCCCCCCTGAACTGCCATAATCCTACCAGACTGTCATATCCCCCCTGAACTGCCATAATCCTACTAGACTGTCATATCCCCACTGAGCTACCATAATCCTACCAGACTGTCATATCCCGCCTGAACTGCCATAATCCCACCAGACTGTCATATCCCCCATGAACTGCCATAATCCCACCAGACTGCCATTTTCCCCCTGAACTGCCATAATCCCACCAGACTGTCATATCCCCCTGAACTGCCATAATCCTACTAGACTGTCATATCCCCCCTGAACTGCCATAATCCCACCAAACTGTCATATCCCCCTGAACTGCCATAATCCTACTAGACTGCCATATCCCCCTGAACTGCCACAATCCTACCAGACTGACATATCCCCACTGAACTGCCATAATCCTACCAGACTGACATATCCCCACTGAACTGCCATAATCCCACCAGACTGTCATATCCCCACTAAACTGCCATAATCCTACCAGACTGCCATATACCCCTTAACTGCCATAATCCCACCAGACTGTCATATCCCCACTAAACTGCCATAATCCTACCAGACTGTCATATCCCCACTGAGCTGCCATAATCCTACTAGACTGTCATATATCCCCACTGAACTGCCATAATCCTACCAGACTGTCATATCCCCACTGAGCTGCCATAATCCTACTAGACTGTCATATATCCCCACTGAACTGCCATAATCCTACCAGACTGCCATATCCCCCTTAACTGCCATAATCCCACCAGACTGTCATATCCCCACTGAACTGCCATAATCCCACCAGGCTGTCATATCCCCACTGAGCTGCCATAATCCTACTAGACTGTCATATATCCCCACTGAACTGCCATAATCCCACCAGACTATCATATCCCCACTGAACTGCCATAATCCTACTAGACTGTCATATCCCCTCTGAACTGCCATAATCCCACCAGACTGTCATATCCCCACTGAACTGCCATAATCCTACTAGACTGTCATATCCCCCTTAACTGCCATAATCCCACCAGACTGTCATATCCCGCCTGAACTGCCATAATCCCACCAGACTGTCATATCCCCACTGAGCTGCCATATTCCTACCAGACTGTCATATCCCCCCTGAACTGCCATAATCCTACCAGACTGTCATATCCCCACTGAACTGCCATAATCCTACCAGACTGTCATATCCTGCCTGAAATGCCATAATCCTACCAGACTGCCATATCCCCACTAAACTGCCATAATCGTACTAGACTGACATATCCCCACTGAGCTGCCATAATCCCACCAGACTGTCATATCCCCCCTGAACTGCCATAATCCCACCAGACTGTCATATCCCCACTAAACTGCCATAATCCTACTAGACTGTCATATCCCCACTGAGCTGCCATAATCCTACCAGACTGTCATATCCCGCCTGAACTGCCATAATCCCACCAGACTGTCATATCCCCACTAAACTGCCATATTCCTACCAGACTGCCATATCCCCACTAAACTGCCATAATCCTACCAGACTGCCATATCCCCACTGAGCTGCCATAATCCTACCAGACTGTCATATATCCCCACTGAACTTCCATAATCCTACTAGACTGTCATATCCACCTTAAATGTCGTAATCCTACAAGACTGTCATATCCCCCTGTACTGCCGTAATCCCACAAGACTGTCATATCCCCCTGTACTGCCGTAGTCCCACAAGACTGTCATATCCCCACTGAGCTGCCATAATCCTACCAGACTGTCATATCCCCACTGAACTGCCATAATCCTACTAGACTGTCATATCCACCTTAAATGTCGTAATCCTACCAGACTGTCATATCCCCCCTGAACTGCCACAATCCTACCAGACTGTCATATCCCCCTGTACTGCCGTAATCCCACAAGACTGTCATATCCCCACTGAGCTGCCATAATCCTACCAGACTGTCATATCCCCACTGAACTGCCATAATCCCACCAGACTGTCATATGCCGCCTGAACTGCCATAATCCCACCAGACTGTCATATCCCCACTGAACTGCCATAATCCTACCAGACTGTCATATACCCTCAGAACTGCCACAATCCTACCAGACTGTCATATCCCCACTGAACTGCCATAATCCCACCAGACTGTCATATCCCCCCTGAACTGCCATAATCCTACCAGACTGTCATATCCCCACTGAACTGCCATAATCCCACCAGACTGTCATATCCACCTTAAATGTCATATTCCTACCAGACTGTCATATCCCCACTGAACTGCCATAATCCCACCAGACTGTCATATCCCCCCTGAACTGCCATAGTCCTACCAGACTGTCATATCCCCACTGAACTGCCATAATCCCACCAGACTGTCATATCCCCTCTGAACTGCCATAGTCCTACCAGACTGTCATATCCCCACTGAACTGCCATAATCCCACCAGACTGTCATATCCCCTCTGAACTGCCATAATCCTACCAGACTGTCATATCCCACCTGATCTGCCATAATCCCACCAGACTGTCATATCCCCACTGAACTGCCATAATCCCACCAGACTGTCATATCCGCACTGAACTGCCATAATCCCACCAGACTGTCATATCCCCACTGAACTGCCATAATCCCACCAGACTGTCATATCCCCTCTGAACTGCCATAATCCCACCAGACTGTCATATCCCCACTGAACTGCCATAATCCCACCAGACTGTCATATCCCCTCTGAACTGCCATAATCCCACCAGACTGTCATATCCCCCCTGAACTGCCATAATCCTACCAGACTGTCATATCCCCACTAAACTGCCATAATCCCACAAAACTGTCATATCCCCTTTGAACTGCCATAATCCCACCAGACTGTCATATCCCCCCTGAACTGCCATAATCCTATGAGACTGTCATATCCCCCCTGAACTGCCATAATCCTACCAGACTGTAATATCCCCCTGAACTGCCATAATCCCACCAGACTGTCATATCCCCCTGAACTGCCATAATCCCACCAGACTGTCATATACCCTCAGAACTGCCATAATCCTACCAGACTGTCATATCCCCCTGAACTGCCATAATCCCACCAGACTGTCATATACCCTCAGAACTGCCATAATCCTACCAGACTGTCATATCCCCTCTGAACTGCCATAATCCCACCAGACTGTCATATCCGCACTGAACTGCCATAATCCCACCAGACTGTCATATACCCCCTGAACTGCCATAATCCCACCAGACTGTCATATCCCCTTTAAACTGCCATAATCCCACCAGACTGTCATATCCCCACTGAGCTGCCATAATCCTACCAGACTGTCATATCCCCCTGTACTGCCATAATCCTACCAGACTGTCATATCCCCCCTGAACTGCCATAATCCCACCAAACTGTCATATCCCCTTTAAACTGCCATAATCCCACCAGACTGTCATATCCCGCCTGAACTGCCATTATCCCACCAGACTGTCATATCCCCACTGAACTGCCATAATCCTACTAGACTGTCGTATCCACCTTAAATGTCGTAATCCCACCAGACTGTCATATCCCCCCTGAACTGCCATAATCCTACCAGACTGTCATATCCCCACTGAACTGCCATAATCCCACCAGACTGTCATACCCCCCCTGAACTGCCATAATCCCACCAGACTGTCATATCCCCCCTGAACTGCCATAATCCCACCAGACTGTCATATCCCCTCTGAACTGCCATAATCCCACCAGACTGTCATATCCCCTCTGAACTGCCATAGTCCTACCAGACTGTCATATCCCCACTGAACTGCCATAATCCCACCAGACTGTCATATCCCCACTGAACTGCCATAATCCCACCAGACTGTCATATCCCCCCTGAACTGCCATAATCCTACCAGACTGTCATATCCCCACTAAACTGCCATAATCCCACAAAACTGTCATATCCCCACTGAACTGCCATAATCCTACCAGACTGTCATATCCCCCCTGAACTGCCATAATCCCACCAGACTGTCATATCCCCACTGAACTGCCATAATCCCACCAGACTGTCATATCCCCACTGAACTGCCATAATCCTACCAGACTGCCATATCCCCACTGAACTGCCATAATCCTACAAGACTGCCATATCCCCCTGTACTGCCGTAATCCCACAAGACTGTCATATCCCCACTGAACTGCCATAATCCTACCAGACTGTCATATCCCCCCTGAACTGCCATAATCCCACCAGACTGTCATATCCCCACTGAACTGCCATAATCCTTCCAGACTGTCATATCCCCCCTGAACTGCCATAATCCCACCAGACTGTCATATCCCGCCTGAACTGCCATAATCCCACCAGACTGTCATATCCCCCCTGAACTGCCATAATCCCATCAGACTGCCATATCCCCCCTGAACTGCCATAATCCTACAAGACTGCCATATCCCCCCTGAACTGCCATAATCCTACCAGACTGTCATATCCCCCCTGAACTGCCATAATCCCACCAGACTGTCATATCCCCACTGAACTGCCATAATCCCACCAGACTGTCATATCCCCCCTGAACTGCCATAATCCCACCAGACTGTCATATCCCCCCTGAACTGCCATAATCCTACCAGACTGTCATATCCCCCCTGAACTGCCATAATCCCACCAGACTGTCATATTCCCCCTGAACTGCCATAATCCCACCAGACTGTCATATCCCCCCTGAACTGCCATAATCCCACCAGACTGTCATATTCCCCCTGAACTGCCATAATCCTACCAGACTGTCATATCCCCCCTGAACTGCCATAATCCCACCAGACTGTCATATACCCCCTGAACTGCCATAATCCCACCAGGCTGTCATATCCCCATTGAACTGCTGTAATTCTACCAGACTCTTATCTCGACTGAACTAACAATCCTACTGAACTTCATAATCCAACTGGGCTGTCATATTCCTACTGGACTGCTCTACCCTTCGTAGGCTGCTGCACTCCTACTGAACTAGAATATCCCTACTGAACAGACCTGTCTTTTGAGGATATTCATATATCTATTGGACTGCCATATTCCCACAGGACTGCCACTTCACTGCTGTATAGCTGTACCCTACCTGGAATGCCTTCCCTATTGGATTGATAATCCTGCTTGACTGTCATATCCCCTCCCCACTGAACTGGCGCAACCCTGCCAGATGGTGATATCACCACTGAACTAGTGTAACCCTACTGGATTGTCTCATACCTACTGAACTATCATAATCCCACTGGACTGTAATATCCTTACTACACTGCTCTTACTATTCTGGCCTATGTCTATCTTTCTAGGAGTTTCATACACATATTGGATTGCCATATTTCTACTAGACGTATGCATCCCTGCTGTATACCCCTTGGATTGCCATTCCATTCAAGACTGCTACATCCCTACTGCTATGCCATTGCTCTAATGCCATATCCCTCCTAAACTCCCATATACGTCCTAAACGCCCATATCCCTCCTAAACTCCCATATCCCTCCTAAACGCACATATCCCTCCTAAACGCCCATATCCCTCCTAAACTCCCATATCCCTCCTAAACTCCCATATCCCTCCTAAACGCCCATATCCCTCCTAAACTCCCATATCCCTCCTAAACGCCCATATCCCTCCTAAACTCCCATATCCCTCCTAAACGCCCATATCCCTCCTAAACGCCCATATCCCTCCTAAACTCCCATATCCCTCCTAAACGCCCATATCCCTCCTAAACTCCCATATCCCTCCTAAACGCACATATCCCTCCTAAACGCCCATATCCCTCCTAAACTCCCATATCCCTCCTAAACGCCCATATCCCTACTAAATGCCCATATCCCTACTAAACTCCCATATCCCTCCTAAACTCCCATATCCCTCCTAAACGCCCAGATCCCTCCTAAACTCCCATATCCCTCCTAAATGCCCATATCCCTCCTAAACTCCCATATCCCTCCTAAACTCCCATATCCCTACTAAACTCCCATATCCCTCCTAAACTCCCATATCCCTCCTAAACGCCCAGATCCCTCCTAAACTCCCATATCCCTCCTAAACTCCCATATGCCTCCTAAACTCCCATATCCCTCCTAAATGCCCATATCCCTACTAAACTCCCATATCCCTCCTAAACTCCCATATCCCTCCTAAACGCCCAGATCCCTCCTAAACACCCATATACCTCCTAAATGCCCATATCCCTACTAAACTCCCATATCCCTCCTAAACTCCCATATCCCTCCTAAACGCCCAGATCCCTCCTAAACTCCCATATCCCTCCTAAACTCCCATATGCCTCCTAAACGCCCATATCCCTCCTAAACTCCCATATCCCTCCTAAACTCCCATATGCCTCCTAAACGCCCAGATCCCTCCTAAACTCCCATATCCCTCCTAAACTCCCATATGCCTCCTAAACTCCCATATCCCTCCTAAACGCCCAGATCCCTCCTAAACTCCCATATCTCTCCTAAACGCCCATATCCCTCCTAAACTCCCATATCCCTCCTAAATGCCCATATCCCTACTAAACTCCCATATCCCTCCTAAACGCCCAGATCCCTCCTAAACTCCCATATGCCTCCTAAACTCCCATATGCCTCCTAAACTCCCATATGCCTCCTAAACTCCCATATCACTCTTAAATGCCCACATCCCTCCTAAATGCCCATATCCCTCCTAAACTCCAATATCCCTACTAAACTCCCATATCCCTCCTAAATGCCCATATCCCTCCTAAACTCCCATTTCCCACCTATACTCCCATATCCCTCCTAAATGCCCATATCCCTCCTAATCTCCCATATCCCTCCCAAACGCCCATATCCCTCCTAAACTCCCATATCCCTCCTAGACTCCCATGTCCCTCCTAATCACTCATATCCCTCATACATTCCCATATCCCTCCTAGACTCCCATGTCCCTCCTAATCACTCATATCCCTCATACATTCCCATATCCCTCCTAGACTCCCATATCCCTCCTAAACTCTCATATCCCTCCTAAACGCCCATATCCCTCCTAAACTCCCATATCCCTCCTAAACGCCCATATCCCTCCTAAACTCCCATATCCCTCCTAAATGCCCATATCCCTCTTAAAAATCCATATCCCTGCTAAATGCCCATATCCCTCTTAAAAACCCAGATCCCTCCTAAATGCCCATATCCCTCCTAAACGCCCATATCCCTCCTAAATGCCCATATCCCTGCTGAATGCCCATATCCCTCCTAAACTCCCATATCCCTCCTAAATGCCCATATCCCTCCTAAACTCCCAAGTCCCTCCTAAACTCCCATATCACTCCTAAACTCCCATACCCCTCCTAAATGCCCATATCCCTCCTAAACTCCCATATCCCTCCTAAACTCCCATATCCCTCCTAAATGCCCATACCCCTCCTAAACTCCCATATCCCTACTAAACGCCCATATCCCTCCTAAACTCCGATATCCCTCCTAAATGCCCATATCCCTGCTAAATGCCCATATCCCTCCTAAACTCCCATATCCCTCCTAAACTCCCATATCCCTCCTAAATGCCCATATCCCTCCTAAACTCCCATATCCCTACTAAATGCCCATATCCCTCCTAAACTCCGATATCCCTCCTAAACTCCCATATCCCTCCTAAACGCCCATATCCCTCCTAAATGCACATATCCCTGCTAAATGCCCATATCCCTCCTAAACGCCCATATCCCTCCTAAACGCCCATATCCCTCCTAAACTCCCATATCCCTCCTAGACTCCCATATCCCTCCTAGACTCCCATGTCCCTCCTAAACACCCATATCCCTCCTAAACTCCCATATCCCTCCTAGACTCCCATATCCCTCCTAAACTCCCATATCCCTTCTAAACGCCCATGTCCCTCCTAAACGCCCATATCCCTCCTAAACGCCCATATCCCTCCTAAACTCCCATATCCCTCCTAAATGCCCATATCCCTCTTAAAAACCCATATCCCTGCTAAATGCCCATATGCCTCCTAAACTCCCATATCCCTCCTAAATGCCCATATCCCTCCTAAACTCCCATATCCCTCCTAAACTCCCATATCTCTCCTAAACCCATATCCCTCCTAAACGCCCATATCCCTCCTAAACGCCCATATCCCTCCTAAACTCCCATATCCCTCCTAAACTCCCATATCCCTACTAAACTCCCATATCCCTCCTAAACGCCCATATCCCTCCTAAACTCCCATATCCCTCCTAAACGCCCATATCCCTCCTAAACTCCCATATTCCTCCTAAACACCCATATCCCTCCTAAACTCCCATATCCCTCCTAAATGCCCATATCCCTCCTAAACTCCCATATCCCTCCTAAACTCCCATATCCCTCCTAAACTCCCATATCCCTCCTAAATGCCCATATCCCTCCTAAACTCCCATATTCCGCCTAAATGCCCATATCCCTCCTAAACTCCCATATCCCTACTAAATGCCCATATCCCTCCTAAACGCCCATATCCCTCCTAAACTCCCATATCCCTCCTAAATGCCCATATCCCTCCTAAACTCCCATACCCCTCCTAAACTTCCATATCCCTCCTAAACTCCCATATCCCTCCTAAACTTCCATATCCCTCCTAAACTCCCATATCCCTCCTAAACGCCCATATCCCTCCTAAACTCCCATATTCCGCCTAAATGCTCATATCCCTCCTAAACTCCCATATCCCTCCTAAATGCCCATATCCCTCCTAAACTCCCATATCCCTCCTAAATGCCCATATCCCTCCTAAACTCCCATATCCCTCCTAAACTCCCATATCCCTCCTAAACTCCCATATCCCTCCTAAACGCCAGTATCCATCCTAAACTCCCATATCCCTCCTAAACTTCCATATCCCTCCTAATCTCCCATAACCCTCCTAAACGCCCTTATCCCTCCTAAACTCCCATATTCCGCCTAAATGCCCATATCCCTCCTAAACTCCCATATCCCTCCTAAATGCCCATATCCCTCTTAAACTCCCATATCCCTCCTAAATGCCCATATCCCTCCTAAACTCCCATATCACTCCTAAACTCCCATATCCCTCCTAAACGCCAGTATCCATCCTAAACTCCCATATCCCTCGTAAACTTTCATATCCCTCCTAAACTCCCATATCCCTCCTAAACTCCCATATTCCGCCTAAATGCCCATATCCCTCCTAAACTCCCATATCCCTAATAAATGCCCATATCCCTCCTAAACTCCCATATCTCTCCTAAACGCCCATATCCCTCCTAAACGCCCATATCCCTCCTAAACTCCCATATTCCGCCTAAATGCCCATATCCCTCCTAAACTCCCATATCCCTACTAAATGCCCATATCCCTCCTAAACTCCCATATCCCTCCTAAATGCCCATATCCCTCCTAAACTCCCATACCCCTCCTAAACTTCCATATCCCTCCTAAACTCCCATATCCCTCCTAAACTTCCATATCCCTCCTAAACTCCCATATCCCTCCTAAACGCCCATATCCCTCCTAAACTCCCATATTCCGCCTAAATGCTCATATCCCTCCTAAACTCCCATATCCCTCCTAAATGCCCATATCCCTCCTAAACTCCCATATCCCTCCTAAATGCCCATATCCCTCCTAAACTCCCATATCCCTCCTAAACTCCCATATCCCTCCTAAACGCCAGTATCCATCCTAAACTCCCATATCCCTCCTAAACTTCCATATCCCTCCTAATCTCCCATAACCCTCCTAAACGCCCATATCCCTCCTAAACTCCCATATTCCGCCTAAATGCCCATATCCCTCCTAAACTCCCATATCCCTCCTAAATGCCCATATCCCTCTTAAACTCCCATATCCCTCCTAAATGCCCATATCCCTCCTAAACTCCCATATCACTCCTAAACTCCCATATCCCTCCTAAACGCCAGTATCCATCCTAAACTCCCATATCCCTCCTAAACTTTCATATCCCTCCTAAACTCCCATATCCCTCCTAAACTCCCATATTCCGCCTAAATGCCCATATCCCTCCTAAACTCCCATATCCCTAATAAATGCCCATATCCCTCCTAAACTCCCATATCTCTCCTAAACGCCCATATCCCTCCTAAACTCCTATATCCCTCCTAAACGCCCATTTCCCTCTTAAACTCCCATATCCCTCCTAAACTCCCATATCCCTCTTAAACTCCCATATCCCTCCTAAACACCCATATCCCTCTTAAACTCCCATATCCCTCCTAAATGCCCATATCCCTCCTAACCGCCCATATCCCTCCAACTACAGACATTATGGTCTCAATCACCAAGAAGAGGATGTCTTGAAACATGAAAAGAATCCTAAACTCTGGACATCGGGCAGCCTTATATCACTCTTTTGAGTGGGACCAGACTGATATACTACAGGATATTTCTCCCTGTGAAGGGCACAAGTGAGATAAAATAGGTTGCTCTCTGTGTAGGTAACCAGACCTATAAGACAAACCTAGTTCAGGTATTGTTTGTTTGTATATGAGCACCTCTACTCTTGTTTAGTTTTTCTCACCTTATGGGTGATAGGGGGAACCAGACGTGGACTCCTTGCTCAATGCGCCTTAGGGAGATATCAGCTGCACCTCACTGACGAGTCCCATAAAGGCAGAAACGCGTCAGGGTAGATTTGCCTGGTATTTTGGGGCTGGATCACTCTTTTGAGTGAGACCAGACTGATACACTACAGGAAATTTCTCCCTGTGAAGGGCACAAGTGGCTAAAAGAGGCTGCTCTCTGAGTGGGTAACCAGACCTATAGAGCAAACCTCCTTGTTCGTTCTCAGATGAGCATCTCTGCTCTTTTTGTTTACCCTTATACAACAGCAAGCTCCCTGACCGTACACACAATGCCGTCTGCTTCCATATAACACTCACTGATTGCAATATGCAGGTTCTGCTAACATTAACCCCCAAAGAAGTTTGCTGAGTGTAAACTCTAATCTCTAAATCCATTCAGAAAAATCAGAATATGAACCAAAAATACCTTCTGACTGGGGTTTCCACGGTGGATCTTTTTACGCGGGAAGTACCACCGCTTTTCTGTTCTCCAACAGCAAGCACTCTTGCACTAAGCCTAGCCATATTGAAGAAAGCTGTATGTAAGAGACACAAGTCATGTAATATCTCCCCAAGTCTTGGGGATCTTTATGACATTGTCTCTCCATCATAATATTTTAAGCTTCATCTCTAGGGTTTAAAATGTGGTGCAGTGCAGGGCCAGACTGAGCACCTAGCCATCCCATCTCACAGTAGTCTGGTACATGATGTCAGAGATTATGTCATATTGGGAGATCTGAATGGTGGTTTGCTGTCTCAAAAAGTGAATCTGTGTCTCTCCATGCCTCAACAAAGTGGGTTAACCTCAATGCAACTACTCAGAGCCACACAGTTCCAGTTTGGAAGATATTACACCATATCATTTGTCATGAATCATCCAGTGGCCATATTGGATTTGGCCTGAATAGCCGGTGGCCATTTTGTGACTGGCAGTATTAGCCACACCCAGGGGCCATATTGTGTATGGGCATAACAGTTCATGGCTCAGTCAGCATCCATATTGGGACTGTCAGCAGTGGTCACCTCTAGGAGCCATTTTATGATCGGACTCTACTCTCCACATGGCCATGTAGAAGACAACTGGAGTACAGGATACCTACATCTGTGCTTAGTGGGGTTTGGGCTCACAGACCCCCTGTTATACTGTTATAAGGTTATATTGTTATTTTGTGGTCTACGGGATAAAGTATTATAAGTTTATCCCTTAGCATATTCCCATACCTCCCATGTTTAGGCTCATTGTAATGAGTATCCTGTGAGGGATCTAATGGGATATATGTGGGTGAAACATTGGGTGTTATATTTGTAAATATGAATGTATGTTATTATATTAGTATGTTATTATATTGTAGAGGGGAAGCCCGTTGAATACAGCCAAGCCTCCTTTGTTCCCAAAGGCCTGTTAATCCCATTAGCTAAGTGTCCAGCAGAGTACTAACAATGGGGAGCTCACAGCTGGAGAGCAGACAGGCAGGCACCCAGAAACAATGGGATGGCCTGAGGCTTCTCAGCCTTCCTAGCATGGGCACAGGAGAGCCAAGGCATGCTTTCCCCTGGAGATTCAGAGCCCAAATGAATTAGTTGGCCCGCCTAGTGGGCGGACCTGGGAGGGGACTATTGGTTCACACACAGTTCCCCTTCATGATTGGCCAGAGGTCATTTGGGGCTGGCTAACGGTAGCCACTTCCCCCATTCTTGTGTGATGTGGTTAAATATGCTGTTCTGAAATAAAACATGGTTCATAATTTTCATCAAGACTTTGCGTGCAGGTGTATTATTGACCCAGGGGCATATGCTGGTAGAGGAGATCGTTTCTGACTCCCTTCCAGGTTTCCCAGGCACACTACCAAAAGCTGGGACTTATGCTCTTGCGTCCGCAAGGACTGTCCATTGGTCTGGAGCCACCCAAATCTTAGGTCTAAAACCTACAGGAGATAAGAGGACTAGGATTCTCTATACTCCATCATCATTGTAGGTTGTGACATCATTCACCCTTTCAATTGCTGTTTCACACAGGATATCTTATGACCCACCGTCACTGCTCCTTTATTCAGTGAACATTCAGTCCTTCAGAATCATTTCCTGACCTTCACTACATAGTAACTTCAAAATAGTAGAGTACCTAAAATAGTCAACTTTATTAGATCAATATACGCCATCTATAAAAAGTGAGTCCACATCATCCAAGTCACATCATTACTAAATGTAAAGTAGTACAAACAAATATACAGGAATAGCATGGAAAGCTAGGCGTATGACCTCAGCCAAAGCCTCTGAGGAAGCCATATGTCGGGCGAAACGGCTGTTAGGCTTGCTCATTTTTAACATGCATATTGTACTAGGGAACTTGTGAGGCTCCCAAATTGGGCATTGGCGTATCGTCTCCTTTTGTTACAGGTTATAAGCTGATCCACTGGAAATGTAAAATAGGGTCCATTTTTGATTTTGTTTTTATTATACAGTGGTCTCATCATTCACATTCATTACTGGGGTATTGAGCTGAAATTCTGCTATATCCTTTAATAACAGGTTATCCTATTTCTTCTATTTATTGCAGGGCTTCCAGAAAGGAGGACCCATTGAATTCATAAGCTTTCCACACTATCCCTGTATATTATTTTGTACTACTTTAATTGGAAATGATGTGGACTCATTTTTTATAGACGGTGCGTAATGATCTAATAAAGTTCACTATTTTTGGTACTCTCTTTACTGTAATGAAGTTAATGTTCATGATTATTTGTCAAGCACATTGAAAACAACTCAGTATATCTCAGTCAATCTTTTGGGGACATTGTCCATGTCCCCCCTTTTGTATTAAAATACCACATATAAAGAAACACTGTATGAAAGCATTTTTTCATGTGTAGGCTGTATGCCAAAGAATGAGAATTGAGACTATTATAAAAAAAAAAAATACTTGTTTTTAAAATGATCAAGCCCTACATTCCTCCTTTGTTGGTATGCCACTCTAGGAGGCTTCTATGTTAATTATGGGGGAGTATGCATGGCTGTGCATGGAGCTGCTGCGCTCTCGCTCACAGAACCTGAATCAGGGGCAATGCACCGGGGCCCTTCCCTGGGGGTGGGGCTGAGCTCTAAACATTTAATAATATATATATATATTTTTTTTTATATTAGAATTAGCTTTTGCCCCCTCCACCCCAGTCTGTCTTGTCCCCCCTTTCCCAGTCAGGCCCCTCCTGATTGTCTGGCGTTCCTTCTGGCGCTGTAGCATGGCACCTCCTGGTTCTTCCTACCCAGCATCTTCCACCTAACCAGCTCCCACAATGCTGCCTCGCCTGCCTGAGTCTTCTGGCTAAGAAATCCTGAATGACATCATACACACGCGTGACGTCTTTTGGGATGTTCTGCAGCGAGAGAATAAGCCTAGGCAGGGGAGGCAGCATTGCAGGTGCTGGTGAGGACGAAGGGGCCCAGGGGGTAGAAAGGATCAGAAGATGCCAAGATAATAGTGATGTATTTAAAATTATTATTAACCTTTATTTGTAACGCTCCAACATATTCCGTAGCGCTGTACAGGGGTCAGTACAAGGCAAACATGATTTTAGCACAATGGGTCATGTGCGTGTGCTTTCAGGACTAAACAAAAGCTTATTAGTTTACAAGAGCGCACCATCTTGAGTATATAACTGAATCAGATCAGCAAAGAAAATAGAAGCACAATAAAAGGAATGATTGAATATAAAACGGAAAAATGTAAAGAAAGTGTTTATTTTGTTTCTAAAAACATTTTGACCATTCCCAGGTTTTGTTTTGTCAAAAGATCATATAGAAAAAATGGGACACAGAGAACCTTCAATAAAAACAGCTTAAAGGGACTCTGTCACCCCCAAATCAAGTTGTTTTGTTAGGTTTTTCTTAAAGAGCATGAAAAACTGTCTGTATGTTGTGTTATACATTTTTTTCTTAAGTAAATAAGTCCTTGGAAATCCCATGTTGTTGCTGTAAATATATGCAAACGAGCAATTCATGCATATCAATTAGCTTCGTTGATGTATTAATTAGGATTACAGACTGATTGTCTGTCTCTGTAGTGGCCAAAATAAAGACCTGCAATGTTATCTGGCACTTAGACCCATCTTGCATCTTGCTCTGAGCCACACATTAGCATACTGAGCCGTATGTTAGCGTACTGGAACCGCACATTACCATACTGAGCCGCACATTAGCATACAGGAGCTGCACATTAGCATACAGGAGCTGCACATTAGCATACAGGAGATGCACATTAGCATACAGGAGCCGTACATTAGCATACAGGAGATGCATATTAGCATACAGGAGCCGTACATTAGCATACAGAAGATGCACATTAGCATACAGGAGCCGCACATTAGCATACAGGAGATGCACATTAGCATACAGGAGCCGTACATTAGCATACAGGAGAAGCATATTAGCATACAGGAGATGCACATTAGCATACAGGAGCCGCACATTAGCATACAGGAGATGCACATTAGCATACAGGAGCCGTACATTAGCATACAGGAGATGCACATTAGCATACAGGAGCCGTACATTAGCATACAGGAGATGCACATTAGCATACAGGAGCCGTACATTAGCATACAGGAGATGCATATTAGCATACAGGAGCCGCACATTAGCATACAGGAGAAGCACCTTAGCATACAGGAGCCGTACATTAGCATACAGGAGATGCTTATTTGCATACAGGAGCCGCACATTAGCATAGTGAGCTGCTCATTAGCATACTTACCCTCACATTAGCATACCGGAGCCACATATTACCATACTGAGCTGCACATTACCATACAGAGCCGCACATTAGTATACAGGAGCCATACATTACCATACTGTGCTGCTCATTAGCATATTGAGCCACACATTACAATACTGACCCAGGCATTAGCATTCAGGAGACGCACATTAGCGTACATGAGCTGCATATTAGCATACGGGAGCCATTCATTACCATACAGAGCTGCACATTACCATACAGGAGCCACATATTACCATACTGAGCTGCACATTAGCATACTGAGCCGCACATTAGTATACAGGAGCCGTACATGACCATACTGAGCCTCAAATTAGCATACTGAGACCACATTATTATACTGAGATGCAAATTAGCACACTGAGCCCCACATTAGTATACTGAGACACACATTAGCAGACTGACGAGTACATTAGTATACTGAGCTGCACATTAGCCACTGAGGCCCACATTTTTACAATGAGTCTCACATTAGCATATTGAAACGCACATTAGCATACTGAGCCACACATTAGCATACTGCGCTGCACATTAGCACTGAGCCACAAATTAGCATACTGAGCCTCACACATCAGCGCACTGAGCAGCACATTAGCATACAGGAGCCATACATTAGCACATTAGCATACTGACCCGCACATTAATATACTTAGCAGCACATTAGCACACTGAGCCCCACATTAGTATACTGAGCTGCACATTAGCACACTGAGCCGCACATTAGCACACTGAGCCCCACATTAGTATACTGAGACACACATTAGCAGACTGATGAGTACATTAGTATACTGAGCTGCACATTAGCCACTGAGGCCCACATTTTTACAATGAGTCTCACATTAGCATATTGAAACGCACATTAGCATACTGAGCCACACATTAGCATACTGCGCTGCACATTAGCACTGAGCCACAAATTAGCATACTGAGCCTCACACATCAGCGCACTGAGCAGCACATTAGCATACAGGAGCCATACATTAGCACATTAGCATACTGACCCGCACATTAATATACTTAGCAGCACATTAGCACACTGAGCCCCACATTAGTATACTGAGCTGCACATTAGCACACTGAGCCGCACATTAGCACACTGAGCCCCACATTAGTATACTGAGCTGCACATTAGCACTGAGCCTCACATTAGCAAACTGAGCCGCACATTAGTATACTGAGCCGCACGTTAGCACACTGAGTCGCACATTAGTATACTGAGTCGCACATTAGCACTGATCCTAACATTAGCACACTGAGCAGCACATTAGCGCACTGAGTCGCACATTAGTATACTGAGCTGCACATTAGCACACTGAGACTCACATTAGCACTGAGCCCCACATTAGCACTGAGCCGTACATTAGCAAACTGAGCCGCACATTAGTATACTGAGCCGCACATTAGCATACTGAGCCGCACATTAGCACACTGAGTCACACATCAGCACACTGACCCGCACATTAGCACACTGAGTCGCACATTAGTATACTGAGACGCACATTAGCACACTGAGCCGCACGTTAGCACACTGAGCAGCACATTAGCGCACTGAGTCACACATTAGTATACTGAGACGCACATTAGCACACTGAGCCGCACATTAGCACACTGAGCCGCACGTTAGCACACTGAGCCGCACGTTAGCACACTGAGCAGCACATTAGCGCACTGAGTCGCACATTAGTATACTGAGACGCACATTAGCACACTGAGCCCCACATTAGCACACTGAGCTGCACATTAGCACACTGAGACTCACATTAGCACTGAGCCCCACATTAGCACTGAGCCGCACATTAGCACACTGAGCAGCACATTAGCACACTGACCCGCACATTAGCACTGAGCCCCACGTTAGCACTGTGCTGCACATTAGCACACTGAGCTGCACATTAGCACACTGACCCACACATTAGCACTGAGCCCGTTAGCACTGTGCTGCACATTAGCACACTGAGCTGCACATTAGCACTGAGCCCCACATTAGCACTGAGCCCCACATTAGCACTGAGCCGCACATTAGCACACTGAGCAGCACATTAGCACACTGACCCGCACATTAGCACTGAGCCCCACGTTAGCACTGTGCTGCACATTAGCACACTGAGCTGCACATTAGCACACTGACCCGCACACATTAGCACACAGAGACTCACATTAGCACACTGACCCGCACACATTAGCACACTGACCCGCACACATTAGCACACAGAGACTCACATTAGCACACTGACCCGCACAATAGCACACTGAGCTTTTCTCTTGCTTTCTTTCTCTATCTCTCTCCTCCTGTCCTCTCTCTCATCTGTCACTGTAGTGACCCCCCCCTCCAATGTTATCTGGCAGTTAGACCCCTCTCTCAGTTATCAAGCGATCTGGAACCGGACAATAGCGTACTGAGCTGCAAAATCAATTCTAAATATTTCAGAAATTATTCACTGTAGAGACAAACTGCTAGTACAATGTGTAGCCAGATTTGAATGCTCTTTAAAATAAAATCAACTTCCTTTTGGGGTGACGGTGCCCCTTTTATCTTCAGTTATTATTTAGTTATTACTTTACTAAACATAGGAACGATATTATTGTGACATAATAAAAGAGGCACTTTCTCACCCAGGGCCTCTGCTAGTGAGGGAGGAACAGACATTGTGGACACATATCAGTTTGGATATTACCTCATACAGTGCACTGACACAATATTTAGGCTTTTATACACAAAATATACACAGAGGGCATGCCCTAGTTCTGGAAGCCTTCTGTTATATAAGCAATAATATACATCAAATGATTGGCTTTAATTAGTTTTCAAATAGCTGCCTCAGAGACTGTGAGGTACAGCAGGACTACAGCTTCCAGCATGCACCGGGACGTCGTGACTACAGCTCCCAGCAGGCACCAGTGCAGCGAGCTGCGACCGGCGCGTGTTTAGCAACGTCAGGTTTACTATCATGGCGGCGCCCAAGGAAACGCACGAGCTAGAGCAGCGAGAGGAAGAAGAGGAGAAAGAAGAGGAGAAAGAAGAGGAGAAAGAAGAGGAGAAAGAAGAGGAGAAAGAAGTTAAAACATTCAAAGACCTTGTGAGATATAAAAGCAATGGTTATACAGAGAGAGGGGAAGGATAAATATATGTATATATATATATATATATATATATATAGTGAGATAATGGGACAGGATATCGCGTACACACAGGGCTTTTAGTTAGATAAACCCTCTCTCTCCCCCCTTTTCTATCTGCCTCTCCCCCCTTTTCTATCTGCCTCTCCCCCCTTTTCTATCTGCCTCTCTCCCCTTTTCTATCTGCCTCTCTCCCCTTTTCTACCTGCCTCGCTCTCCTTTTCTACCTGCCTCGCTCTCCTTTTCTACCTGCCTCGCTCTCCTTTTCTACCTGCCTCGCTCTCCTTTTCTACCTGCCTCGCTCTCCTTTTCTACCTGCCTCTCTCCCCTTTTCTACCTGCCTCTCTCCCCTTTTCTACCTGCCTCTCTCCCCTTTTCTACCTGCCTCGCTTTCCTTTTCTACCTGCCTCTCTCCCCTTTTCTACCTGCCTCGCTCTCCTTTTCTATCTGCCTCTTTCCCCTTTTCTACCTGCCTCTCTCCCCTTTTCTACCTGCCTCGCTCTCCTTTTCTACCTGCCTCTCTCCCCTTTTCTACCTGCCTCTCTCCCCTTTTCTACCTGCCTCGCTCTCCTTTTCTACCTGCCTCTCTCCCCTTTTCTACCTGCCTCGCTCTCCTTTTCTACCTGCCTCTATCCCCTTTTCTACCTGCCTCTATCCCCTTTTCTACCTGCCTCTTTCCCCTTTTCTACCTGCCTCTTTCCCCTTTTCTACCTGCCTCTTTCCCCTTTTCTACCTGCCTCTTTCCCCTTTTCTACCTGCCTCTTTCCCCTTTTCTACCTGCCTCTCTCCCCTTTTCTACCTGCCTCTTTCCCCTTTTCTACCTGCCTCTCTCCCCTTTTCTACCTGCCTCTCTCCCCTTTTCTACCTGCCTCTTTCCCCTTTTCTACCTGCCTCTTTCCCCTTTTCTACCTGCCTCTTTCCCCTTTTCTACCTGCCTCTTTCCCCTTTTCTACCTGCCTCTTTCCCCTTTTCTACCTGCCTCTTTTCCCTTTTCTACCTGCCTCTCTCTCCTTTTGTGGTCTGGCTGTCTGCCCCTTTGGTCTCCAATCCCCCCTCCCATCACGCTCTTTCTGGCTACCCCTTTGGTCCCCCCCTCCCTTTGCGCTCTTTCTGGCTACCCCTTTAGTCCCCCCCCCCCCCTCCCTTTGCGCTCTTTCTGGCTACCCCTTTGGCCCCCCCCCCCCCTCCCTTTGCGCTCTTTCTGGCTACTCCTTTGGTCCCCCCCCTCCCTTTGCGCTCTTTCTGGCTACCCCTTTGGTCCCCCCCCCCCCCTCCCTTTGCGCTCTTTCTTGCTACCCCTTTGGTCCCCCCCACCCCCTTCTTTCACGGTCTGTCTGGCTACTCCTTTGGTCACCCCACACTCTTTCTTCTGTCTCTCTTGTATCATACTTGGTGTGAAATTATCATTAAGGCTTTTTCTTGTCGCCTTTTTTCTAACACATGGCAGGGGGTGACAGATGTGCTGTGTGAAGCCTGTGAGCAGCTTGGATGGAAACAGCCTACCAAGATCCAGAATGAGGCCATTCCCTTGGCCCTGCAAGGTGAGAGTTCACCCACCACCAGTCATATCCTCTATGCTAACAGATATTGCCACCCTTCTGGCTATAGAACTCTTTGTACTGGTTAATACGAAATAGTAGATATTCGTAGTTAATCGAACCACAAATAGCTTTCTGGACCGATGTCATTCCTGACTTATATAGGATAACTGCATGAGGGGTGTTTTATTGATTCTGAGCCTTCCAGTGTACACAAGCTACCTTATAGTTACATATTATTTGAGGTTGAATAAAGACTTTTAGTGCATCAGGTTTAACTTTTTTAGTTTTAGATCTCCACTGATCCTTTTTAATATGTGGATTATTTGTTCATTGTTAATTGAACCAGAGGAAGGCAAACAGGAAAAAAAAAAAAACATTGAAACTTTGCCAATTGTCTCATAGGGGGGGGGGGGGCGGAAATAATTCCTTCCTGACCCCAGAGACTGGCGATCAAATTTCTCCCTGGATCAATATTCCTTTGCTAGTTATCTGGGACATCCCTGAATGCCCTCTTTATTCAAAAAAATATCTAATCCCTTTTTAAAGTTATCTATCAAATTTGCTGTCACCACCTCCTTTGGTTTAACCACCCTAACTGTGATTATTATTATTATTATTATCTTTTATTTGTATCGCGCCAACATATTCCGTAGCGCTGTACAGGGGATAAGAACAAGGGAAATACACGTTTAACAAAATTCAAAAGTTGAAGATGAACCCTTTTCTTTCTCTAAGGCGAAATCTTTTTTTCTTCTAACCTCAAGGGATGTCCTCTTGTCAGTTGAAAACCTCTTGGCACAAAAAGTTCACTTGACAAAGACTTATACTGACCCTGGATGTATTTAAATAAGGTAATTGTATCCCCTCTTAGACACCTTTTTTTCTAGAGAAAAAAGGGTAATTTGGTTAGTCTTTCTTCATAACTTAGCCCCTTTGTTGCCCTTCTCTGTACGTTTTCCAGCTCTAAAATGTCCTTTTTATGAAGTGGTGCCCAAAATTGTACTCCATATTCCAAATGAGGGCATATTAGGGATTTGTATAGTGGCAGAATTATATCTGCTTACCTTGCTTCTATACCTTTCCTAATCCATGCTAATATTTTACTTTCCTTTGCAGCTGCTGCTTGGCTTTGAGCACTGTTACCTAGGTGGTTGTCCACAAGTACTCCCAAATTTCTTTCTATATCTGATACCCCTAGAATTGCTTCATTAAAATTATTAATTGCATGGCTATTTTTCCTTCCCAAATGCATAACCTTACATTTAGTTGTATTAAATCTCATCTGCCATTTAGCTGCCCATTTCTCTAATTTATGCAAATCCCTTTGTAGGCAAAGTACATTATTATCTGATTTAATTACCTTGCACAACTTAGTGTCATTAGCAAAAATGGAGACTATACTTTCGAGTCCTACTTCTACGTCATTAATAAATATTTTAATAAGGAGATGACCTAATACTGAACCCTGAGGAACCCCACTTACCACATTAGTCAACTCGGAGTATGTTCCATTTACAACAACCCTTTGCTCCCTATTTTTTAGTCAGCTCTCAATGCATGAGCAGATATTTATTGCAATTCCTGTATCCCTTAGTTGGACAATAGTCTAACATGTGGCACTGTATCAAAAGCCTTTGCAAAATCCAAAAAGAATACATCCACTGAGTTGCCTTGATCCAGGTTCCTACTAACCTCCTCAGGTAAGGTCATGTCTGACATGACCTTACCTATCTTTCATAAATCCGTGTTGACTCCTACTAATGATCTTGTTCAAATAGACATATTCTTGTATATTATCCCTTATTAACCCTTCTAAACGCTTCCCAACTACAGAAGTGAGGCTCACTGGTCTATAATTCCCTTGATTTGCTCTTGCTCCCTTCAATATAGGTATCACATCTGCTTTTCTCCAGTAGTGACCCTGTTGCGAGTCTTGAAAACTTAGATATAATGGTTTTGCCATTACAGAGCCCAGTTCCCTTAGTACCCTTGGATGTATTCCATCAGGTCCTGGGGCTTTATTAACATTTATTTTTTCCAACTTCTTTTTAATTTCTTCCTGCGTTAACCAGTTATTTGGTGAAGGTAGTGTAGCCCCATTTTGTTGCCATGTTCCAACCACTGGTACCTCCCTTGTGTATACCGAAGAAAATAACCTACTTAGCTCATCTGCTTTTTACTGGTCACTAATTATCAGACGGCCTGTGTTTCATGTTGTGACTAGAGTTAGAGGATAAATAGCGGGTCCTACAAGAGCTGTATTTTTTATCAGTCATAGGGCAATACTGCTGTACAAAACTAGTCTATTTGGGAATATCTGTGCTCACTGGCTATATCTGTGCTGTGAATATAGGGTGTGACTGGCATGGTGACGTATTGGCTGTTAGTCATTTGACATCAAGTGACTAGATTCATTTTTGTTGATTAGATTGGTGACACCAAGCAATCTGGTCCTTTTGTTGTTGTTTTCCCTTTTTTATACAATTTTTTATAAATAGAGTATAAGACACCAGCTCCAAACAATACTGTATAGTCAGGTTTCTGTGCTGTAAAAAATGAGACAAAGATAAATAATTTCAGAACTTTTTCCTCCTTTAATGTGACCTATAAACTGTACAACTCAATTGAAAAACAAACTGAAATCTTTTAGGTAGAGGGAAGAAAAAATATAAAAATAAAATAATATGGTTGCATAAGTCTGCACACCCTTAAACTAATACTTTGTTGAAGCACCTTTTGATTTTATTACAGCACTCAGTCTTTTTGGGTATGAGTCTATTAGCATGGCACATTTTGACTTGGCAAGATTTGCCCACTCTTCTTTGCAAAAACACTCCAAACCTGTCAGATTGCGAGGGCATCTCCTGTGCACAGCCCTCTTCAGATCACCCCACAGATTTTCAATCGGATTCAGGTCTGGGCTCTGGCTGGGCCATTCCAAAACTTTAATCTTCTTCTGGTGAAGCCATTCCTTTGTTGATTTAGATGTATGCTTTGGGTGGGTCGTCATGCTGAAAGATGAAGTTCCTCTTCGTGTTCAGCTTTCTAGCAGAAGCCTGAAGGTTTTGTGCCAATATTGACTGGTATTTGGAACTGTTCATAATTCCCTCTATCTTAACTAAGGCCCCAGTTCCAGCTGAAGAAAAACAGCCCCAAAGCATGATGCTGCCACCACCATGCTTCACTGTGGGTATGGTGTTCTTTTGGTGATGTGCAATGTTGTTTTTGCGCCAAACATATCTTTTGGAATTATGGCCAAAAAGTTCAACCTTGGTTTCACCAGACCATAACACCTTTTCCCACATGCTTTTGGGAGACTTCAGATGTGTTTTTGCAAAATGTAGCCTGGCTTGGATGTTTTTCTTTGTAGGAAAAGGCTTTCGTCTTGCCACTCTACCCCATAGCCCAGACATATGAAGAATACGGGAGATTGTTGTCACATGTACCACACAGCCAGTACTTGCCAGATATTCCGGCAGCTCCTTTAATGTTGCTGTAGGCCTCTTGGTAGCCTCCCAGACCAGTTTTCCTCTTGTCTTTTCATCAATTTTGGAGGGAGCACCAGTTCTTGGTAATGTCACTGTTGTTCCATATTTTTTCCACTTGATGATAACTCTCTTCACTGTGTTCCTTGGTAAATCTAATGCCTTGGAAATTCTTTTGTACCCTTCTCCTGACTGATACCTTTTAACAATGAGATCCCTCTGATGCTTTGGAAGCTCTCTGTGGACCATGGCTTTTGCTGTGGGATGCGACTAAGAAACTTTCAGGAAAGACCAACTAGAGCAGATAAACTTTATTTGGGGTTAATCAGAGGCACTTTAAATGATGACAGGTGTATGCTGACTCCTATTTAACACGATTTGGAATGTGATTGCTTAATTCTGAACACAGCTACATCCCCAGTTATAAGAGGGTGTGCAGACTTATGCAACCACATTATTATTATTATTATTTTTTTTTTTTTTCCCTCCACCTAAAAGATTTCAGTTTGTTTTTCAATTGAGTTGTACAGTTTATAGGTCACATTAAAGGTGGAAAAAGTTCTGAAATGATTTATCTTTGTCATTTTTTTACAGCACAGAAACCTGACATTTTAACAGGGGTGTGTAGACTTTTTATATCCACTGTGTGTGTGTATATATATATATATATATATATATTTTTTTTTTTTAATCAACATTTATTAATAGTGAATGTTTTGTCTAATCCAATACCTGTAATTTAACAATGGTTAAATAAAAGTTAAGTTTTATATATAACCTATAATTATACACTCTTCTGCTTTGAAATAGTAATTGTATTGCAACCAGATTGGTTGTGTTTCTTTTATTAGGTATATGGATACCTTTGTCTGCATATATTTGCAGATAGTCGGAAGAAAGAACAATTTGTGTATCTCAAGGCATTACTAACTAGTTCATGAAAGATGTCCTTTTCTTTCTCTTCTTTTTGTATCTAATTTTTATATTGCACTACTAGTTGTATTGGTTGAAGGTTGGGTTGGATATAGCAGACTCCCCCTTAACAATTTTAGGATATACCATAAACCTTGACACGGATACCACCCAGTCTTCTCCATAAACTTGGGTAACTTGTAAAATATTTCTGAGCCTTCCTTGTAAGATATTATCTGTCGTCTCTCAGAATTCATCACATGAAGCATACTACTTGTGTAGGAGGAAACGGCATGTTATATTAAAGTGGCACAGTGAAAGTCACAGTTACTGCAGCAATTAGAATTGGATAGAATTGCAATCAGTTGTCTCATGTTCATAGAAGCTAGAAATAATGGCTCCTTTTTTTTTACTTAGATGGAGGTTGGGAAAGGAATGAGCGGAGGCAGATAAGATAACTTGGTTTGTGAGAGCATCTGTGTTTTTTCAACTTGCCGCTCAAATCTGTGTTAGGTTTTCAGAGTTAAGAAGCAATCTTTTTATCATTCACATCTTTACTTTATGTCCTGACAGGTCGAGACATCATTGGTTTGGCTGAGACTGGATCGGGGAAGACTGGTGCATTTGCGTTGCCAATTCTACAGACCCTTCTGGAAAGCCCTCAGCGTCTCTATGCCCTAGTCCTCACACCCACCAGGGAGTTGGCCTTCCAAATCTCAGAGCAGTTTGAGGCTCTTGGATCTTCTATAGGAGTTAAAAGTGGTGAGTGTGGCTACAGTGTTTATCTGAAACTGTAATCTGTGTCCTGTCACCAGTGATTACACACAGTGTGATGGTACCCAGAGGGAGAGTGGCCTTGAACTCAAGGCAGCACACACCTACTTATATTGGTGTATGATCTGCACTTGTTTTGCTGGTGGTGATTTTTGTAAATAGAATTCCTAAAAAAACAAGGAAAAAGTCGGAGATCTCAGACCTATCTAAAGACTCCTTTACTGACAGTGTGATATTTCCATTATTCACACTAAATAATACTATTTAATTGGTTCTTTTGAGATTTTTGCTTTTTCTAAGTGCCTTAATGACACAAATTGGTCCATGAGATCTAATCGCATCCTAGATCCTGTCTGCTTGATTGCCAATTCCACAAATTTAATTTATCTTTGACTTTCTTGTATTTCCCCCAATATATTTGTAAATCTAGTATTGCTCAACCATTACTTCTGTTCTCATGGCTTTGTCGTGTTCTACCTGTTTGTAATACCTGTACAGTGGAGCCACTGACAGCTGAGCATTATACTCAGAGCATCACAATAAAGTTTTTCTAGGCATTTTTCATGGGCAGCCTCCTATAGCCAACAAACCAGCTATTTAAATTTCAGTTAGTGAACATGTATTTATATTGATCCATAAATACTCTGTGGTTGTTTTTTCTAAATCTAGATGTGTTTTATACCCCTGTAAACGTAGTATGCTGAATCCCTATACAACAATTCAGTCTAAATATGATAAGAATAAGTGCAGGACAATGTCTTAACAGAAAAAAATCAGGATGTAAACACCCTATATAAAATTTGAAGATTACATTTTCAAAAGTGATAAATGAGTATTAGAATGAATGTTCCTATGTTTCTTCATATACATTTGTACCACTTCGTGCAGTGCCAATAGTGTATATTTGCTGAACAAGCTTCACTAACTGTATGATGCAGCATTTGATGCTTTTGACCTTCTGGCAAAGAAATGGTTAGTATTAATGGTTTCCTTTTCTCCTTCAGCCGTTATTGTGGGTGGCATTGATATGATGTCTCAAGCTCTGGCCCTGGCAAAGAAGCCTCACGTAGTGATTGGTAAGGATTGGTACTTCTTGCTTGTCCCATTGCGGGATCTTTATTTCACATGACTTTATATGTTTTTTTGTATTATTCCAGCTCAAAGAGCATTAGCTAAAATCACTTTTCTAATTACCTCTGCACTTCATATCAGTATAAGTCTTTAGCTTCTTAAAGGACTATAGTCTAAACAACATGGGGCTATTTTATTAGCCATTGATTATTAACACAATTCATATTCAATGCTTTGTTAATACAAATCATTTTAATAGATCACCTTATACATCTGCCTGTGTCTGCTCCACCTGCGCTCTTGCGACCATGTCCAATCAAGTGCTTTCCAAGGCAATAATCTCTATTTGTTTTGCTATTCATAAACACGAGAATGGTAATGTCTTACAATCTTTTGAATATTCTTACCGGTATCTAAACCATTTATAGATAGATGAATGATAACCACCATCATTTTTCGCACCAAATAAATGCAATGTTCAATGACACTATTGGGTTTATATAATAGGGTGTAGTTGGTTTATTTGGTGAGTGATTAGTAATAAAATCTGTATTTGAAGAAAAATATCACTATCAGTTTATTTCCAACTCCTACTGGGTGTAGGACTTACTATGCCCCTAAAAGCAAAATGTCCTGTAAGCTTCATTTGCTGTTTATTATGTTTTAACTTACTTTCTCTTGCATCCTCATAAAAGAACATATGAAGCATGGTGTAAGATCCTAGCAACTAGTCTTATATCTTATTGGCTCTTCACCTATACCCTCATTTCTTCCAGATGTTTCAAAAGTACTCTTGCCCACTAGGCCTACTAATTCTTGTAGGACATAATACGCTATTATTAACATTTTTATATTTAGTCCCAGTTCTTTCAAATATATCTTGAATTGTGTCTTAGCCACTCCTGGACGTCTGATTGACCATCTAGAAAACACCAAGGGATTCAACCTCAGAGCCCTGAAATATCTGGTGATGGATGAAGCTGACCGTATCCTGAACATGGACTTTGAAACAGAGGTGAGATAATCAGGGTTATAAATTCTTATTAAACTTTCTGATTACCATATAAAGGATCAGAAAAATGGTGATTTTCTTTGTTTGAAGGCATTGCTCTTGCTGTTTCTTGACACTTATTCGACCCACTTGCTGTTTTATCTTTGTTTGCACTGCTTTTTCATACTACTTTGGCTCATCATTGTTATAACCTGATTTCTTTGTTGATATAATGACTATATATGTTTTTCTAGATTCTCTGCTTTATACATACGGTTTCTTTTCAACTCTACATTCTTATACAATAAATTAGCAGTTTGTACTCTCTCTCTTTTTCTTGCTCGCTCGCTCCAGTGGGATTTCCCTAGAATAGGCCATCTCACAATTATATTCCAATTGGGGTGGTATGCATGACTTACTGCCACTGGGAACTGTTCTCTCATTCTTCCAGTGCTTTCTTTCCAGTTTATTAGTAAGTTCAGTTATATCCATGTTCACATTTTCAGGACAATGAACCAGACTTTTAACCTGTATACATTGCATTTGAAACCAGATGTTACATTCTTATGGTCCTGTTTGGAACTTGCTGCGAGTTTCTCATTGAAGCGGAAACAGATTTTCTATATTATTCTATATCTGTATTTCATGTTTGTTTTTTTTGTTTGTTCTTCTGTAGGTGGACAAAATTCTGAAAGTCGTTCCACGTGACCGCAAAACGTTTCTTTTCTCAGCCACAATGACCAAGAAGGTGAGACAATTTTTTTTTATTTTTTTATTGAAATATATCACAAGGAAGACATCGACTTGTCCTTCCAGAAATCCTTTTTTTTTTTTTTTAATACTGTTAAGAAACCATGTATTTTTGTTAATTTTGCTAATGTTTAATCTATATGATGTAATTCAGTGTGTATTAAACAGTGTTTGTACCGTTTTTTTGTTTGTTTTTTGCACCTGTTTAGCTATACATGGTTCCTAAAGCTGATGGTTTAATGCTAAGCTTTTTTTAATGCTGAAAACACACATTTCCATTGGTCTCTGATATTGTTTGGTCAATTATTTTTTATTTAGCTGTAAGTTGTTCTCTAATACCTATTTAATTCTGTGTGTTCCATTTGGTCTCGATACGAGTTGTTTAATTTTACATGTTTAACCATGTTTAGGTCTCCGTGTTTTTTTTGTTTTTTTTCCATGAATACAGCATAGCTTACAAAAGCACATCCCCTCCCTGCATTGGTAACCAGACCAGTTATTTACTGGGAGACCTAAACATACATAAAAATAACTAACATTTTTATCAATTATAGTAATCTCTTTATCTTATCTTTTTTGTTTAAAATTTCATACAATAAGTACACAGGTCTCTGATAATGTTGATTTCTATTATGTTTATTTTCTCCGATACAGAAAGTTTGATTCTGTAGGTGTTGGGCACTGGCATATTATACTAATGATTAAAAGGACTACTGTTCTTTGTGAAGTATGTAACACAAGCATAACACTAACAACTATGTAAGCCATGGGTATGATGCTGTTTTTAGAGAGATTTATTTTCTTATTAGACTCTTCCTATCTTGAGGTCTTCCATGTTAAATATCTACAACACTCCCTGATGGCTTGAAGTATGGTTTGGTGTTCTATGCTGTTTTCTTAATTACTTTGGAATAGAGGAAGTTTCTTACAATAAACGTTTAATATTTGACACTTTCCTTCTTCCCCACACATACTTAGAAGCAGTCTGTTGCAATTAAGCTTACCTGCTCCTGTACCTGTCTTGTGCCTTGAACATTAAGGATTATTGTTGTCATCTTCTATGCATCAAATACATTTGTAGTTCTGAGACTCAAAATTAGCTTTAAGACATCTAATATGATGCCTGTGCCGCTTTGCCCTTAGGATAAATCTGAATTCAAAACAGTTGGACGGATAACTTTGTAAGGACATTCTAAAGCTATTCACATTTTATTGTTGCTTTTTAAAATAGAAAAATGTGGTGGGGAATAACCTCGATAATGGTATAGTAGTGTAATAAAAATGTATTCACTGACATATACATTGAATGATGCAAATAAATTAGTCCATTACTCAAGTGAGAATTAAAAAGGGCACTAAGACTTTTGTCATTCCTTCTTATTGAGTGCAAAAATGCACCAGTTTTGAAAAATTTCAATTAACTGGTATTGCCTGAAATGCTTTGACATAGCCTCTGGACGAAACCGGTCACTGAGCACATAGTCCACAAATCCTTTTTTTTTTTTCCTCAAGGAAAATCTGCATTTTTAGTGCCTGGAATTATATACTGTAGTAATTGTCAGGATTTGAACAATTGTTTTTTTTTTTTTCAAACTGGTGGTGTTTTGCAATCAGAGGGAATGACAGAAGTCTTATACCCCTTTTTAATTCTCACTTGAGTAATGGGCCAAGTTGGAATTTTTTGCTTCATTCAATTTATATCCATGTATATAAAAACATTTTTTTTTCACACTATTATACCATTATTAGTGTACAACTTTCTCCACTATAATTTTAACGGAGAAACCTTGTTCAGCACTGCATTTTTCTATTTAAAGAAAAAAAAACCTGATTAATAACATATAAAAACATTTATATACTTTTTAGCTTTAGTGTGCGCTTTAAAAGTTACCCAACTTATTGTTTTGAATTCATCTTATGTGCATCAGCAGAATCTTAGTTGAAGATTTTCTATTCAAATACTCTTGTGGTCAATACTTATATGGCTGCTAATATTGGATCTCTGTTACATACTTCTCAAAAATGTGCAGTGTCTTTCCCAAACCATGTGTACCCATATATTTATTTATTGTTGGCATCTGTGCATTTGGTTTCTAATACTGCTTGTTTAATACATTTTTTCTTTTCTTTCTCAGGTGCAAAAGTTACAACGTGCAGCTCTAAAAGACCCAGTAAAATGTGCAGTATCTTCTAAGTATCAGACAGTGGAGAAACTTCAGCAATATTATATCTTCATCCCATCCAAATTTAAGGTATGACCAGTCCTATGTAGATTAGAATGTATATTTTGGGTTTTACATTTTCTCCCATTCAGAGGAAAATGTTCTAATTCTTAGATTAAACATTTTCAGTTTATGTGATTAGACTGGTTTTAGAATAAGGCAATGTTAGCTATGAATTATTACTATTTTATTACCTCTGCTAATCCTAGTGGCCTTTTTGTTGTTGCCTTTCTCACTGCTGCTTCATCTGCCAGAAGGTGTCCATGTCTGAGGTGCATGGGCAGCAATATATGCATCTCCATGATAGTGCTCACAGTATGGTTAGCATATTCCATATTGGTCTATGTGCTCCAGCATCATATGGCAGCATGGACCAGTAAGCGGTTGTTGGCTTGCTGTATGTACTACAGGATGCGTGATGCTTGCTTTCTGACCCACGCATTGTGACACAATGTGAAAAATAGGAGGATGGACAGCAGCCTGTTATGTTCCTTAGCCCCTCTAACCTATATTTATCCAATAATAGCTCTGCACTCACGCATTTTGTAACCACTCTGCCCCCCTATTGGTGTGTTTTATCAATTTGTAAATGGTCTCTGTCCCTCAGCCATACCTCATATCCCATAATGCCTCTGCTCTTCCTGCATTCACCTCTTCTCCAGTTACGACTGCCCCTCAAGCATTCCTCTTAGCCTGTAATGGCTCTGTCCATAGCATTCATCTATCATCTTTTTAATGGGCCTGACTCCCCCATAATCAGTTTTCATCATGTCTCCCTCTCACAGGACAGTTACCTGGTTTACATTTTGAATGAGTTGGCTGGGAATACCTTCATGATCTTCTGCAGCACCTGTAACAACACTCAGCGAGTGGCGCTGCTACTTCGTAACTTGGGCTTCACTGCCATCCCGCTGCATGGGCAAATGAGCCAGGTGAGAATGCTCTCTAAATGTGGATTCAGCTGACCACTATGTCTCATGTATAAATTCCACCTCTCCTTTCCTGCTGTGAGAGCCCCAGCTCATAAAAGAGAACAGAGGTGTAAGTGTATATGCAATCTCTTGGTAGACACAAGATCAGGGCGAGGTTTGGATCCATACTTTATCTAGACCTGAGATGGCCATAATATTCTCCAACATATTTTTTTTTTCTTCACACCTCTATATTTGGACTCTTATATTAAAGATTACATGATATTTATTCCTCTGCAGAATAAGCGATTGGGATCGCTAAACAAGTTTAAGGCAAAATCTCGGTCCGTCCTTCTGGCCACAGATGTTGCGAGTCGTGGTCTTGACATACCACATGTGGACGTCGTGATAAACTTCGACATTCCTACTCACTCGAAGGTGAGTGGTGCAGAGTGGTCTGGGTCCATGTAGTTCTGTGCATGTCTCCTATAATGTCAAGAAGTGGTTTTACAGATACTTTGTTATTATAGCTGCAGTTAGTATATCTCCCCCACGTTAGTCTTGTAGTGGGGGAGTAGTACTAGGTTAGGAGTGGTGAATTCTTATTTTGGTCACATTGCTTCTTTCTCCTTCTCAGGATTATATACACAGGGTGGGAAGAACAGCTCGGGCTGGACGATCTGGAAAAGCCATCACTTTTGTGACACAGTAAGTTACTTTTGCAGCACACAAGCCTGCCTCATCATCTTTATCGAGGCACCCCTGGTTAGACATACTGACATCCAATAGCAATAGTGGCTCCATGCCATGATATAGTTAGAGACATTGGCAATGAGAGCAATGGTACCAAGTCCAAAATATTTTTCTTCAACTTTATTGAAGACTTTTGACCATTTGAATATTCCCTTATACATCACAAAAGGATGTTTATTTTAAAGAACACAGAAAAGCCATAATGTCTCAGCTACACTAAATAGATGTGACTAACAGACAGGATTTTCTGTCTGTGGTTGTCGTGTTTAAATAAATGTAAAGGTTACTTTTTTATTCATGCTTAATCCTAATAGCACGAGCCAACACCCTATATAGCAGAGAAGTGCCATTCAATTCAGTCTCCTTTAAAAGGACACAAAAGAGCATGTTTTAAAAATGACAAAAAGGTTTTTTTTTTTCCTTATGATAAAATTATGTAAACAAGTTTAAATTTAATTGAAACTAAAAAGAAATAAAGAGAGCCTGTAGATCTCATTGGTTGGCACAGGGGAAGTCTCCAAGAGCAGTTACACTTCTGAATAGATTGTTGTGCTCTGAGACCTTATATGAAAAAATAAAATGCGCATTGGCACATTTATCAAGTATGCTTTATCTGATGCAAAGAGAGATCAATTGTTTCTTTAAGGTACTTAATAGTATAGACAATAATGTTACTTTTGTCTTTGTGACGGTACTTGTCAAGATACATATCCATAGCATACATGTAACGGTTTCTATCTATATTCTAGAATTGTTGTCTTAGATCTCTATATATAAATATATAGTTGTGAGCATACGAGCCGTTGCTCACACTTGCGGGCTCGCGAAGCGAGGGCCGCAGTTGCTGGCCAGGAGCGCCGAAGGCGCTCCTGGCCAGCAACTGTGAGCCCGCAAGCGTGAGCAACGGCTACAACTAACCCCTACATCTAACCTGTAACCCCTACATCTAACCCGTAGCCCCAACCCATCTAACCTGTAGCCCCGACGCTGAAGCGCTGGCAATGTTTTTTGTATTTTGCAAGGGTGATTGCCGTACAGCCTCTATGTCCCTCTCCTCCTGTTGCTAGGATACCAGTCCTGTTCCGGTGCTTCGCGGTCTTGGTTTGTCCCTTGCCGCTCTCCGTATTCAGTAGCAGGAGGAGGAGTAAGTGGTGCTGTCCGAGCATGAGCTGAGGACACCGGAGGAGGTTGGGGAGACAGACGGGCTCCCGCGGTATATATGGTGTCCCTGTCACCCTGAACACCATGCAGTTGCCTCCATGCTGTGTGTGAGATTCCTTCATATAGTGCTGGGAACTGCCCACCATGCACCGGGAGCCCTTCTATGTGTGTGATACACTGGGACTGTGTGTGGTGATTATATTCGTCCTATGTAAGGGAGAGGAAGTGATAGCACAGCGCTGCCCTTGTAAATATTTATATTTCCTTTATATAATTGTTCCCTCTGACAGCTCTCCTATAACCTTTTCACATAAGAGACTTCCATAAGGGAAGTGGGACCCCATAAACACTCAGTTCAGTATCTATAGTAGTTACACTTTACTTTTCCTCTCAGTGTGTTCCACTTTCAGGTCTCTGTCCATAGTATACTTTATTAGATGTGATACAAGGCTTCACAAGTCCCAGATATATATATATATATATATATATATATATATATATATATATCTATATATATATATATATATATATATATATATATATATATATATATATATATATATATATATATATATATATATATATATATATATCTATATCTATCACATATATATATATATATATATATCTATATCTATCACATATATATATATATATATATATCACATATATCTTATACTCAGTTGCTGACAAGGAGCGCCAAAGGCGCTCCTTGCCAGCGAGGGCCTCAGTTGCTGGAAAGGAGCGCCAAAGGCGCTCCTTGCCAGCAACTGCGACCCTCGCAAACTTTACTTCGTAACGCAAACAACATACAAGACACGTTACTACACATTACGACCTCGCAAAAATCGCCCACAACCCGTGGACATCAAAAAATGTAAAACACAATAAATACACACAACACATAAATAAAAAGCTTACCTACAGCAAGAGGGGGCATCCAGGACCTCAAAAATGAAGTTACACATTAATTTAACTCAAAATAAAAGAGTTTAGACACAAAAAAATTCTCTACGCCAGAGAAAAAATGGCCGCCGAACAAAATGAAAACGAGGCTGCAGCACTCTAAACACGCAAAACACCACAACACACCTACGGATATTCCGCTACAGACGCATACCACACAGTAGCCGCCATTTTAGAAAAATAACTTATACAATGCGGAAGTACACAGCTACGCTAACGGTTTCGTCTTGCGCACGCACACTATTACACCGCACACATTCATGACGCTTACACAGCAGCTCCACGCCACTAATGCTGCAGCAACCTCAAAACAGATTGTCAGCTCTTCAACAGAATTCTTCCTGCATATATTACTTCAAAATAGGTAAAGTAGATTTATTTGATATTATACACCAAACAGCATTAGCTCACTTACAATTTCATTGCCGTCATTTTTTGACGGGCAATTCGCTAGTATATAATATTCCCCTGTGATTACCTTTCCTACCTCAAGTTGATCAACAAGACAAGGCATTTCATTGGCTGCAGGTTGGGACCAAGTTTCTGTTCTGTGGTATAACACAACGAGCACTATAAATACTTTTAATACTTGCTTTTTGCTACCTACTGAGAATGTACTTGTGTATGGGGTGCTTAGTGTCAAAGAAGGTGCTTGTTTTTGTTCTTTGAGTAAAAGCTTATTTGTCCAATATATGCAGAAGTTGTTAATGGTCACTTCAAATGATATATTGGTTATTGTGAGTATAAAGCCTGAAAATGGCCATATGTGCGTGTAAAGGCAATATCTAGGATGTTTCTATACCATGTGTATTGCTGTCCAGATATTAATGTCATTTATGTGTGAGTTGTTGTTGCACGAGTGAAATCTACTTAGGGTTTGTTTCTTTAAAAAAAAAAAATATATATATTGGAATTGAATTTTATGGTCTCAGACTGGTGTGTTATAAGCTTAGTGCAATGTTGTTAGTCCATACAACTTTTACACAACCCCGTACGAGCTACAACATACACTATTAGGAAGGACGCAAAATCATCCACACCCGCGTACCACATACACAATCGCCGCCATTTTGCAACACTAACTTACACAATGCGGAATTACCCAGCTACACTAACTGCTTTCCCTCACGCACGCAGCCTATTTACACTACACACTACACACTGCTGACACTTACACCTCAGCTCAACAACAATGCAAATCTACATTGTATGCTTCAGGAACATCAAAACAGATTGTTAGTTCTTCAGCACATTGCTTGCTGCATATATTAATTACAAATAGGTAAAGTATATTATTTTATGATTTCATTAATTAATTATCATGAAAAAATACATATACAGTATCACAATAAACAACAAAGGCCTTCAACGCATGCCTCACAAGGAGCGCCAACGGTGCTCAGAGGACACAAAGTACACCAGGGGAGAGGCTTGCAAAAAGCGCCAAAAGGAGATCAGCGAGGACCTTACAATGAGCGCAGAAGCGCCTCAAATAACAAAAAATATGAGCGCCGAAGGATCTGACGACCAAAACACTTTGTGTGGCAAACAGCATTACCTGCCTTACAATTTTATTGCCCCGTCATTTTTGCTTGTTATACATAAGTTATATGTTGTGCTAAAGGTTGGATAGTGAATGAGGTTTTTTTTTTAGGCATTCCTATTTTTAGTAGGGTTTCTTGCTTATTTTTGTGGTCTCTACTGCACCCAACCTGGAAGTACGCATTTGCATTGTGTTATTTTGGGTTTCCTAGTGGTCCAGTGGATAGGATTCAGTGATTTCACAACTGCAACCTGGGTTTGATTCTAGTCTAGGAACCACCCTTAAGCCATGCAGGGTTGGGCCTGGTCAGTACTTGGATGGGAGACCACCTATGAATGCCAGGAGCTGTATGCTGTGGCCCACTGGAGAAGGAATTGGCAACTCACTCCAGTATCTCTGCCATGGTGTGTTGTGGTCCCATGAGGTCAAAGAGAAGCAGACATGACTGAGGGACACAATCACAAAAACTATTTAATTATGAATAATCTGTAGCTTTGCATAAGCCTATTATCTATGAGTGCTAGAATTATTTATGGCTTTTCTGTGTCACTTTGCATTACACAAGTTGCACCTCTCCTTTTTTCTCCTGCGCACAGGTATGACGTGGAGCTGTTTCAGAGAATAGAACACCTGATCGGTAAAAAGCTCCCAGATTTCCCAACACAAGAGGAGGAAGTAATGATGCTGAACGAGAGAGTGGCCGAGGCGCAGAGATTCGCTCGTATTGTACGTACCCATCATGCCGGTCTGTCGGCTCCTGGGCAGCCTCAGTTTGTGACCCCTTGCATAGTAGTACATTAAAGGACCACTGTAATGTCCTAACAAGATCTATATATTATAGTTGGTGGTGGTAAATGTTCAGATACAACATTTCATATCAAAACTAACCTCTCGTTTGCTGTGTTTAAGTGGCTTTCCCTTGGAAGTGAACTTTTGATGTGAAGGCACCTATAAATGATTGTTTTGCCTCTTATTTAATGAAATTGTTTAGACCTGTCTCTCCGGCAAATTTGCCCCTGGTGACCTTATCAGGATGGAGGCAATCATCTGTTCTAGAGGCTAATACTCTTTGAAAGTGAATTTAATATAGAATATTGCTTTTATAAATCATTAAATAGTAGGGCATTTAGCAATTTATTATTTAAAGCAACTATCTCCTTGTTAGAGCATTAAAGTTGTTCTGTAAACAAAACCAGAAGAATAAGGCTCTACTAATGAAACCTCCCCCTTCTGGTTCGCTACCTTGTTGTGGTTAAGGGGCTTGTGTGCCTCAATGAAGCTATGAGCTATACCATGTACGGTCACCGAAGGTGGGCAGGCCATAGCAGAGAGGTCAGACAAATCGCAGTCCACTGGAGAAGGAACTAACAACCCACTCTGCCAAGAAAACCTCATGGATAAGCCAAACCAGAAACATAACGATGTATGTGCCTGGCGTGCTGCTGTCCATCGGGTTATGGAGAGTTGGACTCAACTGAATAACAATGAAATCTCCGTCATGTAGAACTGTCAGACGTCAGTCCCTCTGATTTTGTACATCTTATATGTGATAGAAACAAATGTGAATCTCATTACTTTTCTCATCCTATATTATCTGCCACATTTATCATGTCTTCAAATCGTTTTAGGAATTACGAGAACACGGAGACAAGAGAAAGCGACCCCGAAATGAGGCATCAGAGGACACAGAAGGGTCTTTAGGAGTTAGAAAGAAAGTTGCTGGGGGAAAATTCAAGAAGAAGATCCACTGAGCAAACACTTAAAGGACTGAGAAGTTGGAATCTTGCTCAAACCTAAAGGAGCATCTGGGACATGAAAAATTCACAAAATCAATGGACTCAACATCCAGCTTTATCTAGTTGTGTAAATATATGACCATGGATGGTTGGGGAGAGCTTTATATAATGACTCGGGATTTAGATCCTTCACAAACCCAGCAGCAGCCTGACCAAACATCTGTACTGTATCTAATAAGGACCCTGGTGTGAAAGGTCAAACGCCATCATCTATACAGTAGACATCCGCAGGCCCTGTTCTCTGTCTGAACACAAAATTTTCTTAAAGTAAGCTTTCCAACAGCCAATAAAATAAATTACTTTTCGTAAGTGTGTGACTTTTTCTGCTAGAAGTAAATCGTTTGTGTTTGATTTTATATATATAAAATGACGGGGCAATAACATTTTAAGCCATGGGAATGCTGTTTGACACACAATGTAAAGCTTTTTGTACTCTGAGGACCTTCTGCGCTCATTGCGAGCCGCTCCTCTCGTTTACTTTTGGTCCTATGAGCGCCTTCGGCTCTCATGACAAAGCCAGATATAAATGTCACATTTTTTTTGTATAATTATTAATTAATTATTTACTTAATAAATTAATATACCGGTACTTTAACTATTTGTAATTGATATATCCAGCAATGAATAGCCTGAAGCGCTAAGTATCACATATATAGTTGTGAGCATGCGGGTTGTTACTAACGCTGTGGGCTCGCATAGCTAGCCCGCAGCAACTGCGGCCCTCGCAAAGCCAGTTCCTGGCAAAGAGCACCAAAGGCGCTCCTTGCGCTGGTGATGAGCGCCTATGTCTTTTTAGGCCCGCAAATGCAAAGCGAGGGGCCACATTTGCGGAGGTGGAGGCTCCCACGTCGGCTGCAATGAGCAGCAGGCGGACTTACACCGCAAAATTTATGGTCTTTGCATCCACAAATACGAGTCGCAAAAAAAAACATTACGACCTCGCAAAAATACGACTTTAGCGCCCAAACCCCTTGCACATTAAAAACACAATAAATACACACAACAAACACATAAAAAGCTTATCCATTGCACCGGGGGGGGGGGGGGGGGGGGGGATGGGGGCGGGGGCACCCAGGACCTCTGAAGGGAAGGTACACCTCCAATTTAAGTACAAATTCCAGAGTTTAGACACCTGAAAATCCCCTAAGCGAGAGAAAAAATGGCAGCCGAAAAAAACGAAAACGAGGCTACAGGGCCCTAAACACGCAAAACACCATGAAATACATACAGATTTTACGAAAAAGCCGTACGAGGTCCAAGATACACTATTAACAAGGACGCAAAATCATCCACAGCCGCTTACCACATACACATTAGCTTCCATTTCACAACACTAACTTACACAATGCGGAAGTACACAGCTACACTAACGGCTTCCCCTCGCGCACGCAGCTTATTTACACTACACACATTGCTGACACTTACACAGCAGCTCCACAACAGTGCAAATGTACATTGTATGCTGCAGCAACCTCAAAACAGATTGTCAGCTCTTCAACACAATGCTTCCTGCATATATTACTTACAAATAGGTAAAGTATATTCATTTATTAATCATTTAATTAGCATGAGCGCCGAAGGATCTCAGAACACCAATAAAATTAATATCTCAATCAAACAGCATTACCTGCTTTACAGTCTTATTGCTGTCATTTTTTGACGGGTAAGTCGCTAGGCTATTTCTATTTTCCTGCAGCATACAATGTACAGTGGGACTGTTGCTGCTCTGAGGATAAAGTGTCATCAATGTCCCAGCTATGCATTAGAAATCTGCTGCGTGTGCGAGGGCAAACCGTTGCTTTAGTTGTGTAAATCGCCATTTTAGATTCGTAATGTGTTAGACAAACAACGCCATTATACAACACTATGTGCTACACGGGTTGCGAGCATATTCCGTGCTTCCTAAGTGTGTATTTTTGTACCTCGTACGTGCCTGTTGGTGTTTTGCGCATTTCGGGGTCGTGTAACCTGGTTTTCATTTTTTTTCCTCTCTTTGGCAATTTTTTTTTTTTCTTTTTTTCCTAAGCTCATTAAATTGGACTTTTTAATTAGCGTGCAACCTTACTGGCAGATGTCATGGCTATCCCCCCATGCTCTGTGTGTTTTTTTTTTTTTTTTGTATCTTGTATTGTTTTGTGGTGTTTTTAAATGTATGCATTTTGGCTGTTAACTTGGTATTTTTGCGACATCGTATGTTTGTTTTTTTGTAAGTTACGCGGGTCGTAATTAAAAGTCGTACGTCCTTGACAGTGTTTTCTGCTCTTTGGGGTCGTTTAGCTTCGTTTTCATTTTTTCCGCCGCTATTTTTTTTCTTGCTTAGCCGATTTTCAAGAAACTGTGTGAAATCAACTTTAATTCGTGTGCAACCTTACCCCCAGAGGTCCTGGCTGTCCCCCCATGCTGTGTGTGATGTTTTTGTAACTTTAGTTTTTTTAATTTTCATAGTTTATTGTGTTTGCTGTACGCGTTTTTTGGCCGTTGGAAAAAAAGACCAATACGAGGTCACAAAAATACGAACTCAAAGTCCCGCGGGTCATATTTTATTTTGTGTAAGTCCGTATTTCCTCTTTATGCGTTACTGTTTTTTTTTTTTTTTTCTTAGTCCCGCGGCGTGTTTTTTTTTTTTTTTTGCAAAGTTGCTCTTTTCTGGGGTTTATTTGCCCTGGGAGTGAGGCGACGTAGAGCCTCCACCTCTGCAAATGCGGCCCCTCGCTTTGACGAGTCGCAGTTTGACAACTATTTTTTTTATTTCTATTTTATTTTTATATTTTATTTATTCATTTTAGCAGACGCAACTAATGTATAGGTCACACCACCCTGAAGCCATGCAAGGTTGAGCCTGGTCAGTACTTGGATGAGAGACCACCTAGGAATACCAGGAGCTGTATGCTATGACCCACTGGTAAAGGAACTGACAACCCACTCCAGTATCTCTGCCATGAATACCAAGTGGATCAGCATGTTGTGTTACGATCCATGAGGTCAGGGAGTCGGACATGACTGGATAACACAGACTAATGTATAGAGACTAACCGGACTAATTCACCCTATCAGTACATAATTGGTGGGTGCTTTGTAAATGTCTACTTCTGACCAATGTGCAGGAGAACATGATAGATGTTAAATAATTCAAGCAGAACATGGTGGTCCACAAAACAAATTTAATTACAAAAAAAGGATTCATCTTGCCCTACCACATGAGAGAGAATAGAGCTACTACTGCACCGGCCCAGTGTCTACTGGACAATGGAAATCCATACAGTCAGTAAGTGTTCTTGGTCCCGGAACATTTATGTGCGATGAGATGGAACCAACTTGTTGCGATGACACCTTCATTTTCAACAGCGTTGTTTCTCAAACTGTTTAGTGCACTCTGCTATTTATTCTTGTTTTTTGTTTCTTTATACTAACTGAACACCTTAATGCTCTAAAAATTATCTCCCACTCGCTAAGGTAATTGATACTCAGTGATAGTATTAGAGCCTCCATCATCTCTCACTGGTTTGGGGGATATCTTTCCCATCAGTGGAAACATAGTACAGAGCAAGATCCTATTTTTTATGATGTATGCCTAATCTTCTCCTTCAAACATTCCTCTAGGTGGGGAGATTTTGCATAGACTTTGAGTTGTTGTTCCCTCTCACAAAACACAATGTAGGGAGTGGCTATTCTAGTTCTACCCTCCTTTTCACCTGTGAGTAATTCCTTCATAATATTTGTAAAATGACCTATAGTGACTTCATACTGGCACACCCTGCTCTTCCAGCTGTCAAACCCTAACAAGTGTTTATTGAGCAGGAGATCAATTGGGGAGTAATTGTGCTATTGTTGGCAAATGACGAGTATTGTGACTGAGTCAAGAGTCATTAGTATTGGGATTTTATAACTCAATCTTGATTATTATTGACATATAAAATGCTCTGAATGTTTGTTCAGACTTACCGAATAAGAGAATACATTCCAGCAGTCTGTTCAGAAATTCTTTAATATTGCAACTTCACCAAGCTCTGAGATTACTCCAGGTTATGGAGCCTAAACATGGGATGTGATGATAGATATACATCTGGTTTGCTTTTTTTTTTTATTCCAAGCTGAATCCTATTCTTATGTTCACACCTGCTGGGAAGTTATTCCGCTCTCCTATTACCTCTGAGATGACCATTTCATGCCATGATCTATGTGGGATCTAGAACACTCTCTAGTCTGGGTAGACATCTTATGCAACGCGCTATTTTAAATCTGGTTTATTTTTTTTTCTTCTTCTTCATTCCAAGCCCATCTGAATCCAGTTATGTTCACATCTCTGCTGGGAAGTTATTCTGCTCTCATATTACCATGCCATGATCTATGTGGGTTCTAGAACGCTCTAGTCTAGTAGACATTTTATACACTGCTTTGTAAATGTACTGGTTTTAAAAATCTCATCAAAACCCTGTTCGTAGTATTAAATCATTATATGATGGCCACGGTAGATTATTCAGAGATAATTTTATATTTTACCACCATTAGTAGTGGCTTGGTTACTTCTTTTTAATTATAGTGAATGCTGTCTATATTGATGTTTAGTACTGTAATTTTCACATTGCTAGAGAGTTAGTGACCTTCAAAAGGGACTCTGTCTCCCCAATAGTTTTTCATGCTCTTTAAGAATTGCCTAAAAAAACAAACTGATTTTGGGGTGTCCCGTTAACATATAACAATGGTAGCATCAGATTTTTTTTTTCTGGTCTTATTTCACCTTGTGCTTTTTCCCCCTCATTTAAAAATTCTCTTAATGTAAGAAATATAAATTAATTGCACATAATTACATATTTTAATGAATTGTAAGTAGCGAGTTTCCAGTCTGGTAGGGTGCTTTGGGGAAAAAAGCACTTTCTGCAAAGATTCTAAGCTCAATACAGTGCCCTTCAATTTCTGAATTTGTTAATATTATATTTCCCTTGTTCTTATGCCCTGTACAGCGATACGGAATATATTGGAGCAATACAAATTGATGATGATATCATCATGGAAAAAATACACCTTTAATAGATGCCGTTGTAACGCACCCAGTCACCACTAGATGGCAGCATAACCAAATTGTGATTCCGCCATATTTTATAAACAATAGTTCTTTATTAAAGTGACAAGCAAAAAAAGGGCTTTTTTAAAGCAACGCAAACTTTTTTTTTTTTCATAAAATACCCGTGAATGGAACTTCTAAATTTTAACCTGCAGCAATACATAACTCTCCCATGCATTGTTTAGAAAAACGAAAAAATTTATTTAATTTCTCAGCCAGTCAGGATTTGTATGTTATGGACCCATGTACAGGTCATAGAAACCATGGTGAACCGTGCCAAGCTACCCAAATAACTAAAAATAATATGAAAACAACATATATTCTAATGTATACACATACATACATTATGCGTTTTAGTATAAAAGTATATATATATTTTAATACATACACTTTTTTTACTAGAATGTATCTCCGCCTTAACAAGATGGTGTTATCTCTTTCACTTCTCAAATTCAATGCAAACGACCAGCAGCCTTATTAAGTTGTGATTCGGCCAATTGAATATAAGCAAAGAGCAAGTTTTTAGTTAGTGAAGACCTTTCTTCTGGATTGAAGTTCACGAACTAAAAACTTCTGTAAAAAAAATATGCTATGTGCTTATATAGAGCCCTATTCAATTGGCCAAATTACAATTTATTAAGGATGTAAGTAAATAATGTGCTGACTAAATTTAAGTATCTGCTCAGTAATCACAATATTTCTCACAATTTATTGCCTAATAATCTCCTAAAATAGTCACAAGGACACACCCAGCACTTCCTTTTAACAAGTTCCACGAAACACAATAGAACTGTGTGTTAATTGTAATGTGTCTTCCTTGAAGGGGGTCAATAATAAGAGCTAACAAATAAAACTTGTTTATCTACCCCTCTATCCTAATAAATTAAGAGTTTTTCTTTTCACGAGCCTGATGCTGACAGCAGTGGGGCCCTGCCCTGTGGAGGGCCCATTTTCATTACACCTGCAGTAGCTCCATCCCTGTGTGCTTGGGTGTATGCATGAATCTGGATTCATAACTGAATATTTGTGGTCGGCCCGCTCTCCTTGATGTAGCTGACGTGTGACAAATTTGGTCTGCTTAGAGGGCCAACAATAAACTGGCTTGTCTTGCATAAGCTTTTCAAACGCTTCTCAAATTTCTTTTTGGGATCGGTGATGTAGAGGCGCAGGTTTGATTTTTGGATACTGAAGAGGTAGCACCAAATCTAAATGAGTGTCCTGAGTAATGGAAGGGATTGAGGCCTAGATTAGTGTAATGTATGAATATGGAGGTAGAAAGTGGTTGACTGGAGATGCTGAGAAGTGGGTGCAAGGCATTTTGGTCCTGGAATGATTTGAGAAGGGGTACAGAATGTGGAAACTGGGAAAGTGTCAACGTTTGTGGGATAGTAGGTGATGGATATGGGGGTATTACTGTTTTTTGTTTATGCAAATGACCCTTAGGGATTAGTCTCCCTAAGGATAGTAGGGGAATCCAGATGTGGACTCCTTGCTCACTGTACCTTAGGGAGTTATCAGCTACACCTCACTGACGAGGCCCATAGAGGCCAAAACGTACGTCTGGGGTTTGCTGTTTCTCCTGTTCGGGGTAGAATTGCCTGGTATTTCTGGGCTGGTCCCTCTAGTGAGTGGCACCAGACTGATATACTACAGGATATTTCTCCCTGTGAAGGGCACAAGTGAGCTAAAAGAGGCTGCTCTCAGAGTGTGTTATCATGTCCATAGAACTAACCTATTAAGGTTAGTTCGTTCTCGGAGCACCTCCTATTTTTTGTTTTTGGCTATTACTAGTTTTGGTGGACTGGAAGCGGAGCGTAAAAGATTTGGCTGTAAATATGATATCTTGTATTGTGAGGTAATGTGACTTCGTTTGGGATATGCTAAACTCGCTAGGCCTCAAAATACTGAAGAAGGCACGGGTAGCTGCTGCTCTGATGGTTAGGGAGCTTTTGAATCTTAAGGGGTTAGTAGCTAAGATGGAAATGATCTGTTTAATAAATATATCACTAGTGATGGGTGAGTCAAGTTGGAGGATTGGTATGTTTTGATAGGCATTTCAGAAACAATTTGTAGTCGGTGCAGTAAGGAAGATTCGTTGATTAGTTGGGATTGCCATAGATGGAACTGAATATCTGAAAGGTAAGTTTTGATGGTGGAGACGTGTAGGTGAATGGGCTTCGAGAGCTAGATACACTGATAGTGATAGGTGTTTTGATGTGGCGCGTGGATAGAAATAGTTGAGTGGTCCCAAGCTCTTTGGTAGGTTTGGTGAGTGTTAGGAGCTAGTGCTTTTAGCATAGTCCATCTGGCTTGGTCAAGTAGAGATTATATTCGGGTGCTTCTGGAAGATAGGGCTCCAGGCGGAGTAAGGTGATGTTCTAAAGGGTTGATAACAATTCCTGCGGATTGGGTATATAGATGTAAGTAGAAATTGCAGGTGAGAGGTAGGCTAGGTTCCTTAGGAGGGACATTGTGTCCGGATCTGATTATTTCAGGTGTTTGATGATGATGTTAGTTGTGTTGTTTGTGGTGATGAATCTGAAGGATGAGTTTCTCCATTTAGCTGCCTATGCTTTAGCGACTGTGAGCGCTGGAATTACGTGTCTTGGTGTTGAATTAAAGCTTATATTTGTAGGCCAGAGAGCGGTTATAATTTCTCAGTGAGAGAGAATCTTGAAATGAGTCAGATGTAAAGACTAGTAAATATGGAGATAAAGGTGACAGTTGTGCTAGAAAAAGGATCTTCCATTCCAATTGTTGAGGAATGTGATCCATAAGGTAAGTTGTTGGTCAAATAAGTAGTTTAATGTGATTGTGCATCCAAGATTTTCAGGTTTGGTGAGGTCTTCGAGTAAGTTGGTGAGAAAACGCCTGCCTTGAGGAAGTATTATGGTTGCGTAGATAAGGTGACAGAGCAGGCATTGGAAGTCTTTAATAGTTTTAGAGTTGGATATGATGATGTTTTGTATATACTCCTTGAGGCGGTTGAATTTGCTCAAAGGGAATCTGGATTCCATTTGAATGGTATTGAGGATTATTCTTGAGTTCATGGATAGTGGGCCTTTGTTTTTATTGTTGGCGTATGGAATGCGCAACACGCTGAAGAGTTTGGTTGTGTTTTGGAGGCTGGCGCATGGGGCTTTAGGGGGTTCTATAAAACATCATCAAGGTAGTGTATTATATTCTGGCATCTGGGTTTATTGCGTAGACTCGAACGCGCAGTGCCTTTGCGAATTGGCCAAACATTTTTGAGCTGCTTTTCAATATAATAACTAATAACTTTTTAATATATCATATTTCATCCAATTTAACACCATTAAGATACCAGAGATTTGGATGTACGGGGAGCTGCCTAAATGCATTGGATGTCGATTTTTAGAAAACCAGCACTGAGGCCCAAGCTGTAGGATGGTGTGGAAGGCGTTGGCGACTGGCATACTGTAGGATAAACAAAATAGAGATGCTCAATCAGCGAATGAACTAACTCTAATAAGTTAGTTCTATGGACATAATACTCATCTCTGAGAGCAACCTCTTTTATCTCCCTTGTGCCCTTCACAAGGAGAAATATTCTGTAGTATATCAGTCTGGTCTTGCATAATAGAGCAATCCAGCCACAAAATGCCAGGAACAGGAGAATCTGCAAAGCCCAAATGTACTTTTTGGCCTTGGTTGGGCTACGTCAGTGAGATGTAGCTGAACACAGTGAGCAAGGGGTCTACATCTGGAGTCCTATATCACATTTAGGGAGACTAAGCCCTAAGGGTAATTTAAATAAACAAAAAGCAAAAAAGAGGTGCTCAATCAGAGAAATACAGGGAGTGCAGAATTATTAGGCAAGTTGTATTTTTGAGGATTAATTTTATTATTGAACAACAACCATGTTCTCAATGAACCCAAAAAACTCATTAATATCAAAGCTGAATATTTTTGGAAGTAGTTTTTAGTTTGTTTTTAGTTTTAGCTATTTTAGGGGGATATCTGTGTGTGCAGGTGACTATTACTGTGCATAATTATTAGGCAACTTAACAAAAAACAAATATATACCCATTTCAATTATTTATTTTTACCAGTGAAACCAACATAACATCTCAACATTCACAAATATACATTTCTGACATTCAAAAACAAAACAAAAACAAATCAGTGACCAATATAGCCACCTTTCTTTGCAAGGACACTCAAAAGCCTGCCATCCATGGATTCTGTCAGTGTTTTGATCTGTTCACCATCAACATTGCGTGCAGCAGCAACCACAGCCTCCCAGACACTGTTCAGAGAGGTGTACTGTTATCCCTCCTTGTAAATCTCACATTTGATGATGGACCACAGGTTCTCAATGGGGTTCAGATCAGGTGAACAAGGAGGCCATGTCATTAGATTTTCTTCTTTTATACCCTTTCTTGCCAGCCACGCTGTGGAGTACTTGGACGCGTGTGATGGAGCATTGTCCTGCATGAAAATCATGTTTTTCTTGAAGGATGCAGACTTCTTCCTGTACCACTGCTTGAAGGTGTCTTCCAGGAACTGGCCGTAGGGCTGGTAGTTGAGCTTGACTCCATCCTCAACCCGAAAAGGCCCCACAAGCTCATCTTTGATGATACCAGCCCAAACCAGTACTCCACCTCCACCTTGCTGGCGTCTGAGTCGGACTGGAGCTCTCTGCCCTTTACCAATCCAGCCACGGGCCCATCCATCTGGCCCATCAAGACTCACTCTCATTTCTTCAGTCCATAAAACCTTAGAAAAATCAGTCTTGAGATATTTCTTGGCCCAGTCTTGACGTTTCAGCTTGTGTGTCTTGTTCAGTGGTGGTCGTCTTTCAGCCTTTCTTACCTTGGCCATGTCTCTGAGTATTGCACACCTTGTGCTTTTGGGCACTCCAGTGATGTTGCAGCTCTGAAATATGGCCAAACTGGTGGCAAGTGGCATTGTGGCAGCTGCACGCTTGACTTTTCTCAGTTCATGGGCAGTTATTTTGCGCCTTGGTTTTTCCACACGCTTCTTGCGACCCTGTTGACTATTTTGAATGAAACGCTTGATTGTTCGATGATCACGCTTCAGAAGCTTTGCAATTTCAAGAGTGCTGCATCCCTCTGCAAGATATCTCACTATTTTTGACTTTTCTGAGCCTGTCAAGTCCTTCTTTTGACCCATTTTGCCAAAGGAAAGAAAGTTGCCTAATAATTATGCACACCTGATATAGGGTGTTGATGTCATTAGACCACACCCCTTCTCATTACAGAGATGCACATCACCTAATATGCTTAATTGGTAGTAGGCTTTCGAGCCTATACAGCTTGGAGTAAGACAACATGCATAAAGAGGATGATGTGGTCAAAATACTCATTTGCCTAATAATTCTGCACTCCCTGTAGGTCTGTTCTTGGACATGATACACTCATGCCCCTTGTACCCTTCATAGTATCAGTCTGGTGTCACCCAATAGAGTGATGTAGCCCCAAAATACCAGGCAATTCTACCTGAACAGGAGTGGAGTTTCTTTCAGACTGAGCGCCTCTGACTGTTTTTGTTTAGTTTTTCTCACCTTATGGCTGATAGGGGGCTCCAGACATGGAATTCTTGCTCACTGGGCCTTTGAGAGTGCTGCTACAACTCACTGATGATAATTGCCTGGTATTTCTCGGCTGGGTTACTCTTTTAAGTGAAACCAGACTGATATACTACAGGATATTTCTCCCTTTGAAGGGCATAAGTGAGCACGATTAAGATTAATGCAGACTACATTACCATAAAATCCTATGCCCAATGAGCTTATTCCCACTAAGTCATATACTGAATAAACATATGAAGTTTACGCACTTTCCTTAAATGTAACCATTTGCATTTCATGCTGGTTCTCATGTTCTCTAAGATATATACCTCCTAATTTACCCCTGTTAAAATACCTAGCCATCTGGACCGGCCACCCTCTGGAATCCCTCCGTTTAGGCTGGGATGTCTCCCATAAGGTCCACTTGGCCGGCTTTTCATCCGCTGAGGCTGATGTATGATACATGATTGTAAACTAAGGACAGCAGAATGTTTCCTTATCTCCTGCAGAAAGAATAACAGCTCTTGTGCTTAGTACTTCTCCAATAGGGAACAACTTTATTGGTGACAACTCTGAGGTGTTAGAAAACAAAAAACAAAAGGCCTAGTTATATATTTTTAATATATAAAATTTACAAAATGCTAAACTGAAATGTATTTCCCACTAAGGTGGGGTGGGGCCCTTTCCGATTGGTATGATGAGAACTGGGCTTACCCACTGGGACCCCATCTTTACTGGCTCAGGGAGTTCAAACAGGGGGTGTTTGGCTGGGGGTCCTTTTATACACTCAGGGCTTGGAGTCATCTCAGCATCAGCCTTCCAAGTTCAGTTATTCCTTAGATGGGAGTGGCCCGTACAATAATCTGAAGTGGATCTACAGAATTCTCTCCAGCTCCTGGTTCTTCACTGCTGATCCTTGACTTCTCACTGGACACCAGCATCCTTACTAGTCCCTGTATTAGACAGAGGAGAGAAATATGTGTTCTGAATATAAATAAAGATAATAATAATAATAATAATAATATGTGTTCGAGAAGGAGAGAGGACAAGAGAAGGGCAGGAAAGAGTGGGGGTGAGAGCAGGAGGAGAGGAGACATTGGAAGAGAAAGGAGGAGGACAGGTGGAGGGAAGGAAGAGAGGAGAGAGGAATACAGAGGATGTGATGGCAAAGAAGCAGTGCAGGGAGATTAGTGTGCGTTGGCAGAGAGAGGTGAAGGGAAGAAGAGAGTCAGAGAAAGACAGTTGGGAAGACCAGGGGAAAGGCAGAGTGAAAAGGAATGAAGAGAAAGAGAGAATGAAAGAGGGGAACTAAGAAACGCAAGAGAAGTGGGAAAGAAGCAGAGAAGAGAAAGGGAGAAAGGGATGGAGAGAAAGAGGGAAATGTAAGGGGTAAGAAGGAGAGAGGGAAAGGGTGAGTAAGGAGGATGGAGATATGGTAAATAAAAGAGAAAGAGGTATGGGAAGATAAAGAGAGGGAAGAGAAAGGGGGGTGGGTATGTATAGGGAAAGTGGCAGATGGTGATGGGGAGTAAGAGAGAAGGGAAGAGGGAGAGGACAGGTAAGAGGAAGGTTGGACAGAGGGGGAGAAGGAAAGGGTGACAGATGGAAAGGAGAGAAAAAAGAGAGGATATAGGGTAGGGAAGAGAAAGGAAAGAGAAAAGAAAGAGAGGGGGTGAAAAAGTGAGAAGAGAGGAAAAGAGTGAGAGGGGGAAGATAAAGGAGGAGAAGAGGGGAGAGATGAAGATGTGAATGAAATGGAGAGAAGAGGGGAAGGAATAAGAGATGGAGATATGAGAGGGAATGGGGAAGAGGGAAAGACAAATAGAGGAAAGGAAAAAATGCATAGGGAAAGGAAAAAGTTGAAAAAAGTGGGAGTGAGGACAAGAGAAATGGAAAAGGGGGAGAGGGTAGACAGAGTGAAGGGAGCAAAGAGACAGAAGGGTGAAGAGAGAGAGAAAGATGGAGAGAAAAAATGAATGGAGAGGATGGAGGGAAAGGAGAGAAGAGGGGGGGGGGGGAGAAAAGGGGAAGGAAGGTCAATTCAAATTGTTACAGACCAGACCCCTAAAAATCTTGAGAGTGAATAGAAACCAGAGAGCTGGCACCCCTGCTAGGAACCCCATTGTTAAGGGAATTCAGTCAAAACCTCACTGACGAGGCCCACAGAGGTTGAAATGGGTTTGCTGTTTCTCCTGTTCAGGTTAGTGTTGCCTGGTATTTTGGGGCTGGATCACTCTAGTGAGTGAGACCAGACTGATATACTACAGGATATTTCTCCCTGTGAAGGGCACAAGTGGCTAAAAGAAGTTGCTCTCAGAGTGGGTAATCATGGCCATAGAACTAACCTACTTAGGTGTTGCTCGTTCTCAGATGAGCGCCTCTGACGCTTTTTGTTCACTTGTAGTCCTGTCCCACACAGTTCAGTCAATAGACTCTGGGTCAGCGGCCTGAGCACATCACAAAATAGCCTGTGCTGAGTTGCTTGTGAGTTTGTGCACATGTGGAGGTGGAGTGGGTGCAATGTCAATGTCTGGAGATTTACTAAGTCTTACTCTATCACTTTGATAGTTGCTGCTTATTGAGATATTTTATAGGAGTTAGTAGGAGAAAATAGGTCATGCTGGTATCTGAAATCAGTTCAGTTGTGTATATTATGTAGCCCAGACCAGAAGATTGGGGAATTACTTACAGTGACGTCCAAAGTAACTGGAATGTAGGTGGAAGATATCTTCATAAGATCTCAGTAAAGCTAAGTGTATTTAGGGTGAGGTTTCATAGATTATTTCACAAAGGTTCTAAGCCAATGAGGGTTGATGACACAGATACAAACTGGAAGTCCCTTCTAAGTTATTGTTTATACCTTATAATTACCAGTTTATATCTCGGCTAAATCGCGATTCAGTTTTATTTATTTGTTCTACATTTGCGATTACACATATATTAGCAGCAACAGGAAATTATATGATTTTTTTGTGTTTACTAATGAAGTAATTCTTGGTGTTCTTAGATGTCTTTTGTTGTGTTAGTTCATAATGACAGCTTGGAGGTGGATAGAGATACATATAAAATAATACATAGTATTTTATAGTTATGGTGAAACATGTAAATGAACATTACACACAGGAAATAAGGAAGGAACCAGGAAAATCAGAGATGCTGACATGTAAAATAAACATTTTTCTCTGAGGGATTGTCCCATTATTGTGTGCAACCAGCTGTGATCATATGAGATCCGGAGAATATGGTTCATGTGGAATGTGGTACTGGCGCCAGCTGGAGATCCAGCAGCAAAGAATCAGGAAAGAGTGGGTAGTGTTCCTAGGAATCAAGACCTTCAGCTGAGAGTTGTCACTTGAATCATAACTGGATTTATTGTGAAAAAGGTCACACTTTTAAACAAAAAAGAAAATAAACCATAAAATAGTCAAACAAGGTTCTAGTAGTCTCTGACCAATCAGGATGCTGATGATGATGCCTATGTCCAGTGAGTTGTTCTGCATTTCCAACCAATGGCAAGAGTGCTCACAGGCCAATAAGTACAGTGCCTATTTGCTATCAAATGACTACAGGTCTGTATAAAGCAATGGTTTAAATATGAACTCTCAAAAGGACTTCTGTTAAAAAAAAAAATCTGTATAATACAGAATAATATAGAAATATTGGCGTAAATATTTATGTAAAGTGTATCTAAGAAATACTTACTCCCCATGACCTGTACCAATAAGTAGTAGAGTTGGTGGGAAGATATCACCCTCACTTATAATACAATAACTGGCACCCACTGAGATGGGTGCCAGATATATAATAAATATAGGAGAGATCTTTGGATGCACCCCCAAAAATATCCAACACTTCTTTATTGGGCTGGGGATAAAAAAAAGCCTAATCCCCTTCCCTGCTATGAGCACATGTGTTTCAATTACTGCTAAGGATTTGCCTTTGAGAGATGTTATCTTGTTACATCAAGATAAGGGGGATCTCATGGAATGAGAAGCTCACTAAGCAGGAGTTTAGGGAGGTGTTTCCCTTATAGACAATTTGATTCAGCACTAGACATTTCACAGATCTTTTAAGCTCAGAATCCCAAAGCTGCTCTCTGATCTAAGTAGTGTCATGTGGCTGTGTGAGAGCCGTGTTCCACTGTCCTCTTTGAGAAGTTCTTGCTCAATGCACATACATGTCATGTAACTTATCTAAGTTATTCTTAGACATCTTGTTGAATCCCTATCCTAAAAAGTTTTTGACTTTGGAGTATTTCAGTAAAGAGCAAAATTATTTGCTTTGGAATGGTCCTTCTTATATACAGTATTTTCACTAGTGACTTGCCAGTCAAAAAATGACGATGAATAAAATTTGAAGCCGTGGCGATGATGTTTGGCACACAATGTTAAGCTTTTTATACTGTAAGGACATTCGGTGCTCATTGCAAGCCTCGCGCTGAGCGCCTTCAGCGCTCATTGCGAGTCTCTCCTCGCGTGTCCTTTGTCTCCTCTCTCTATTTTTTAAAATACTTATTAATGAATTAATTAATTGAATAATAAATTAATATAGTTTACCTTTTTCTAATTAATATATATAACAATCAATAGCCTGAAGAGGTAACAATCTCTTTTTATTGTCCTGCAGCATATAATGTCCAGTGGGACTGTTGCTGGCCTGAGGAGATAGTTTTATGAATGTTGTGCATTAGAAGTAGGCAGCGTGCGCAAGGGCAAACCGTTGGTTTATTTGTGTAAATCGCTACTGTAGATGCGTAATGGTGTTAGTTGCAAGTAAGGGTTGTAAAATTGTGTTGTTTGTCTATGTGCTACGCAGTTTGCGAGCATTTCCTGTCCATTGTAATAGTGTATCTTGTACCTCGTACGTTCCTGGGTGAAAGTGGTACACGGTTGGCTGTGTTTTGAGCGGTGCAGGGTCGTGTAGCCTTATTTTCATTTTTTTGGGACGCCAATTTTTTCCTTGCTTACGCGTTTTTCAAGTGCTTTGACTTAAATTTGCATTCCACCTCACTCCCAGGCGTTCTGGTTGTTCCCCCGTGCTGTGTGTGATGTTTTTGTTGTATTTTTTTGTGTGTTTTTGGTGTTTTTTGCTTTGCGCGATTCAGCCGATAACTTCGTATTTTTCCTATCTTGTATTTTTTTTTTTCGAAGTCCCGCGTCACTTCTTTTTTTTTTCTAAGTCCCACGTTTTTTAACTGCTTGCACTGCGTTTCCCGTGTGTTTCAATGTGTGATTGGCTCACTTCGCTTCATAAGGCTCGCAGAAGCGCCTTCGTCGCTCCTTTCCGGGTAAGTCCAGCATGTTTCACTGCCTCCACTGCTCGCCTCGCTTTGCGAGGCTCGCAGGCAATGAGCGCCATCGATGCTCATCGCCTAAGTGCTGCAAGTTTTATTGCCTTAACGGCTCGCCTCGCTATTCGAGGCTTGCAGGCGATGAGCGCCTTCAGTGTTCATCGCCTAAGTCGTACGCACCACGCAAAGCGTGACGATGTCTCGTAGTTTGACAATTAAAATATGTTACACTTTTCCCTATTAGCCTCCTTTTTCTTCTCTGGTTCCATCTCTACTTCTCCACTGTTATTTCTTCTCCTTCTTCTCTGCACCTTAACTCCTACAGTATTTCCTTCTCTCTCATTTTCTCTATTTTTCCACACCTCAACCCTTTCTCTATATCTTTCTTTTTCTCACCCTATTTTTTATTAACATCTTCTCTCTTCAGCAAACAAAGAAATTAGATAAAGTAGATGACAACTGAGACAAGGAAATGGTAAGCAAGTGTGTAAGAGGAAGTTGACAGCAAACAATAAGAAGGAAACAGCAAGTGACAGAAATGAGACAGCAAGCAAGTACAAGCAAAATTGGACAGCAAGTGAAATAAGTCCAGAAGTTACAACTATGGAGGCCCCAAGGGATGATTGAGGTAGGGCTAGGTAGAAACAAACACATTCAAATAAGTATTGGAAAGACAATATGACTCACATATTAGTTTTACAAAAAAAGCTTAGAGCCACATTATGGCTGTGTTAAAAAAATAAGAGCAGAGTACAGTCACTTTTATAGAAATGTTTCTGTGTACACAAGGGAAATACTGTAACGGTACCCCCACCCATATAAGGGGGTGCCAAGGCCGTTTTAGTTGATCTGCCTGTCCAGTGATATAGGGACAGCTACTGCAGGACACCCATTCCCCCAAACTGGATCCAAGGGGAAAATGCTCCAAACCTGGTACTGGAACCTCACAAATAGCTGCTAGCAGCTGAACAGGAAAAACACCCCAAAATGCTTACACTCCTGGCAGTCAGTCTGTAACAGCATACCATGAATCCCCCCAAGAACGAGACATAAGCTCTGTGTTTGAGGGTCAAGCAGTCAACTTCCTTCTTTATTAATTACAAGACATATTAAACCATTTCACATAGACAGTAGAGGGAGGGGCTACCTGAGGTCAGCCCCTAATGGCCTCTGGCCAATCACATAGCGTCACACCGTGGGAAACATGAGACTCCTCCCAGGTCCGCCCACTAGGTGTGGCTGCCTGGACCTGTGGGGGCAAACCTGTAGACCCCATGGGGTTATGGAGCCTGTATGTCTGGAAACTCTCTTTGTTCTGCTATCTCCCCTGTTGTGCATGTAGATAACCTTTGCTCTCAACCATCTGGCCTTAGTGACTCACCACTCATAGATGGGGGTGGTCAGAATCTGTAACACATTTCTACCCATTTTTCCACATTATTCATAACTTTAAAAGTATGCATCACATTCACATAAAACTTACATTTTCAGAATCAGCATACTCCAAATATAAACATATGTCCAAATCATATAAATTGGTCCAGTGATTCAAAAGATAGATCATAGTCCTTTCTGACCAAATGAAGCATGGCTTCCATGTCTTTGTATGGGGGAAATCAAGCGTATCCGCATGGGCCGTAATCAAAAGGTTGAATTCGGGCAACCAGGCTCCTCCAATTTGCAGTGACGAGACTGATCTCGTCACAGATACCAGTGGTTAGGATAGTGTGACAAAATAAGTTCCTCAGATGATGGTCCCAGCATAGCCTCACAGGCACAGTCTTCAGATCGCTCAGGTTTAAAGATCCCTACACTTGGGAAGCAATATGAGGCTACAGACCAGGATATATTGTACACTTTTCCCCAAGAATGCTTAATCCTTTATTCCTCTGGCCCCTTTTTATACCCCCTCACAACAATAGTCACAACTATTGCGCCACTTGCTGATATGGCCCCAGTCAAGTCTGTATTTCCCACCTTGACGTCTATTAGCCAGTCGTAAGCTGGTTTTTTAGGCCCCTCTCTATTAGCTGGCTTCAGGTGGGTTCACCAATCAGCAGACAGGCTGGGATTGCGTGGTTGGTTCTATCGTAAACCAGAAAATAGTGAAAGTGCTTCTAAGTCCCACGTTTTTTAACTGCTTGCACTGCGTTTCCCGTGTGTTTCAATGTGTGATTGGCTCACTTCGCTTCATAAGGCTCGCAGAAGCGCCTTCGTCGCTCCTTTCCGGGTAAGTCCAGCATGTTTCACTGCCTCCACTGCTCGCCTCGCTTTGCGAGGCTCGCAGGCAATGAGCACCATCGATGCTCATCGCCTAAGTGCTGCAAGTTTTATTGCCTTAACGGCTCGCCTCGCTATTCGAGGCTTGCAGGCGATGAGCGCCTTCAGTGTTCATCGCCTAAGTCGTACGCACCACGCAAAGCGTGACGATGTCTCGTAGTTTGACAATTAAAATATGTTACACTTTTCCCTATTAGCCTCCTTTTTCTTCTCTGGTTCCATCTCTACTTCTCCACTGTTATTTCTTCTCCTTCTTCTCTGCACCTTAACTCCTACAGTATTTCCTTCTCTCTCATTTTCTCTATTTTTCCACACCTCAACCCTTTCTCTATATCTTTCTTTTTCTCACCCTATTTTTTATTAACATCTTCTCTCTTCAGCAAACAAAGAAATTAGATAAAGTAGATGACAACTGAGACAAGGAAATGGTAAGCAAGTGTGTAAGAGGAAGTTGACAGCAAACAATAAGAAGGAAACAGCAAGTGACAGAAATGAGACAGCAAGCAAGTACAAGCAAAATTGGACAGCAAGTGAAATAAGTCCAGAAGTTACAACTATGGAGGCCCCAAGGGATGATTGAGGTAGGGCTAGGTAGAAACAAACACATTCAAATAAGTATTGGAAAGACAATATGACTCACATATTAGTTTTACAAAAAAAGCTTAGAGCCACATTATGGCTGTGTTAAAAAAATAAGAGCAGAGTACAGTCACTTTTATAGAAATGTTTCTGTGTACACAAGGGAAATACTGTAACGGTACCCCCACCCATATAAGGGGGTGCCAAGGCCGTTTTAGTTGATCTGCCTGTCCAGTGATATAGGGACAGCTACTGCAGGACACTCATTCCCCCAAACTGGATCCAAGGGGAAAATGCTCCAAACCTGGTACTGGAACCTCACAAATAGCTGCTAGCAGCTGAACAGGAAAAACACCCCAAAATGCTTACACTCCTGGCAGTCAGTCTGTAACAGCATACCATGAATCCCCCCAAGAACGAGACATAAGCTCTGTGTTTGAGGGTCAAGCAGTCAACTTCCTTCTTTATTAATTACAAGACATATTAAACCATTTCACATAGACAGTAGAGGGAGGGGCTACCTGAGGTCAGCCCCTAATGGCCTCTGGCCAATCACATAGCGTCACACCGTGGGAAACATGAGACTCCTCCCAGGTCCGCCCACTAGGTGTGGCTGCCTGGACCTGTGGGGGCAAACCTGTAGACCCCATGGGGTTATGGAGCCTGTATGTCTGGAAACTCTCTTTGTTCTGCTATCTCCCCTGTTGTGCATGTAGATAACCTTTGCTCTCAACCATCTGGCCTTAGTGACTCACCACTCATAGATGGGGGTGGTCAGAATCTGTAACACATTTCTACCCATTTTTCCACATTATCCATAACTTTAAAAGTATGCATCACATTCACATAAAACTTACATTTTCAGAATCAGCATACTCCAAATATAAACATATGTCCAAATCATATAAATTGGTCCAGTGATTCAAAAGATAGATCATAGTCCTTTCTGACCAAATGAAGCATGGCTTCCATGTCTTTGTATGGGGGAAATCAAGCGTATCCGCATGGGCCGTAATCAAAAGGTTGAATTCGGGCAACCAGGCTCCTCCAATTTGCAGTGACGAGACTGATCTCGTCACAGATACCAGTGGTTAGGATAGTGTGACAAAATAAGTTCCTCAGATGATGGTCCCAGCATAGCCTCACAGGCACAGTCTTCAGATCGCTCAGGTTTAAAGATCCCTACACTTGGGAAGCAATATGAGGCTACAGACCAGGATATATTGTACACTTTTCCCCAAGAATGCTTAATCCTTTATTCCTCTGGCCCCTTTTTATACCCCCTCACAACAATAGTCACAACTATTGCGCCACTTGCTGATATGGCCCCAGTCAAGTCTGTATTTCCCACCTTGACGTCTATTAGCCAGTCGTAAGCTGGTTTTTTAGGCCCCTCTCTATTAGCTGGCTTCAGGTGGGTTCACCAATCAGCAGACAGGCTGGGATTGCGTGGTTGGTTCTATCGTAAACCAGAAAATAGTGAAAGTGCTACAAGGATGCCTAAGGGGTGACTAGGCACCAGGTAGTCTGGCCAGAGACTGGACATGATTACATGATTGATAGTTGGATTAATGTTCAAAGATGAACTACATGATTCATAGTGTCCTTCTTATGATTGGGGATGAACTACGAGAGAGCGCCTGTGAATCTGATGAATGGACTGCCTTGTTTTCACAAGCTTTTTCCTTATATGAGTGACCTGGCATTTTGGTTCCATATGACCTTTATTTGAGTTAGGTTCAGTGTTTAGATCTCCTTTGCTATCTCTTTCCCTAGCCTCTGCACCTATTTTCCTCTGACCAGCAATGGTTGTTTATGTAATTATGCTGGCAGCAGGAGAGCCAGTCGAGTGTAGTCTGAACTGACAGACCAGCATAGGAAGCTATGCAAATGTTATGGTTAACTGCAGACAATGAATCAAAGGGATATCAATTAAACCACTTAGCCCAGTCAACTGGGTATCAGTTACAACATATAACCCTCCTTAACCTATGTAGTTTCATGCAACAGTCACTTACTTGGCTAACAAGACAGGTTGTTAACTTTCTTCCAATGTCAACCCAGCTTGTCTAGACTGTCCATACTATGCTCATAACTGCACATGGAAATCCAGGTAAGGGGCATGGTAAAGTGTCCACAACTAGGAGTGGGCATGGATATCCACTACCTTAAATGGCCAGTAGTGTCTTTTATTGTTTTCTCTTCCTAATTGCACCTAACAAACATTATTACAACATTTAACACATTTGAACATAACAGTGATCATATCTATTTTGATGACTCCGGATAAACTTATTAAAATAACCTTTCAGCCCATCATGAGTCTGTAACAATATAATTTTTAAAACACTCACTCTCTACAGGCTTGCTGCCAGAAAAGCCAGTGTGGTATCCTCAATTAAGAAGGGGGCAAGAGCAAATCCAGGGAGCTACATACCTGTAAGCCTCACTTCTGTAGTGGGGAAGCTCTAAACAGGGCTGCTAAGGGACAGTATGCAGGAATACAGTGCCTTGCAAAAGTATTCACCCCCTTGACATTTTTCTGTTTTGTTGCCTCACAACCTGGAATTAACATGGATTGTTTGAGGATTTGCATCATTTCATTTACAGAACATGCCCACAACTTTGAAGATGTTTTTTTTATTATTGTGAAGCAAACAACAAATAGGACAAAATAACAGAAAAAGTCAATGTGCATAACTATTCACTCCCCTAAAGTCAATACTTTTGTAGAGCCACCTTTTGCTGCAATCACAGTTCCAAGTTGCTTTGGATAAGTCTCTGTGAGCTTGCCACATCTTACCACTGGGATTTTTGCCCATTCCTCCTTGCAAAACTGCTTCAGCTACTTCAAGTTGGATGGTATGCGCTTGTGAACAGCAATCTTTAAGTCTGACCTCAGATTTTCTATTGGATTGAGGTCTGGGCTGTGACTAGGCCATTCCAACACATTTACATGTTTCCCCTTAAACCACTCAAGTGTTGCTTTAGCAGTGTGTTTGGGGTCATTGTCCTGCTGGAAGGTGAACCTCTGTGCCTGATGTGAGGCTAGGACAGAGTGGTACAGGTTTTGCTCAAGAATATCCCTGTATTTAGCACCACCCATCTTTCCCTCAATTCTGACCAGTTTCCCAGTCCCGGCTGCTGAAAAACACCCCCACATCATGATGCTGCCACCACTATGTTTCACTGTGGGGACGGTGTTCTTTGGGTGATGGGATGTGTTGGGTTTGCGCCAGACATAGCGTTTTCTTTGATGGCTGAAAAGTTAAATTTTAGTTTCATCAGACCTTCCTCCATACATTTTGGGAGTCTCCCACATACCATTTTGCTAACTCAAAACTTGCCATTTTGTTTTTTGCTGAAAGTATTGGCTTTCTTCTGGCCACTCTGCCATAATGCCCAACTCTATGGAGCATACGGCTTATTGTCGTCCTATGTACAGATACTCCAGTCTCTGCTGTGGGACTCTGCAGCTCCTCCAGAATTACCTTAGGTCTCTGTGCTGCCTCTCTGATTAATGCCCTCCTTGCCCGGTCCATGAGTTTTGGTGGGTGGCCGTCTCTTGGCAGGTTTGCTGTTGTGCCATATTCTTTCCATTTGGTTATGATAGATTTGATGGTGCTCCTGGGGACCATCAAAGATTTGGATATTTTTTATAACCTAACTCTGATTTGTACTTCTCAACAACATTGTCCCTTACTTGTTTGGAGAGTTCCTTGGTCTTCGTGGCAGTTTTTGGTTAGTGGTGCCTGTTGCTTAGGTGTTGCAGCCTCTGGGGCCTTTCAAAAAAGGTGTGTATATGTAATAACAGATCATGTGACACTTAGATTGCACACAGGTGGACATCACTTCACTAATTATGTGACTTCTGAAGGTAATTGGTTGCTCCAGAGCTTCTTATGGGCTTCATAACAAAGGGGGTGAATACATACGCACATGCCAATTTTCTGTTTTCTATTTCTAAAAAATAGTTTTATGTATATATTTCTCATTTCACTTCACCAACTTAGACTATTGTGTTCTGATCCATCACATAAAATTCAGATTAACAAAACAATGAACTTAAGGCTGTAATGTAACAAAATAGGTAAAAAGTCAAGGGGGTGAATATTTTTGCAAGGCACTGTATATTTATGTGAATAAGATAATAAGTTGGAGTCAAAAGGGATTTATAAGGGTTAGTTTCTATGAGGAGGTAAGTAGAAACTTGGACAAATGCAGGTCAGTAGCTTTTGCATTTTGCAAAGGCTTTTGATGGAAGACTGTTGAGCAAACTAAGGGATACAGGAATTGCAGTAAAAATCTGCTCATGGATTGAGAGCTGGCTAAAAGACAAGAAGCAAAGGTTTGTTGTAACTGGAACATACTCAGATTGGACTAATGTGGTAAGTGGGGTTCCTCCAGGTCAGTTTTAGGTCCTCTCCTTTTAACATATTCTTTAATGATTTAGCAGTTGTGCAAGGTATTTCAATCAGAAAATAATGTACTTACATAAATTAGGATAATATGCAACTAATGAGTTATGATACAAATGAATGTTAATTTGATGTATTTGGAAAATAAAAATAAGCATGCAATTTATAATCTAAATGAAAACAAAAATGTAGGGGTATCAGAGATTGAAAGCGATTTAGGAGTGCTGGTGGACAACCACCTAGGTAACAGTGCTCAATGCGAAGAAGCAGCTGCAAAGGCAAGTAAAATATTAGCATGTATTAAGAAGAATATAGAAGCAAGAGGTCATCCCTTGAAGTTAAAAGAAAATACATTCCAACTTAAAGCACAGTTAGATTGGTGAACTCAGCCCTTACCCAATCCCTGTAGATGATCAACGGGGCTCCTTGGTGGAGATTTCAAGTATAAGGCTTGGAAAATGAAGCTAGATTTTGACTTAGCCAGTAAGTCTGTGTACCCTCCCCATGTAGTGGTGTGACCAGTTTCGTAATGTGATGTCACCCCTCTCACACAATCCCTTGTTGTCCCTCCCTGTGTGATCAATGTAACTTTGGTGTCGGGAAGTCCTGTAAGGGGTTAATAAAGACTGTATTATTGTTGAATCTTTACTTCCTTTTTTATGCTCTCTTTCTTTTTTTCTTCATCTCACCCCCAAAAAATCCTTTCAACTCTCCAGCAGGACTTGTATAAGAAATCAGTCTGGCCCTGTCTATATTTTACTTTAATTTCACAGCCCTCATTAGGTTTCTGAATTGGCAGCATTTTATGCACTTCCTTATACATTTCACACCTGCACATATTTCACAAAGTTATATCAGCCAATTTCCCAAAAAGCAGTATGATGCCTAGAGGCAGAAATAGAATAATATTTGGCTATGTGGACATTAAACTGACAAATAAATTATAAATATAAAAAAAAAAGCTTAGTGACTGACTATAAAAGGCTTTCCGTTGATCTCACACAACATGTGATATTAAGGGGACTCCACCTTAATTTCTGGCTGGTATTTACAGAACATCTCCATACTAGACTAGTTTTATGGGTCAGGTTGTGTGTATATAGTAAGCAGGATTCCCATCTCAGATAGTGCCTGCTTGTTTATACACGCTATGCAGGTTACTCTTGGCTGGCACCCCAAGAACCTCACCCAACAATTGAGATGGCATTGGTCCATCCTTGGACCTGTTCACCCAGACATTCAAGCTCGACTACTGTCAGTTTCTCTATGTCTCTGCAATTTAAATAAATAGTGTTTCAGAAGGGGGAAGGAAGAGGGATCTGGCTTGTAGGTGAGAATTTGTACATAACTATCCACCCTGCACAGGTCGTATTGGCTTGAATATGATGTACGGGTATGTACTGCAGGTAAAAGGACAGGTAAAGTGGCATAGAAACAATTCCATATTTTAAGGAAATGAAAAATACACATAAAAACATAATTGCGAAAGGTTGTAATTACAAAACTCTAAGGAGAAGTGATACGGAAGTTAGCAACAGTAGGGCATTAAAGAAGATAAGAATGCCCTGGTGGTAAGATATTAATATCTACATCCACAGTTAACAATTAAATTGAAATCTTCCATTGTAAAATATCTGTTACCCTGTCAGTTTCTTCAGATGAGTATGCTCTTCTTCTTTATTACAACTACTACTAATAATTAATTGTAGCTGATAAGACCATTTTCAATAATAATAATAAAAATAAAAAAAAGTACATCTGTCCTTTCATAAATCTGAGCCATAGCTTGTAATATTCTGGCATTTCAAAACCTGATGGTTTGTCTCCATAAACGTAATATGTGACAAAGCATAATTGAGATAGCCATTGAGGCAAATTAATACTTTAAACACTAGCATTGCGTCACTTAAAACAATTCTAGCACAGTGAGTAAATTAACTTAAAGTAATTTGACAGCTGCTCCTCAAGGTTCTCCCTCTATGTTGTGCCTTTTGTGTTGAACCTTGCAGAGCCCAGCAGAACACCTCCCAGGAGAACTCAGGACCTCACAGGTTGCAAGCTCAGCCCTAAGGTTACTGATTTACTAAAAATATTAAACTATTTCCAACTCTTTGGTTAGGATTAGAACATACAAGAATTAGAATCAGACACCCGTTGCTTAGAATGTCAGACTCAGACTCCTTATTTTTTATAACCCACATCTCCCCCTCCCCACTTTCTTCGGCCAAACCTCCTTTTCATAATTCACCTCTCTGTATGAAAAGTCTGCTTTTCTTACTGTGACCCCTCTTACTGTGACCCCTCACCACTTTACTTAGCTTTAAACCCCCATCCCGAAACACCAGAGCTTGGGGGTAAGCTTGTTAGGTCATCTCAGATACTTTGATCAAGCTAGGGTGGGGGTAGAGTAGCATCTGGGGATTGCATTTCCGGACCAAATACATCAGAATATCATATAAACCATTTCTGCCACTATATGCAACAAATAGTGCATATCACATCATGTAATAGTTCCCCTAATCTGAGGTCAGAGGCCTTTCCTAAGGCCATTAGCGCTAAAAAAAAAAAAGATTTACTAGCCCACAGCACATTTTAATAGCCTTTGATAATAGCAACCCAATGTGTTAGAGTCCCAAATAACAGGGGTTGTTGTGGGGTTCAGGGGAGTCCCAAAATCAGTCATGACAATGATTTTCTCTAAGAATGTTTGTATGCTCATAGATTACACTGCTGCTAATGTTGCAATGTAAATTGTGAATCGGTTCCTGAAGTACTGTCCTTTAAAATAAAAAAAAGGAGATCTGGCAAACCTTGTTAGACCTCCTCCGATACAGGTTTAATATATGTTGATCAAATTGTAGGCAAACAAAACATAAGTGTCTAGGGACAGAAAGCTGCTTAACAAACATAGAAGTATTGAATTTATTGTCTGTGCGTACAGGTTGGTTTCACGCTCTAGTAACAGCAAACATGTGCATAAAGATCAGCTATATCTAGGAGGAGACCGCAATAAAAACCACAGCAAATAAATTATACTAAAATAAAATCTGAATATGTCCCACCCCTCTCACTCCCTTTCAGAGACTGTAATTAATAAGCTTTGTTATAGTGCTGTCAAAAATAAAATATTTTATAGGTGCTACAGAGAATGATGCTTCTATTTGTGTGGTTAGGTAGGTTGTCCACTCTATGGCCCATATGAGTGTTGAGGCTTAGGCATATGGTGGTTACATTTTGTTGGGGCAAGATTTGTTAGCCCACTCCCCACCGTAAAGCCTATTCTCCATTTCTCTCCACTCTCTTAATCTTATGTCTCCCTTTCCGACATTAATTTTCACTTTCAACATTTTAAACAGAGACAGGAGAGGCTAGCAAAGGGAATAGTGAGATAGATAGATAGATAGATAGATAGGGGCAAGGGGGTGCAGGTGGGGACAGATAGAGGAAGCTGTCAGTAGAGGTAGACAGTGGGGGGCAGAGGGTAGAAGTAGTAGGATAGAGTTAAGTAATAGGGGGTAGTTGGATAAATTGAGGGAGGTAGAAGAAGACATTAGTGGAGTTAGTGAGGTGTAGAGAGAGACAGAGGGAGGCAGAGAGATGTACCACCGGGTATGGGGACATAGGAGGGTCAAATAGCAGAAGCTAGGGATAGGTAGATGGTATCCAGGTCTCCCCTTACCTTGCCTTGTCATGACTTGACCCAACTCCCCAGCCCAGCCTCGCTCCCACCCTTACCTGGCTGGTGCCAACAGCGTCCCTCACTGCTTTACATCCATAGCTTATAGTAGTGTTTGCATGTTCAATAGCCAGTTGCACTTTGCTTTATTCTTAATTTTTTGTTGTGAAATGCCAGGTGGCTTCATGGGGGGCCCGGGGGACAGTCGCAAGGTGGCCTGTGGTTGACAAGTACAAAAATAAAATGACACAAAACAAATTAAATAATGCAGCACTAGCCAAGGACCTCAAGAGCAGGTACTTTGTGCATTGCACTACTTGCACCACCGCTAGGGGCAACAATTAAGACATTCCACCAATACATGTGAAATTAACATAACGGGAACCCTCCATATAATTGGTTGCTACTTTAACTACCTACATTTGGATTCTAGTTACTATTTAGTCTTACACCTATACAGTGTGGGAAAAAGTATTTGATCCCCTGCTGATTATGAACGTTTGTCAACTGACAAAGAAATGATCAGTCTATAATTTTTATGGTAGGTGTATTTTAACAGTGAGAGACAGAATAACAAAAACAAAAAAAACAAGAAAAATGCATGTCAAAAAAGTTATAAATTGATTTGCAGGTCATTGAGGGAAATAAGTATTTGACCCCTTCAACTTAGTACTTGGTGGCAAAACCCTTGTTGGCAATCACAGAGGTCAGATATTTCTTGTAGTTGGCCACCAGATTTGTACACATTTCAGGGGGCATTTTGTCCCACTCCTCTTTGTAGATTCCCTCCAAGTTATTGAGGTTTCGAGGCTGATGTTTGGACACTTGAACCTTCAGCTCCCTCCACAGATTTTCTATAGGATTAAGGTCTGCAGACTTGCTAGGCCAGTCCAGGACCTTAATGTGCTTGTTCTTGAGCCATTCCTTTGTTGCCTTGGCTGTGTGTTTTGGGTCATTGTCATGCTGGGATTCTCACCCAAGATTTGACAGTACATGGCCCCGTCCATCGTCCCTTTCATGCGGTGCAGTTGTCCTGTCCCCTTAGCAGAAAAACACCCCCAAAACATAATGTTTCCACCTACATGTTTGACGGTGGGGACGGTGTTCTTGGGGTCATAGGCAACATTCAGCTGAGCTGCTGCCAAAGAGCTTGATTTTGGTCTCATCTGACCACAACATTTTCACCCAGTTCTTCTCTGAATCATTCAGATGTTCATTGGCAGACTTCAGATGGGCCTGTACATGTGCTTTCTTGAGCAGGGGGACCTTGCGGGCGCTGCAGGATTTCAGTCCTTCACGGCGTAGTGTGTTATTAATTGTTTTCTTGGTGACTATTGTCCCAGCTGCTTTGAAATCATTAACAAGATCCTCCCGTGTAGTTCTGGGCTGATTCCTCACCGTTTTCATAATCATTGAAACTCCACAAGGTGAGATCTTGCATGAAGCATCAGACCGAGGGAGACTGGCAGTTATTTTGTGTTTCTTCCATTTGTGAATAATCGCACCAACTGTTGTCACCTTCTCACCAAGCTGCTTGGAGATGGTCTGGTAGCCCATTCCAGACTTGTGTAGGTCTACAATCTTGTCCCTGACATCCTTGGACAGCTCTTTGGCCTTGGCCATGGTGGAGAGTTTGGAATCTAAATTGATTGATGGATTGCTTTTGTGGACAGGTGTTCTCCTAATCTCATCTCATTACCTGTATAAAAGAAACCTGGCAGCTAGAAATCTTGTGGATTTATAGGGGATCAAATACTTATTTCCCTCACTGACCTGCAAATCAATTTATAACTTTTTTTGACATGAATTTTTCTTGTTTTTTTATTTATTATTCTGTCTCTCACTGTTCAAATACACCTACCATTAAAATTATAGACTAGTCACTTCTTTGTCAGTGGACAAACGTTCAAAATCAGGAGGGGACCAAATACTTTTTCTCCCCACTGTAAGTTGCACTGTCAAGATAATAAATACATGTTCTAAAGATATCACTTATTTGTTGTGCTCTCGGTTATGTAAGTGTGAGTCATTCAAATGCATTTAATGAAAGTAATTCATTAAAATATAATGATAATAAATATTCTCTTATGCACAACATTATGGCATTAATAGATATAAATGATTACAACACACAAATAGTCATTTCCACTGATTACACTGATGATTAAATACTATATAAATAAACCAGTTGCCCTTTCCATTTTGATAAAGATACAAATCCCAGAGCAATTATTTAATTATCTAAAAGTTGCTCATTATACTAAAAGTTTTTTTAAAGTTCCATCATTCTAAATGCAGACTATATTTTCTTGGATTATTGCTTACTGGCTAATAATTGTTATAGAGATCTATATCAATCAAAAGTATCTGCTTTCTGCACACTGTCCAAATCTTCTTTGCTTGGTCCCAACTTACCCCTCTGTATGGTGCAAAAACGTAGACAACTGCTTTTGCTATTATAGTATAAATGTTTATGTCTAGCTACTTTGGTATCCGGGTTCCCTTTTGGTCCAGTGGTTAGAATTTGGTGCTTTCACCGCTGGACATGGGTTCAGTTCCAGTCAGGGAACCAAGAGGTCACACCACCCTGAAACCAAGCTGGGTTGGGCTTGGCCAATATTTGGATGGGAGACCACCTTGGAATACCAGGAGCTGTATGGAACTGGCAACTATCTCCAGAATCTCTGCAATGAAACCAAGTGGATCAGCATGACCATGGACAAAAAGTTGTGCCTGGTGTGTTATGGTCCATGAGGCCACTGAGATTCGGACGTGACTGAACGGCAATAAAAAACTTGGGTATCTAAATCATATGTTATTAACCCTGCATGTTCCAAGATTTTCATTTGAAGTTGGCATGTTGTTTTACTAACATATTCTTTTTACAAATGCAGCAGGCATTATAGATTACTCTATGTAATCTAGTATATGACAGTATGTGCTGTAATATGATGTACTTTATTTACAGGCTTTGCATTTGCCACACTTGTACATCCATAGTACAGCTGATGCAGCCAAGTACTATGTTCTTTTTGCTAGTGGCTATGTATAAACATATCACTTAGTTTCCTTGCTCTCTGAAAAGTCATCATAGCCTTCAAGGGTAAAATCAAAAGAAATTTCCAATGATTTGAAGCTTCTTTATTTTCACCAAAGTATTAGATGAGATGATCTGGTACTCTCATCTCTTTAAGAACTTTCCACATGTTGTTGTGATCCACACAGTCAAAGGCTTTAGAAGAGTCCATAAAGCAAAGTTTTTTTCTGGAATTCTCTTGCTTTCTCTATTATACATTGGACATTGGCAATTTGATCACTTGTGCCTCTTCCTCTGCTGCAACCGGCTTGCACATCTGGCAGTTTCCAGGCCATCTATTGTCGTAGCCAAGCTTGTAGAATCTTAAGCATTACCTTGCTTACATGTGAAATGAGTGCAATTGTTTGATAATTGGAGCACTCTTTGGCACTGCTTTCTTGGGGGATTGGGATGTAGACTGGCCTTTTCCAGTCTACTGGCCATTGTTGAGTTTTCCAGATTTGTTGGCAGAGGGCAGTAAACACTTTCTCAGCATCATCTTGTAGAATTTGTAATAGTTCAATTGGGATTCCATCAACTCCTGCTGCCGGGTTATCAGCAAGACATCCTAGGGCCCATCTCACGTCACTCTCCAAGATGTGTAGCTCCAGCTCATTAGACAAACTATTGAGGTTCTCACTGCTGTTCCTTCCTGTATAGATCTTCAGTGTATTCCTGACACGTCTTCTTTATCTGATTTTCTTCTGTTAAGACCCCACAATTTTTGTTTTTTTATCATGCCCACTGGCATGAAAGGTGTCTTTGAGATCCTCAATCTTCTTGAAGAAATCTCTTGACATTCTGTTATCTTCTTCAATCTCTTTACATTGCTCATTGTAGAATGTCTCCTTGTCTCTTCTTGCGATCCTCTGGAATTCTGCATTCAGTTGCTTTTCTTCTTTCCTGGGCTACTTTCAAAGCCTCAACAGACAGCCAGTTTGCCTTCTTAGTGCTCTTTCTTTCATGGATTTTCTTTGTTTCAAGGTTCTTCAGGCATTCTATTGTCCATCTCTAATCCTTTAAAACTATTCTTAAGCTCTACTGCATATTCACATGGGATATTATTTATTTCATATCTACTTGGTCTGAAGATTTTTTCTCTTTTCTTCAGTTTATTTCTGAAATTTGCAATACGAAGCTCATTGACTGAACTGCAGTCAGCTCCAGGTCTTGTTTTTGCTTATTGTATAGAGCTCCTCCATCTTTATTTGCAAAGTATATAGTCAATCTAATTTCTATATTATCCATCTGATGATGTCCATGTGTAGAGTCGTCCCGGAGGCTGTTCGAGGAGGGTGTTTGCTATGACCAAATCATTATTTAGACTGAATTCTACTAATCTCTGACCTGCTTCGTTTTGTACCCCAAGGCCAAACTCACCAGTTATTCAAGGTGCCTTTTGGTTCACTAATTTAGCATTCCAATCTCCTATGATGATAGTAACATCATCATCCTGTGTCATAGTGTAATGTCTCTGGTTGTGCCTGTCCATAGTTCACTTAGCAACGTTACTGGAGTGAGTTGCAGATTTCTTCTCCAGTGGACCGGGATTTATCTGACCTCTCGCCATGACCTGCTCATCTTGGGTGACCCTACATGGTATAGCTCACAGCTACACAAGCCCCTTCAACACAACAAGGTAGCGATCCAGAAGGGTATATACAGTATACAGTATCTCACAAAAGTAAGTACACACCTCATATTTTTGTAAATATTTTATTACTAGGAAATTACCCGTGAAAAATGACCGTAAGAAAATTGTAAAGCTGGCATTACTGTTTGCCACACAATGTGAGGCTTTTGCTCCTCTGAGCACCTTCGGCGCTCATCACGAGCCCCTCACTGAGCGCCTTTGGTGCTCATCGCGTGGCTTGCAATGAGCGCCTTTGCTGCTCATTGCGAGCCCCCCCCCCCCTGTGTACTTCAACTTTCCTGATTTGCAATGATCAGCTTCGGCGATCATCGCGAGCCTCACAATGAGCGCCTTCGGTGCTCTTCAATGGGCTCGAAATGAGCTACATTGGCGCTCATTGCAAGCCTCTCCCGCTCTCGATGCTCATCGTGAGCCCTGCTCATCTCGTGACTCTTAATGAGCGCCTTTAGCGCTCATTGCGAGCCTTTCCTCCTGGCTACTGTACGGGCCGCTCATTGCAGGGTTCGTTAACCTGTAAGTTTTGTGCTTGAGAATGCCATGTGTCTCTTTCCACCATCTCCCCCCTGTCCTTTTGTGTCTTTCCACCATCTCCCCCCTGTCCTTTTGTATCTTTCCACCATCGCCCCCCCCCGGCCTTTCCCTGTGTCTTTCAATCATCGCCCCCCTGTCCTTTCCCTGTGTCTTTCCACCATCACCCCCTGTCCTTTCCCTGTGTCTTTCTCCTCTATGTGTCTGCTGAATGATTGCGTGGCGCGCTTGCGCACTGCCGTTTGTTTTATTTTCGAAGTCCCGCGTGCCTGGCATTGTTGGTGTAAGTCTTACTGTCTTTGCCGTTGTGTATTTTTGAAGTCCCGCGTGCCTGGCTTTGTTCAGCCTCGTTTTCATCCTGTTTCAGATTTTTTACGTTTTTCGTCCACCATTATTTTCCTCGCTTAGCCGATTTTTGATTGCCGAAAAACGGCAAATATGGCTTAAATTTGTTTGCAACCTCACTCCCAGGCTTCCTGGCTCTCCCCCTCTGTGTGAATGTGTTTTCGTTTTTTTTTTATTATTTTGCTTGTTTTTAGGGTTTTTTGAGTTAAGCACTTGAACTAAGTTTGGCTGTTAAATTAGCAAACTGCGCTCGTCGTGGTGAGTGACAAAGTGCTATATTTTTCGGCAGCGGCCAACATGCCTCAAATGCTGTTTTGCTTCATGAGGCTCGCAGTGCAATAAGCGCCTTCGGCGCTCTTTGCAGCCTATGTCCCGCGTGCCTTAACTGCTCGCCTCTGAGCTCCTTTGGCGCTCATTGCTGCCTAAGTCCTGCGCCACTGGCGATGAGCTCCTGTCCCACGTGCCTAAGTCTCACGTGCTTCAATGGCTTGCCTCACTTCGCTAGACTCGCAGTCGACTGCTCGCCTCGCTTCATGAGGCTCGCAAACAGCCTTCACTTTGCGAGGGCTGCAAGTGCGTTACCAACATCGCAAACGTCACCAACATCGCAAGATCCACAACTATTACACTCTGCCACAATGTAAAGTAGTAAGTGTACAGCCTGTATAACAGTGTAAATTTCCTGTCCCATCAAAATAACTCAACACACAGCCATTAATGTCTAAACCGTTGGCAACAAAAGTGAGTTCACCCCTAAGTAGAAATGTCCAAATTGGGCCCAAAGTGTCAATATTTTGTGTGGCCACCATTATTTTCCAGCACTGCCTTAACCCTCATGGACATTGAGTTCACCAGAGCTTCACAGGTCGCCACTGGAGTCCTCTTCCACTCCTCCATGATGACATCACAGAGCTGGTGGATGTTAGAGACCTGGCACTCCCACACCTTCAGTTTGAGGATGCCCCCACAGATACTCAATAGGGTTTAGGTCTGGTGACATACTTGGCCAGTCCATCACAATTCCCTTTAGCTTCTTTAGCAAGGCAGTGGCCGTCTTGGAGGTGTGTTTGGGGTCATTATCATGTTGGAATACTGCCCTGCGGACCAGTCTCCGAAGGGAGGGCATCATGCTCTGCTTCAGTATGTCACAGTACAGTTTAGCATTCATGGTTCCCTCAATGAACTGTAGCTCCCCAGTGCCGGCAGCACTCATGCAGGCCCAGACCAAACATATATACTCTTATGTCTATATATGTATATATGTTTTCTATAATATGTTCTGTTGATTCCCCCTATTTGCATTTGCCTGATGATGACAGATGCTGCCGCCACTCTCTCTGCATCGCTGTTTACGTTCAAACTGAGCGTTTCATCTCATATCAGTGTTTTTGTGTTCTTTGTGCCTTATTTGTTTTCTGTCATTTAGGGATTATTTCAACTACCTTTCCTCAGTATAGATGCATACTTTTGGTGGTGGGAGTGTTATGTTCTGGGTCTGCATGACTGCTGCCGGCACTGGGGAAAAACACTAAATATGACTCCAATTGGTTTGTAACTTCACTCCTAGGCTTCCTGACTCTCCCCCTGTGCTGTGTGTGAGTGTGTTATTATTTTTTAGAAAATTATTCTAGTTGTTTTTTGGAGTTAAGCGTTTGGACCAACTGCGTGCCTCAACTGCTCGCCTCCCATTGCGAGGCTCGCAGTGCAATGAGCGCCAAAGGCGCTCACTGCAGCCTAAGTTCCGCGTGCCTCAACAGCTTGCCTTGCTTCGCGACGCTTGCTGTGCAATGAGCACCGCGAGGAGAGAGAAGGAGAGGGGGAGGGACGGGGGGGAAAGAGACATGGGGGGGAGGAGGAGAGACACAGGGGAGGGAAAGATATACAGGGAAGGGAGAGGGAGGAGAGACACAGAGGAGGGAAGGGGGGGAAGAGACACATGGGAGGGAGAGGGGGGAAAGGGACACGGAGGAGAGACACAGGGGAGGGAGAGAGGGGGAAGAGATACAGGGGAGGGAGAGGGGGGTGAGAGACAAGGGGGAAATAGACACAGGGGAGTGAGAGGGGGGAAGAGACACAGGGGAGGGAGAGACACAGGGGAGGGAGAGGATGGAAGAGACAGGGGGAAAGAGACACAGGGGAGGGAGAGGGGGAAGAGATGGGGAAGAGACATAGGGGAAGGAGACAGGGGGAGAGACAAAGGGAAAAAAGAGGGAGAGGAAAAGACACAGGGGAGGGAGAGCCACAGGAGAGGGAGAGGGGGGAGAAGAGACACAAAGGAGGGAGACGGGGGAAGAGACACATCACATATTATACCGTCATTTATGACGTGCAAATGACTAGTAAAAAATAATAACAATACCCATTTTTTTTTAAAAACATAATAAATTAAAAGAAAAAATAACATGTGAGGGGGTACAGGGACACTTTTCCTTTGGTCTCCCACGTGACCCAGGGTATGGACTTGGGTCATTGGCTAGAGTTATGTTCATTGAAGGTTGAGGATTGTTATGATTGGACATATTCCGTAGCGCTGTACATAAATTAGGTTCGAACAATGATAAATACAAATTAACATTTAGCAAAGGAAGGAGGGCTATGTCTTTGAGCTAGGAATCCAATGTCCATGGTGAATTCCCAAAGTACTTAGGATAGAAACTTGCAGACTTACAATCTAAGGTATAGTGAGTGGTAAACGAGGGAGAGAGAGGTTATGAGCGTGTTAGGGTGGATGGTGATACGCTTCTTTAAAGAGATGCATTTTAAGCAAGGTTTTAAATGTTTTGAGGCACGAGGATAATCTGGTGGAGCGAGGCAAGGAGTTCCAGAGACTAGGGGCAGCACAAGAAAAGTCCTGGAGGTGGGAGTGAGAGGAGGTGACAAGAGTTGTAGAAAGAAGAAGGTTATTATCAGAACGAAGAGGGCGGTTGGAGGAGTATTTGGAGATGAGAGCAGAGATGTATGGGTTAGCATTATTGTTGTGGGCTTTGTAAGTTAGGGTCATGATTTTAAATGTTATTCTTGAGGCTAAGGGAAGCCAGTGGAGTGATTGACAGAGAGGTGATGCCGACATGTTGTGTACGGAAGATGAGTCTAGCAGAGGCATTCATAATGTATTGAAGTGGAGACAGTCGGGTGGTGGTTGGCCAACAAGAAGCGAGTTGCCAGTAGTAAGGAAGAGGTTGAATATGTGTGAGAGCTGGGATGATTTTTTTGTATAAATGTATCGTACTGTGACCAATAAGTCAGTTTTCCAGCTTGGATTTTAAAATCTAATAGGAAATTGCCCGTCAAAAATGACGGTATTATTTTTCTCTCCCTCCCCCCCTCCATTGTGTCTTCCCCCCTGTGTCTCTTTCTCCCTCTCTCCTCCCCCGTTTCTTCTCCCCCCTCTGTGTCTTTTCCCCCTCTCCTCTGTGTCTCTTCCCCTACCCTGTGTCTTCCACCCTCCCACATGTCTTCCTCCCCCTCTCCCCTGAGTCTTCCGCCCCTCTCCTTTGTCTTTTCCCCCTCTCTGCTCCTGTCTCTCTTCCCCCTCCCTTCCTCTGTGTCTCTTCCCCCCTCCCCTTTGTCTCCCCTGTCTCTCCTCCCCATGTCTCTTCTCCCCACCCCTTTGTCCCCCCTCACCTCTCCCCCCCTGTCTTTCCCCTCTTGTGTCTTCCTCCCGTGTCTATTCCCCCTCTCCCCTGTGTCTCTTCCCCCCCCCCTCCTCTGTCTCTCCCCCTCTCACCATGAGCGAGCTCGCAGCTGCGCGCAGCTCTGTACAGACTTAGGAAGAGGTAAGTGTGTACGCTTCCACAATTATTATAGCTGATGTGCCAGTGTCATTCTGGGGGAAAGATAAAGCTGTAGTTATCCCCTCACATTCTGGACAACATCTTTGGGTTCATCACCTTAAAACATTGTTCTACCGATTTTAAATAACATTAAATGATTTGCATTTACTTATCATTTCAAATTGTACAGTAGTCATCTTTATCAGTTATCAAATATATTACAATATTGATCTAAACATTAGTTTTATATACAAATAAATAATAAACAATGTACATAATTGATATCCAATGTTCTCTAAGTAGCTCGCCATGCCCACTGACTAGTCTGACTAATACTAGGGTCAAGGGAGTACGTTTTGTTAAAAAAAAACTTCTATTTAAGATATGTTACCAGTAATAGTAAAGAAATGTGAATGTAGTACAGAGGTGTCCAATACTTTGAAATCAAGGATTATATTAGAAATTTGTTCTCACACAAACAGATGTTGCCCTAAATTTTTAAATATTATTAATCGAAACCAAAAAAGTATAAGTAATTAATATTACTGACCACTATAACATAGCACTGATAAGATATCTTGTATTACTTATAACTTCTTCTGGATCGTGACCTCGTTGTGGTGAATGGGCTTGTGTACCTCAATGAAGCTGTGAGCAATATCATGTAGGGTCACCCCAGATGTTCAGGTCGTTGCAGAGAGGTCAAACAAATTATGGTCCACTGTATAAGGAACTGGCAACCCACTCATCAAACTTTCATCTAGTTTTTATGGGTATAAGTGTTTATTATACAGCAAGCACTTCTACCATGATTTTAAGGCAGGTTGGAGAAATGAGGGAGCAAAAGCTAAAACAGAAGAAAGATTAGAGAAAAAGAGACACATTTTTGCACTAGGAAATCATTTGAATATGGTAGTGCTTTTTTTATTTCTTCAGTCCAAGAACAAAGACACAGAAACATAGAGGAAACCTTTCAGTTTGTGTCTGATTTCCATATTGAGTTATTTCATGTATTTTAGAACAACCACAAATAAATAGGTCAGGTTCCTTGAAGAAGGTTTGTATTTGAGTCCAATATGCTGAAGTTGTTCATCAGTTGTGTCTTTTACATGAGTAAATGAGTCAGTCTTGCCGTACATTCCTTTGTTGCTTTAGGTTGGGCCTTCAACTGAGCATCTCAAAGATTTCCTTGTTTATTGTTGTGGTATTGCGCAGTATGTGATGGCGCAGACAGTTACCATGGAAACAAATAAATAAACACTGAGTGGTTTATTGTACCTCTCCCAGAACCCTCTGCTTCTTTACCATAGACTGTAATCCTGGTAATCCTAGGTGTCCAGTGGTAATAAGTGAGCAGGTTGTGTAGATGACAGGTTAGTTGACCCAATAGCTTTTAGTGACATTTAAAATAGCTTGGTATAGATGGGTAAAAACCTGCTCTCTATGCCTGATTTTCTAACTGAGTTAAAGTGACAGAAGTGATATTCTAAATATTGCAAAATGTAAACCTGTATCTGACCAAACACTAAATATATCATGGTGGGTAGAATGGTGATTGAAATAACACTTACATGTCCTAAGCTGATTTTTCTGTTAGAAACACACGTCTCCTGGCCTACGTGAAAAATGTAAGTGTATTCAGAATTAACTTTTCTTTTCTTACTAGGACCCCTATTCTATTGCAAAATTAATAAATTTATACACACTTGAAACCACTCTTAATTTTGCCACATATTCCATTAGCTACTCGCAATTGGATTACGAGTCCCCAGCCCACAATCGCTACAGGCCAGCCAAATATTATGAGCGCTAACTAATTAAATAAAAAATGGATATTCTATTAGACTCTGAGTGCTAGATTGCATATAAATTCTGACTTGCAACTGAAAAAAGTATCACGTTTCTGTCAAAAATGTTACTAGTATTAATTAGGACTCACAAGGGCTTATTCACATACTTATTAAAGCTGTAACAGCAATTAAACATACAATACATTACTATAAAAGCATTGGAAGGCATGGACATTAATTGCACAACAGATGATCTAATGCACTTTATAGAGTGCTAGATTGCAAGCCCCATCAGCAAATATTACTTACTAGCCATTTACCCGTCATAAATGAAGGAATAATATATCATGTCTCTCCCCTGCCCTCTCTCCCCTGTGTCTCTTACCCCCCTCACTCCACTGTGTTTCTTTCCGCCCTCCCTCCCGTGTCTCTTTCTTCTCCCTCCCTCCTATATCTTCCCCCTCCATCCCCTGTGTCTTTCTTTCCCCTTCTCCCTCCATCCCCTATTTCTCTTTCCCCTCCTCCCTCCATCTCTTAGTATATATATAATATAGACTCCGATTGCAGTTAACGTGTAACTTCCATGTTATACTGACATGATGACGGTCTCATTTACTGTTGGCTGTGTCTAAGAAGTAAATTACGGCTTGCCAAATCAGACTTTAAAAGGCAGGGTTCTCATGTTTAGGCTTAAGGAGGTAAATTGTGGGCTGGAGTCAATAGAATACATCTAAACATTTAGAGAAAAAAACACACAAAACCAAAATTACAGATTAGAGTCACTTACAGGCTGCTATTAGAATAGGGCTTTAAGTCTATAGCTGAAAATACATTCTTTATCAACTGGATGTTATTTATATAACTCCATTTTCTTACAGTAAACTTGTATTGATGTTTGCATTTTTACCTAAACACATTATTTTCTCATACTGCCAAATTAGCTAATTGCCCCAGACGTTCTAGCTGTGAAAGTAGTTTAATTAATCCCGGTAGTCTGCTCAAGCCGCAGTCTTTTATTTTTGATATAGCCAGAGCCCCAGTGTGTAGTTATCAATTATTGGCAATAATGATTCATTGGAAAGATGTACTAGTAGGAGTTACAGAGAACCGTTTAATATAATGATTAGGGAAGAAGGTATAGGAGTGTTAGAAGAGCAGTTATAGGGATTTTATTATTATGTATTATAGAAGAATTCTCAAAACATCATACTAACATATACAAAGCAGCAATTACAATGTCACTTAGATTATGTAAGGGCAATGAAACCTAATTTAGGAAACCTTTAAATTTCTAACACATAAGTACAAATTAGAAAACAATGGTTAGAGATTAGAAGGAAATCAGTTGTCTTTAGGATAACAATGCAATGAATAATTGAAGTGTTACTTCCTTACAAATTAAATTCTAGGAATCCATTTATTGTACATTATAAACGTCATGTTACAACAATCTGAAGAATCCTAGTGAGCGCTTCCTGGAGAGTTTTGTAGTTCTACATGTCTCATGAGGACATAAGGAATCTTCACCAATGAAACCACTCACCACAGGGTCTCTACAAGATGACTGGAGAAAAGCAGACGTGATACCTACATTTAAGAAGGGAGCAAGAGCAAATCCAGGGAATTCTAGACCAGTGAGCCTCACTTCTGTAGTGGGGAAGCTTTTAGAAGGGTTACATAGTAATTAAGGTTGAAAAAAGACTTTCAGTCCATCAAGTTCAACCTTTTAAGATCTCCTCTAATCTGCAATATGCAGATCAGTTATTAATTAATGAGTTGTTAATTAATTATTAATGAATTATTTAATTATTTATTTTTAATTTAATTTTTAATTTATTAATTAATCCAGAGGAAGGCAAACAGAAGAAAAACACCTGAGTGAAACTTAGCCAATCGTCTCAAAGGGATTTTTTTTTTATTCCTTCCTGACCCCAGATACTGGCGATCAAATTTCTCCCTGGATCAATACTCTCTCTCTAATTATCCAGGATAACCCTGAATTCCCTTTTTAATTAGAAATAAATCCAGTCCCCTTTTAAAGTTATCTATGGAATCCGCTGTCACCACCTCCCCTGGTAGAGAATTCCACAGGTTAACCACCCTTACTGTGAAGTTTTCTTTCTTTAAGGTGAAATATTTTTACTTCTAACCTCAAGGGATGTCCTCTTGTCAGTTGAAAACCTCTTGGCACAAAAAGTTCACTTGACAAAGCCTTATATTGACCCTAGATGTATTTATATAAGGCAATCATATCTCCTCTTAGACGCCTTTTTTCCAGAGAAAATAAGTTTAATTTGGTTAGTCTTTCTTCATAACTTAGCCCCTCATTCCCCTGATTAGTTTTGTTGCCCTCCTCTGTACCTTTTCCAGCTCTAAAATGTCATTTTTATGAAGTGGTGCCGAAAATTGTACTCCATATTCCACATGAGGGTGTACTAGAGATTTGTATAGTGGCAGAATTATATTTGTTTCCCTTGATCCTATACCCTTCTTAATACATGCTAATATTTTATTTGCCTTTGCAGCTGCTGCTTGGCATTGAGCACTGTTACCTAGGTGGTTGTCCACAAGCACTCCCAAATCCCTTTCAATATATGATACCCCTAGATTTGTTCCATTAAGATTATAAATTGCATGGCTATTTTTCCTTCCCAGATGCATAACTTTAAATGTTTTCGTATTAAATCTCAACTGCCATTTAGATGCCCATTCCTCAATTTTATGTAAATCCTTTAGGAGGGAAAAGTACATCATTATCTGATTTAATTACTTTGCACAACTTCATGTCATCATCGAAAATGGAGACACTACTTTACAGTCCCACCTCTAAGTCATCAATAAATATGTTAAAAAGGAGAGGACCTAATACTGAACCCTGAGGAACCCCACTTATCACATTAGTCCAATCGGAGTATGTTCCATTTACAACAACCCTTTACTTCCTATCTTTTAGCCAGCTCTCAATCCATGAGCAGATATTTACTGCAATTCCTGTATCTCTTAATTTGCACAATAGTCTACCATGTGGCACTGTATCAAAAGCCTTTGCAAAATCCAACCTCCTCATAGAAAGTAATTAGATTTGTTTGACATGACCTATTCCTCATAAATCCATGTTCACACCTACTTATAATCCTGTTCAAATAAACTTATTCTTGTATATTATCCCCTATTAACCCTTCTAAAAGCTTCCCCATTACAGACGTGAGGCTCACTGGTCTATAATTCCCTGGATTTGCTCCCTTTTTAAATATAGGTATCACATCTGCTTTTCTCCTGGTAGAGACCCTGTGTTGAGTGAATCTTGAAACATTAGATATAATGGTTTGGCTATTACAGAACCCAGTTCCCTCAGTACCCTTAGATGTATTCCATCAGGACCCGGGGCTTTATTAACATTTATTTTTTCCAACCTCTTTTGGATTACCTCCTGCGTTAACCAGTTATTTGGCAAAGGTAGTGTAGCCCCGTTTTGTGACAGTGTCCCAACCACTGGTACCTCCCTTGTGTATACCGAAGAAAAGAACCTATTTAGCTCATCTGCCTTTTCCTGGTCACTAATTATCAGACGGCCTGTGTCACATTGTAATGTTCCTATAGCTTCCTTCCTCACCTTCTTTCCATTAATATACTTAAAAAATATTTTAGGGTTAGTCTTACTTTCTTTTGCAATTAATTTTTCATTTTTTATTTTAGCCAGTCTAATAGCGCTTTAGGAAAATCTTGTTGATTTCCTTGTGCTCCCGTAAAGCAGTCTCTGTCCCCTCTTGTTTGTATAATTTAAATGCATGTTTTTTACTCTGTATCTTGATCTTTAAGTCATTGTTAAGCCACATTGGATGGGATTTACTCCTTTTACTTTTATTCCCACACGGTATATGCCGATGTGTATGTATATTTAGTAAGGATTTAAATGTTGTCCATTTATGATCAGTGTTTTTACCTGTCAGTTCTCTGTCCCAGTCTATACTTTGTATTGCTGCCCTTAGACCGTTAAAATCTGCCCTTTAAAAATTAAGAGTTTTTTTAATTAAATCTCAAATGAGACGGTGTTGTGATCACTGTTTCCCAACGGTTGTACTTTCAACATTTGATACTATATCAATATTATTTCTGATGACTAAATCTAAGATAGCTTCATTTCTAGTATTAACAAGCATACACCTTATGTTATGAGTCTGTAGTTCTGAAGTGTCTGCCACTGTACTTGAATTACTTAGCAATACCTCCCTATTGACTATACTACCCCCTTCCCATGAGTTGTTAATTCATCCCTTATCCCCTCTACACTTTCTACCCCATTACTTATATCTAGTCCCTCCCCCCACCTACTAGTTTAAAAACTTCTCCAGCCTTTCTACCATCCTATCCCCTAGTACAAAAGCTCCCTCATCATTAAGGTGCAATCCATCCCTGCTGTAGAGATTGTACCGAAGTGAGAAATCAGCCCAGTGCTCTAAAAACCGAAACCCCTCCTTAGTGCACCACATCTTTAGCCACGCATTAACCTCCCTAAGCTCCTTCTGCCTCCCTGGGCTAGCACATGGTACTGGTAGTATCTCATAAAATACTATCTTGGAGGATTGTGCCTTCAGCTTATTACCTAGTTCTCTAAAATCATTCTTTAGGACACTCCATCTTCCACTAACTTTGATATTGGTACCAATATGTACCAAGACCGCTGGTTCATTTCCAGCCCCTCCCAATAATTTGTCTACCCGATCCACAGAATGCAGAACCCGAGAACCCGGGAGACAGCAAACTGTTCCTAATAATAGAGTCCCCTACCACCTAAACCTGTCTGTTGCTCTGCCTATTCTGCCCTCCCTCTCCTCCAGTAGAACTGTTCTCCCGGCTGTTAGAGGGAACAGCTCTATCTGGCATTGCCATTCCTGAACAGACATCCCCAACAGTTTCACTCAGTCTAGCAGAGGTATGGACCCTGGATCATCTGTTCCAGTATTGCACACATATGACAGGATGTACACTGAGTGAGGTTGCCACTGGACTGACTCATAATTATTATTATTGTCTACAAAGATTCAGTGGGAAAAATAAAGAATATAAAATAACATATTAATAAGGGATAGTAAGGGTTAATAAGGGATAGTATACACGAATATGTCTATTTGAAAAAGATCATAAGTAGGAGCCAACATGGACTGTTTTGGGTTTACTTTATAATTCATGGAGGGCTTGAAGTGCAGTAGTGAAACCGGCCAATCACGTTCCTGAATGTAGGATGGTTTGTAGACTTCTTGGTCATAAATTCACAGAACATCCTTATGGATTTAGTGGACCACATTATGAGAGACTGATTCCACAGAATATCTTTGCTTTGATAATACAATATCCATAATAGTGTCTTAATATTATAATATTCAATTGTTATTTGTTATTTCATGCGACACAGCAATGTTTCCAGTGAAGAATAATGGGTATTTTAGGAATAAATTAAATAAAAAGATCCCCAATCTCTCCTACTGGGTAACACCTTTCACAGTGGGCAGGAGAGGCGGAAGGGGGTGATAAGCAAGAAGATCATTCTCATTTGGATAAATAATAACAGTCAAATAACTTTTAAGTAATTAAGTCTCATTGTTAATCTAACAAAACAATTGGGTATATTCTTGTATGCCCCACAGAGAAAAATAATTAGTCATATAAAAAAATCTGAGTATTGCAGTTTATAGCGTCCTTCCTGTTGGACAGACAATTCCATAAAAAGATATGAGAAAAATTGAGGCAGAATCACAAGAAATGTTGCTAACGTGTCAGAAAAATCCAAGTCCATGTTAAGTTCTGTATCTTTAGTGTTGAAGAATGTAATCATCTTCATCTCAAATATTTTTCTCTCCTGAATGTTTTTGAAATTCCTTTTAAATATTTTTTATTTTCAGGTTTTGGATCGAGTTATCTTTCTTGGTAAAATAGTGTTCAACTGGGATACTATGATTCATATAATAAATTATGCTGATTCCCTCTATATATGTATCCCATGCTGTCAGATGTTATTTCTACTCTCTCTAAATCTGTTTAGATTCACTCTAAATAAAATGTCTGTCCAATAAAAAAGGTATCACTATATGTCAAAACCTACTTTTCGTTGGGCTTGAAAACACCAAGGAGACCAATCCTTGGATGTGATGGCAAGTTGTAGACTCTAAGACCAAGTTGTGATTTCTAGGTCAAGCTGCAGAACCTCAGGACAAGTTGCAGAAATGAATTTTAAAGTAATACAAAATTAAAATAATGACCTTCCCTCTAAATGAAACATACTATGCATATATTTTACAAACAAAGCACAATTTTTATTGATTGGTTCACCCCTTTTATACTATTTTACATCAGGGGTAGATAGCTTTAGGATCTTGATGAGGGGATTCCCCACAAGTCAGGGGAAACCTAATGGAGCATGGTAGATTGGCTTGCCAACCCAGGATGCCCTTTAAGTGGGGAATACATTTTCTTTGGGCTTGGGTCGTTTAGGGGAACTAATCCCCTCCAGGGTAGCAACACCTTTATTGCGTTGGAGAGTCGGCATAGGGGAGTCATGAACGTCCGGGGTGTATTCACTTTTAGTGGCTGACCAGGACATCCATTAGACTTCTAGCAATTTAGGCTCCTTATTAGATGGTATGGGGGGGAACAATGACTGAGGTCAAGTACTTTCTACTTTGCGGCTAACCGCAGGACAAATGTTCTAAGGGGTATTACTTGCAAAGTACTTGACACCACTTGACCTTTGTCTAGCGAAGCAAAGGGTTTCAATTGATGGTTGACTGTCACGTTACTTAGACTTGATGGTTCAATCAGTTCCATGAATCTTCCATATACCTCTATAGAGCTTAGTCTATTATTATTAACTTTTATTTGTATCGCGCCAACATATTCAGTAGCGCTGTACAGGGGAGAAGAACAAGGAAATATACAATAATGACAACAAACAGAAAATGGAGGGGCCTGTTTTGAGCTTCAAGTCTTGTAAGAAGTAATTTTTCCCAAAGTACCCCACAAGATTAGACACTCGCCTCTTACAATCTAAAGGTAATGGAAGAGACAGAGACCTGGGAAGAGAAGATAAAGAGTATCAAGGTTAGGAAGGAAGTGAGAGGTACATAGTAAGGAAGTTGTGAAAATAAAGAGGATAGGTTATCCATTAGTTAGAGAGGGAAAAGATGTGATAAAAACTGATTGGTACTATTATGTAATATGGTATCTGCCCCTAGTGGTAAGCTAATGTAACCTGCAGATGGGAATGTCAGGATACACATAGTTTAACCTCAGCTTAAGTAGCAGGAGTTCATGGGAGAGTAAAAGAGGAGAGGAGGGCATGAGAGGTGAGATGGGTGTGTTGGAGACAAAAAGGGGTTAAGTTAAGAAGAGTCTGAGGAAAATACAGGGGGATATGAGGAAGAAGCAGGCAAGAGGAAACATTGTGTAAAGGGTTAATATGATCAGGTAGCAGAAGCTGCTAATTGGTCATGTGTAGAAGATTAGTGTGACTCAATACATTAAAGCTAACAAGGGGTGGGTTGGGTGATGGGCAGGGACAGAGGGGATTGAGCCAGGGAGAGAGAGAGAGTGAAGGAGGCCAGAATTATCTGAGTTTGAGGTGATGTTCTTAGCAGCCAGGAGCCAGGGAGAGAGAGAGAAGGAGGCCAGAATTATCTGAGTTTGAGGTGATGTTCTTAGCAGCCAGGAGCCAGGGAGTCTACCACCTGAAGCACGTTTGATCCCAGCCATGATCCTTGCCCAGCCCTGGAGTGAACTGAGTATTGAGGTTGGCTACTAGAGGTGAACCTTAAAGTGATGCTACCCCCAAAATGTTTTTATTGACCCAATACTATAGTTATATGCCAAAACACCTTCTACACATAGAATAATCATTAAAAAAATGGACCCAGAGTCTCCCAGACTCAAATGACCTTGTGAAAAGGGGTCCTAGGGATCCCAGGCATACAACCAGAGCTTGGGGAAAACATCACACAACAATACAAGTCAGCAAGTGACATAGTCTTTTCAAAACATCCTTATGACCATTATAATAGCCATTGGGTCAGGTAGCGACGTGGCTAGTAAGTGCAGGTGCTAGATCCAAAATTCCATGAATCCTGGGGGTCCATGACACTATATATTACAATATGAGCTTAATAGGAGCCATGTATAAAGCAGTATTAGATTAAAGTGTGAAAATGCATTGGGGACTTATTTACATGTATTTGAACAGTTTCCTTGAGTGCAGTGCAATAACTGTATTTCTCAGAATTCTGAACAAAAAATGTTTAACTTATTTTAGACATTCAAATGTGAACACAAATGTACTATTTAATTACTGTAATTTTTTGCCCACCATATGCTAAATGATTATGTGGTTAATAAACTTCCCATAAAATCTAAAGTACGAATTAGGTACCAGTCCCTGATAATATCCATTTAAGATCAGAACAGCTGTCTGCAGGCATTCTCTTATGCATTATGTCATAAGCACCACAGCACTTACCCAGAGTAACGTGTGAGAGCTGTTCCTCTGGTGTCATCTTAAGTCTGTTGGGTTGTGTGGAAGATGCCCTATCTGACCACTGGACTGGTGGCAGCTGTCCCATCGGAGGGCTCCGGACTGAGGGCTGAGGAAAGCCCCCCTCCATTCCTTGGGGGAGTATGAAGTTCTTCTGGCTTCCCTGGACCTTTTGGCCGGAGCTTAGAGGATAAAGGGGTCCTCAAGCCCTCAAGGTGGGGGGAGCCAAAGGCTTCACTGGAAGCAACACAATGCACAAGAATGATTGAGAGACTCCCCACAGCACGGCCCTGGCATAATCCATCCTATGCTATAAGTTAAAGCTGTGTAAAACAGCAGGCATATGCTTAAAATGTGCCATGTATATATGGTACATATATAGCACATGTATAGTTGTGGACCAAGGACGTTGGTCATGTTTGCGGTGTTGGTCACGCAATGTTAAAATGAGGCATGCAGTTGCGGGGCTGCAATGAGGGCCAATTGCGAGGCCTGTAGGACAGCTGCAATAAGAGCTGAAGGCGCTCATTGCAGGGCTCACGATCAGCGATGCAGGTGCTTTTCCCGAGGCCTATACAAACTTTGCTGCAAGACAGTAAATTACGGGTTTAACGACAGAACCACCGAACTCAAAAGACCACCAAAACACGGCAAATAAATAGAAAAAATACCTTACACACTCACACACAGCACAGGGGGAGAGCCAGGGAGCCTGTGAGTGAGGTTGCAAGTTAATTTGAGGTATATTTGGCAATTTTTGGAGATAGAAAATCGGCTAAGCAAGAAAAAAAATGGTGGACGAAAAAACTTAACTAGATGAAAACGAGGCAGAAGCCAGTAAAAACGACCCCAAATCCAAAGCCAGTAAAAATGAAACTCAAAGCCAGTAACACTTAGCTGGACAACACAAGCAACGGCACTCATGAGCCACGCAAAACTTCTGCAGAGACACAGAGGAGAAACACACAGGGGAGGGAGAGGGGGGAGAGCGTGGAAAGAGACACAGGGCTGAGAGACGGAGGAAAAGAGACACAGGGTGGGGAAATAAGGGAAAACAAAAGACACAGGGCAGGGAGAGGAGGGAGAGAGGGGGAAACAGACACAGGGGGCAGAGAGTGGGGAGAGGCTCGAGATGAGCACCGAAGGTGATCATTGTGAAGAACGAAAGTTGTGGGTTGCCAAGACCTGCAATGAGCGCACTCATTGCGAAGCACATATAGTGGATGGGGTACAGCTTTAACAGCCTTAAAATGTTATTCCTGTAATTTTTGATGGGCAAGTAGCTAGTATATATATATAAACTTGTCATCTCTTTAATAACCTTTTGCTGTGTCACCTTCGTTGATAACCTTAGCTATCTGATAACTAAAATATTTTATTATAAAAAATAGCAGTGCGTTAGACTGTAAGGTTCTCTTGCTACTACTAACCGGGCAAATCTGTATACATCAATATTATTCAGAATACAAGTATTTCCTTATAAATACCTCTCCATCCTGCCCTATCCTGCAAGCACAGGTGGACGTGGTCACATTGGGACACAAGGTGAGTTCTGGCCTTGTGATCATGTTTATCTTGGTATGATTAGTAAGCTGGATAACTAATAAATCAGAGCTAATTACAGTTTCTTCATATAGTATCTAAGGATGGGAAACACCCAGAGTCCCGGCACATATAGACATGTGAAGATTCCAATAAGTGTGTGAGTTACATTGACAAGAGTTATTAATCAGGTCTCTGAGAATGGGGCAGAATTCCAGTCACGTTCATAGCTATCAACATTTCTATAATATTTCCAGGGTCATTATTCCACTGAACAATCACAGGACATGACACTGATTAACATTTGACATTTATTACGGCTGGAGATCCATTCTATCTTACATAAATTGTATCAAAATGTGGTATGCAAGCTTCACATAGATGGTCCATGGCATTACTACTAATACAAAAATTATATAACGTAACTTAAAAATAGTGCAGACGTATAAATAGAATGTCATAGTACTGATTAGTGCACATCCTATATTCTAACTAGCGACTTGCCCGTCAAAAATGATGGCAATAAAAAGTGAAGCCTGGCAATGCTGTTTACCACAAAATGGGAGCCTCTCCCCCTCTACTTTACTGGCCTTGCGATGAGCACCTTTGGCGCTCAACACGGGCCTCTCAATGAGCGCCGAAGGCACTTATTGCGTGCCCCCCCCCCTCTACCTCTCCCAAGCTCTACTTTACTGGCCTCGCGATGAGCAGGCCTCACAATGAGTGCCTTGTGTCTCACTTCCCCCCACCTGTCCCTCCCTTGTGTCTCCTTTCCCCATCTCTACCTCCCTGTGTTTTTACCCCCTCTCCCTCCCGTGTCTCTCACCCCCTCCCCTGTGTCTCTTCCCCCTGTCCCTCCCATGTGTCTCTTTCCCCTCCCCTGTGTCTCTTCCCCCTCTCCCGCAGCTGTGTCTCTTCCCCCTCCGTGTCTCTTTCCCCCCTGTCCCCGCCCCCTCGTGTCTCTTCCCCCCATTTCCCTCCCCTGTGTCTTCCCCCCTGTCCTGTGTATCTTCCCCCTCCTCTCACTCCCCTGTGTCTCTTCCCCCCTCCCACTCCCCTGTGTCTCTTCCCCCTCCTCTCCATCCCCTGTATCTGTTTCCCCTCCCCTTTGTCTCTTTCCCCCTCCCGTGTGTTTCCCTCTCCCCTGTGTCTCTTTCCACCTCCCCTGTGTCTCTTCCCCCCTCCCACTCCCGTGTCTCTTCCCCCCTCCTCTCCCTCCCCTGTATCTGTTCCCTCCTCCCCTGTGTCTCTTTCCCCCTCCTGTGTCTGTTTCCCCCTCCCCTGTGTCTCTTCCCCCCTTCCCTGTGTCTCTTTCCCCCCTCTCCCTCCCCTGTGTCTCTTCCCCCCTTTCCCTCCCATGCTTCTCTCCTCACCACCTCTCTCATGTCTCTTCCCCCCATTTCCTTCCCCCGTGTTTTTCCCCCTCCTCTCCTTCCCCTGTGTCTCTTCCCCCTCCTCTCACTCCCCTATGTCTCTTCCTCCTTCTCTCACTCCTGTGTCTCTCCCCCTCCTCCCGTGTGTCTCTCCCTTCCTCATGCCGCGCAATGCGCATGTGCACCCTGACTACCCGATGTAGTGCACATGCAAGGCTAAAGTGCGCACTGCCCATGTGCAAAGCTTTGAAATCGATCCGTTTTCAAACTGCGATTTTTCGCAAAGCGTGACTACGAATCGCAGTTTGACCATTATAATATGTGATGCCTAGTCTTATTGATAAAAGAACAGACAGAAAAATCATAAGTAATGGATAGGAATCTCAATACTTTAATTGGTCCTTGAGGAAAAATACCACTGTTTTTAATTGTCTTACTATTTGGTGCAGTAGCGGAGCTAGGGAGTGGAGGGCTCTATTGCAAAAAAAAAATGTTTAACTCTTCCTGAGTGAAAATATATTTATATATTATAAATAATATATATCCTATTATAATTATAATAAATGTAATAACTGTATTTCTCAGAATTTTGAGCTGGAAACTGTTTTTTTAGCTTGCTTTAGACATTCAAATGTGAACACAGATGTACTTTTTATTTACTGTAATACTGTACGGTGGAGGGCTTCTGTCGCTCTTTTGCCCACCATATTATAAATAATTGTTGTGGTGAACTACCTACTCATAAAGTCCACAACACAGGCTGAGATCCCGCTCCATGCTGATGATAGCCAGTAAGCTTGAAACAGCTGTACATTGATAGGATTCCCAGCTTGTGTATAATCCAACCTTGGCTTTGCACAAAAGCTGTGTAATGCAGTGGGCATATGCTTAAAGGAAGCCATGTTTAGAATGGTTTATGGGTTGAAGAGCGAGGCATTTGTGGGCACATTTGCATGTCCCAGCTCAGCTTCCCAGAATGCAGTGTAATAACTGTATTTCTTGGAATTTTGAGCTGGAAGCAGATTTTTTTAACTTGTTGTTGACACAGATGTACTATTTATTTACTATATATATATACTAGCGACTTGCCTGTCAAAAATGACAGCAATAAAAAGTGAAGTCTGGCGATGCTGTTTGCCACACAATGGGAGCCTCTCCCCCCTCTATTTTACTGGCCTCGCGATGAGCACCTTTGGCGCTAATCAAGGGCCTCGCGATAAGCGACTTTGGTGCTCATTGCGAGCCTCTCCCACCCCTCTATCTCTGCCACCCCCTACTTGACGGGAGGCGCTCATTGCGAGCCTCTCCCCCCTCTATTTTACTGGCCTTGCGATGAGCTCCTTCGGCACTCATCAGGGGCCTTGAAATAAGTGCCCACTCATTGCGGGTCTCTCCCCCTGTCTGCTTCCTCTCTTGTGTTTCATTTGCCCCCTCCTCTCCCTCCCTTGTGCCCCCCCATGTTTTACCCTCCTCTCCCTCCCCTGTGTCTCGTTCCGCCCCTGCCCCCTGTGTCTCTTCCCCCCTCCCTCATGTCTCTTCCCCCCCTTTCCCTCCCTTGTGTCTTTTCCACCCTGCCCTGTGTCTTCCCCCCTTCCTGTGTCTCTTTCCCCTCTCTCCCTCCCCTGTGTCTCTTCCCCCCTCTCCCTCCCCTGTGTCTCTTTCCCCCCTCTCCCTTCCCTGTGTCTCTTTCGCCCTCCCCTGTGTCTCTTCCCCCCTCTCCCTCCCCTGTGTCTCCCTCCCCCTCGTGTCACTTCTCCCCTTTTCCCCTCCACTGTGTCTCTTCCCCCTCCTCTTCCTCCCCTGTGTCTCTCCCCTCTCCTTCCCTGTGTGTCTCCCACCTCCTCCCCTGTGTGTTTCCCCCCTCCTTCCCTGTGTGTCTCCCCCTTCCTCCCCTGTGTATCTCCCCCTTCCTCCCCTGTGCGTCAATACTCATGCGCGGGGGTGATGCGATCAATCGTAGTTGTCAAACTGCTATTTGTCGCAAGCGTGACGAAGAATGGCAGTTTGACAACTATTATATGTGATATATACAGTGGATATAAAAAGTCTACACACCCCTGTTAAAATGTCAGGTTTCTGTGCTGTAAAAAAATGAGACAAAGATAAATCATTTCAGAAATGTTTCCACCTTTAATGTGACCTATAAACTGTACAACTCCATGTCTCCCAGGCCTGAGTTCTTCTGCAGAGGCAGGGACTTTCTGAATGACATCACTTGTGTGCGACCTCATCCAGGAAGTCCCTGCCTCTGCAGAAAAACTCCGGCAGGGGAGACATGGAGGAAGAGGAATCGCTCCCTGATCGATTTTAGGGGGACATGGAGGATCGGCTGGGGTGCATGGACTTGGGTCCTCCGCTAGGGAAAAGCTTGCATTGTGGCCCCTGCACACAAGGGCCCAATGCTTTGCACCGCCTGTACCAGCAGTAGCTCCGCCACTGATTTGGTGGTTAATTTAACAGAACATGCTTTCAGGAATTTATTATTTAAATGACACTTTTTAAACAGCCACTGAAGTCCTTTATTTACTGTTTGCTATGTTGAAGATCTTCTGGACTATTTTCTGGACTGGAACAAAAGAACACTTTTCTCTCTTTATAGATACCCTTAATAACAACACCCTAGGTCTAAAATTTACATATGAAATTCATTCAACCGAATTGGCCTTTTTGGATCTAAAAATAATGAAGGATCATTTGGGAAACATCAGTACGACCACATATAGGAAAGAGACAGCATCCAATAGCCTATTAGAGTGGTCAAGTCAACATCATGAACCCCAAAAGGCCAATATTTACGTATCCGAAGGAACTGTAGTGATGATATCTCCTTCAAGTTAGAGGCTGACAAACTTAGGAAACATTTTAAAAGTAAGGGATACCCAAATAAATGCCTCAAAAAGGCATATCAATATGTAAAAAGAACAGATCTCCTAAATACTCAAGAAGAGTATACACAAAAGATACAGTTGGAACGATCACAAATACAGAAAGAGAAGGCCTCAAGTGAAGAGGATGATATAATACAATGTATACTCACATGTGGATATAATGCAAGAGAAATTAAAGACATCTACTCCAAATTTTGGTATTTTCTAACGGCAGATGAAGACCTAAAAACTAAAGTCTCCACACAAAGTTCTATAACATATAGACGGAGTCCAAATCTAAGAGACCTTCTTGTACATAGCCATTTTTCACAACATAAACAGAAGGAAAAAACATGGCTAAAACCCCTGACTGGCTGCTATAGATGTGGACGGTGTAAATACTGTAAATTTATAAAACCTAGTAAGGAGTTTATTCACCCAACATCAGGCAAAAAATATCCCATCAAAGAGTTTTATAATTGTAAAACCAAAGGAGTTATTTATGTGGTATAATGTATTTGTATGAAAATTTACGTCGGAAAAACGAGCAGAGAATTCAGACGTAGGATGGAGGAACACATCTGCTCAATCACAAATGAATATGACACGCCAATTGCACGTCATGTAAAATTAAAACATCAGAAAGATACATCTGTTCTAAAATTCTTGATAATAGATGGAGCCAAATTGGGCCCAAGAGAAGGGAACCTGGACGACATATTACTTAGGAGGGAATCAAAGTGGATTTATGAATTACAGGCCCAAACACCTAAAGGTCTGAATAAAGGGTTCTCCTTCAAGGCATTTTTATAAGTTTTCACAAGGAAAGTGAGTGGAATACCCTATAAAATAGAACATACTCTGAGAAGGAGATAGAATGATGACATTCAGGAATCATGATAGAAGAGTTATTTGGATTTCTTTACATTATGTAAATATATAGATATTCCATAATCTCCAGCTTATATAATCAGAGGAGGAACTATATATAAAGATCAGACACTACTTAATCATAATACTCACTAATAACAAATAAATAAATCACTTCAATAATAGCACAAATCATATATGTATATATTTTTAAATATGGAAATCATCATATTATATGAGAACATGGGTATTCTATAACCTTTACTTGCACAAATATGTGCTAAATAATTGAACACTGTCCATATTATAACATTGATTCACTAAGGACAAATAAGTCACTACAAGATTTGCACAGGAATGATATAGATATAAGTGAATTGGATTTTGAATATAACCTATATAATAGAATGGATATAAAACACAGCACAATAGTAGTTATATAATCACATTTTAACAGTATGTTAATGAAATACATTTTTCACATTATCTTTAAAATAAAGCTGATTGAATGAATAAGAATAAAAGTGGAATTATATGAAAGGTATATCTTTGTATAAGAGATAAGGACAATGAAGGAAATAACCATCTTAAATTGTTTTAAAAAACTCAGTACAAGATACATTTGCTAATCTCATTACAGCATGATAGAAATTTATAAATGAAAACAGGATCCAAAATATTCCTGTCATGATTCTGTGGTAACACCAGGGAGATCCCTCTGAAGAACTGTAATGGGGAATATGGGATTGATTTCCCATATATAAGAAAGATAAAATGATATACTTAACATCAGTATATATATATATCAATATTGGAAATATGTGGAGTCACAAATATACAGTGAATTATATCTAAGATACAGTTGCAAGCAAAAGTATGTGAACCCTTTGGAATGATATGGATTTCTGCACAAATTGGTCAAAAAATGTGATCTGATCTTCATCTAAGTCACAACAATAGACAATCACACTTTGCTTAAACTAATAACACACAAAGAATTAAATGTTACCATGTTGTTATTGAACACACCATGTAAACATTCACAGTGCAGGTGGAAAAAAGTATGTGAACCCCTAGACTAATGACATCTCCAAGAGCTAATTGGAGTGAGGTGTCAGCCAACTGGAGTCCAATCAATGAGATGAGATTGGAGGTGTTGGTTACAGCTGCCCTGTCCTATAAAAAACACACACCAGTTCTGGGTTTGCTTTTCACAAGAAGCATTGCCTGATGTGAATGATGCCTCACACAAAAGAGCTCTCAGAAGACCTACGATTAAGAATTGTTGACTTGCATAAAGCTGGAAAGGGTTATAAAAGTATCTCCAAAAGCCTTGCTGTTCATCAGTCCACGGTAAGACAAATTGTCTATAAATGGAGAAAGTTCAGCACTGCTGCTATTCTCCCTAGGAGTGGCCGTCCTGTAAAGATGACTGCAAGAGCACAGCGCAGACTGCTCAATGAGGTGAAGAAGAATCATAGAGTGTCAGCTAAAGACTTACAAAAGTCTCTGGCATATGCTAACATCCCTGTTAGCGAATCTACGATATGTAAAACACTAAACAAGAATGGATTTCATGGGAGGATACCACAGAGGAAGCCACTGCTATCCAAGCAAAACATTGCTGCATGTTTACAGTTTGCACAAGAGCACCTGGATGTTCCACAGCAGTACTGGTAAAATATTCTGTGGACAGATGAAACTAAAGTTGAGTTGTTTGGAAGAAACACACAACACTATGTGTGGAGAAAAAGAGGCACAGCACACCAACATCAAAACCTCATCCCAACTGTGAAGTACGGTGGTGGGGGCATCATGGTTTGGGGCTGCTTTGCTGCGTCAGGGCCTGGACGGATTGCTATCATCGAAGGAAAAATGAATTCCCAAGTTTATGAAGACATTTTGCAGGAGAACTTAAGGCCATCTGTCCACCAGCTGAAGCTCAACAGAAGATGGGTGTTACAACAGGACAACGACCCAAAGCATAGAAGTAAATCAACAACAGAATGGGTTAAACAGAAGAAAATACGCCTTATAGAAGTGGCCCAGTCAGAGTCCTGACCTAAACCCAATTGAGATGTTGTGGCATGACCTCAAGAAAGCAATTCACACCAGACATCCCAAGAATATTGCTGAACTGAAACAGTTCTGTAAAGAGAAATGGTCAAGAATTACTCCTGACCGTTGTGCACATCTGATCTGCAACTACAGGAAACGTTTGGTTGTAGTTATTGCTGCCAAAGGAGGTTCAACCAGTTATTAAATCCAAGGGTTCACATACTTTCTCCACCTGCACTGTGAATGTTTACATGGTGTGTTGAATAAAAACATGGCAACATTTAATACTTTGTTTGTTTTTTGTTTAAGCAGACTGTGATTGTCTATTGTTGTGACTTATATGAAGATCAGATCACATTTTTTGACCAATTTGTGCAGAAATCCATATCATTCCAAAGGGTTCACATACTTTTGCTTGCAACTGTATATTATTATCTCAGATTAGACCAAAATACTAGTATATACATATCAAAAGTATATGAGATCTAGATATTTATATGGTATGCCCCTCTAGGGACACCAAATATAAATATGACAAAAAGGAATCGGAATGTGACTTTGGTTGTAATTGACTAGACTTGTCAGACCAAACTTATACATGTTACCCCTTCACTTGCAAATAAAGGCAAAGGGTAACCATGACTACTGATCCGACTATAAATAGGAGGCACCGTTGAGAATATCACCCTCCCCCTTTGAGAAAGTCACACCCATGTGACGAAACGTGCGTCAGGGTAGCGTCTGACGTCAGACGCCGATTTTGTAAACGAGCAAGCGCTTTCTATGTAGCTGAATGCAGCTCCGTGATTTATGAGTCCTTACCAGTTATATACTTGGTGCTTTAGTTCCAGCACACGGGAGAGCCGGGTGCCGAGTTCTAACAAGTGGCAAAAGACTAATTTATCCCATAGAACGCTGCAAACTAGACAAATGTGGATATAAATGTGGATATAAATATAAATGAGGTAGTATTCTTTATATAGCCCTGTGAATGAGATTAGATAGGAATACTGCAGCATATTAAAGAAATATAGAAGGGTGAGATAAGGCACCATATAACATTGGTATATAAACTGGTAACCTGCAGGACTTATAATTCCGTATATATATATAAAATGGAATCTCTTTGAAATTGAGATATATATATACATACTAAGAAAGGAAAAGAAAGCCAAGCTTAATATCTGTATAAAGCACTGATCAAGACAAAACAGGATAGATTATAACATTTAATTTATCTCTCAATAACTGGTCTATTGTGCAAAAATAAGGGAGTCAATATTAAATGTTTTTAAGGAATTATTTCCTATTCCCTTGATTTTAAAGAAGTTTTTAATCGACGTTGTCTACAATAATATAAATAAAGATTTATTGTTTTGTTTTTCTCTGGTTCTTTATTAAATCTATATTGAAGATCTACACAAATAAATAAACATATACATTGTAAATACAATTATATGGATCCATGCTGAAGTTTGGGGTAAACATGTTGTGTTTTTATCTGCTTTTATAAATCAGAGAGGGCATAGGGTACATATTTGGCTTCTATTGAAATGAGGCATATCCTGTACCATTGGAATATGTTGGCATATAATAAATAAATGGACCTATTCTGTTATATGTACGCACAGGAAGCGCAGGGTTTTTGGGTTAGGGTTAGGCCCGGTAAGTGGTGTAGGGAGATAGGGTTAGGAAGTAAGGTTTTGGGGTGTTTTAGATAGGGTAAGAGGGTTAGGGTTAGGAAGTGAGGTTTAGGGGGTTAGGGTTAGGAGCTGAGGTCTAGAGATAGGGTTAGGGGGTTTGGGTTAGGAAGTGAGGTTTAGGGGGTTAGGGTAAGGGGCATAGTGGGTTGCGGTATACTAATAAATCGGGACGCGAGCACACCCGGCACCTGGAGGCTTCCTGTGCGTACATATAACAGGATAGATCCAAATAAATTATTATGTAATAGTAATAATACATAAGTACAAGTGGGGGGAAAAATTATTTGATCCCCTGCTGAATTTAAATGTTTGTCCACTGACAAAGAAATGATCAGTCTATAATTTTAATGGTAGGTGTATTTTAACAGTGAGAGACAGAATAACAAAAAAAAACAAACAAGAAAAATGAATGTCAAAAAAGTAATAAATTGATTTGCAGGTCAATGAGGGAAATAAGTATTTAACCCCTTTGTCTTAGTACTTGGTGACAAAACCCCTGTTGGCAATCACAGAGGTCAGACATTTCTTGTAGTTGGCCACCAGGTTTGCACACATCTCAGGAGGGATTTTGTCCCACTCCTCTTTGTAGATCCTCTCCAAGTCATTAAGGTTTTGAGGCTGATGTTTGGCAACTTGAACCTTCAGCTCCCTCCACAGATTTTCTATGGGATTAAGGTCTGGAGACTGACTAGGCCCTTAATGTGCTTCTTCTTGAGTCACTCCTTTGTTGCCTTTGCTCTGTGTTTTGAGTCATTATCATGCTGGAATACCTATCCACGACCCATTTGCAATGACCTGGCTGAAGGAAGGAGGTTCTCACCCAAGATTTGATGGTACATGGCTCCGTCCATCGTCCCTTTGATGCGGTGCAGTTGTCCTGTCCTCTTAGCAGAAAAACACCCCCCAGAGCATAATGTTTCCACCTCCATGTTTGACGGTGGGGATGATGTTCTTGGGGTCATAGGCAGCATTTCTCCTTCTCAAAACAGGGCAAGTTGAGTTGATGTCAAAGTTATTCTGTCTCTCACTGTTAAAATACACCTACCATTAAAATTATAGACTGATCATTTCTTTCGTTCAAAATGAGCAAGGGATCAAATACTTTTGCCCCCCACTGTACCAAAAGAACCAAAAAAAGCAGAAAACTATGATGGACAGGCTGGCCATATAGGTGAGGCATGACCTGCCGCTGGAATGGGAGGAATTGGGTGGTTCTAAGGGAGGGGCACCCAAGGACACTTCCGCCTTGGTGTCTTGGAGCAAGTCTTATTTGCCCATAATCAATATGAAATAGTGGAAGCACATTGCACTTATAATGTTTGGAGTGGTGGTAGTATGACAAGGAATTTCATCAGAGCCTATCTGTGACACCATCCATGACAGTAGGTGAAATGAATGTTTCCACATGATTAAGCATCATGACTCCCATGAGAACTCCTACACAGCCCTTTCTTGGACTGTTGTTCCTCAGCCTTTAGAAAGATATGCTATTCATATAACGAGAAGCAGTGTAAGTGGGGTGCCAGTTGTAGATTCTAACATGTCTGTGTTCATTCCCCACACGTTTATTAGCTGCTTTCACGAAAAAAAGCTGCCATCAAAGCTGCACCCACCCAAAACCGCACATGTCAGTGCAGCTAGACCGCCTGTGCCCATGGCTAAGATGGTACTATGTAAGCTTGTGGCTGTCAACCTTTTTCTTGCTGGTTTCTCTTTTAGTTTTATTATTCTTGCATGTGATGTGGTTAGTGAGTCTGTTCCCTGGAATTTGACTTCTGTTCACAGGACCTCTGAGGCAGTCCATCAGAAGATTCAGAAGGAAATGGTATTGTGTAGAACAGTGGGTTCTTTTTCTGAACCTCCGCTACCTGGTTTAGTTGTCTTCCCTTTAGGTTTAGTTCTCAAAAAAATTCCAGGACTATTTTGGCTCATTCCTCACCTGCCTTACCCCAAAAGTTCATTGATTAATGACGTGATTGACAAACATCTTTTTGTGGTATCTTTATCTTTGACCAGGCAGTACAGCTGGTCAAGGGAGAGACCCCCTGATAGCTAAACTAGACATTCAGATGAATGTACATTTTTTGCCCATTCACTGGGATAATCAACGTTCGATTTTATTTTATTTTTTATTGAAAGTTTTCAGACAATGCAAAAATGAACAGTAGTTAAATACAATCATAATTCACCTGGGTTACTTGATTATACAATATGGTTCCAATAAGTAATAAGTATCGGTTAACCACAAATTCATATTTAAAATGGGTGATAAAGTTATCATTAACTATCTTTACTAATAGCTAATAAAGGTCATTTCTTTCTCGACCAAGTCGAAGCTCCATTTATAGCCAACATTATTCATTATTCCCAATTGAGCATTACATTTAAATATTTTACTCCTTTAAGACCTTTTGAAGATCCTCTTACTGTTGTTAATCTAGCAAAACTTGAGGATATTCATTTGGGACTTAGAATACTAGGATCCAGAAATAATAATCAAGTCCAATCCAAAAGAAGAAAAAAAAGGAATAACAAAAAAAAAAAAAAAATAACAGAAAATTACCGGGCCGGAAAGTGCTGAAGGAATATAAGGTTGGGCAGAGGGGAGAATTATCTATAATTACAAACCCCAGAAAGAGAGTGACCCCCATCAATCATACTTCTTATCCCATATTGTCCACTTTTTTATCGGAAGATGGGAAATCCCAAATTTCTCTATGTTTCTTTCTAGTAATCTCGTTTTATTAATTTTTGTCAACATTTCGGACCACTTGAAGCAATAGAATTTTTGGTTGCCATGAAGATCTGAATTAAAAGAGCTTTAGATTCCAACGTGACTTCCTTTGGAAAAATTTGAAATATTGATATTTCTATCTTAAAGGGAAGATCTATCCCAAAAGTTATTTTTATTTGAGAAAAGCATTCTGTCCACCAGTTTTGTAGTATTGGACATTCCCACCACATATTAATTTGTTTTCCATTTTGTACACAATTACGGCAGCAGAATTTGGCTTCATTGTTTTTATTGATCTGAGAAACTCTAATCGGTACATAGTACCACCTATTTATGATTTTAAAATAAGTTTCTTTATGGGATGCATTTTGCAAAAATGTATCTGTAATACAAAAAGCGGAAGCCCATTCTTTACTCACCTCTTTTTCCCACATTTTATGACTAGATGTTTTAATAAGGGTTTGCTTTTTTAAATTATATTATGACACTTAGCCATTAAGTGGGATTAGTCTTTTTCTAGTATTAATTTTTCACAATCGGTCAGATTTCTTCTATTTTCTATAATAATCCCCAAAGACTTCAACTGTTCACACATTCGAAAATATTCAAGCCACAAAGAGTTATGTAGTTTATATTTAATCTCTAAATCTTTAAAGGACCTAAAAGAACCATTTTGAAAGAGAGCTCTAAGGTATACCGCCCCATTTTTAGCTAAAATTGCCAATAGAGGAATATCCATCTCCCGAGCCATATTATCCAGTAGGGTTATTGGACTTGGAAAAGGAATTAAGGTATATTTTAAATTTATCCCAATATTTAAAATTATTTCTTAGTGTTTCCCCCCATAGATTCTAATTTAATGGTGGTCGATATTTTTTTGTGTGTAAAATTATAGTTTGTAGCTCTTTTTTAACCATTATTTCATTTTCAATTTGGAACCAGTGCCTGGATTCCTTTTGGTCACTCCATCTAATTATATGAGCTATAGATATTGCATCTTGAAAATTCTGGATAGAGGGGTAAGCCATACCCCCTTTTTTAATTTTATTAATTAAATTTATTGATTTGATTCTCATTTTTTTACCTTTGTGAATAAACTTATCAAGAATCTTTTGAAAAAAATGTATGTGACCTGTTGAAAAATGATAGGGTATACTTCTCATTAAATATGTTATTTTGGGGACTAAGAACATTTTTGCTGTTATAATTCTTCCTGACCATGAGTCATAAAAATGTCTCCATCTTTCTATGGAGGCTTTCAGATTTGACAAAGTAATCTTAAAATGTTGCTCTATCATTTTTTTTGAACTCTGAATATATTTCTATGCCCATATGTTTTATATTCTTTTGCCATGTGTGGGTCTTTAAATATCTATCTTCTTCTGATTTTTGATTTATCATAAATGCTTCTGATTTAGTTATAATTAATTTATAATATGAGATCTTACTAAATTCAATTATAGTTTGTTGGAGATTTTCAATAGATCTAACCGGATCTTTGAGAGAGAGGACGACATCATCTGCGAACATTGTTATTTTATGTTCAGTGTCACCCACTCTTATACCCTGGATGTCTTTGTTTTCTCTAATGGAAATTGCCAATGGTTCCATTGTGAGAGCAAAGATAAGGGGAGACAGGGGACAACCCTGTCTAGTTCCATTAGAGATGTTAAATGCCTTCGACTTATACCCAAGGCCCACGACAGAGGCGGAAGGGACCCCATAAAGAGCCTTAATAGCCCTAGAACCAAATTTGCCTAGACTGAACTTGGCTAGGACATGGTCCATCCTACTCTGTCGAAGGCCTTTTCTGCATCCAGGGAAAGAAATACTGTTGATCTCTTATTCATTTTTGCGTAAGAAATGAGATTAACTAGTCTTCTAACATTGTCCGTCCCTTGTCTATTTATTATAAAGCTATTTTGATCTTTATCTACCAGGGTCTGAATTACCATATTCAATCTGTTTGCAAGGATTTTGGCATATATTTTAATATCAGTATAATTAAGAGAGATTGGGCGAAAATCTTTACACTCTATACATTCTTTCTCTTTTTTAGGGATAGTTGTAATGTATGTCTGAAGCATTTCTTTTGGGGTGATACCTGTCTTTTTGATTTCATTAAATGAAATAGTTAAGTCGGCTAAAATTTCTTTTTGATATATCTTATAATAAGAATTAGTATATCAATCCGGACCTGGTGTGGAAGCGATCTTTAATTTAGAAATTACCTCTATAATAAATTTTTCTGATATAGGTTCATTCAAAGCTTCCAGTTTTTCTGGGGAAATTCTTGGCAAGTGTATTTTATCCAAGAAATTATGAATTTCAATTTCATTTGGTTTATTATCTTCTCTCTCAAATTGTGTAAGTCGGAATAGTATGCCGCAAATACTTCTGCTATTTTATTTGGATTAGTTTTATTCTTTTATGGGTGGTATTAATTCTATATTTACTTGCCAGGAATTTAGTTGCTTTATTACCCAAATGATGTAGACGTTTCTGGAGCGCTCATCTAGAGTTATCTATTTTCAATTGCTCTATGGTCCGGATCTGCTTTTGAATATTCTTGATCTGTACCATATTTGATGTACTAGGGTTCTTTTTATTTTCTCTATCAGCTTTATTTAATTTAATATTTAACTCCCTTAATGGGGTTGCATTTTTTTTTCCATTTATTTCTTTCATATATTTCTTTAATAAATTGAGTTTTTTACACCAAAAAATTACTCTGACCTCTGTTTGTAGCATAAATATTTAAGATAGTAATCTTATTATTATTAATTACTCCTGTCCAGAGAGCGAAACGATCTTCTGGATCAGATATCGAGATGTCTTCCAGTTTTAAAACTGCTGTACCTCTTGTTTTTTTAACATATTTTGAGTTACTAACCAATTCAAATTTTTTGTTATTATATTCCCTGCCTTTACCCTCCTGCCAGTGAGTTTCTTGGAGGCATACTATATTCGCATTGTTTTTAATAAAAAGCATTAAAGAATATAATTCTCTTTCCCTGGGTATTTAGTCCTTGGACATTTTGGCTTAGCACTCTCAAAGTCATTTCTTTAATAAATGTAGTTTTTTACCCAAAAAATCACTCTGACCTCTCAAAGTCATTTAAGAGAGCCATGCCTCTAACCTACCATCTAAATCCCCTCCTCTACCCCTCCTCCCTCCCCTACACAATCCGTCCGAGCAAATAACAGAAAAACATATATACATAAAAGAAACAAAGACTTTACAAAAAATATTACAAAAAACAACACCCTTAGAGATGGGTGTTTTACAAATAAATATGCTTATCATATGAACATATAACAAAATATGAAATTTGATGCCTTTTAAGAGGGAACTTTTCCCTCTCCCCCATAGTCTCCCTCCCATAAAATGATAGGATAGAATGGGAGAACTAGGGAGGAGAAGGAAAAGTAGAACTTTTCCTAAGTTCAGTCGGTCCTAGGCTCCTGTCAGTGGTGCTAGTTAATGTGTTCTCCAGACTGCCATGCAGTAAAATGCATATTCACGTTTTCTTTTCAAAATAAATTGGTATCAGCAAGAACCAAAAGAAAAAGAAGCAAATCACCAATTTCCTTTGTTTCCCCCACCCTCATTCTCCTCCTTCCTTTCTCCCCTCTCTCACCTTGTACTCCTCATTTAAGACTTTTACCCTTAGTGATTACATTTGTTTTGTGAAGTGTTGTGGTGTAGTGACATAGATTTATTAGATGATTCACTTCTAATGTTTGTGATTAATTATCCATATTCTAAGTTTTCTTTACTATTTAATATTTTTCCTTTATCCTTTTTAAACACTAAATCGTGATAGATTTACCCCTTTATTATTTTATAGTGTTTATTGAATTCTTCTCCGATTCCACTCACTAAGTGTTGTGTGATTAGCTATAGTGTTGTATAAATTCTACATTCTATTTGACTACTATTTTACTTCCTCAACCCCCCTCCTCAACCTCAACCTCCCTCCTCATCCTCAACCTACCTCCTCATCCTCAACCCCCCTCCTCATCCTCAACCCCCCTCCTCATCCTCAACCCCCTCCTCATCCTCAACCCCCTCCTCGACCTCCCTCCTCAACCCCCCCTCAACCTCCCTCCTCATCCCCCCTCCTCAACCTCAACCCCCCTCCTCAACCTCAACTCCTCATCCTCAACCCCCCTCCTCATCCTCAACCCCCCTCCTCATCCTCAACCTCCCTCCTCATCCTCAACCCCCTCCTCAACCTCCCTCCTCAACCCCCCATCCTCAACCCCCTCCTCAACCTCCCTCCTCAACCCCCCTATCCTCAACCTCCCTCCTCCAACCCCCGCCTCAACCCCCCAATCCTCATCCTCCTTCCTCAACCCCCCTATCCTCATCCCTCCTCCTCAACCTTAACCCCCCTCCTCAACCTCAACTCCTCATCCTCAACCTCAACTCCTCATCCTCAACCCCCCTCCTCATCCTCAACCTCCCTCCTTATCCTCAACCCCCTCCTCAACCTCCCTCCTCAACCCCCCAATCCTCAACCCCCTCCTCAACCCCCCTATCCTCAACCTCCCTCCTCAAACCCCCTCCTCAACCCCCCCCATCCTCATCCTCCTCAACCTAAACCCCCCTTAATACTTCCCCCTCACTTAGGAAGGTTGAGGATGTATTGGCGTATAACACGCACCTATGAAGTGTTATACGCCGATAAATACGGTAGTTACAATCAAAACAATATTAAAACAACACATTATTTTCCTAAACCCATTTCCCCTGATATCAAGGCTTCCAAAAGTGAGGAAATCCAAAACCAACTAGTCAGAGTCCCTCTTTTTCAGATTCCACTCAACCAACAGTTTTTTAACCTCCATGGGGTAGTTAGCCACTATCCTCTTTAAATCATGGTTTATAATTAACTTGGTGGGAAACCCCTATGTATATCTAATATTTTTTTCTCTTAATAGTTTGGTGACCTCAGAGAATTCTCTTCTTTTAGTCATAAATCAGAGAAAATTATAAGATTTTCATAAGGTGAATCAAGTTTTTTAGATTCAAATGCTTTTCTGAGAATCATTTCCCTGTGGATGGTTGAGTGGAATTTGACAATTACATCTCTAGGGAGATCTATACTTTTAGGTAAAGGCATTCTGTGAACTCTATCTACTATATGTTCCAAAGGAAGGTTGTTCATTAACATACCAGATATACATTTTTGAATATATTGGTTTAAATCTGACTGACTAATATTTTCTGATATACCTCTTATCCTAACGTTATTCCTATGGGAAAAGTCTTCCATTTTGTTAATTGTTGCTTCTAGGTCTAAAACTTTTGCTTTTAAGTCAGAAATTTCTATGCTAATTATATGATGCTTTGTTTGAATTGTATTGTATTTAATTTCTAGGCTATCTATTTTACCCCCTAGTTCTACTATTGCACTTGAGTTTTTAGCAATTTCTGCAGCAAGATCTATAAATAATGACTCTTCAAATTCTGCTAATATATTTCGCAGAGTTGCAGTTGTGAGGCTTTCTTCCTCTGATTTACCTAAAATTTGACTTTCTTCACTTTCTATTACCTCATCAATGCTAATCTGATTTCCAGATTGATTGAGTTTTTCTTTTCACTAGCTTTTGTTTTAGGGTTATGATTTTCCCTTTTCATTTTGAAGAGATATTGGTATTTCTATTTATTATCTTTAATCCTTATATAAGAAATTAAATGAATCTTTATAGAAGAGTTTTTTATCGGGAGTTAACCATTTCATAAATTAGTACTTCCACCTTTAAATGCTTTTATGGAATAGAATATAATTATATATTGCTGATTTACCTATCATTAAAACATTGAGTCTATAAGATCTATTTATCCACAACCAAAATACTTTTACACACTTAGTACCAAATGATTGATAAAAAGATCTCTTATTTACAACCCACTCCTTGATTTTTCAGAGTGTCATTAGGGGGGAACCTTGTTTAGGGTTAGCTAAATTAACTTTTTTTCTTTTCCCCTTCTCTCTTCTCTCCTACCCCCCTGCTACTTCTTCAAAAAATGCTTAATTAATCTCAATGTGACTTTATAAGTCTGGTCTATATAGCATACAGCTAGCAACCGAGGGGGTAGGAACAGGTAGCTTTATTTGGGGTTAGCTAGATGGTTTCTTTCCTTTCCCCTTCTCCCTTCTCTCCTTTCCCCTTTCTTTTTCTTTTCTTCTTCCTTCAACACATAACCTCTTTTGTTCAATTAACATTCATATATGAAGGTAGTGTGGTACCTCAGGCTAGTTTCTTCTGCACGGCAGATTTGATCACCAATGCTTAATTGATCTTTATATGACTTTATAAGCCCAGTTTTTATAGCATGCAGCTAGCAACAGGGGGGCTAGGGAGGGGTAGCCTTATTTAAGGTTAGCTAACTGATTTATTTTCCCCCTCTCCCTTCTCTCCTTTCCCCCTTTCTTTTTCTCCCCTTCTTCCTTCAGAGCATAGCCTCTTTGACTATTGTAACATTCATATGTGCAGGCTGTGTGTTCCCACCAGATAGTTCCTTCTTCCCAGCAGTATGGATCACATAATAAATAGTCCTACCAGTTTTGGCGCAGTGTGTTCGCTTCAATGGTGCTTTTCCCCTTCTCTTACTGTGATATCATCTGAAGAAAAAACGTCCTACAAGGGAGTCTCTGTACCAATGGGGCGAATTCTCATGACAAACATCTCTCTCCTTTTACACACAAACTCCTTTGCCCCCAGTCATGGTAGCTAGTGTTACCCCATCTCCAACACACTGTTTGGGGCTGTCTGGAAGTGATCCATCCGAATCTGGCAGGTAACGCTGAACTCCCTGCACCACTGCAGCTTTGGCGCCAAAAGCCTGTTAGCTGTTCATTGTGACAGCTTCCTGGGCGTGGACTGACTCCCCCACTGACTCCACCAGGTTTTGAGACTGAATGAGCTCCTTAGGTTGAACGTTCGATTTTGAAGCAACTTTTACAATGGCCAATGGGCTGCTCTATTTCTTGCTCACACATTTAGTACATTGACGGTATGTTTCCCAGTTATCTTCCTGTCTTTAGCTATCTCATTATTTGCATGATTTTTTTTTTATGTTAGCCCTGGTAATAACAACCAGTGTTTCTTTGCACTTTTCAGGAGCTTGTTGCATCCTTGGGCGTGACCCCACTACTTGTATTTTTTGGATATTAGGATTGATTTGCAAAAAATTGCTTGCTCCTTATCCATTGCAAATAATCTTCACCAGAATCTTCAGAAGCTTCTTTGTGCTAAAAAAAACTACCCTAAATATGTTGCAGCCTGTTTTGTGCAAATTACAGTTCGCTTGCACAAATATTCTGGTAGGTTGGATTTCTTATTGCCATCTTTCAATATGTTGGATATGGTTGGCGTGTCACATCCATTTCACCATATTCGCCTATCCAAACATTTGCAGGAAGACATATCCGTCTGGGACTTTGGACTTTGCGAATTATTCCATTCTTTTCTTTTCAGAGAATCTGCGTGTTGTACACATAATAAATTCTTAGTTGGCTTCCTCTGTTCCAGTGATCACATTATTAAGGCTCCATTCAATTTGCAGTTATGTGCCAGGTACCTTCCTAGTATTCATAATAACATTGCTGATTCTCTATCTTGGTGTCAGTTCAACCATTTCAGAGAGCTTGCCTTGAAAGTGGCCATGGGGGACTATGCCCCTGCACATAAGGTAGCTAGGTTGGAAAAGGTAGCCTCATTGATCAAGTGGTCCTTAGCTCATACTTTTTATCAGAGAACATAAAAGACTTAGTGGGAATTGGAAGTGACTGGTGGTGTTCCTGATTCAAAACAAAGACATAAGATCATGCTGTGGTTCGCGTTGCCGGGGAGGACAGAGGTTTGCCTCGATCAGCAATTGACAAACTCTTGTCTGCTCACGCTTTTTTGTTCAAACTTCAAGGCATTGAGGATGTTATGAAAGCTTTTGTTGTTCAGCAGGTTGATAAGAGTCTTAAGTGCAAGCAGGTTGCCTTTGATTCTTGACAGCTATTTCTTTTGTTATGTTAAACTAGTTTATGCACGCCTTGTTTGTGTTTTGTTTTGCAATCATCTTTCTCTCTGGCCTTCTTTCTTGCTTTTCATATTAGTGAACTTTTTAATCCCACCAGTTCCAATCCTGGGGTCTTTCCCTCTCTGCTGTACAAGACAAACAACATCTAGAACAGACCAAGAGGTCATGGAAAATATGTTTTTTTTACCCCATTCATGGGAATAAACACCCCTGTTTGCTATTATGTGATTTTGGATAATGTCCTCCCATCAAACGACATTTTCTTTTTATTTCATTCTTTAGTAAATCTTTTATCATTGACAGTAGCAAAGGGTTCCTTCCACTCTTCTAAACTCATGCTTCTGTTGTGGAGTTCAACAGTGCTACATTTGATCTCCAATGCTATAAACATGCTACCACTGAGAGAGATCATCAGAAGATATGGCCTCAACTACCACTGTTTTGCAGATGACACACAACTTTATGTGTTCTTTGATCTGTGGGCAGAACATCCAATCTTTACTCCTAAAAGATGTCTTAAAGGGCTCCAAAACTGGATAAAAAGGAACTGCCTGAGACTCAACCTAAGACAGATGGTGGGTCACCATCAGATGACAGCAGCTTACTTGGGCAAAACAGAAATGGGAATTCCAGCTGTTATGAACAATATGAGTAAGTGTGCAACTTTGGGATTGTTCTACAGTGTGGTCTGACAAAAAAACATCAAGTGTCAGCTGTGATCAAATCCTAATTTTTTCCATCTGAAAAGCATTGCCTGAATAAAGCAAATCATAGCCGCAGAATACTTCTCTACTTTGGTTTGCGCCTTGATATCATCATGACTGAACTACTGAACCTGCCTTTATCTAGGGCTGTCAAATAAAGAGCTACATCAGAATGCTGCAGCGGGGTTATTAATAAACCTACCTCGTTCCTGCTACATAACACCTGTCCTCCATGCCTACAATACTGCCTCTATCTATAGCTGAGATATAAAGCTCTACATCAGGGGTGTCAAACTCGGTCCTGGAGGGCCACACCCAGGCCTGGATTTGTGGATATCCTTGCTACAAGCAGGTGAGACCATTGCTTCTGCAGTCATCCTGACTGACTCACCTGTACACAGAAAGGAAATCCTCAAATCCAGGCCTGGGTGTGGCCCTCCAGGACTGAGTTTGACACCCCTGCTCTACATGATGAAGGTCCCGGCTATCTGAAGAAGATCCTCACTCCTAATGATCCAACTCGTGCTCTGACATCTGGAGCTTAAAATCTATTAACCATCCCCAGAATCTCTACAAAAACTTCAGAGTCCCAAACTTTTATCTATGTGGCACCAAGATTCTGGAACTCTCTCACCTAGAGAGGCTCCTAAACTGGACATTTTCCAAAAGAGACTGAAGACCATACTGATCACCCATGCCTTCTAATAAGTTACAACTCTCTCTTTCTTTATTTTTTTCTCTCTCCTCATAAAACTTTATGTCCCTTCTGGATAAAAGCACTATATACATTTGTTAGTATTATTATTATTATATTTTTTAACTTTCTAAAAAAATGTGGTCACTATCAAGAACATCTAGTAAATATGGGACTCCAGTATCATTTAAATAATAGCATACAAAATATATCTCTTATTTTAAAATTCAGGATATTACCAAAACCACACAGAATATGGAAACATATTTTAAAGGCATATATGAAAATTCCCATAATGTCTGCACATTCTATTTACATAAAAAAGCTTGTTTTGATCCTATTAAATTGATTTATATATTTCATCACTTCTCCAGATTCTGTCCTCTACGGTATATATATGAAGGCCATGAAGAACTTCCTTATAATGTTATCTTTGTCTCTAATTTATTAATATACTTTTGTAGATACAGTCTCCACAACTGGACACAGTGTATTAGGCTTAGGGTCAGCCATCATTGTCCTTTGATAGGTCCAATCCTGCATTTTTGGTTCAGACATCGAAGGGCTGATGTCCAGATTTATCCCTCCATTACAGGAGGGCATATTTCGGTGACCCCGGGGCAGAGTGTTATTGGGGAGGAAGGTGATGTTGCTCATTAGGTCAGGGATATAGCTAATATGTCTTCTCCGTCTCTTCACTCGGTCACACCCATGGCTAGTCATGGGAGACATGGGAATTCTAGATCCAGGTCTCACTTTTACCATTGCTGCCACAGAGGTTAGAGCAGGAGATCTAGATGTCTCACAGATAGTTCATCCAGATATTTAAGCCATAGACATAGATCTAGATCTAGACAACATAGGTCACATAGACAAAGGTCCTCCACAAGTACTGGACATAGGACCCATTATTATGGATGTGGTGTTTCCTGTCATTCCTTTTCAAGTAGGGAGGTTGTTGGTGCCACATTAAGAAAAAGGTGCATGGCTAGGCCTTTTCTGCCTCCTCCTCTTCCTGATCTTGTGATCTGTTGCAACTGTAATTCATGGACAGCCAGCAAATACTGCACCATCTGTCAGTGGGACGTGTATTCCAGCTGAAGTAACGCTACCACAACCTGCCATGTCCAGTACATGGCAGGAGCGGAGGCCAAGCAACTGCTAAGTCGGTGGAGGTGTCACATAGTAGGTCAAGTGTTCTATAGATAATTTTTAGTGCCTGGCCCTGGAGTAAGTGGTTTAGGTAGTTGTGAATTTCTGGTGACCTTGCAGGCTAGAACTATTATCACTGTGCAAGTCGCAAAAGGGGCCAAACCTCCTAGGGGTGCACTCATCAACGTGGCAGATAAGGTGCATGCAATGTTTTATCTATACTCCATGGGTAGTTTGGGTAAGCAGATAGAAAGAATTTGGAACAGAGAATTGACTTTTTTTTTTTTCTGTTACCTGCATCTTGCTATTCCCTAATTAATGGGGACCCTCATGTTGGTGATCCACAAAAAAATTGAGCAACATAGGAGAAACTCTTATAGGATGATTTCTAGAATGTTTAAGAACTAGTTACAAGCATTCACTATGCTAGTGTGATGGGGAAAATTAACAGGAATTATGTTTGTCTGCTTACATGCTATTTCTGGAGCCCGCCATATTTACAGGGGCGTGGACTTGTGTAAATACGACAAAGATTTTTGTCAAAGTTTGTCAGTTACCATAGACATAATATGGAGAGAAAAGGATCTGAATGCAATGCTGAATGTCATGACGGCCTTTCATTGGCGGCCAGAGGTCCAAGAAGATCTGTTACTTCTTTAATGATGGACAATGTAAGCAGGCAGCAGGATGCAAGTGTAACCATGTCTACAACTTGTGTCATTCTAACCACCTTGCCATCAAGTGCTTCCAGAAAGTGGCAATCAGTAATTCCAGTTGGGTGGCTCTGCCAATGCCACTGACAGGTACGGTAGGAATGCTACAACATCAGCACCTGCAGTGTTGCTTCAGTCAGGTCTCAGAGATAGGTTTATCCTTCCTGCTGTAGGGTTTTTAGGAGGTGTGATGTCCGTATTACATTCCCTGTGGGTTTTTAGGGCCACATTAAGAAAAGAGGTGTCCCTAAAGTGGAACATAGCCCTTTTCTATCCCATCCTCTTTCTGATATTCTGATTTCTCTCTTGGCCCCAGTAAAAAAAAAAAAGAAACAGCCCAATATCAGTTAATTCACCACTTATCTTTTGAAGGGGCCATCGATCAATGATGTGATTCTTAAGGAAAGCTTGTGTGTCCAACTGTCTCCCTAAGGTTTTTACAAACACAGCTGGAGAGATTGGTATGGACATTTATTTTCATGATTATTGATGTGCACTAACTTGGCCAACTTACAGAAAAAAGCATAATCTTTCCTTTCCCTATTGTTACAGCTTTGTCTCTGTGGGAGGATGAGTTCATGGGTAGAACCACGGGCTATTAACTCTCACTGAGAGTCGTCTATGCCGGCAGTGAGACTATTGAGGCACTTGATGCTGAGATGTCTTGAACATGGGAGCTAAAAGAGGCTGCTCTCTGAGTAAGTATCCAGACCTATAAACATACTTAGGCATTATTTGTTCTCAGGTTGAGCACTTCTAACTATTTTTGCTTAGTTTTTCTCTTACCCTAAGAGTGATAGGGGGAACCATTCATGGACTTCCTGCTCACTGTAGTTTAGGGAGTGCAGCTACACCTTACTGACGAGGCCCAAGTGAGGCTGAAACATACATCTGGATTTGCTGTTTCTCCTGTTAAGGGTAGAATTGCCTGAAATTTGGGGGCTGGATCACTCTTTTGAGTGAGACCCGACTGATATACTACAGGATATTTATTCATGTGAAGGACACAAGTGAGCTAAAAGAGGCTGCTCTCTGAGTAGGTAACCAGACCCATAGAGCAAAGCCACTTAGGTGTGGTTCATTCTCAGGTTGGGTGCTTCTAACTCTTTATGCAATGTCTTGAACTAGATATAACAAGTCTCTTGTGGGAGCTAGGATGGAGGAGATAACTCTCCTTATCAAGAGATGTCTTGCCCTGTCCAACTTGGTTATCAGGTTTTGGAAGGACCAGTAGTAGCTTGAAGCATTAGTTGGAACTCAGCTGGTAAACATGATGCTGTAGTTTGTGCTTAAATGTGGTGAAGACGTGTTATATAGGTGTGCAGGAAAAAAACATATGGTGGCTTTTGCCTTTCTGTTTAAACTAGTATGAGGGAAAGTATTTCACCAAGCATATAATAGTAAAACAACCTTAAAGTGGACTGAAAAGTGCAAAGCTTTCTTTGACTCCAGGCAACCAATCTCTTTTTCCCTTTTGGAAAAGTCTGCCTTGTTGGTGAATTGTTCTGATACACTTGAAGTTTTTTTTTATTTAGAGCTACTTTCTTTCTGGCTTTCATTGGTGACCTTCGTATTAGTGAATTGGTTAGTCCTAGTAAAGAAGTCCCAGAGGGTCTTTCCTTTGTAGTTCAATAAAAAAACAGACCAGGAATCCAAGGAGAAGCCCATTTTTGTTTATGCAGTGTGAAGAGCTGCCTGTCTGTGGTTCTTATTAAGGGAGGTTTTGCCTCTACCTCCTCAGTTAGGTGGTCCATGGTTATTCCAGTGGCTCCTGCCTTACAAAATTTCAGTTTGTAAGAATTTAAAAAAAATGTCTTTGTGCTCTTGGCTTGCAATATGATGATTTTCAGTGTTATTTATTCCAAATTGGGCTGCTTCAGAGACCCACTAGTCTTGGTCTTTTATGAAGAAGTTATTAAACAGATTAGTAGGTGGAAGTCTATGAGTTTTGGTTCTTAAGTTCACCCTCACAGGTTGTAAAAAGTTTAACGTGTCTATGTAATTTTTTAGCTGTTTGTAAACAAATATTTGTTCTCGGTCATTTCTAGCACCTGAAAGTCAGCAATGGATGCATCTTGGGCTGGATCCTGCTGAATATGAAGTCTGATGGGTGGGCATCAGGGGTCTCAGATGGCAGCAAGTATTAGGAACAGTTTTATAATATACTGGCGGCAATAAATGACAGCAATAAAATTTGAAGCCTGGCAATGGTGTTTGCCACACATTGCGAGGCTCTCCCCCCCTGTAACCTGTCTGCCTCTACTTTACTGCCCTCGGGAAGAGCGCCTTTAGCGCTAATCACGGGCCTCGCAATAATCACTTTGGTGCTCATTGCGAGCCTCTCCTCCCCCTCTAATTTACTTGCCTCGTGATGAGCGCCTTTGGCCTCACCCCCCTCTACCTCTCCCCCCTCTGCTTGATGGGAGCCACTCATTGCGAGCCTCTCCCCCCTCTACTTTACTGGCCTTGCAATGAGTGCCTTCATCGCTCATTGTGAACATCTCTTCCCTCTACTTTATTCCCCCCCTCTCCCTCCCCTGTGTCTTTCCCCCCTCTCCCTCCCCTGTGTCTCCTTCCCCTTCATCTCCTTCCCATGTGTCTCTTCCCCCTTTCCCTCCCCTGTGTCTCTTCCCCCTTCTCCCTCCCCTGTGTCTCTTCACCCCTCCTCCCTCCCCTTTGTCTCTTCCCCCTCTCCATCTCTTGTGCGCCCTTCCCCCATATCCCTCCCCTGGGCCTCTTCCCCCCTCCCCTGTGTCTCTTCCCCCCTCCTCTCCCTCCCTTGTGTTTCCCACCCCTGTGTCTCTCCCCCCTCTTCTCCCTCCCCTGTGTCTCTCCTCCCTCCTCTCCCTACCCTGTGTCTCCCCCCTCATCTCCCTCCCCTGTTCCTCCGCCTCCTCTGCCACCCATGTGTCTCCTCCTCTCCCGTGTGTATCCCCTCCCTCCTCCATTCGAGCTTGGCCGCCTGCGCGTGCGAACAACCTGTGTGTCTCTCTCCCCTCCTCTCCCTTGTGTCTCTGCTGTCGCGCGCCCGTTTAACGTTGCAAATTGCACATGCGATGCTGATGCCGCTCAATGCACATGCGCCGCACGGCTAATGCCGTACATTGCACATGCACACCCCAGCGGCTAAAGCAGGTCACGCGCACCCGCGCAGCTAAAGCCTTGCATTGTGCATGTAAGGTTGGCGCCGCCTGGTGTGCATGTGCAACACTCAATTTTTTGCAAGCGCTGTATTGTGAGTTTGTCGGGCATGCAATTTTTTACATTGCGTGACGACATCTCGCAATTTATACTATATCTATAATCCATAACTATAATATGTGATGACTTATTTTGGCCAAAAAATGATTTGGGGCTCATACCAATGAGAACTGTTTATGTGCTATGGCTTCCTTCATTAATCACTTGCAGCGATAGCCATCCCACAATCTGTTTTTGAGTCTAGTGACTATGATTGTATGTTTTTGAGAAATGTTGTTCATCTAGACAATATGGGCCGCTGGCCTATTTATCATTAACCTGATAGATAGAAAGAATACTTGTCTTTGGGTTCTAACTTGGGGAGTGTTTACATGCACTTGCAGTGAGCATTTTGCTGCCAGAAGTCGGTGAAAAAACGTATGCTTTGCTGTATGGTAGAGCCAAACAATGTTATGGGGTAAGCAGGTAGTGACTTTGCCAGGAGCATGGTTGCTTAGCTCAAAGCTGGCAGCAAACGTAGTGCATGCCAGAGTTATTGGTTATGTTATTATTTATTTTATTTTTGTCTTTTTGTTTTATAGAGTGTAACAGAGAGCTGGTTACAGACATCCCTTTAACCCAAGTAAAAGTGTCTTATCTGGTTAATGGGGTAATCCACAGTGAGCAGGTATGGCAAAAGTGAGCAAAAGCTATATAGACTACACACTGAGTGGGCATTATCCCACAGGACATGGTGGTAAGTGAATTTCTCTTTCTTTTCAGACTCCTGGTTTACTCAGCCTGTCCTTAGATTTGGTACCAGTCACTGCTCAATAAGGTGCCCCAAATTCCAAACCTATCCTACTAGTCACACAGTTACAAAGGGAGAGACATCTGATTATTTAGATTCTTACTAACCAAAATAAACGTATTTTCTCTAAAAAAGAGGTGATATAGTTACCTTATATAAATACATCCAGAGTCAGTATAAGGCTTTGTCAGATGAACTTTTTGTGCCCAAGAGGTTTCTAACTGACAAGAGGACATCCCTTGAGGTTAGAAGTAAAAAGATTCCACCTTAAAGAAAGAAAAGGGTTCTTCAAAGTAAGGGTGGTTAATCTGTGGAATTCTCTACCAGAGGAGGTGGTAACAGTGGATTCAATAGATAACTTTAAAAAGGGATTAGATATATTTTTGAAAAAAAGGGGGTTCAGGGTTATCCTGGATAATTAGAGGAGTATTGATCCAGGGAGGAATCAGATTGCCAGTATCTGGGGTGAGGAAGAAATCCCCCCCCCCCTTCCTTTTGAGACAATTGGGATGTTTTTTGTTTGCCTTCCTCTGGATCAACTAACAATTAATTTGCGTATTACAAAGGTCAGATTAAGGTTGAACTTGATGGATTAAAAGTCTCTTTTCAACCTCAATGACTATGTAACTATGTAACTATATGCTCAATATAATGGCCAATCAAAGAAAAAAACATGATTTCTGCTTTCCTGCCCCCATGTTGCACCACTAACTCCTTTTGGACAAACAAATCAATTGTGTGTGCTGCAATAATTCTATCATACAACAAAACAAAAAAATGTTCTTGGTGCTTAACACGTGTTAAAATCGTGACCAAAACAAAAAAAGAATTTAAGGGGCAGTAAGTAGGGAAAAACTAGAAAAAAATAATATAGAAATATTTAGTGCAAAGCACAATAATAAAAAAGGTTCCCACAATCTATATAATGCTGCAATAATTCTAATATACATATATATGTTTATACATAACCACTTTGAAATAAATCCGTTAGTGTATTCATATGGGACAGAAATCAACAAATGTGTGGCATATGTATGAAGTATATGTATGCATAATACTATACTATAGTATACTAGGAAGTTGCCCGTCAAAAATGATGGGAATAAAATTGTAAATATTAGTAGTGGGAAGTGTAACTACTTTCTCTTGGTGCTTAACACCTGTTTCACATATATTCAATAGAGAATTGGAGAAAACAAAAATAATAAAGTTTTATTTACATTCTTAGGAGACAACGTCAATTAAAAACTCTTTAAAATCAAGGGAAGTAGGAAGTAATTCCTTAAAAACATTTAAATATTGAATCCCTTATTTTCCACACTTTTGATAAGTAAATTATTAATATTTGAGGGATCAGTACATGATCTTATTTCCTCTTGTCTTATCTTACTAAGTGTGTGATTTTGTTAGGTTTGGCTTCCAGACTTTTTTAAGTATATATCTCTTTTTATCAATGTTAGAGATATTGTGTTTATATCTTGGTGTTCTGTCACCTTCAAATTCTTTTAGATATGTATTCCACTTTATATAATTCTGAAGTTGGCATATCTAACGTTCTAAGTATTATTATATAATCCAAATGCCCTTTGAATCTCTATATCAGTTTTAGATTATACTGGTATATTTTTCCAGTTCTTATAGTGACTCACTGTTGGAGATTATTTACAATATAGAGGTTTTAGCTGGTAGAAGGGTCTTTTAACAAGATTCCCCACATTTCCATTCCTCTATTGTATCTATAGCATTTCTTGTAACCCCCATTTCCGGGTGTCGCATTAATGTCAGGTATTAATAATTCCAGGTTTATTAAATTTCGTTCGTTATTGCATAGATACACAAATTCCTCCTATGTAGTACCAGGCTCTCCCGTGTACTGCAAGTTAGGGCACAAGAAGGTGACTATGAACTCCCAATTCACGGAGCTTAGCTGGAAGCACTACCTATTTTCAGTGTAAGCGTCTGACGTCAGACGCAACCCTGACGCACGTTTCGTCATTTGGACGTGACTTTTTCAAAGGGAATAAAATTGTAAGCCTGGCAATGCTGTTTGCCACACAATGCGAGGCTATGGGCCCTCTGCTCACCTATGGCGCTCATCGTGAGCCGCAACTTTCCTGCATTGCAATGATCACCTTCGACGCTCATTGTGAGCCCCACGATGAGCGCCTTTTGCTCTTATTGCAAGCCTCTCCCGCTGTGTAGTTTATAGGCCTTGCGCTTAAGTGTTAGTGTCTTTGGTTGTGTCAGTGCCTTGGGTTAAGTATTACTGGGTTGGGATAAGTGTTACTGCCTTGTGTTAAATGTTAGTGGCTTGGATGAAGTGTTACTGGCTTTCGTTAAGTGTTACTGCTTAGGGCTTGTTTTTACGTCCTTTGGGATAGTTTTCGGTCTTTCGACCTTGTTTTCATTGTGTTGCGTTTTTTTCGGCAGCCATTTTTTCTCTCGCTTTTAGCCTTGCGCTTGGAGATTTTTGATCGTGAAAAACTACAAATTTGTCTCAAATTAACTTGCAACCTCACTCGCAGACTCCCTGGCTCTCCCATTGTGCTATGTGTGAGTGTGCATATTTGTTGTTTTTTAAGGTCTTTCCAGTTCTGTGGTTCGGCCGTTAAAGTCGGATTTTTGTGAGGCGCACAATGTATGAGCTGATTTTGGCCCTAAGTCCAAAGGGTCGTAAGTCCAACGTGCCTCAACTGGTCGCCTCGCAGCTGCAGCCTAATTCCTGCGTGTTTGAACTGCTCGCCTCGCTTTGCAAGGCTTGCAGTGCAATGAGTGCCTTCGGCGCTCATTGCAGCCTAAGTCCCACGTGTTTCAACTGCTTGCCTCGCTTTGCGAGGCTGGCAGTGAAATGAGCGCCTTTGGTGCTCATTGCAGCCTAAGTCCCACGTGTTTCAACTGCTTGCCTCGCTTTGCGAGGCTGGCAGTGAAATGAGCTCCTTTGGTGCTCATCGCAGCCTAATTCCTGCGTGTTTCAACTGCTCGCCTCGCTTTGCAAGGCTTGCAGTGCAATGAGTGCCTTCGGCGCTCATTGCAGCCTAAGTCCCACGTGTTTCAACTGCTTGCCTCGCTTTGCGAGGCTGGCAGTGAAATGAGCTCCTTTGGTGCTTATCGCAGCCTAAGTCCTGCGTGTTTCAACTGCTCGCCTCGCTTTGCGAGGCTCGCAGTGCAATGAGCACCTTTGGAGCTCATTGCAGCCTAAATCCCACATTAACGGCTCGCCTCGCTTTGTAAGCCTCGCAAGGCAGTTACCAACATTGTAAGCATTCCATGCAGGTCCACAACTATTTTAGTGATTTTTAGAAGAAAGAATGTACATGTAACATATAAATTACTGTATCCAAAAACCTGAGAGGTTGTTCTACAATTCTTTTTTGTTATTCTGTTTTATATAATTTGATATCTGGTAAACAAAGAAATCCCCTTCTGGATCACTACCTTGTAGTACTCAGGAGGTTTGTGTACTTCAATGAAGCTGTGAGCTATACCATGTAAGGTCACCAAAGATGGGCAGGTCATAGCAGATAGGTCAGACAAATCACGGTCCACTGGAGAAGGAATTGGCAACCCACTCTAATATCTTTGCCATGAAAATGTTATGGATGAGCACAACTAGAGACAAGATACACCTGATGTAATGCTGACCGTAGGGTCATGAAGAGTCGCGCTGAACAACAAAGAAGCAAATAAATGGGATTCAGAAAATAGGTTAATTAAAAGAAGTTAAACCTTTGTATTAAGTTGAGTTCAATAAAAGAAAACTAATTTAAACACCCCAAACTCTAAGCCTGCAAAGGACTTAGTCTGTCAGAGCCCGGGCTCAGATGCGAGCGGTCATGTCAACGCACATGCACGCACCCCCGTCTGACAGGGGATCTTAGAAGACAGGCAGAAGACTTAACCGGTCAGAGCCCAAGGTTTGGGCACGGATGCAAGCAGTGACGTAACCACTCTCTCCTCTGCTTTCCTCCTTGTGTATTTGATCCAATATGGCTGCCATTGATATGCAATAAAACATTATATGGATCATTTAATCATACCGTCCACACAATTAGGATATCATCTTTATACCTTGTATATAGTACTAAGTTATCAGAGAAGACATTTTCGGACCATATACATCCCTTCTCCCACCAGCCTATCATCGTTCCCATGGCTGTTCCTTTGATTTGCAAATAGAACTCAAAATAATTACGTTCTAGGATGAACTTCACCCCATCTATAATAAACTGTTTTTTGCAAAATGGGTACATTATAAATCTGGGATAAAAAGTGGTTAACAGCTTCTGTTCCTAAATGATGCGGGATCGATGTATATAAGGATGTTATGTTGATAGTCACTAAGACACAATCATTTTCCCACTTCCCTCCCCTGTGTCTCTTCCCCCCTCTCCTTCCCCTGTGTCTCTTTGCTCCCCTCCCTCCCCTGTGTCTCTCCCCCTCTCCTTCTCCTGTGTCTCCCCCCTCTCTTTCCCCTGTGTCTCTTCCCCCTCCCTCCAGTGTCTCTTCCACCCCTCTCTCTCCCCTGTGTCTCTTCCCTCCCCTCTCCCTCCCCTGTATCTCTTTCCCCATCCTACTCCCCTGTGTCTCTCCCCTCCCTCCTTCACCTGTGTGTCTGCCCCCTTTCCTTCCCCTGTGTCTCTTCCCCCTCCCTCCTGTGTCTCTTTCCCCCCTCTCCCTCCCCTGTGTCTCTTTCCCTCCTCTCTCTCCCCTGTGTCTCATCCCCTCCTCTCCCTTCCATATGTCTCCTTTCCCCCTCTCCCTCACCTGTGTCTCTTTCCCCCTCCCTCTCCTGGGTCTCTTTTCCTCCCTCCCCTGTGTCTCCCCCTCTCCCTCCCCTTTGTCTATTTTCCCCCTCCCCTGCGTCTCTATCCCCTCTCCTGTCTCTCTCCCACCCTCTCCCCTGTCGCTCTCCCCCATGTCTCTTTCTCCCATGTCTCTCCCCCATGTCTCTCTCTCCCCCATTTCTCTCCTCCATGTCTCTCTCTCCCCCATGTCTCTCCCCCCATATTTCTCTCCCCATGTCTCTCGCCCCCATGTTTCTCTCCCCATGTCTCTCCCTCTTATGTCTCTCTCCCCCTCTCCCTGTCTCTTTCCCCTCTCCCCATCTCTCCCCCGGTGCATTGTGCGAGCATCACATGCCGTGGCGGGAGCGTTACACACTATGACAACTATTATATGTGATAACATTTGAACATAATAACAATAGGTAGCTGTCAACCAATAGGGAGTGAGGGATGCTTTGACTGTTCTCCTATCTGTTGTGACAAAAGGGCAGGAAACCACCCCTTTTATCACCTCCTAGCTTCTCCCCTTAATCTAAACAACCCAATCACTTCCTTGCACTGTGCCCGTTCAAATGCCCTTTCCCCCTTCATCTCCAGGGGTTGCCTTAACATTTGAAGACTAAGAACCCCATTCAGTTGAGCTTTCAGGAGATCCGGGAGCCCACAAGTGAGGTTGCAAGCTAATTTGCTATTCAATTGGCGTCTTTTTGCGGGCTCTGAACGGCTTCTGAGTTATGGCCTTGAAATTATTGCGATGGTTAAACCCGTAACTTACAGCCTCAAGAAGCCTTTGATCTCTCACTTTCGAAAGGCTAAAATTGCAAATCGCTAAAATCTCAAAGACCGCAAATGTTTTTACACCCGTAAATGGCAAATGAAGGAGAAAATCCTACGAGTGCTAGAGAGCAAGGGGGTTAAACACATATCCATAGCACTGTAAATGCAAATAAAAAATCCCTACTGCACTGTAAAATACTGGGAAAGTGATGACAGATATTAGAATTAATTGCACCACAGTCTCAAGCCCGCAAATCTGAGGGAAATTAAAATTATATTTATGTGTCATTTCAGGGTTAAATCGATCTTGGGTATCAATGAGATAATACATATTAGGCCACCCACATGGACTAGAACAGTATTACATTAATTTTCATAAGTCTTTATTTTGCGGGTTTGCGAGTCTGATCCCATATCGGACCCCCGAACCTAATTGATTGACATGTAACCTCCATGTTTTACTGCCGTAATAATGACAGTCTCATTTTCTATTGGCTGATTCGAAATGGGCAGTTACGGGCTTGCTGAATTGATCATGTTCCTGCCCTGAACTGCTATGAACCAGTGCATGTTTACAGTTGTGGCTTTGGGCCTGTAACTTGCGGGCTTGAGCAATTGAATAGCATCGCAATTGGAGACGAACAGGAGCCGGCAACACACTCGCAGTCATTCAGTTGTCTGCAATCGAGTTGCGGGCTTGGAATTGAATGTGGTTCTAAGTTCATGTATACATCTTGTCTGACTTGAGCACTTCCTGATAGCCCAAAGCCTGAGCGTATGCACTAACTAGTCTGCAGAGGGAGAGGAGGAAGATGATTGCAGGCTTATTTCTCTATTCCAAGGGGAATTACTGTAACACAGAAAATATCAAAGCATTTAAGACCACTGGCTGTAAGTGTTTTACCTACTACCAATCCGTAGCCACCCGTACTCGCTAGGTAGACTAATAGGGAAAAAGCAGCTTCGCAGGAGGCTGACATGGTGATGTTTAAAAGTAAGTTTAATACTGTATATTAGCCTTTTCGACATGATTGAAAAGTAATTTTATTAAAGGAACTCTGCCATGCCAAACTCAAGTTGTTTTTTTAAGTTCTTAAAGAGAATGAAAAACTAGCTACACAATGTACTCTCCATTTGATTCTAAAATTAATCATTCCTGAGATAATCTGCTTTTTTGCTGATGTATTGTTATGTAAATGCAGTTACATCCACCTCACTAAATAAAGCATTCTGAGACACAACTTAGCATATTGAGACACAAATTAGCATTAGGGCCTTGCACAGTAACATGTTGAATATCCCAGGTATAATTAACTGTAAAAATATAGTAGTAAAAGCTATAGACAGTTTTAATGCTCCAACTAAACTAACATCTTGTTGGAGTGACAATATCCCTTTAATATTTAACACCTAAATAAGAACCAAGGGTGGAGCTACCAGTGGGGCAGGTGGTGCAATGCACCAGGGCCCTCCTCTGAGTGGGGCCCAGCTATGCAAAGGGGTCTTGGGTGCCTGCAGCTATGGGAAAGGGTCTTGGGGAAGGGGTGCTGTTATGGCAAAGAATATATTTGTTACACCATGCAGGACCAATTCATAGGTCTATAAAGCAGACCAATAAAAATAAATCCCCAAAAGAACTCTATTTAAGCAATTAATTTGTTGCAACATAAACATTTAACTTTTATTCTTTAATATTAAAACATTGATTATATATTAAAACATACATTTTAAAAAATATGCTAAGCTGAGTGAGTGCTTCCTAAATCTATTTTTTTGGCTGGTTTATGTGCAGCTGCTTAAATATGATAAATATTTGAACAGTATATTGATAGTTCATTCAAAGAAAGTAACTGGAATGTAGCTACTGTGAGGTTACAATTCATACAATGTTACTATGCTCAATATGCCCTTAAAGAGTATATTTGCCATGAAAATTTTATGGATGAGCTCAACCAGACACAAGGGAGGGGAACTGGGGGTAAGGGTCTTGGGGAGGGGCACTGAGTGAGTTGGAGGGCCCCGGTGCAAAATTGGAACCTTCCTCCCAAGGTGGGGGGCTCAGCACAGGAAGCAAACTACACCCCCCCCCCCCCCCAACAATTTAGTTTTTGCACTGGGGCCCTTCATTCTCTAGCTCCGTCACTGATAAGAACACCAATAGGTCAATAAGAGAATAGGTCATTTGTTAAAGAGAAATATATTTGGACTAGCTACTTGCCTGTCAAAAATGACGGGAATAAAATTGTAAGCCTGGGAATGCTGTTAGCCACACAATGCGAGGCTATGGCCCCTCTGACATGATGATTTTTTTTCTATGTTCCGCGTTCCTTGCGTTGTTGGTGTGTTACTGTCTTCGGTCTCATTTTTATGAGCCATTTTTTTTCTCGCTTAAGCAATTTTAGATCTTGAAATAATCAAAAATATGCCTCACTTGCAACCTCACTCACAGGCTCCCTGACTCTCCACGTGTGCTGTGTGTGTGTGTAAGTGATTTTGAGGCATATTTGTTTTTTTTGTGTGCTCTTTTGAGTTCGGTGATTCAGCCGTTAAAATCGTAATTTTGCACAACCACGCAACTGCGTACCTCGGTTTGCGAGGGCAGCAGTTGTATCTACGTGCTTGGGCCCTGATCGCGATCACTGCATTGAGTGCCTTTGGCGCTCATTGGAGCCTAAGTCCTGCGGGCCTCGCAGTCGCGCGCCTCAGCTGCTCGCCTTGCTTTGTGAGGCACGCAGTTGCGGCCCTCAACTGCTCGACTCACTTTGCAATATTTAACATTACATGACCAACGGCCCGTATATATCCACAACTATTATATGTGATCACAATTATTAACCATTTTATTCAGACAACCATATTCTTGTTGAATAAAAGTGACACAGAAAAAGTACCTGCCAGGACCGAAGGAACTGGGGTGGAGATGGGAGGAATAAATCCCCCCACAATATATGAGATGGGGACACACAAAATAGCAAAATTAAACGTATTCATGCATTACCAATAGAGGGTGCCAGCACTAGGGAGCAGTATGTCTCTTGCAGGAAATCTTTGACCCAGGAAAGTTTTTGACTCCTTCCCCCTTTTTAACAACCCTGGAGGATGCAATGGGTAGCCACGTAGCAGCAGAAAGAGTATTTGCACAAATGTACAAACAACATTGTAATTACAAATAGCTAGGATACTTTTTCTGTCATGTATTTTTGCACCACAAATCTGACTTTTATATGTATTTACTCTTACAGTTGATTCATATCTTTCCAAATCAGTTCTACTCTTTCTTCTTTCTTATGTTTTTACTAATATTGACTTTTCTAAACTCACTTTCCTGCTCAGCTTTCTGCTCTTCACGTATTTGTCTTCCCTTCCCTTGATATGATAGTGAGGTGCGGAAAAGCCTGTCTGATGCAGTGATATGATAGTGATGTGGGAGGAAGCTTGTGTTATACAGTGATATGAAAGTGAGGTGCGAGGAAGCCTGTGTTATGCAGTGATATGATAGTTATGCAGTGATATGATCGGTGTCATGAATCAGCCAGGGGCCATCTTGGATTTGGAACTGTTACCTGCCACATGTTATTGAACAGAAGGTTTTGGGCTCCCAGAGTCCCACTGTTATTGTTAGGCATTGAGAGAAGAGGCAGTTTACCACGTCACCACTAATAAAGTCGTCATAACGCATTAAGTGGACTGACGTGGGAAGTACTGCCTCAACTCATAACATGTGGGTTATAACATGTTGTAGTGGTAATATCTGTAAATATATTGTATTTGAATGTTGGAGCCATGTTGTGTGCATCATCCATATTGACTGCATATGTAACCTGAGTTGATCACCCATCTGCCTTCCAGCTATCACCTAAAGTAAACACTTGAAGTAATAGTAAGGCCAGAACAAAGGGGTCTATACAGACATTGAGGCACCATAACCCCCCCAGGGGGTCTACAGGGATTCTCACTCTGATAATCAGGGCAAATTCCAGAGGACAGGTAGATGTTTCTCCCTTGAGAGCCACACACCAACTGAATTAGGTAGCCACACCTAGTGGGCGGACCTGGGAGGAGTCTCATGGTTCCCTGCCTGATTGGCCAGAGGCAGTTAGGGGCTGACTAAAGATAGCCCTCCTGGTGATTTTGTATGCCTGTTTAAAAGATGTTGTTTTCAAAATAAAGTTGTTGATAATTTTCATCAAGACTTTGTGTGCAGATGTATTATTTACCCAGGGACATATGCTTGCAGTAAGATCAGTCAGACTTACTGTCAATATTGCTCAGTCTAAACCAAGGGCTGAGACATGATGATCCTGTACTCAAAGCTACTCCAAGGTCCAGAGTAACCCAAATCAAGTCAGCAGACCCCAGCCAGAGAGTGGGTCGTGATAATTGGTGGCACAGTGGTGGGGTACTCTGAGAAGGACCAGAAAATGGAGCAGATGGAAGCAGAGGACTACAGACTACTCCTGCTAAATCAATGGATGGCATTCATGCAATTATGGCATGGCCATGAGCTGGCAAGCTGGTTGGAGGAACTGGTAGAGAAAGAGATGGACTTGGAGGAACAGTACCTCGCCAGGATAGAGTCCTTGGGTGGCCGGAGAGAGGATCTCTATTTTCGTTTGGATCTAGAATATGGGGTCGGTGAGATTCTGAATGGTGATCCGGAATGTGGCATGGGAACTGCAAGGAGGCATAATAACTTGTTTGTTGAACGCTGCCGGGGTCTGGGACTGGAAGCATGGTTCCCGGAGGCTCCTTTGCTGGAACCCCTGATTCAGCAAGAGCTGCAACTGGAGGCTGAGTATGTGGAATTGTGGGATGCGATACCCAAGAAGTATTTTGGCCCATCCGGATGGGAGGACGGCTCACCAGACCCTTACAACTCAGACGGTATGTACCAGAGTGAGTATGCTCACTGGAACTGGGGAGAGGCATTTCTAGACTGTAAACAAAGTGAGGAGTGGGAAGGGGTAAACACTGTTCCTTTGCCAACTCCTGGGGATGGAGAATGTTTGCCCCTAGAACATGCAGTAACTGTGTCAGGACCTAGTCACCAGCCCAAAGAGCCAGAGACCCAGTGGAATGTTCCCTGGGTGGGGTCAGATAATCCATGTCTGCCCCCTGATACCCCAAGAGATTTAATCCCAGAGGAAGTGGGAACTGTTCACAAGCTAGGGCCAGATAAGTTAAGTCTGCCCTCAGAAGTTCTAGGCAAAGTGTGTTGGCCAGAACTGTTAATGGAGCCAGAGGCTCTGGATTATTATGTGATGGACGGTGGGAAGGGAGCCTTAGAGGCCAGGCTGGAAGGGAATGATGAGATTCCCCAGCCTGCATCAGATAACCACTGTCTGTACCCTGACAGTCCAGGGGAGTTGTCCCCAGAGGTGCTAGTGAAGCACAGAGCCCAGGAGGGTTGTTTAAGAGACTGTGGGGAGGGAAAAGAATTGGTTTCTGGCTACAGGGAACCTGACCTCCCACAGCAAGAGAGTGCCAGGGGCACAAAGAGCCAGGCCAGGGCAGCAAGCATGCCAGCTTTGGCAAAAGCATTATGGGTGCAGAGTGGCACCATGACAGAGGGTGTACCAAGTGGGGAGATACCCTGGATAACCATTGTCCACGGGCCCACTGGAACAGACACCACTCCAAAGACCCAGTTCAACAGAAAGGACTGGGATAAAGTTGCTCAACCCCGGGCAATGGAGGAGTGTAAGCACAGCTTGGGTGGGAGCAGCCTAGCTCCCCAGGCAGCAACGGAAACAGCTGGACCAGAGGAAGGAAGCCAAGAGGAGCTGTCCCTTTGCGATCCCATATGCCCAGAGACTGTATTAGAGATCCCAGCCCATCGGTGGGGACTGGCTGGGGGGAACAGAGTTGCTATGGGACAGAAACTGTGGCCCACCTGTTGTACTCTGGGATACCAGATTATTGGGGAGGTACCCTGGACTATTTGGGTGGGTGTGAATGGGAAGAGCAATTTGCTCTATACAGTGGGTGCAAGGCCAAGGGCTGGGGGAGGTTTTTACTCTGCACCTTGGGACAGACAAGAACTGGCATAGCATACGGAGGGCCAAACCAGCACATTCATGACTATCAGCGTAGCTGGAAAAATCAGGGATGTTTCCTGCCACGCTTGGGGAGGTGTTGTCATGAATCAGCCAGGGGCCATCTTGGATTTGGAACTGTTACCTGCCACATGTTATTGAACAGAAGGTTTTGGGCTCCCAGAGTCCCACTGTTATTGTTAGGCATTGAGAGAAGAGGCAGTTTACCACGTCACCACTAATAAAGTCGTCATAACGCATTAAGTGGACTGACGTGGGAAGTACTGCCTCAACTCATAACATGTGGGTTATAACATGTTGTAGTGGTAATATCTGTAAATATATTGTATTTGAATGTTGGAGCCATGTTGTGTGCATCATCCATATTGACTGCATATGTAACCTGAGTTGATCACCCATCTGCCTTCCAGCTATCACCTAAAGTAAACACTTGAAGTAATAGTAAGGCCAGAACAAAGGGGTCTATACAGACATTGAGGCACCATAACCCCAGGGGGTCTACAGGGATTCTCACTCTGATAATCAGGGCAAATTCCAGAGGACAGGTAGATGTTTCTCCCTTGAGAGCCACACACCAACTGAATTAGGTAGCCACACCTAGTGGGCGGACCTGGGAGGAGTCTCATGGTTCCCTGCCTGATTGGCCAGAGGCAGTTAGGGGCTGACTAAAGATAGCCCTCCTGGTGATTTTGTATGCCTGTTTAAAAGATGTTGTTTTCAAAATAAAGTTGTTGATAATTTTCATCAAGACTTTGTGTGCAGATGTATTATTTACCCAGGGACATATGCTTGCAGTAAGATCAGTCAGACTTACTGTCAATATTGCTCAGTCTAAACCAAGGGCTGAGACATGATGATCCTGTACTCAAAGCTACTCCAAGGTCCAGAGTAACCCAAATCAAGTCAGCAGACCCCAGCCAGAGAGTGGGTCGTGATAATCGGGATGTGGGAGGAAGCTTGTGTTATACAGTGATATGAAAGTGAGGTGCGAGGAAGCCTGTGTTATGCAGTGATATGATAGTTATGCAGTGATATGATAGGAATGAGGGAGGAAGCTTGTGTTATACAGTGATATGAAAGTGAGGTGCGAGGAAGCCTGTGTTATACTGTGTGTCATGAATCACCCAGGGGCCATATTGGATTTGGTGTGAACTATGCTGGGGCCATTTTGTGACTGGCAGCAGTGGCCATTTTGGGCTGGATTATCTTACACATGCTGGTGCCATGTGGAAGAACAAAAGATTTGGGCACAAAGTTACTGCTTGTAAATGGTATGAATAGGGGGTTCCACTGTCACCATTAAATAAAGTCAGCATTACTGCATAAAATGGATTGACGTGGAAAACTTGCCCCACCCTGATACCATGTGGGAATGGGGAAATATGGTTATAGGTTATTAATATGTTAGTATTATATTGTATATTGTATTGTGGAGTGATAGCTATGTTTTAATTAGTCAACCTTCCCCCATTGTATAAACTCTCAGTCAGGAGTTGGCCGTATGGTCTTTAGAGTAAACACTTGAAGTGATAGCAAGGCCAGAACAAAGAGATTTGCCAGACTGCCAGGCACCGTAGGACAATGGGATAGTACAGGGGCTTCCAGCCTCAATACTAGGGCCATAGGCCAGGGCAGAGATGTTACTCTCTCCACAGACAGGGAGAGAATGAGCTTGTAGCCACACCTAGTGGGCGGCCCAGGGGAGGGGTCTGGAAGTTCCCAGAGCTTACCTCTAGTCCATTGGCTAGAGGTAATAAAGTTACTCTGGAGATTACTGCATTGGCCAAGAGGAAGATAAGGGTTGGACAAAGGGGTAGCCACTCCCTGTACTGGTTTTGTGAGTTGTGTAAATACTTGTGTAAAAATAAAGAAGTTGTTCATAATTTTCATCAAGACGTGGTGTGTAGATGTATTATTTACCCGGGGACATATGCTTGCAGTAAGATTCATCAGACTTACTGTTAATATTGCTCAGTCTAAACCAAGGGCTGAGACATGATGTTCCTGTACTCATAGCTACTCCAAGGTCCAGAGTAACCCAAATCAAGTCAGCAGACCCCAGCCAGAGAGTGGGTCGTGATACTGTGATATGATAGTTATGCAGTGATATGATAGGGATGTGGGAGGAAGTTTGTGTTATACAGTGATATGAAAGTGAGGTGCGAGGAAGCCTGTGTTATGCAGTGATATGATAGTTATGCAGTGATATGATAGGGATGTGGGAGGAAGCTTGTGTTATACAGTGATATGAAAGTGAGGTGCGAGGAAGCCTGTGTTATGCAGTGATATGATAGTTATGCAGTGATATGATAGGAATGTGGGAGGAAGCTTGTGTTATACAGTGATATGAAAGTGAGGTGCGAGGAAGCCTGTGTTATACAGTGATATGATAGTTATGCAGTGATATGATAGGGATGTGGGAGGAAGCTTGTGTTATACAGTGATATGAAAGTGAGGTGCGAGGAAGCCTGTGTTATGCAGTGATATGATAGTTATGCAGTGATATGATAGGGATGTGGGAGGAAGCTTGTGTTATACAGTGATATGAATGTGAGGTGCGAGGAAGCCTGTGTTATGCAGTGATATGATAGTTATGCAGTGATATGATAGGGATGTGTGAGGAAGCCTGTGTTATACAGTGATATGAAAGTGAGGTGCGAGGAAGCCTGTGTTATGCAGTGATATGATAGTGAGGTGCGAGGAAGCCTGTGTGGAATAATCCATTAGCAAAACATGTCAGTAGATTCCAAGCCATTCCATTCTATAGCACAAATACATTTCTATGTTTTCCTCTGAATCCGTTTTTTACTGCTTTGCATACATCTTGTTTATTCATAGTTATCACATATATAGTTGTGGATCCAAGCCCATTGGTCATGTTTGCAGTGTTGGTCACACAATGTTAAATAATTACAGCCCTCGCAAAGCGAGGCCCGCAGTTGCGGTGCTGCAATGAGAGCTGCAGGCGCTCATCGCTAGGCCAGTAGTACTTAGGCTGCAATGGTCACATTTGCGGTGATGTTCACACAATGTTAAATAATTGCCTCCCTCGCAAAGTGAGGACCGCAGTTGCGAGGCTGCAATGAGCACCAAAGGTGCTCATCGCGAGGCCAGCAGGGCAACCATCACTCCCGGATGCAAGGGCTGCAATGAGCGAGGTAGGCGTTAATCGCGAGGCACGCAGGGTTCCTATCACCCACTGTGTGCAATGCTCTCATCTCCCCTTTGCCTCTCTTATCTCCCCTCTGCCTCTCTCTCATCTCCCCCTCTGGTTCCCCAGCACCCGGAACTTACCCCCCAAGACTTACGGACTCCATAGGCTGTAGGCTGCTTCTTCATTGGTGGTTCAGCGGACCAATGGCGTCCCACCCCTGCCGGCGCGTCCTCTCTGCAGCATCATTACATTATTGCTATGTCCCGACGTTGAAGAGAGGACATGCTGGCAGGGGTAGATAGAGGGAGAGACTCGCAGTGAGCGCCGAAGGTGTTCAAATTGGGTGGCAAACAGCATTGCCAGGCTTAAAATTAGGGAGAGGAGGGGGGAAATGAGACACAAGGAAGAATGTAGACAGGGGGAGAGGCTCACAATGAGCGCTGAAGGTGCTCACATTGGGGGGCAAACAGCATTGCCAGGCTTAACATTTTATTCCTGTCATTTTTGACGGGCAAGTAGCTAGTATGTATATAATAACAAAGGGAACATTGGGACATGTCTAGGAGCATAAACCTTTACGTAGCATGTCTTGCACCCTTCTCTCCCTCTAATTCCTACTGTCTCCCTCCATCTAGCCCCTCCCCTCCTCTCTCTCTCTCTCTTCATGTACGTTTCTTTCTCCTATTTTCTTACCTCCTATAAACATAGAAACATTGATTTGATGACAGATAATTAAAAAGTCCCATCTAGATCGCCCATTCTATCAACCCAAAAGTCTGGCTTATGAAGCCCTACGGTGGCCTTATACTCATCCCAAGCATTTTTCACTTCCTTAACTGTGTCTGGCTCTACCACTCCCACTGGAAAGCTATGCCAATTATCTATTATTCTTACTGTAAAGTGTTGCTTTCTTTTCTTTTTCTCTCTCCATTTCATTAAGCTGATTTACTCTGTCCATTCCTGTTATGAGTACTCGAGCACACTGCCAGCACATTCGGCAGAAGTGGCAGTGAGCGTCTGCTAGATGTGACTGCAAAGCTTTTTCTGCCAATGTTATGGCTTTAGGGTTAGGGTTAGTGTTATGGTAAGGGTTAGGGTAAGGGTAATGGTTGTAAAACTGTAAAATATATGTCATTATTAACATTATATGTGTATATATATATATATATATATATATATATATATATACACATATATATACATACATACATGTGACGATCCAAGGGTGGGGGTTTACAAGCCCAGGGCCAACTGCTATAGACTAAAGGTTAACTACCCACAAGGACTGTGGGGTTCTTGGAAATCACAGCACCAGCTTCCTGATACCTGTCTTCTGTATTGGTCAGGGTCCTTGTATTAGAAATCAGCACTGCCAGGCTACCAAGAGACGCCAGATCCGCTTCTTCTTAGGAGACTTGATAAGACTTGTTACAGTCAAACCTACCCCAGCAGGATCCTACAGAGTCTCTCAGTACCTCCCTGCAGCCATCCAGGAGAACAGGAGTAAAGTAAGAGACACCATTTCTATATGTCTCCAGAAGACAACTGATTTATTTTGAAAAGTCAAACAATATTTATAGCAGTTAGATACAGAGGTGGTGTACACAATGTAACAATGAGATGGTGTCGCAGACAATTACAGTAGATAACCCCACATGGGGTCTAGCAGTACCTTAAGGCTGACACCTAAGAACCATAAGGCTACCTTCTAATACACATCCTGCCGTCTCCAGCTGCCTAGCACATGGGAGAGGCAATCAGCTTATTTGAGCAAACAATGGGACAATACAGATAACAGTTCAATAGAGGTGTCTGCTCACTGCAGAATCAGCACATCCTGTTTAGCACATCAGAGATGTACTTAGATTATCTGCCAACAATGGGATAAAGCAGATTACAATACAATGGAGTGTCTGGAGTCAGATCGTCTGTCCTTTAATGGGCTAAGATCCAGGAATTGGAAAAAGGGGTCCTCGATAATAAATAAATATACAGTAGAATCCCGTTCAACCAGCACTCAACTAACCGGGACGCTCAAGCAACCGGCACCGACATCAATTCCCCAAATAAAAAAAAACTCCTGCTAAACCAGCATAACCGGCAATATCCGGCACTATTCGGCAGTTTGGGACTGCAAACAAAAATACTTATATGAAAATGAGACTTTAAAAAAATCCCTGATGCATAACACCTAGTTAAAACTTAGCACTTTAATAGTTGGGAATTATTGCAATAATCAAGGGTGTGAAATCTAAAAACCCTCCTTACAAGGTTGATGTAACTTATCAACCACAGGTACTATGACTTGAATAGTTCCTATCAGGCTCTAGAATGTGCCTCTATGGACATTCATAACCAATATAGTTATCTGTGGAATGTTACTAAATTCCCTTTTTAAGTCCTCATATGGCAATACTAGCTTGCTAATCCTTATACTATTGGGAATACAAAGCTAAAAATTGTTAAAACAGAACCTAAAGGATGCATAGTAGCTATAGTATACACCTTGTATAGTGGTATAATCAATGGTGGGCGAGCAGTAGTCTCTGGGAAGCAATTGATTTACAATCACAACTTCCCATCCTTCCACTGTAGATGCCGTCATGACGTAGCTTGCGTACTTACGCATTTCGTCATTACGCATGCGTAGTTACTATTAAGGCCCTTCCAATCTTCCTCATAACTAGGCTTGAAACACAAATGGCCCACAATAAGGCTTGAATAGATTTGTCTGTATGTTAAGCCTGAATTTAAGGCTATAGTCAGAGAAGATATTTATGGTGGACCGAGTGATAAAGTTGAATGTTTGTGGGTAGAGTTAAATAGCGGAGCAGCAAATTCCAAAAGAATATTAGTAGGAGTATGCTATAAACCCCCAAATATAGCTGAAAGTGAGGAAATACAATTATTGTTACAGATTGGAAATGCAGCTAAGCATGGGCAAGTTCTAATAATGGGAGATTTTAATTACCCTGAAATAAACTGGATAAATGAGACCAGCAGTTCAGCTAAGGGGAGCAGGTTCTGGAGTACACTCAGGGATCATTATCTGGCCCAGGTTATACAGGAGCCTACTAGAAATGAAGCTATCTTAGATTTACTCATCACAAATAATATTGATATAGTATCAAATGTTGAAATAGGGCAACCTTTGGGAAACCGTGATCACAACACAGTCTCATTTGAGATTGAATAAAAAAAAAAACATTTTAAGGGGCCAACAAAAACTCTTAATTTTAAAAGGGCAGATTTTAACGGTCTAAGGGCAGCAATACAAAGTATAGACTGGGACAGAGAACTGATAGGTAAAAACACTGAACATAAATGGACAACATTTAAATATACATACACATCGGCATATACCGTGTGGGAATAAAAGTAAAAGGAGTAAATCACAACCCATGTGGCTTAACAATGATTTAAAGATCAAGATTTGTAGTAAAAAACAGGAATTTAAATTATACAAACAAGAGGGGACAGAGACTGCTTTACATGAATACAAGGAAATCAACAAGGCTTGCAAAAGGGCGATTAGACTGGCTAAAATAGAAAATGAAATTTTTTTTGCAAAAGAGAGTAAGACTAACCCTAAAATATTTTGTAAGTATATTAATGGGAAGAAGGCGAGGAAGGAAGCTATAGGAACATTAGAATGTGAAACAGGCTGTCTGAAAATTAGTGACCAGGAAAAGGCAGATGAGCTAAATAGGTTATTTTCTTGGCTATACACAAGGGAGGTACAAGTGGTTGGGACACTGCAACATAATGGGGCTACACTACATTTGCCAAATAATTGGTTAACACAAGAAGTAATCCAAAAGAGGTTGGAAAAAATAAATGTTAATAAAGCCCCGGGTCCTGATGGAATACATCCAAGGGTACTAAGGGAACTGGGTTCTGTAATAGCTAAACCATTATATTTAATTTTTCAAGATTCACTCAACACAGGGTCTCTACCAGATGACTGGAGAAAAGCTGATGTGATACCTATATTTAAAAAGGGAGCAAGTGCAAATCCGGGGAATTATAGACCAGTGAGCCTCACTTCTGTAGTGGGGAAGCTTTTAGAAGGGTTAATAAGGGATAATATCCAAGAATATGTCTATTTGAACAGGATTATAAGTAGGAGTCAACATGGATTTATGAGGGATAGGTCATGTCAAACAAATCTAATTAATTTCTATGAGGAGGTTAGTAGGAACCTGGATCAAGGCAACTCAGTGGATGTAGTCTTTTTGGATTTTGCAAAGGCTTTTGATACAGTGCCACATGGGAGACTATTGGGCAAACTAAGGGATACAGGAATTGCAGTAAATATCTGCTCATGGATTGAGAGCTGGCTAAAAGACAGGAAGCAAAGGGTTGTTGTAAATGGAACATACTCCGATTGGACTAATGTGGTAAGTGGGGTTCCTCAGGGTTCAGTATTAGGTCCTCTCCTTTTTAACATATTTATTATTGACTTAGAGGTAGGATTGGAGTGTGGGTTCTCCATTTTCGCTGATGACACAAAGTTGTGCAAGGTAATTAAATCAGATAATGATGTGCTTTCCCTCCAAGGGGATTTACATAAATTTGAGAAATGGGCATCTAAATGGCAAATGAGATTTAATACGAATAAATGTAAGGTTATGCATCTGGGAAGGAAAAATAGCCATGCAATTTATAATCTTAATGGAGCAAATCTAGGGGTATCTGATACTGAAAGGGATTTGGGAGTGCTTGTGGACAACCACCTAGGTAACAGTGCTCAAAGCCAAGCAGAAGCTGCAAAGGCAAATAAAATATTAGCATGTATTAAGAAGGGTATAGAAGCCAGGGAAGCAAATATAATTCTGCCACTATACAAATCTCTAGTACGCCCTCATTTGGAATATGGAGTACAATTTTGGGCACCACTTCATAAAAAGGACATTTTAGAGCTGGAAAAGGTACAGAGAAAGGCAACAAAACTAATAAAGGGAATAAAGGGGCTACGTTATGAAGAAAGAGTAACCAAATTAAACTTATTTTCTCTAGAAAAAAGGCGTCTAAGAGGAGATATGATTACCTTATATAAATACATCCAGGGTCAGTATAAAGATTTGTCAGGGGAGCTTTTTGTGCCAAGAGGTTTTCAAATGACAAGAGGACATCCCTTGAGGTTAGAAGTAAAAAGATTCTACCTCAAAGAAAGAAAAGGTAAGGGTGGTTAATCTGTGGAATTCTCTACCAGTGGAGTTGGTGACAGCGGATTCGATAGATAACTTTAAAAGGGGACTAGATTTAATTCTAATTAAAAAGGGAATTCAGGGTTATCATTAATAATTAGAGAGACAGTATTGATCCAAATTTTTTACATTTCCCTTTGAGACAATTGGCTAAGTATCGCTTGTGTTTTTTTTTTTTTCTATTTGCCTTCCTCTGGACTAATTAATAATTAAAAAAAATAACATTAAATAATTGATTAATAATTAATTAACAACTAATGAATTAATAGTTAATCTTGCAGATCAGAGGAGATCTTAAAAGGTTTAACTTGATGAACTGAAAGTCTTTTTTTAACCTTAAATACTATGTAACTATATGTAAATAGATTGATTCATTAAGTGATTATGGCTCAGTAGCTTGAATACTTGCGTATTATGTCACTGTGCATGCGCTGTTGCTGTTCAGGCTATCTTATAATTTCACCTCAGGACGAGGCTTGGAATGCATATGGTCCACACTGTGGCTTGGATCATATGAAGCTGCAATGCAGTAACTGAGGTTTTACGTGTCTATAGTTGGTTGATACCTAACCTTTACTCCAAAGTGAGGCTTGAGACTCATCTGACCGGCTCATCTATACTTTAGGTTATATTTTAACCCTTTTTAGCTATGTATTCCTAATAGTCCAAGGATTAACAAGCTAGTATTGCCATATGAGGACTTAAAAGGAGAATTTAATAACATTCGACAGATAACTATATTGGTTACAAATGTCCATAGAGGCACATTCTAGAGCCTGATAGGAACTATTCAAGCCATAGTACCTGTGGTTGATAAGTTACATCAATCTTGTTAGTAGGGTTTTTAGATTTCACACCCTTAATTATTGCAATAATTCCCAACTATTAAAGTGCTAAGTAAAAAAAAAGTAGTAACTTTTTTATAATTATTTTTTCTTGGCCAAAATAGCCCAGTTTAGATGCTAATGCCTTTTTAAATGCATTTTGAGTGTTTTTTTGGGGGCGTTTAAGGATTATTTAGACCCTTAAATTCGTGGACTCCCGATTAACTGCCGAATACAGATATCCAGCAATACTGAGTCCCCATAGGTGACGGATAACAGGGTTTTTCCTGTATATATTTATTGTATTTATATATTGTCATTATCTGCTTATTCAAGGGGGCTTGATATGAACCTAGTTCAAACGTACCCCAGCAGAATCATGTAGTTCCTGTTCTGTGTGGCACAAAAGATGGCTTCTGAAGAGGGCAAGGCCCAAAAGGTACAGGCAGAGAATACAGGATACAGGTTACTAGTGGCCCATGGCAAGACCACTCCCCAAGTCAGGATACAACACACAGAAGAGGGAGGCACATATACAAACTGTTGTAATTCCTACACCATTCACCTGATTTGGATGTAAATACCCTCAAATTAAAGCTGAAAGTCTGCAGTTAAAGCACATCTTGTTCGTTTCATTTCAAATCCATTGTGGTGGTGTATAGAGCCAAAAAGATTAGAATTATGTCGATGTCCCAATATTTATGGACCTGACTGTATATATACTGTATATATATATATATATATATATATATATATATATATATATACTGTATATATATACTGTATATATATACATCACATATCAAAATTGTCAAACTGCAAGTCATTGTCACGTTTTGCGAGCAAAGCGAGCTAGCGAGAACTGTGTACAAAAAAAAAAAAATACAAAGTCGCAAAAATACCAAAGGAAATCAGAACTTAGAAAAAAATAAATATGAGCCGCGGGACTTAGAAAAAAAATACAAGGTCGCAAAAATACGAAGTTAACAATAAAACATTAAACAAAAAAACACACAGAGCACGGGGTGACAGCCAGGACGTCTGGGAACGAGGATGAATTTAAGTCCAATGTAAGCATTTTCGCCACTTAAAAATCCGCTGAGCGAGAAAAAAAATGGCGACCCAAAAAAATGAAAACGAGGCTACACAACCCCTAACCACGCAAAACAACGCATGCACATAAGTCTTTTACCCAGGATCATACGAGGTACAAAATACACTATTAGGAAGCACGCAAAATGATCCACAACCGCATAACACATAGACAATCGCCGCCATTTTATAACACTAAATTGCAACTAATAACATTACCATTCTAAATTGGCAATTTACACAACTAAACAAACGGTTTGGCCTCGCGCACGCAGCCTATTTACACTGCACCTTTGACACATTGCTGACACTTACACCTCAGCTCAGCAACAGTCCAAATGTACATTGTAAGCTGCAGGAAAATCAAAACAGATTGTTAGCTCTTCAGGATATTGATTGCTGGGTATATTAATTACAAATAGGTAAAGTATATTAATTTTATTATTTTATTATTCAATTTATTATCATTAAAAAATATATATATAAAGAAAAAAAAGGACGGGAGAAGATCGCATTGAGCGCCAAAGGTGCTCAGCGCGGGGCTTCCAATGAGCGGCGAAGGTGCTCAGATGACCAAAAGTACACAAGGGGAGAGGCTCGCAATGAGCGTCGCAGGCGCTCATTGCGAGCCACGCAATGAGTGCCGAAGGTACTCAGAGGACCAAAAGCCTTATTTTGTGTGGCAAACAGCATTACCTGCCTAAATTTTATTTCCGTCGTTTTTGACGGGCAAGTCGCTAGTATATATACATTCATGAATCACATATATAGTTGTCAGTGTTGGGGACGTTTGCGATGTTGGTCACGTGAGGCGAGCAGTTGAGGCAGACTTTTAGGCTGCAATGAGCGCCAAAGGCGGGACTTAGGCTGCAATGATCATCGCAAGGCCCGTACAGTACACGGAGGGAGAGGCTCCTAACAAGCCCCAAAGGAATAGCATTCACAGCTTTAAAATTTTATTTCCGTCATCTTTGACGGGCAAGTTGCTAGTATGTATTTACTAGCGACTTGCCCGCAATAAAATTTGAAGCCTGGCAATGCTGTTTGCCACACTATGCAAGGCTCTCCCCCCTCTAACTTGCTGGCCTCATGATGAGCGCCTTTGGCTCTCATTGTGGACCTCGCAATGAGCCTCTCCCCCCTCTAGCGTCGAAGGCGCTCATGGTGAGCCCCGCAACTTGCGGGCCTGGCAATGAGCGCCTTCAAGCCTCTCTCCCTCTCTACTTTCCAGGCCTCAGCGTTCATTGCGAGCCCTGCAATGAGCAGCTTTCTCTCCCTCCGCTGTGTCTTTCTCCCACCCTCTCCCTCCTCCGATTTACAGGCTTGAAAAAAAAATTACGGCTTTACGGACGACATTTTTTTCTCTTCACTTAGCCGTTTTGAGACTGGCCCAAAACACCAATTAAATAGCAAATTAACTTGTGTTGTGTGTGAGGTTGTAAGCTAATTTTCTAATCAACTGTCTTTTTTTGGCGGCCCCCGAGTGGCTTCCGAGTTACAGGCTTGAAAAAATGGCAGGCGTTAAACCCGTAATTTTTTTGAAGCCTGTAATTTGTAAGCCTTTCGTAGACTTTTCCCTCCTCTACGTAACAGGCCTCACGATGAGCGCCTTCAAGCCAGTCACTTAAGTGCCTCGCGATGAGCGCCTTTGGCACTCATAGCGAGCCCTGCAATGAGCCCCTCTGGCACTCATTGCAGCCCAGTCAAGCCAATCATGTACAGGCCTCGCGATGATCACCTTCGGCGCTCATTGCGAGCCGCGGCAATGATCGCCTTCTGTGCTAATTGCAGCTCCCGTGAAAGCCTGTAACTTTTGGGCCTCGCGATGAGCGCCTTTGGTGCTCATTGCGCTTGCGCAAGCCCTTAACTTTTAACATAGCATTACCAACAAACTCGTAATTACGACAACTATATATTATATATCTATAATTTAGAAATATACATATATATATATATATTTGTAGTAGGGACCCTCTCCCCTGGTAGCTGGTGTGTGGCCAAAGCTACGTCATCTTGGCCTGAAAAGAGGGCCAAGGCATAGAAAGGAGTGTTGTGAAAAAGGGTGGGTGGGTTGACTGGCGGCATGCTTGGTGAAGACAGGTGAGTGGGGTTTAAACAGGTGGCGTGGGGAGAGGGACCCTCCCACAATTTCAGGTGTTGATCTGATTATTTGTAATATGGACCCCCTGGTAGCTGGTGTGTAGCCAAAGCTACGTAATCTTGGCCTGAAAAGAGGGCCAAAAATTGGCTAGACATTTATTGAGTAAGCCGTTTGAAAGCCTCTCTTAGCTCTAGTTTTGGGTCGGGTATGTATCTGGCATAGCAGTGGTTTTCCATCATCCAAGGGTTTTTATGAAATGGACGGGTGTTTTATTACGTGAAGCTGATGAGGCTGCTCAGATTCTGACGGAGTGGTCTAGGCGGGCCTAGGCGGTCGAGGACAAGTCTGATGTAGTGGGTGAATGTGGGTGTAGATAGTGGTTGGCTTGAGATGCTTAGTAATGGGTGAAGGCTTAATTTGTGGTGTAATGCTGAATAGAGATGGCGAAAAGTGGTGACTGGAAACCATGGGTCTGCGGTAGGATAGTAGGTTATGGTTACTGGAGTGCGGCTGGTTTTAGTGGATGATAGGGTGATTTGGCATGTGTCTATACAGATTGAGATTGGGATGTGGTGCATTCGCTTGGACGTAGGAATCAAAGAAAGGACATTATTGTGGTGGCTGAGATAGTAAGGGATATGACTTTGCCTCATGGGTTTGTAGAAAGGTAGGTAATGATTTACTTGGAAAGGTAGCTATCAATGGGGAGTTGTGAGGATTTGGTAGGTTCTGATGTTCTAGTGAGGTTGGGAGAGGTGGAATTGTACGCCTGTGGGATTAATTGTAGATGGGTGAAGGTGTAGGTTGATTCAGGGGGCTGCAAAGGCCAAAAAGGTGGTTATTACATGGATGAGGCTAGGGATAGCATGAGCGTCGGGTGTGGAGCGATTGGTGTAGAGCGACTGGGGCAGAGTGCCTGGGGCAGAGCGACTGGTGTAGAGCACCTGGTGTAGAGCGCTGAGGCTGAGCATCTGGAAGAACTCAGAGGCTGAGTGTCTGGTAGAGCGCCGAGGCTGAGTGACTAGTAGAGCACCGAGGCTGAGCATCTGGGTAGATCGCCGATGCTGAGCGTCTGGGTAGACCGCCGAGGCTGAGCATCTGGGTAGAGCGACTGGGCAGAGTGCTGAGGCTGAGAATCTGGGTAGAGAGACTGGGCAGAGCACCGAGGCTGAGCATCTGGTTAGGGCACCGAGACTGAGCAACTGGGTAAAGTGCTGAGGTTGGGCCTGGTGAAATTGGACTCCTGTGGGATTAATTGTAGATTGGTGAAGGTGTAGGTTGATTCAGTGGGCTGCAAAGGCCCAAAAGGTGGTTAGTACATGGATGAGGCAAGGAATGGCCTGAGCGTCTAGTGTGGAGCGACTGGTGTAGAGCGCCTGGGGTAGAGTGACTGGTGCAGAGCACCTGGGGAAGAGCGCCTGGTGTAGAGCACTGAGGCTGAGCATCTGGGTAGAGCACCGAGGCTGAGCATCTGAATAGAGCACTGAGGCTGAGCGCCTGGGTAAAGTGACTGGGCAGAGCACAGAGGCGGAGCATCTGGGTAGGGCGCCGAGACTGAGCATCTGGGTAGAGTGACTGGGTAGAGTGCTGAGCATCTGGGTAGACCGCCAAGGCTGAGCGTCTGGGTAGAGCAACTAGTAGAGTGCCGAGGCTAAGCATCTGGGTAGACCACCGAGGCTGAGCGTCTGGATAGAGCGTCTGGGTAGAGCGCCAAGACTGAGCGTCTGGGTAGAGCGACTGGGTAGAGTGCCGAGGCTAAGTGACTGATGTAGAGCACCAAGGCTGAGCGTCTGGATAGAGCAACTTGGCAGAGTGCAGAGGCTGAGCATCTGTGTTAAGAGACTGGGCAGAGCATGAGCCTGAGCATCTGGGTAGAGCGACTGGGCAGAGCGCCGAGACTGAGCATCTGGGTAGAGTGACTGGACAGAGCATCTGGATAGAGCAACTGGGTAGAGTGCTGTGCATCTGGGTAGAGCGACTGGGTAGAGCACCAAGACTGAGCGCCGAGACTGAGCACCGAGACTGAGCATTTGGTTAGAGTGACTGGGTAGGGCGCCGAGACTGGGTGCCGAGACTGGGCGCTGGATTAGAGCATCTGGTTGGAGTGACTGGGTAGGGTGCCGAGACAGAGCACCAAGACTAAACATCTGGTTAGAGTGACTGGGTAGGGCATTGAGACAGAGCATCGAGACTTTGCGCCTGGATAGGGTGCCAAGACTGAGCGGCAAGACTGGGCATGTGGTTAGAGCGCCGCGAATGAGCACTGAGAATGAGAGCCAAGACTGAGTGCCGAGACTGAGCATTTGGTTGGAGCGACTGGGCAGACTTCTCCTGTACTGGTAACTTGTCATGTCTGGGTACTTTCTCCTACAGTATGTGGGGGTCATTACTGGTACCTACATGGGCAACATTACTGGCACCTACCTGGGGACATTACTGGTACCTACATGGGCATTACTACTGGCACCTCAATAGGGATCATTACTGGCACCTCCATAGAGATAAGTCCATTTCTGTCACCTACATGGGGATAGTTACATGCTATATGCTCTGAGAAAAACATAAGTGTATCATATTGTGTGCAGGATTAAAACATTTCGTTTAGGTAGAGGAAAAGGACTTGGTGCATGGGAATGAGGTATGTTCCTAACAGGACCTGCAAGAAAGCAGGAGGGGCGAATGAGAAGGGAGGAGCGGGCGTAGTAGGGGGCGGGCGTAAGAGCCGAAGTGGTGTGGCAGAGAGCAGCAGCAGGGAGCAGAGCGCCACGGTGTGTCAGGGCGGAGCCGGGGGGGGGGGGGGGAGATACATGGCCGGCGGAGACCGCAACCTGGAAGGGGAATGGGGAGGCCTGAGGAACGGGCAGTGGGGAGGGGGGTACTGTGCACTGGAGGGGGGCAGAGGCAACAAGCGGGGAAATGGGCGGCGAGGAGCAGGAGACTAAGCAATGGCAGTGGGGCAGGAAACTTGCGGGCCGGGCAAGAGGAGATGGAAAGACAGGAAGGAGCTACAGGGTTGCCAGGGAGGTCGAGAGGAGGAGGTAAGTTGCCAGAGAGAGCGGTTGGCAGGGCCGGACACGAGGAGAGATGGAGGAGCCGGAGGGGTGCCTGAGAAAGGGAAGGGAAGGATGAGAGGTTGAGCTGGCCATGACTGAGGGCGACCAACTAGGCCTGCACGAGGAGGCGCAGAGGAGAACAAGAGGGGGGGGGGGCAGGATTATGCAGTTGTAGAGCACGTGGCTGGGAGAGAGGGGCAGGGAGAAAAGAGGGGCGGCGGAGAGCGGGGAAACGGGACGGGAGACAGGTTGTAAAGACTGGCGAGGTAGGTGCAAGGAGCAGGAGAGTAGGTTTTCGGCTAAGAGCGGCGTACAGAAGCTCTTAGTGTGAGAGAAACGGGTGGGTAGCTGCCGAGGGACCCAGCAGGAAGCAGGTATTCACCTAATTATATATCACATAAATAGTTGCGAGCATGCGCAGCGAGTCGCGGCCCTCGCGTAGCTGGCATGGAGCGCCGAAGGCGAGGGCCTCAGTTGCTGGCATGGAGCGCCGAAGGCGCTCCATGCCAGCAACAGCGGCCCTCGCAAACTTTACGTCGCAAGGCAAACACGACACACCAATTACGACCCTCGCAAACTTTAACTCGCAGCGCAAACAAAATACCACACACGTTAACACACATTATGACCTCGCAACACTCGGACGCAACTCGCGAACATTACAAAATTCAAAACACAATAAATACACACAGCACATACATAAAAAGCTAACCTACAGCAAGAGGGAGCATCCAGGACCTCAAAAAACAACTTACACCTTGATTTCACTCAAAATAAAAAAGTTTAGACACTAAATAATTTGCTAAGCGACAGAAAAAATGGCCGCCGAACAAAACAAAAACGAGGCTACACACGCAAACACCATACAAGACACGTTAGCACACATTACGACCTCGCAAACATCGGACGCAACACGGTAACATAAAAACATTTCAAACACAATAAATACACACAACACACACATAAAAAGCTTACCTACAGCAAGAGAAACCATCCAGGACCTCCAAAAAGCAACTTACACCTTCATTTAAATCAAAATAAAACACTTTAGACACTAATAAAATCGCTAAGCGAGAGAAAAAATGGCCGCCGAACAAAACGAAAACGAGGCTACAGCACACACAACACACTCGCAAAACACCAAAAGAAACTCGCAAAACACCACAAAAGACCTACGGATAATCCGCTAAGACGCACACCACACATTACCCGCCATTTTACGCCAATGCGGAAGTACACCACTACACTAACGGATTTGTCTCGCGCATGCACACTATTACACTGCACACATTCATCACGCTTATACAGCAGCTCCACAGCACTAATGCTGCAGCAACATCAAAACAGATTGTCAGCTCTTCAACACAATGCTTCAAAATAGGTAAAGTATATTCATTTATTAATGTATTATATATTTCATTATTACACACCAAACAGCATTAGCTACATTACAATTTCATTGCCGTCATTTTTTGACGGGCAATTCGCTAGTATATATACAGTATATATATCACATATATAGTTGTCATAACTGCGCGTTGTCCAAAGATGTTACTAACGCTACACAGATTGAAAACAGATTGTCAGCTCTTCAGCATAATGCTTCCTGCATTTATTACTTCAAAATAGGTAAAGTATATTCCTTTATTAATGTATTATTTAGTTCATTACTATACACCAAACAGCATTAGCTCACTTACAATTTGATTCCCGTCTTTTTTTGACGGGCAATATTCTAGTAAATATATATAGATATAGATCTATAGAAATAATAACTGTATTTCTCGGATTCAGCTTCCACTCTTTACAAACATGGAACAGTAACTGACAAAATAAGTTCCATAGCTTTTAAATACAGTAGATAGGTAATCTTAATTAAGAATGCTTTTTAATATAAGGTAAATTTCCTTGTAGGTGGAACTTGCCCTTTAAATACAAGTTTTAGCCGATTTCACTTCACTCACACAGGTGCTCCACTCACTAAGAAGCAGCACTCAGAGCACTTATCATAGGAAAACCATGGGAACCCTTCAGTCTTAGGGAAGTCTCACTTACAGGGACCCCTCACTCCCAGGGAAGCCCTCACACCATCTACTCATTCACAGCCTCCCATCAATCACAGAGACATCACTCACTGAGTTAATATATTCAGAGGGTGCACATCTCACATGGGCCCTATCTGTCACACGATACTTAATTTCCTTTTACTTTTGTAAATCAAAGGCAGACCTGGGTTATTCCAAGCCTCACCCAGCCTCTCTAAACTTTACTTGCAATATTTATAGATCAAGGCTTGGTTAGAATTGGCAGCTTCATTATATTATGTTGTTGCACAATGTTATCAGTTCAGTAATGTATTCAGCAAATAGTCCAACCCTGTGCTACACATCCGAAACGTCATACTTGCACACGATTAAGGATAAGCTATGCACATCTGTTTGGGTGTACATATATATTCAGTTGGGCAATGCCACACACATTTATTGCAGGACACAATGCCTATATACTGGAGGTAGGGCACTGGCATAGTGCCATTCATTGGGTGAAATGCATAGGAATGAAGAGTGTAGCTTCATCAAGAACACAGCAACGTTAATGTTTGAAGGACCTGTAAATGCAAAATATGCTAATTAAATGTAATTATGAGGAATCATAGCACTCACCAAGAATCCATGGGCCACATTCAATTGCAAGCCTGCAACTCGATCGGTATGTGGAGTGTTGCAGGCTCCCGTTCATCTCTGATTGCCATGCTATTCAATTGAGCAAGGATGTGAGTTACGGGCCGAAGCCTCAAGCCTGTAAATCCCTCCCGTGGAGTTAGAGAGAGAGAGAGAGTAGGAAAGTTTGGAGAGAAGTAATTTGCAGTTTTGTTCATTTATATTATACCATTTACTATTTTACACTTAATCCTTGCTTACACATATTTACAGATTACACATAATTGCAATACACATAATTTAAACAACACACATAGAGACATATAGAGTTAGGTCACTCCATACCTACTCTAAGCATCCATAGATCCCAGCTGGCCGCCCATTTTTTAAACTTCTCATCTGATTGTTTTTTTTTATCCTTCTCCGCCTTTTTCTTTTTTTACCAGTTTTTTTCAGATGTTTGTTTTGTCACGAGACTGTATGTGTGAAACTGGATTGGATTACACAGTCCAGAGGTTGAATCATCTGTTTCATTGAGCAGATCTAGACAGATTGTAAGTGCTATGCACATTAGTGGTTTCTTCAATTAAATAGAGTGATTTCTGATGATCCTTTTTTCATCAGATTCCGGTTCCACATGTGACCCTGGTAGGTGCTATGGATCATGCTTATTCTAGACTATGACATTACCCCCTGTAGGTATCCCCTTTTTCCACCAAGCCTCTTGCTCTCCTGGGATCCGCCCAAACCACACCCATATTAATGCACAGTCCTGACCATTTTTTGATTGTGCACTGTGTATAAAATAAAGCTTTGTTTTACCATTCTAATCGTGTCAGTGTGTTTTCAATGGTTGCGGTTATGGGACATCCACATGCATCACATTAGTGTCACATTCCTATATCTGTAAACTAATGAGCCCTAGTTACTATGCAAGAGATCAATACATACAGTATAACAATAATAATAGTCATAATATCATTAGATATCATATAATAATATATATCATATATAATCAACATAAATGGTTAATACATATGCAAAGTCCAATTAGTGATACTGTGGAGTATCAACGTTCCCTTGAGGGCCTTTGCAGGCTTGATTGCGGCTGGGGTGTTGATCGATTCTTTCAATTGAATAGCAATTAGCGATTTTCGCGATTGGAAGTCTTGCAGCCTTGAGAGATCAAAGGCTTTGGAAGGTTGTAAGTTACAGGTTTAAACATTGCCATCTAGCGGCTACTCGCTGGCACTGCAGTTGTTAGTGCTGGCGATTTCTTGCACATACAAAACGGGATAGATCTGGCGAGTTAGCCTACAGGCGGATCTCTGAGAGGGGTGTCTCATTATCACCCCATCTTTCGTCATAGATCACCCTCCAAACCCCTCCTGTGTGTGCTTCTCTGTGCAGTTCCTGCTTCCTACACTGCCAGAGTTAACACTGAGCTGCAGGCTGACAGCTCAGATTACACTGCAGGGAGTCATTATTCAGCCCACCCCTCCAACCCTGCTGCTGCACGCCCCCTCCACCTGAGCACACAGAGGTGGGAGAATCAGCCTGTGTGACTGAGCGGAGAGCCTTCCCCTGCGCAGCAAGGTTAGTCAGAGTCATGGTAGCAGCTGGAGGCAGGAAGAGTTGTGATAAGGTGAGAGGCATATTTTGTTACCCAGCATATATGTGCCAATGATTTGGAAACTGTGGCCCCACAGTGGCCTATTGTGAAAATAAACAATGAAAATAAACTATTTGAATTGTATGTGTCTGTTTGTCTCTATGTGTGTATGTATATGCGACTATATGTCGTACGGTTATTGTAATAGAACAATAAAATATTACAATAAAACAACGATAAATACAAGTGAAGAATATCAGGATGGTCAGAAACAGTTGGTAACAATTAAATATTCTCAGTGTAATTAATCTACACATTTGCCACTGGGAAAACCTCTAATGTAATATATTGCACATCAACCGTACCGCATACAAAAATCAGTGGCTGTTGTAGTCCCAGTGCAATAACGTGCTTTTATCAAGTGCGTCTTGTTACCGAAAGGCGATTCAGGCATCCCAGTCTGCGTCTTTGGCAATAGTGGAAGGTTTGTAATCTTGTCACCCGTGATCCGCCGCTCCTCAAAATAAACTGGTATCTCTAGTGTATGGAAAATGGGAAATCTGGAATATCAAGGGGTAGGAGAAAAAGCGCGAGGATCTCCTGGTGCAGATTATTTCAGTGATTTAAAATAGAGGTAAAATGAAGTTCAAGCTGTAAGATAGATGCTCTTGTTTCAGTCTTGTTTGGTCCGGATGTCTATGGACTCTTCTGATGATCTGGATCCCAACGTTCTGTATTTCGGTGGGCGCAGTGAAAAAATCTTGGTGTGGGAGGCCTAGTGGGGGGTAAACACTACCCCTCGTCTACTGTGTGGTAACACCGGGGTGGGACCGGCAAAAAAAAGGGGACCAGACACAATAGACTTAAAAAACTAAAAATGGTTTATTTGGTAATGGTATTTAAAATCAAACGTGTTTCGATTTATCTGGTAACAGCTTCATCAATGATATTGAATTCTACAAAGGAGAAATACACATTGAAAAACAAATACATGTATCGATATATACAGATGCGCATAATAAAATCCAATAGAATGAATTGAAATAATAATGAAATTAAATAATATAATATAAAATTAAATACAATACAATACAATATAATACAATAAAATGCAATATATAAAAAATAAATAAAGGAGTAAGCATACTTTCATCTTAAATCGATGTGTTATCATAAGAGCGCTCTGACAGCAGATCGATATATATCCTCTAAGGATGTAAGGTACTCTAAAACCACCCCTACCCCCCCCCAAAAAAAAGGAATGGAGTGGGTTAGGCGTTTAAGTGGATAAACAGAAAATGCTAATATATTTCTATATACACAAATGAAAAAATTGTGGCGTATAGGGTCTGTAATGACTCATTAATACATATTAAGTAGATGTTCAATGATATCGACAATAATATGAATAAAACTTTAATAGTAACTAATGAATATATAAAATAATACCGTAATAAAGAAGACAGATTTATTTTCCTTGGATCCAAGATCTCTGCAGAGGGTGATTGCAGTCATGAAATTAAAAGATGTTTGCTTCTAGTGAGGAAAGCTATGGCAAGTCTGGACAAATTGTTAAAAAGTAAAGGTATTACACTATCAACAAAGGTCTGCATATTTTGGACAATGGTATTCCCAGTAGTACCATACGGTTGTGAGAGCTGGTCCATAAAGAAGTCTGAGCGCCGGAGAATTGACGCTTTCGAATTGTGGTGCTCGAGTAAACTGCTTAGAGTCCCCTGGTCTGCAAGAAGATCCAATAAATCAATATTAGTAAAATACAAAAAGTTAAAAAAAGTTTCAATTTTTGAAACAATTCTAAAACACGTTGTTAGTGGTATGAAACTGGCCAAAATCCTAAAAACAAGAGGTCAGGTCTTCGGACATCTAAAAAAGAATTATTCCTTAGAGTGATAGTGATGAGAATTGTACTGCCTCTTACTGTGAACCCTAGGGCAATGTCATTCCATGCCTAAGGTAGTTGCTACAAAGTTTTAACCTTATAGGATCCCCTCTGATTATTGTGTTATATGAATTGACCCAGAGGAAGGCAATCAAAAAACATTGAAATATTGCCATTGTTTCATTTGGGGAAAAATCCTTCCTAATCCCAAAAATTGGCAACTACCCACCTTTGCAGCCTCCTAGAAGTGAGCAGAGGGAAATGTTATAATATTAATAATTTATAACTTTATTGAATTAGGCTAAAATGACTTTCATAGTGCAAGATGAAATGTATACTTTTAGAAAGCCATGACTTTCAAGGGATACAGAAATTGCAGTAATTAGCTGCTCATGGATTGAGAGCGGGCTAAAAGACAGGAAGCAAAGGGTTGTTGTAAATGGAACATAATCCGATTGGACTAATATGGTAAGTGGGGATCCTCAGGGCTCAGTATTAGGTCCTTTCCTTTTTAACATATTTATTAATGACTTAGATGTAGGACTGGAAAGTAGTTTCTCCATTTTTTCTGATGACACTAAATTGTGCAAGGTAATTAAATCAAAACGTTGTACTTTCCCTTCAAAGAGTATGCAATCTAATGATAGATGAGATTTAACACAAATTAATGTAAAGTTTTGCAAAATAGTCATGCAATTTATAATCTAAATGGAGCAAATATAGGGGTATCAGTATTAGAAAGGGATTTGGGAGTACTTATGGACAACCACCTCGGTAACAGTGCTCAATGCCAAGCAGCACCTGCAAAGGCAAGAAAATATTAGCATGTATAACCACAATTACTATGATACTCTGTTACATCTTTTACCACTACTGTGCACTTTTATACCAAGAAATTGGTATATCTAAAATACATACTTAATAAGTAACTTACCAAGGGTACTGAGGGACCTGGGTTCTGTAATAGCTAAACCATTATATCTAATTTTTCAAGATTCACTCAACACAGGGTCTCTACCAGATGACTGGAGAAAAGCAGAGGTGATACCTATATTTAAGAAGGGAGCAAGTGCAAATCTGGGGAATTATAGACCAGTGAGCCTACATCTGTAGTGGGATTAGAAGGGTTAATAACTATGATAACTAAAGTATACAAGACTTTGTCTGATTAAACAGGATTATAAGTAGGAGCCAACATGGATTTATGAAGGATAGGTCATGTCAAACAAATATAATTAGTTTTTATGAGGAGGTTAGTAGGAACTGGGATCAAGGCAACTCAGTGGATGTAGTCTTTTTGGATTTTGCAAAGGCTTTTGATACAGTGCCACGTGGGAGACTATTGAGCAAACTAAGGCATGCAGGAAGTGCAGTAAATATCTGCTCATGGATTGAGAGCTGGCTAAAAGACAGGAAACAAAGAGTTGTTGTAAATGGAACATACTCCGATTGGACTTATGTGGTAGGGTTCCACAAGGTTCAGTATTAGCCCCTCTCCTTTTTAACATATTTATTAAGGAATTAGGAAGCAGGATTGGAAAGTATATTGTCTCCATTTTTGTTGATGACACTAAGTTGTGCAAGGTAATTAAATCAGATAATGATGTACTTTCCCTCCAAAGGGATTTGCATAAATTAGAGAAATGGATATCTAATTGGCAGATGAGATTTAATACAAATAAATGTGAAGTTATGCATCTGGGAAGGAAAAATAGCCATGTAATTTATAATCTAAATGTAGCAAATCTAGGTGTATCAGATATTGAAAGGGATTTGGGAGTGCTTGTGGACAACCACCTAGGTAACAGTGCTCAAAGCCAAGCAGCAGCTGCAAAGGCAAATAAAATATTAGCATGTATTAAGAAGGGTATAGAAGCAAGGGAAGCAAATATAATTCTGCCACTATACAAATCTCTAGTATGCCCTCAGGAATATGGAGTACAATTTTGGGCACCACTTCATAAAATGGACATTTTAGAGCTGGAAAAAGTACAGAGAAGGGCAACAAAACAAATAAGGGGAATGGAGGGCCTAAGTTATGAAGAAAAACTAACCAAATTAAAATATTTTCTTTAGAAAAAAGGCCCCTAAGAGGGGATATGGTTACCTTACCTACTTTGTCAGGGGAACTTTTTGTGCCAAGAGGTTTCCTGCTGACAAGGGGACATCCCATGAGATTAGAAGTAAAAAGATTCCACCTTAAAGAAAGAAAAGGGTTCTTCACAGTAAGGGTGGTTAAACTGTTTAATTCTCTACCAAATGTGGTTGCGATAGCGGATTCGATAGATAACTTTATAAAGGGATTGGATATATATCTAAAAAAAGGGCATTCGGGGTATCCTGGATAATTAGAGAGGAAGTATTGATCCAGGTAGGAGTCCACTTGCCAGAATCTAGGGTCAGGAAGGAATTTAATTTTTTCCCCTTTTCAGACAGTTTGCTTCCTCTTGATCATTTAACGAATCCGGATATTACAGATCAAATGTGATCTAAAAAGTTTGAACTTGATGGACTAAAGTCTTTTTTCAACCTCAAGTACTATGTAACTATAAAATTGTGTTTTGAATGTAGACTAATATATAATTCCCCTTCTGGATCGCAACCTTGTCATGGTGAAGTGGCTTGTGTACCTTAATGAATGGTATCAGCGAGGGAAAATGTGAAGGACAATATACTGAGCCATATAAGTGGCAAAATAATGCATTAAGTAAAACATATTTCACATGATCGACTATGATCGTATAGAAGGAATTAATTATGATTCAGAGTAAAAAATGTATAGAGTTCAGTGGCCCTTTTAGTCCCAACTTGTTAGATAAAAATCTACCTGTGCATGTGCATTAGGAAGAAGGTAAGGGTGGATTAACCTTTTAATTGCATGTACATATCTAGCCAATATGGCAGTCAAAGAGTATTTTTTCTTTAAATGGCAAATGCATATGGGTTTATTCCTTTTCACAATAGATCATGGCAGAATATTGTTCACAAACTGATTTTGGATGAATATAGATTATGGAGAGGGCTTAAGCACATGTTTTATAATTGTTTATATCATTGATTTCACACAGGAACAACATAGAGTGGTTGTGCCAATCTTTCCTGAAGGATACTATGTTTACAGTGATCAATCCAGCTATTTGATAACACACTGGATCAGTGTGGTTTGTCCCCTATATTTTGCTTCTTTTAATTTTCCTAATGTGTGTCTTTTTGTGGACCTCTGATAACTATTTTCGTTTTACTCTCCACCCTGGCAAGATCCATTAGGCGTTTAGATAAATAAACACACTGACCAAGTATTTCTTGAGAAAATTATTGGCCACAGCTTTATTAAAGCAACCATAATCCAATAACCAATTACATAATTAACGTTGTTACATCACAGCTCAATTAAACATCCCGGAGGAGGAGCCCGGCCCGGTCAGTAACCTCACGCCCTGGCCCGCGCCCAGAGCCTCCCAGTGCTTTACTAAGCACGCCCATGAGGCAGGACAACGCCCACTTAAGCCCGTGGGTCGGGTGCCTCACCTACCGCCACAGAGCAGGCGATGGATCCCTCCTGAGGCTGTGATCCCCCCTCTTGCTCTCTCAATAAAGCTAATGCCTGCCTAGCCCCATCCTTAAGCTCCAGAGTAAACAGTTCCAAACTTATCTCTGTTAAATGAACCTTATCGGTGCAAAAGAATTCATCGGCGTTTGCGCCTTCGAATTCTTGATGACTAATGGTAATGAAACCCAAGTTCCCTACAAAACTAGCCATCTGCTTGTTTATTTTTTGCCTCGCTCTACCCACCGAAACCGGATCCCTTGCGTTCCGCCAAGATCTCCTTTTGATCATCTCGGACAACACTATGAACAAGCCTGGGAACTGCTCTAGCCAAAACTTTACATCCCCCTTCATATGTTTTAACATTATCCTCATAGGTATTTCTCCCAAAACATTGCTTCCAGCGTGCATAATTAAAATGTGTGGGTTACCGTGATGCTGAGCATTGCTCTCCAACAGGCCATTCACTTGTGTCCATCTCAAGCCGCGGAACCCCAGCCCTCGTACATGCACGCTCGTCTCCCAGAAGCCCAGTTGGACATTGTCTCCAGTGACTGCGGCTAACCGGTGAGCCCAATACATGTAGGAATGGCCGACGATCCACAGCTGTTGAATTTCTGCAACACCAAAACAAAATCCAATTAGATAACCCTTTCTGGCCATATGCAGGACCTAAAAAGTCACGACTTCCATCTTCCAATCTTTCCAACCATGCTCTCGGGCAGACCTAGCCTTGCCGCCTCCGTTGCGGCCCTGATCCGAAAGGGAGCCGAAGTCTGCCGGATCCAGGCCTAACTGCCGTAAGGACTTCTTCAACGTCCTCTCAAATTGAAACCTTGACAAGGCATGGCCGTTAGCATGCAATAGCAGTGACCTGGCCCTGACAGCCTTTTCTCCAATTACAACCTCACACTTGCCCGGAGGCAACACTCCATTCCAGTTTTGTACATGACCACTTCCTTTCCTTTTTTGGCCTGATCCGTTTTTGACCTCTTTAGCCATACCAACAATCTGTCACCTTCCAGACAGATTTCCTCTGCCAGCAGCCCCCCCGAACCGTGCCTGTTTTCCGAGACCAGTTCCCCAATTCTGAAAGCCCCAAAGAACACTAGGGAAAAGGCTGTCCGGAAAAGCAGGGATTCGGAGAAGTCCCTGCATAGCCCACCCAATGCCTCCCCAAGACGTAGCAGCAGAGAGAAAGTGATTGGGCGCCTCCTGTCCACCCGTGGCCCCCCCTTTGAACATGTCTTTGACCGCCCAGCAAACCACAAACTCCTTTGTTAAGTCCTTCTGCCCTGCCAACCTAAACATGAGTGTCAGGGCCGCCCACTGCCAGGCCACGGTCACCCTGGAATCGCCTCTCTCTGTGCTCCGGACCAAGGACCACAGCAGAATTCCTAAGGCCTGCTCCTCCGATTTTGTCTGCCAGGGGAACTCCGAAATCTTGAAGTATCCTTGAAAAGGTCCTCAGTATGAAGTCGCATGCGGCGAGACCCGCGAGACCCACAAAAAGGGAATCGTTGAGGTAATGGGTAATCCCGTGGCAACCTGACTAGGTGTGCGCTACCCATTGCAACATACTGAAGGCTTCGCAATAGGAACAGGAAATAGAACATCCCATGGGTAGGCAACGGTCCACGAAGTACTGCCCGTCACGAAACAGCCAATGACTCTGAGGATGCACCGGTAGTAAACGAAATGCAGATTCGATGTCCACTGCAGACCTCAGATCAGCTCAATGGCCAGCACGGAGTGAGGAGGGAGCCCGCGAAACGAGCAGAAGTCCCTCCTTCCCCTCCAGCCAATCAGAAGTGCCCAGGCTCCGCCGGGTCACGCAGGGCTGCGTCAGACCCACCGTGCCTGGGGCTGCCTCCGCACCGGCCAATACACTTGTTGAGGGTTGTATTCCTTTTGCAGATATTAGCCCATAAGTACACGACTGAATGGCTGAACAATAAGTAACTGTCAAATGCTAAAATCTCCAATGATATAATAGTTTAATCTGTTCCTCCTCACTCCTTACCTCCAGGCATAATGTTAATAGGAAGTGCTGAAGTGAGATAAGATGACAACTTCGGTTATACAAATAGAGTCCGCAAAAATGCTTCTATGTGTACATCTTGTGTGTTTGTGTTGTTTAGTACTGTCCAACTCTCCATGACCTCATGGACAACAGCACACCATGCTGATCCCCATGGTTTTCATGGCAGAGATACTGGAGTGGGTTGCCAGTTCCTTTTCCAGTGGGCCACAGCATACAGTCCCTGGTATTCCTAGGTGGTCTCCCATCAAAATACTGACCAGGCCCAACCCTGCTTGGCTTCAGGGTGGTGTGACCTCTTGGTTCCCTGACTGACATCAAACTCAGGTCACAGCTGTGAAAGCCCCGAATCCTAACCCCTGGACTACCAGGGAACCCCTGTTGTTATCTTACACAGCTGCTAATATTGTAGGAGAAGTGTTTACTATCTACATAAAACAGAGGGATGATGGGATATACAGAGCAAAATATATGTCAGATGCTAACAATGTATGAAATAAATTATGTTGTAAATACTTGGGATGCCAAACACTGAATAAAGTATCTGAAGTATGTCAGGGTGCACAGGAACATAATGTATTCTATACATGACCAGCCAAATAGGGGGTTATTTTATTGCTTCTGTTGTAATTGCTTATTTAACTGCACTTGATACTAGGTAATTCATGTTGTATGTTCCTATCAAAGTTAGTAATTTGTTTTTATATTAGACTCTATCATTTAAAACACATTTGACATAACTGGTTTCATTCTCCTTGTAAGATTTTTTTTTCTTCACAAAATTTTAACATTACAATTATTACATTTACCCAAAATTTTGATGTGCACAGTATAACCAGATAGTCTTTTTGGTACAGATGACAGTAATGTAACAATGTATATGTGGTTTCTTCAACGGAATAAGAAAATAATCAAGTCCCTTAATCCAGACATGAGCCCATACCCGGAGAAGATACAAAAAGAAAGAAGATCCATGTTCTAGAGATCTTCCTATATCAAGAGAATATGCCAAACCAGAAAAGATCCAGATACAGAGGATACATCCAATCCAAAGAAGAGATAACATCTAAAGAATATCCACAATCTAGAGAATATCTCAAATTCAAAGATCCTATATACAAAGAATATCCCAAATACAGAGAAGATTCTATATCAAGGATTGGGTTCCCTGGAGATCCAGTGGTTAGGATTCAGTGCTTTCACCACTGGGACCTGGGTTCAATTCCAGTTAGAGAACCAAGGGGTCACGCCACCCTGAAGCCATCAAAGGTTGGGCTTGGTAAGTATTTGGATGGGAGACCACCTTTGAATAACAGGAGCTGTATGCTGTGGCCCAGCGGAGAAGGATCTGGCAACCCACTCCAGTATCTGCCATGAATACCAAGTGAATCAGCATGGTGTGTTACAGTACATAAGGTCACAGATTGTTGGATACGACAGAACAATACAAACACACCTATCTCCCAAATATGGTGAAGATTTCAACTATTTTATCCAATTTTTGATCTTTTTTTTATTTTGATTTGGAACAAGTATTTCTTTTTTTACTTTTAAAGAAATACATTTTGGGGCATAATTATAACAGAGGTGGAGGTCATAACTTGGACATCTGTGTTATCCTCTTATCAAACACTATCAAATCTTCCACTCTGTAAAATAAGATTTTCAGTAGATGATGTGTCCCATTTATACTGTGAATTATCATAAATGCATTTGGTTTTACTTAAAATGCACTGAGTTTTATTTAATAATGAAAGAAAGTAGTGTAAAATCAACATATAACTCTTATATACATTGAATGCCTCCTTTATCCACCTTGACTAATCCATAGAATATTTCTGCATTTTATAATATTCCTTCTTTCTAAGAATTCAGCTCTCAGTTCCCTAATGCTGCACCCTCACCAGAACTCAAGTGGTTTTGTGGCAGTCAGAGCAATTATTGACATTTTGCAGAATAAAGAGAAGCCTCTTGTCCAACGGATTGAGAGGCCAAGCCTGTAATTTGCTGAAGGGTGAAGCTTATTTACTCCGTTTAAATAACAGAAGGCTATTATAATCTCTTTAGATGATAAAGGTGATCTGTACTCTTAGAAATGGAAGATTTCTTTACAAAAATCAATAATAGGTTTTGCAAGTGCTGGAGAAGCTCTGAGACAGTGCCGGACTCAAAACTGACAGTATCCAAAGTATTCTTGAACCCCCAGCACTTTGTGTGCCAATTTAGTGATACAATGAGGGCTCCTTTTCTAGAATTAAAGAATAGACTGATATTCCTAGCTGTGAATATAGGCCAAAGGCAAAGGAGCTGAGATTCCTGGCATGGACCTGAGGCCTATGTCAGATGGAGAAGACTTTATAGGGTGACCTTATAGGAAACAGTTCTGGAGAGAGTACAAATGCCCTAGCTATTATAAGCCTTGAGAAGCATGTTCCATATAGTCTAGTCTAACTTGCTTACCCCTTCTCTTGTCAATAGTATAAATGTGAGTCATGCCCCTGCAGAAAAGTAAACACCCCTCTCATACATATGCTTGTAGTTCTGTCCTTTAGTCGTGTCCGACTCTTGATGACCATATGGCTGGAGCACACCAGGTACATCTGTCTGTGTTTCTGGTTGTGCTTGTCCATATGGGCTTATGGCAAAGATACTGGAGTGGGTAGCCAGTTCCTTCTCCAGTGGACATTGATTTGTCTGACATCTCTGCAACGACCTGCCCATCCTGGGTGACCCTACATGGAATAGCTCACAACTTCATTAAAGTACACAAGTCCCTTCACCACAACAAGGTAGCAATCAAAAGGAGATCATTCATCATACATGTAACCTTCACTAAAGTATCATGGATGTTCAGGCATTAGAAAACATATTATTAATTAAGTTTTCTTTGCCAAATAATACTCTTAACCAGGCTCAATTTTTTTCAAACATATATGTTTTTTATTTTACAATGATCTTTTAAGGAATATACAGTGCCTTGCAAAATTATCCCCCCCCCCCCCCCCTGGCATTATTCATGTTTTGTTGCCTCACATCCTGGCATTACCATGGATTGTTTGAGGATTTGCATAATTTAATTTACAGAACATGCCCACAACTTAGAAGAGGTTTTTTTTTTTTTTAATTGTGAAGTATCTCTGCCATGAAAACCATGGGGATCAGCATGGTGTGCTGTGGTCCATGAAGTCATGGAGAGTTGGACAGGACTAAACAACACAAACACACAAGATGTCCACATAGAAGCATTTTTGCTGACTCTATTTGTATACCCGTAGTTGTCATCTTATCTCACTTCAGCACTTCCTATTAACATTGTTCCTGGAGGGAAGGAGTGAGGAGGAACAGATGAAACTAGGGAGTCGAAGTCTGCCGGGTCCAGGCCTAACTGCAGTAAGGACTTCTTCAACGTCCTCTCAAATTGAAACCTTGACAAGGCATGGCCATTAGCATGCAATAGCAGTGACCTGGCCCTGACAGCCTTTTCTCCAATTACAACCTCACACTTGCCCGGAGGCAACACTCCATTCCAGTTTTGTACATGACCACTTCCTTTCCTTTTTTGGCCTAATCCGTTTTGACCTCTTTAGCCATACCAACAATCTGTCACCTTCCAGACAGATGTCCTCTGCCAGCAGCCCCCCCGAACCGTGCCTGTTTTCCGAGACCAGTTCCCCAATTCTGAAAGCCCCGAAGAACACTAGGGAAAAGGCCGTCCGGAAAAGCAGGGATTCGGAGTAGTCCCTGCATAGCCCACCCAATGCCTCCCCAAGACGTAGCAGCAGAGAGAAAGTGATCGGGCGCCTCCTGTCCACCCGTGGCCCCCCCTTTGAACATGTCTTTGACCGCCCGGCAAACCACAAACTCCTTTGTTAAGTCCTTCTGCCCTGCCAACCTGAACATGAGTGTCAGGGCCGCCCACTGCCGGGCCACGGTCACCCTGGAATCGCCTCTCTCTGTGCTCCGGACCAAGGACCACAGCAGAATTCCTAAGGCCTGCTCCTCCAATTTTGTCTGCCAGGGGAACTCCGAAATCTTGAAGTATCCTTGAAAAGGTCCTCAGTATGAAGTCTCATGCGGCGAGACCCGCGAGACCAACAAAAAAGGAATCGTTGAGGTAATGGGTAATCCCGTGGCAACCTGACTAGGTGTGCGCTACCCATTGCAACGTACTGAAGGCTTCGCAATAGGAACAGGAAATAGAACATCCCATGGGTAGGCAACGGTCCACGAAGTACTGCCCGTCACGAAACAGCCAAGGTACCAATGACTCTGAGGATGCACCGGTAGTAAACGAAATGCAGATTCGATGTCCACTGCAGACCTCAGATCAGCTCAATGGCCGGCACGGAGTGAGGAGGGAGCCCGCGAAACAAGCAGAAGTCCCTCCTTCCCCTCCAGCCAATCAGAAGTGCCCAGGCTACGCCGGGTCACGCAGGGCTGCGTCAGACCCACCGTGCCTGGGGCTGCCTCCGCACCGGCCAATACACTTGTTGAGGGTTGTATTCCTTTTGCAGATATTAGCCCATAAGTACACGACTGAATGGCTGAACAATAAGTAACTGTCAAATGCTAAAATCTCCAATGATATAATAGTTTCATCTGTCCTTGGTCTTCATGGCAGTGTTTGGTTAGTGGTGCCTCTTGCTTAGGTGTTGCAGCCTCTGTGACACTTAGATTGCACACAGGTGGACATCATGTCACTAATTATGTGACTTGTAAAGGTAATTGATTGCACCAGAGCTTTTTATGGGCTGCATAACAAAGGGTGTGAATACATACGCCCATGCCAATTTTCTCTTTTCTATTTCTAAAAAATGGTTTTATGTATATATTTTTCTCATTTCACTTCACCATTTAGACTATTGAGTTCTGATCCATCACATAAAATTCAGATTAACAAAATATTGAACTTAAGGCTGTAATGTAACAAAATAGGTAAAAAGTCAAGGGGGGTGAATACTTTTGCAAGGAACTGTATGTGCTCAGATATGTATAATGCTCTATTCAGTCTTATCAGAAGTCGATCAGGTGAATAGGAATTTGTAGATAACAGATAATATTGCATTAAGTACTTGAGAGTTTTTTTTTTCATTTGAAGAGGCAGGTTGAAAAACCACTGTGGCATCTGTTTAATGAAACTCTCTTCTCTCGGTTTCAACAGAGTAGCTAAATTCCTGAGAGATGTGTCACCCAAGTTTATAGCCTGTCCGGGGCGTGGAGGAACAGCAGAGCTGGGGTGAGTCACCTAAAGTGTGGAGAGAAGATGTTGGGCTATATCACAGCAACCACCTTACACCCAAGAAAGATATTCACTCAATGATTCACGTGATCCAGAATTCAAGAATTCCAGTGATGAAAAGCAATGAGGATTGTGAATATCACCATGTGATCTTGTGCTATTTTTATATATTGAGCAGGTACATTGAATGTCTTTACGTCAATATCTTTCCGAGTTTTTGGCAGTTAACTTCAGGTTACCTGTGCAGCAAGATGACACATCTGGGCATTCACCACCAATAAAAAACAATATACAACTGTACCATGAACAAATTATGTATTTGAAAATATTGCATCTATTGATCTTCAAAGCCTTAAACATCTTCAAATCTTCACAAAAATCTTATGTCCATTGGCTTACACATATTCTAATATTGTTCATTTTTTTTACATATAAATAAGTTTTTTAGGTGTTCAACTGGTGTATAATCATAATATGTATATTTGGAAATAATGACTTAACTGTTATAGGGACATAAGGACCAGTGCCGGAACTAGAGAACGAAGGCCCCTTGTGCAAATAAAAATATTTACCCCCACCCGATGGGGGGATTGTAAAAATGTGTTTGCACTGGACCCCCTGGTACCAGTTTGTTCAGTTCCTCTACCCAAGACTCCTTAACATAACAGCTCCACTCCCTAAGACCCTTTCCCATTACAGCACCTCTCTCCAAGAACATTTCCCACTTCTACCCCTCAGGACGACTTTTTATAGCTGCTCCCCTACCCTTAAATTCTGCCTATGCAAAGCTCCCCTGCCTGCAGCACAGCTCCAGGAAGGGCCCACTCCACTTTCCAGCAACATCCTCTACAGGGAGGGGGGGTTTGGGGCTGCGGCCAAGGGGACCCAATCCCTCTCAACATTCCCTCATGCAGGGTTGGGCCAGGGAGGATGGTCTAGAGGGTCCCTACACTACAGAAAAAAGTTTAATGCAAAATAAATTGTTTCACAGTCTGATTCCCCCCCCCCCCCCCCCCAATAGATCCGGCCGTGATAAGGGCAGTTGGTTATGTTGAAAGCCGGTCAGTATGACCTCACTTAGGCTAAGGATGGAATGTCCCTAAAACACTTGTGTTAATAGATTAAATAAAATAATATTGATAGTACTTATGACTGGCATGTGTTCTTATTTACAGTATGTTTTTCTTCTTAATAGCTATTAAGTTAAACCTCTAGTGAAAACTGCTTTGTAATTAATTAAAAGAATTAAATAGAATTAATTAGAAAATTAAATCTTCTTCCCATGGTAAAACCGGTGTTCCTGTTCATGGTGACCTGTCCATCTAGAATCTGCTGCACTGGTGTCATCAGATAGGAACTCATCACCCTTCCTTGTTTGAACCGGTGATGACTGCAAGTGACATGTGACACAACCCAGGGAGATAACATACGTAAAAGCAGATAATAACCGGCAGATAAAAATCTGCCAGAAATATGTGCTGTTAATAGACAGATTCAGAGCAGCTAGACTGAAGCTATTACAACTGGTAAATTGGTGATAGGTACAATCATAAAGAGATACCAATAGATATACGGACCAAAATGCAAACTTGTAAGGCTATTGTCACCAACATCACATAAACAGCGGTCATTACTGTGATTCCCTTTGTATTGCCATGGTAATAGACGCTAAGATCTTAGTACTGCGTTGCCATGGTAGCAAGATGCTAAGATATCAGTATGGTGTTGCTATGGTAACAGAAGCTAAAATCTCAGTATTGCGTTGCCATGGTAGCCAGACACTAAGATTTAATGAGGACACTCTATACAGAAACAAAATAATCTAAGAGTGGATCCGTAACATAAAGCGTTTTACAAAGAGAATCACATAGGCCTAAGTGTTATTAATGTAAATACAGTGCCTTGCAAAAGTATTCACCCCCTTGACTTTTTACCTATTTTGTTACATTACAGCCTTAAGTTCAATGTTTTGTTAATCTGAATTTCATGTGATGGATCAGAACACAATAGTCTAAGTTGGTGAAGTAAAATGAGAAAAATATATACATAAAACTATCTTTTAGAAATAGAAAACAGAAAATTGGCATGTGTGTATGTATTCACCCCCTTTGTTATGAAGCCCATAAAAAGCTCTGGTGCAACCACAAGTCACATAATTAGTGAAATGATGTCCACCTGTGCGCAATCTAAGTGTCACATGATCTGTCATTACATATACACACCTTTTTTGAAAGGCCCCAGAGGCTGCAATACCTAAGCAAGAGGCACCACTAACCAAACACTGCCATGAAGACCAAGGAACTCTCCAAACAAGTAAGGGACAATGTTGTTGAGAAGTACAAGTCAGGGTTAGGTTACAAGAAAATATCCAAATCTTTGATTATCCCCAGGAAACCATCAAATCTATCATAACCAAATGGAAAGAACATGGCACAACAGCAAACCTGCCAAGAGACGGCGCCCACCAAAACTCACGTACCAGGCAAGGAGGGCATTAATCAGAGAGGCAGCACAGAGACCTAAGATAACCCTGGAGGAGCTGCAGAGTTCCACAGCAGAGACTGGAGTATCTGTACATAGGACAACAATAAGCCGTACGCTCCATAGAGTTGTGCTTTATGGCAGAGTGGCCAGAAGAAAGCCATTACTTTCAGCAAAAAACAAAATGGCACGTTTTGAGTTTGCGAAAAGGCATGTGGGAGACTCCCAAAATGTATGGAGGAAGGGGCTCTGGTCTGATGAGACTAAAATTGAGACTATATCAGGCGCAAACCCAACACATCGCACCACCCAAAGAACACCATCCCAGACGGGACTGGGAAACTGGTCAAAGTTGAGGGAAAGATGGATGGTGCTAAATATAGGGACATTCTTGAGACAAAACCTGTACCACTTTGTGCATGATTTGAGGCTAGGACGGAGGTTCACCTTCCAGCAGGACAATGACCACACTTGAGTGGTTTAAGGGGAAACATGTATATGTGTTGGAATGGCCTAGTCAAAGCCCAGACCTCAATCCATGTGGTCAGACTTAAAGATTGCTGTTCACAAGAGCAAACCATCCAACTTGAAGGAGCTGGAGCAGTTTTGCAAGGAGGAATGGGCAAAAATCCAAGTGGTAAGATGAGGCACGCTCATAGAGACTTATCCAAAGCGACTTGGAGCTGTGATTGCCGCAAAAGGTGGCTCTACAAAGTATTAACTTTAGGGGGGTGAATAGTTATGCACATTGACTTTTTGTTGTTATTTTGTCCTATTTGTTGTTTGCGTCACAATAAAAAAATAAATCTTCAAAGTTGTGGGCATGTTCTGTAAATTAAATGATGCAAATCCCCAAACAATCCATGTTAATGCCAGGTTGTGAGGCAAGAAAACACGAAAAATGCCAAGGGGGGTGAATACTTTTGCAAGGCACTATATGTAGATAGATGTGAGTATGTTACCAACGGTCAAAATTTTACTTTTCTCCAATACTCAAAACATATATTTTCCTTTTTTTATCAGACATAGATCCAACTATTATCAACAGGTACTGGGCAGCCATACTGTATATTAGGCACATTCGTTAGTGATATACAGACCGAAATCCAACATAACATAGACTGTGGTCATTGGTGTGATTCCATAGCCCTAGATTACAGTGGAATCAAAGGATAGTCACCTTTTTACTTATCAACACAGTATTATGATGAACAAAACGCACATATTATACTAATAAATAAATGATTATTTACTTCAACCTTTTAAGATCTCCTCTGATATTCACTATGCGGATTAGTCGGTTATTGATCCAGCGGAAGGCAGAAAGAAAAATAAAAAAACATTGAAACTTTGCCAATCGTCTCTAAAGGGAAAAAAATGAATTTCTTCCTGACCCAAGAAACTGACGATCGGATTCCTCCCTGGATCAGTACTCTCTCTCTAATTATCCATGATAACCCTTAATGCCCTTTATTTAAAAAATATATGCAATCCCTTTTTAAAGTTATATATTGAATCCGCTGTCACCACCTCTTTTGGAAAAACACAGATTAACTACGCTTAGTGTGAAGAGCTCTTTTCTTTCTTTAAGGTGGAATCTTTTTACTTCTAACTTGAAAGGATGTCCTCTTGTCAGCTCAAAACCTCTTGGCACAAAAAAGCTCCCCTGACAAGTCATTATACTGGCTAAGGATGTATTTATATAATGTAATCATATCCCCTCTTAGACAATTTTTTTCTCATTTGGTAGAGAATTCCACAGTTTAACCACCCTTACTGTGAAGAACCCTTTTCTTTCTTTAAGGTGGAATCTTTTTACTTCTAACCTCAAGGGATGTCCTCTTGTCAGTTGGAAAACTCTTGGCACAAAAAGTTCCCCTGACAAAGCCTTGTATTGACCCTGGATATATTTATATAAGGTAATCATATCTCCTCTTTGGGGCCTTTTTTTCTAGAGAAAATAAGTTTAATTTGGTTAGTCTTTCTTCATAACTTAGCCCCTTCATCCCCATTATTAGTTTTGTTGTCCTTCTCTGAACATTTTCCAACCCTAAATGTCCTTTTTATGAAGTGGTGCCCAAAATTGTACTCCATATTCCAAATGAGGGAGTACTAGGTATTTGTATAGTGGCAGAATTATATTTGCTTCCCTGGCTTCTATACCCTTCTTAATACATGCTAATATCTTATTTGCCTTTGCAGCTGCTGCTTGGCTTTGAGCACTGTTACCTAGGTGGTTGTTCACAAGCACTCCCAAAACCCTTTCAATATCTGATACACCTAGATTTTCTCCATTTAGATTATAAATTGCATGGCTATTTTTTGTTCCCAGATGCATAACTTTACATTTATTCATATTAAATCTCATCTGCCATTTAGATGTCCATTCCTCTAATTAATGCAAATCCCTTTGGAGGTAAAGAACGTCATTATCTGGTTTAATTACCTTGCACAACTTGTAGAAGAGACTAGATCACCAAAAGAGTCACAAAGTAGATTAACATGTATTGTAAAAAATATCCAATAAATCAGTACTTCAGGAAATCAAGACAAACTGTTCACTAACAGGTATGAGAATGAGGCTGAAACTCATATATTTTGGCCATACCATGAGTAGACAGGATTCCCTGGAGAAGACTCTGCAGCTGGTAGAGATTGAAGGCACAAGGAGAAGAGGGTGGCAGAGATGGATAGATGAGGTCACTGAAGCAATGAGCATGAACTTGATGGAGCTCAGAGGGGCAGTGACTGAGAGATGTGGTCCATAGGGTCACAGCGAGTCAAGCGTGACTGAACAACTAAACAACAACAAAAATATTTTGGTATTCCAAGCAATCCACATTAATTATATTGTCAAACTATCTCTTGATTCACAGACACATCCACAGGCAATTCAAAGTATTGCCAAATTACAAATGCATTCTCCAGGCTAAGGGTGCGCCATAAAATACAAAAATAATATTTAGAAAGGCTTAAAATACTTGTTTATTCAGGCATAAAGTTCCTAAATATAAGAAACATTTTACTGGAAAAGTGGGAAATCCAGACTATCTTGTCAACATTTGGAACCTTTACGATGTGTGGTGTTTTGTAATAAACGTCACTCTGATGTTCTCCTATCCTCTGTGGGATTGCTTGAACTCAAGCATGGTGTGATTTTCTGTTTTCTTTCTCAAACAAGCACATGATTCCTATATGTGGAGTAAAGGGAGACAATGACAGTCAATACATATTGGGTTTTATATGGATCAATGTGATTATAATTCCTGATTCCCCATTACAGGATAATAGTAGAAAATCAGGGTCTGAATCATGTTATTCTCAGGATTTAGATAGGAAAATACAGAAAGAAAAAGAGATGTACCAATAGGCCCACAGAGGCCGAAACGCGTATGGGGTTTGCTGTTTCTCCGGTTCTGGGTAGAATTGCCTGGTATTTCGGGGCTGGATCCCTCTATTGAGTGAGACCAGACTGATATACTACAGGATATTTCTCACTGTGAGATAAAAGAGGTTGCTCTCTGAGTAGGTAACCAGACCTATAGGACAAACCTACGTCAGTTATTGTCCGTTCTCAGATTGAGAACGGAGATGTACCAATAGCTCACAAAAGGACGGCTCTAACTATAAGAACAAGACCCTTTGAGCTCATATTTACAACTAAGTCTAAAGTCTAAAAATTACATATCGTTCTAAGAAGCAACTTTCGAATATAGAATATTTATAGAATATGTAGTAACACATTTGGCTCCCACATATTTCCAGTTATTGTTGAAGAGCTAGTATTCGCATTCACATATTTAAGGAACTCCTCTTTGTCATTTTCATCCTTTGATTTCCAAATGATGATCACAACATCTATAAAATGGTGCCAGCTGACAATAATTTTCTTAAAGGGATGATCACTCCATACGTACAGGTCTTCCCATAAGCCTATATAAATATTGGCAAAGCTGGGTGCAAATTTTGTACCCATTGCTGTTCTGGTACGCTGGAGGTAATATTTGTTCTCAAAAATAAAATATTTCTTTATACATCCTTTTGTAGAGGTTGTAACATGTGAGTGTCCATTTTACTGTTATTGTTTTACTAGCGACTTGCCTGTCAAAAAATGACGGCAATAAAATTGTAAGGCAGGTAATGCTGTGTGCCACAGAGAGTAAGTGTTTTGGTCATCTGAGATCCTTCGGCGCTCATTGTGAGCCTCTGGGTTGGTATATTTTTTGTTATCAGGCGCTTATTGCATGGCTCTCCCCTTGTGTATTTTGTGTCCTATGAGCACCGTTGGCGCTCCTTGTGAGGCACGCGGTGAAGGTTTTTTTTGGCGGCCATTTTTCTCTAGCTTAGGGGATTTTCGAGTGTCTAAACTTTTTAAATTGTGCTGAAAAAGAGGTTTAACCTGACTTCCAGACGTCCTGGGTGTCCCCCCTTGCTGGGTAAGGTTTTTATTTTATTTTTGTGTGTATTTTGTGTTTTTTTAATGTTTTCCGCTGTGTCCGTTAAGGTCGTATTTTTGCGAGTCCATAATGTTTTTTATTAAGTTCCGCGGCTTGTATTTTTTTGTTTAAGTCCGTATTTAGTCATTGCTTTCTTTGCTTTCAAAGTCCCGCTTCTGTGGGCATTTGTAATTGCTTGTGAGGCTTCTTAGAGCCTCCACCTCTGCAAATGCGGCCCCTCGCTTTACGATGGTCCTCATTTGCGGTCCGAAAGTCATACGTCGCTCATCTCCACCAGCGCAAGGAGCGCCGTCAACGCTCCTTGCCAGCAACTGCAACCCTCGCTTCACGAGGGCTGCAGTTGCAGCGGGCTACGCGAGCCTGCAAGCATTAGCAACATTCCATATTGCTGAGAACTATATATGTGACTAGCGAATTGCCCGTCAAAAAATGACGGCAATGAAATTGTAAGGTAGCTAATGCTGTTTGGTGTATAATAAATATGTAATACATTACTAAATGAATATACTGTACCTATTTTGAAGCATTGTGATGAAGAGCTGGCAATGTGTGTTGATGTTGCTGCAGCATTAGTGGTGTGGAGCTGCTGTGTAAGCGTGCTGAATGTGTGCACTGTGTGGTATGAATATCCGTATGTCGTTTGTGGCGTTTTGCGAGTTTCTTGTGGTGTTTTGTGAGTTTCTTGTGGTGTTTTGCGAGTTTCTTGTGGTGTTTTGCGAGTTTAGAGTGCTGTAGCCTCGTTTTCGTTTTGTTCGGCGGCCATTTTTTCTCTCGCTTAGATTTTTTTTTAGTCTCTAAACTCTTTTTTTTGGAGTAAAATCGAGGTTTAAGTTGCATTTTTGAGGTCCTGGGTGCTCCCTCTTGGTGTAGGTAAGGTTTTTATGTATGTGCTGTGTGTATGTATTGTGTTTTACATTTTGTAATGTTCGCGAGTTGCGTCCGAGTGTTGTGAGGCCGTAATGTGTGTGAACGTGTGTCGTATGTTGTTTGCGAGTGTCGTAATGTGTGTGTCGTACTGTTTGGGTTGCGACGTGAAGTTTGCGAGGGTCGCAGTTGCTGGCATGGAGCGCCTTCGGCGCTCCATGCCAGCAACTGCGGCCCTCGCTTTGCGAGGTCCTCAGGTGCTGGCATGGAGCGCCTACGGCGCTCCATGCCAGCAACTGAGGCCCTCGGGCAGTGCCCTCGCTTTGCGAGGGCCTTGGCTCGCTGCGCGAGCCCGCAGCGTTAGCAACAACTCGTACGCTCACAACTATATATGTGATATATTCTTCTATAACAAAATAAATTGCACTAGGAGGAGGTGTGTGCTCTTTCTTCTTGTTTTTGTTAATTACCAACAACATTATTTTTGCACTGTGAATAAGAATGTGTCTTTTAAAGGCACTATGTATTAATTTATGGAGTATCCTATAGCTTTAAGACTTTTTGTGTGTTATAATATGCTTAATAATGAAACACTTTGAAAAAAATACGACTTTAATGGTCGCCATTTCTTTCAACCCATAACTCTGAAGCCATCGGAAGACCGGCAAAATACGGCAATTACTTAAAAAATTCACTTACAACCTCACACACAGCACAGGAGAGGTTGCAAGCTAATTTGATGCTTAATTGGCATTTTTAGGAGATCGAAAATGGGCTGAGCGAGAGAATTTTTTTTGTCCGTAAACGCATAACTGTTTGGAAAAAGGCAGTAACACTTAGCCGCTCATCGTGAGGCACGCAAGACTTGAGCGGAGAGAGAGGAGAAAGACACAGGGGAGGGAGAGAGGGGACAGGGTGGAAAGAGACACAGGGGTGAGAGAGGGGGGAAAAAGAAACACAGGGGAGGGAAATAAGGGGAAAGAAAAACAGGGCAGGGAGAGGGGGTGGGAGAGAGGGGGAAACAGACACATGGAAGGGAGAGGGGGAAACAGACACAGGGGTCAGAGAGAGGGCTCACAATGAGTGCCTTCGGCACCAAAAGTGCTCAACCCGAGGCCCGCAAGTTAGAGGGGGAGAGCCTTGCATTGTGTGGCGAATAGCATTGCCAGCCTGCAAATTTTATTGCCGTCATTTTGGACGGGCAAGTCGCTAGTATATATATATATATATATATATATATATATATATATATACTTCTGGTATGGTATTTTTTCCCCTTTATAATGTGGTCTGGAATAAATTGTGATCTGCTCAACGCTTCCTTCTCTATTTTTTGGATGTAACTTTTTATTGATTGTGTAATAATACTGCTTAATCTACTATACAAGAAGGTTCTCTCCTCCCCTCCTGTATATGTAATATATTGTTGTTTCATTCATTCCATTTTGGGGGATTTAAAATGACTTATGATAAAAAATAAAGTTACATATAAGAAACAAAAGAATCCCTCAACCTCAGCATTAGATAATTACCCGTGCCTGAGCTAGAGAATGGAAGATTTTGGGCCCTCCCAGGGGGGTGTTGTAAAAAAGTTTTCTTGTGCTGGGCGCTCTCCGGTACCAACTCACTCAGTGCCACTCGCAAAGACCCCTTACCATAACATCTCCCCTCCCTAAGGTCCCTTTCTATAACAGCACCCCTCCCCAAGACCCATTTTCATAGCTGCACCCCCAAGACCCCTTTCCACAGCTGGGCACCACCTGATGCTTACCATACACATATAATCAACTGAGCAGCATCAATTCTATTGTAGCACAAGGCAGAGCTTCCTCTTACTGATGAATAAAAGTATGGACATTCATTAATAAATATGTCAACTTAAAGGACAAATAAATACTTTATTTACACTATATTCTAGGGAAGAACAATGGTTGTAAGGTTGTAGCTGCAAAAATAAAAATGTTCATTAATTTATTGTCTATTGCTAGTAATGAGCATCTGCAAACAAGCCACTGGTACTACTCTTACTATGAGTGTCTGTTTTTTTGCTTCCTGTATCACAATTACTATTAGTGTAGGTCATTTTCCAATATCTCACTTACTATGAGTATCTGCCGATGAGATTCTTGTATTACAGGTACTATGAGTATCTGCAGATGTGATTCACTACAAGTATCTACAGATGAGTGTATCGGATTACCTTTACTATGAACAACTGCAGATGATCTTTGTCATTCCCATTTACTATGAGTATCTGCAGATGAGATTCCTATACCACACTTACTTGCTGTGCCACACTTACTATGAGCTTCTGCAAACAACTTATATCAACTTTAATATTCTCAGCTGCAGATGAGCCTTCTGTATCAGCCTTACTATGTAAAGTTGCAGAAGAGCTTCTTGGCCTTAAGTGTATATTTGGGGAGGTCTGTAGTATCAATTTATTATTTACAGTATATGATCTTACTTTCTAAATCTCATATAAGGTTTTTTTCTCAGGATCTGGCCAAATTTCCAATTTATTGTGATTAAAGGTATATGAAAGCAAGCCGCGTTTATAATGCATCTGTTAGAGGAGAATTTATAGTGTCTGAAAAAATAGTTTGCATGAAAAAATTCCAAAATAAACAGTTAAACCGGAAGTTTGCGGAATTTCTTGCTTTTGCAAACTGTTTTCTCTCAATGTTGACACCCCAAGAAATTCCCAGTGATAATTAGCATAACTTATACAATGTTTCGTTTTGGCCTTCGGATTGTGCAGACATGCTCAGTTGTCACCTGTAGTCTGCCCTACTGTGGGAAGTCACATGATTTAAGACACTTTCCTTTCCTTTAGCCAATCAGCATGCGCATGTGCTGCATATTGGAAAAAAATAGATATCCAATATGCAAATCTCAGTTGCTGGAGGTGTCTACATCACCCCCGGCACATTTTTTTCTTTTCTGCAAAAAATGTTTGCAATTTTTCATGCAAACATTTTTGCTAGGTGGGTTATGATGCTAGATCTTTTTTGTTATCTGTGTCCTTGAAGATAAGCACAGAGAGAAATAACACAAAAAAAGGGGGAACATTTTTATGTGGCTAAATATGTTCTGAATTGCCTCATACTAGATTCTTAAAAAAACTATCTTTAATGAAAAATATTTAAAATCATTTTTAGAATTAAAATCCCATTGTTTAAAACAAAGAATATATACAAACAGATCTCTGAATTTATTCTCCGGAGAATACAATGACGTCACTATAGTAATTGGTTTAGATATAATGTGATATATTTTTTATTTTTACTTGTGGAAATTTATGCTTGTAATCCAATATACATAACAGATTGAATTCTAAAACGTTATTGTTCATAATAGTATCCTCAACATACCGACAGATACTCTTAATCTCAAGACATCTTGATAAAACCAACAGTATAAACAAAGAAACTATTCATAGAAGTTATATATTCAGCTAAGTGGATAAATTCCACCACCTTTGTATAGAATGTATAGCACTTTTCATTCCTTCACTATTTTATTTTTAAATTAGAATTTTATCACATTTAATTAGTTTATGTAAAAATAAATCACAAATATATATGTCAATATACTTTGGGAATAGTAAATCATCACTTACACAGATATCAGTGTTGCTATATTAAACGGAACATTTAAAGTCTTACAAGTCACTTTCTAATACAGTTAGTGTTGCAATCTATAGAGCAACTCTAACCAATATTTGTAAAACACTAATATCACCTGTTACATTCACTTAGCAGCTAGAGAGAAATTGTATAAATCTTAAGGGACAAAAATATATTTGTTATAAGCCGTTTCTTAAAAATATATTTCTCAATAATAGCTCCAGATTGAAAAACAAATATGTAAAAAAATGCATAATAATATGACTATTATTTATAACTAGCAACTTGCCGTCAAAAATGACGGCAATAAAATATGAATTTTGGCAATGCTGTTTGCCACACGATGGGAGCCTCTCCCCCTCTACTTTACTGGCCTTGCGATGAGCACCTTCAGCGCTCATCATGGGTCTCACAATGAGTCTCTCCCTCTGTCTACTTCCTTCCTTGTGTCTCCTCCCCCCCTCTCCCTCCCCTGTGTCTCCTTCCCCACCCTGTGTTTTTACCCCCTCTCTGCCGTGTCTTTCCCCCTGTCCCCTTTGTGTCTCTTTCCCCACCTCTCCCTCCCCTGTGTCTCTTGCCCCCTCTCCCCCTGTGTCTCTCTTTCCCCCTGTGTCTCTTTCCCCCATGTCTCTTCCCCCCTCCCTTGTGTCTGTTCCCCCCATTTCCCTTCCCTGTGTCTCTTCCCCCTACTCTACCTCCCCTGTGTCTCTCCCCCTCCTCTCCCTCCCCTGTTTCTCTCCCTCTCATCTCACTCCCCTTTGTGTCTCCCCCTCCTCCCCTGTGTCTCTTCCCCCTCCTCTCACTCCCCTTTTTCTCTTCCCCCTCATCTCACTCCCCTGTCTATCCCCCACTCCTTTTTGTCTCTCCCCCTCTCACTCCCCTGTGTCTCCCCCATCTCTCGCTCCCCTGTGTCTGTCCCCCCTTCTCTGTGTCTCTCCCCCATTCCCATTCCCCTGTGTCTCTCCCCCCCTCCTTTCCCTCCCTGTGTGTCTCCCCCTCCCCTGTGTCTCTTGCCCCCTCCTCTCCATCGCCTGTGTCACTCCCCATCCTCTCACTCCTTTGTGTCTCTCCCCCTCCTCTGTGTCTCCTCTCACCCCCTGTGTCTCTCCCCATCCTCTCACTCCCCTTTGTCTCTCCCCCTCCTCTTACTCCTTTCTGTCTCCCCCCCACCTCTCACTCCCCTGTGTCTCTCCCCCCCTAATCTCATTCCCCTGTGTCTCCCCCCTCCTCTGTGTCTCCCTCCCCTCTGTGTCTCTTGCCCCTCTCATTCCCCTGTGTCACTCCGCCCTGCTCGGTGTCTCTCCCCCCTCCCCTGTGTCTCTCCACCCCTCCTATGTGTCTCTCCCCCTCCCCTGTGTGTCTACCTCCTCCTCTCCCACCCCTGTGTCTCCCCCCCCACTCCTTTATGTCTCTCCCCCCTCCTCTCACTCCCATGTGTGTCTCCCCCCTCCTCTCACTCCCCTGTGTCTCTCCCCGCCTCCTCTGTGTCTCTCCCCTCTCATTCCCTGTGTGTCTACCCCCTCTCATTCCCCTGTGTCTCTCCCCCTCTCCTCTGTGTCTCTCCCACCTTCCCCTGTGTCTCTTTCCCCCTCCCCCTCCCTCCCTGTGTCTCTTTTCCCCTCCCCTGTGTCTCTTCCCCCCTCCTTCCCCTGTGTCTCTCCCACCTCCCTTCCATGTGTCTCTTTCCACCTCCCTCCCTGTGCCTCTTACCCTGTCCCTCCTCTGTGTCTCTTACCCCCTCTCCCTTCCATGTGTCTCTTTCCCCCTCCCTCCCTGTGCCTCTTACCCCGTCCCTCCTCTGTGTCTCTTACCCCCTCTCCCTCCCCTGTGTCTCTTTCCCCCTCCCCTGTGTCTCTTACCCCTCCCTCCCCTGTGTCTCTTCCCCACCTCTCCCTCCCCTGTGTCTCTTTCACCCTCCCCTGTGTCTCTCCCCCTCCCTCCCCTGTGTCTCTTCCCCACCTCTCCTTACCCTGTGTGTGTTTCCTCCCCCCATGTCTATTCCCCCTCTCCCTCCCATGTGTCTCTTTCCCCCTCCCCTGTGTCTCTTTCCCCCCTCCACTCGCTTCCCTGGTTCTCTTTCCCTCCTGTGTCTCTTCCCCACCTCTCCCCCCCCTGTGTCTGTTCCCCCTCCCTTGTGTCTCTCCCCCCTCTCCCTCCCATGTGTCTCTTTCCCCCTCCCCTGTGTCTCTTTTCCCCTCCCCTTTGTCTCTCCCCCTCCCTTCCCCTGTGTCTCTCCCCCTCCCTCCCTGTGTCTCCTTTCCCCTCCCCTGTGTCTCTTCCCCCCTCGCTCCCCTGTGTCTCCCCCCCTTCCATGTGTCTCTTTCCCCCTCCCTCCCTGTGTCGCTTACCCCCTCTCCCTACTCTGTATCTCTTACCCCCTCTCCCTCCTCTGTGTCTTTTACCCCTCCCATGTGTCTCTTTCCTCCCTGCCCCTCTCACCTCCTCTGCGTGCCTCTGCTCCCTTGCCGTGCTGATGCCGCGCAACACGCACGACCGGCGCAGTACGCATGCGCGGCTAATGCCGAGCATGTGCCGGAGAGAGAGAGAGAGAGGAGGAGGAGGGGAGTCACACAGGGAAGGAGGGGGAAGACACAGAGGAGAGGGGGGAGAGACACAGGGCAGGGAGAGGAGGAGGGGGGAGAGACACAGGGCAGGGAGAGGAAGGGGGAGAGACACAGGGGATGGAGAGGAGGGGGAAGAGACACATGGGAGGGCGAGGGGGAAGAGACACAGGGATGTGGGAACAGACACAGGGGAGGGGGGAACAGACACAGGGGAGGGAGAGGTGGGGAAGAGACACAGGAGGCAAAGAGACACAGGGGAGGGAGAGGAGGGGGGAAAGAGACACAGGGGAAAGAGACACATGGGAGAGAGAGGGGGAAGACACACAGGGATGGGGGAACAGACACAGGGGAGGGGAAACAGACACAGGGGAGGGTGAGGTGGGGAAGAGACACAGGAGGGAAAGAGACACAGGGGAGGGAGAGGTGGGGAAGAGACACAAGAGGGAAAGAGACACAGGGGAGGGAGAGGAGGGGGAAAAGAGACACAGGGGAAAGAGACACATGGGAGGGAGAGGGAGAAGAGACACAGAGGGAAGGGAACACACACAGGGGAGGGAGAGGTGGGGAAGAGACAGGGAAGGGGGAGAGGGGGAGGGGAAATAAGACACAGGGAGGGAGGGGGGAAGAGACACATGGGAGGGAGGGGGAGAGACACAGGGGAGGGAAAAGAGACACAGGGGAGGGGAAAAAGACACATGGGAGGGAGAGGGGGGAGAGACACAGAAGGGAAAGAAACACAGGGAAGGGGGAGGAGGGGGTAAAGAGTCACATGGGAGGAAGAGGGGGGAAGAGACACAGGGAGGAGGGAACACACACAGAGGAAGGAGAGGTGGGGAAGAGACACAGGGGAGGGTGAAAGATACACAGGGGAGGGAGAGGTGGGGAAGAGACACAGGGGAGGGAGGGGTGAGGCACAGGGGAGGGGAAAGAGACACAGGGGAGGGAGAGGGGGGAAGAGACACAGGGGAGGAGGGAACAGACACAGGGGAGGGAGAGGTGAAGAAGAGACACCGGCGAGGGAGGGGGGAAAAGACACAGGGGAGGGAGGGGGGAAGAGACACAGGGGAGGGGGAAAGAGACACAGGGGAGGGAGAGGGGGAACAGACACAGGGAAGGGAGAGGTGGGGAAGAGACACCCGGGAGGGAGGGGGGAAAAGACACAGGGGAGGGGGAAAGAGACACAGGGGAGGGAGAGGGGGAACAGACACAGGGAGGGGGGAACAGACACAGGGGAGGGAGAGGTGGGGAAGAGACACAGGAGGAAAAGAGACATAGGGGGAAGAGACACAGGTGAGTGAGAGGAGGGGGGAAGAAACAGGGGAGTGAGAGGAGGGGGAAGAGAGGGTGGGAGAGGTAGAAGGGGGGCTCACAATGAGCGCCAAAGGGAAGAGACACGGGGGAGGAGGGAACACATGCAGGGGAGGGAGAGGTGGGGAATAGACACAGGGGAGGGAGGGGGAGAGACACAGGGGAGGGGGAAAGAGACACAGGGGAGGGAGAGGTGGGGAAGAGACATGGGAGGGAGGGAGGGGTGGAAGAGACACAGGGGAGGGGGAAAGAGACACAGGGGAGGGAGAGGGGGGGAAGAGACACAGGGGAGGAGGGAACAGACACAGGGGAGGGAGAGGTGCAGGGGTCAATAGGGATCCCCGCAGCCCCCCCCCCCCCCACACTAACCCCTTGCATCTGGGGTTCCAAATCGGCATAGATCAGGCTTTGCTGCATTTAAAAAATTCAAATTCCCCGCCACTGCTCCTTAAAGGGCCCACAGCACACCATTAGCCTATCCCGGCCGCGGCATCTAAATTTAACCCCCCTCTATGCTGGGGGTCCCCATCGGGACCCCCAAAGTGTCCCCACATTAACCACTTGCTGCAGGAGTCTATAGCCCCCCCACATTAACCCCTTGCAGCGGGGATCCCCGGTTGGCATTAATCGAGACCCCGCTGCATTTCAGAATTCAAATTTCTGGCTTCACAGGTCCTTAAAGGACCATAAAGGTCCTGAAAGGACTTGCGCAAACAAAAATATTAACCCCTGCCACGGGGGTACTATAAGTATCACCCTAGGCATCTAAATTTAACCCCATCACCCATGGGGCTCTAAACAGTGCCCCATGAGCACTTAAATAACCCTATAACTCATGGGGCTCTATGCAGAGCCCCATGAGCCCTTAATTAACTCTGTCACTCATGGGGGTCAATACAAACCCCCTTAAAGCCCTTAATTAACCCTGTCACTCATAGGGGTCAATACAGACCCCCATAAGCCCTTAATTAACTCTGTCACTCATGGGGGTCAATACAGACCCCCATAAGCCCTTAATTAACCCTGCCATTCATGGGGGTCAATACAGACCACCATAAGCCCTTTATTAACCCTGTCACTCATGGGGGTAAATACAGACCCCCATAAGCCCTTAATAAACCCTGTCACTCATGGGGCTCTATACAGAGCCCCATGAGCACTTAATTAACTCTATAACTCATGGGGCTCTATACAGAGCCCCATGAGCACTTAATTAACTCTATAACTCATGTGGCTCTATACAGAGCCCCATGAGACTATAATTAACCCCCTCAGTCTATATAGCCCCCTATAGGACACTATTAACCCTACAAGTGTCATGACAAAGTCTAAGCTCTACACTATTAACCCTAACTATAGCACAATAACCCCTTAACCATAACTATACCCCATCAACCCATACTAAACCCTATCTAACCCTAACTGGGCCTATCTAACCCTATCTGGAACTAATAACCCTAACTGGGCCAATCTAACCCTAACTGGGCCTATTTAAACCTATCTGGACCTAATAACCCTAACTTGGCCTATTTAACCACATCTAGCCCTATTTAATCCAATCACTTTAAGGGGATCTTTACAGACTTCCAAAAGCTAAGGTACAGAAAATAAAAAAAAAGGACAGCACAACCCCCCCTACAGAAAAAAGAACATCACAAACCCCCCCACTACAAAAAATAAAAAAATAATTACACACCTGCAAAGAAAAAGGCATACACAAATATACATAACACTACAGTAATAAATACATAATAAATATGCCCCAAACTACAATACATTTCCCATTAGCCCATACTAAACCCTATTTAACCCTAACTGTGCCTATCTAACCCCATCTGGACCTAATAACCTTTACTGAGCCTATCTAACCTTTACTGGGTCAATCAAACCCTAACTGAACGTATTTAAACCTATCTGGACCTAATAACCCTAACTGGGCCTATTTAACACCATCTAGACTATTTAATCCCATCACTTATGGGGGTCTATACAGACCCCCATAAGCCTCCATCTAACCCCATCCCTTATGGGGGTCTATACAGAGCCCCCATAAGCCTCGATTCAAACCAATCAGTCCCATAAGGGTCTATAAATACCCTCATAGGACAATGAGAAGCCCATTATTAACCCCATAAGTGCCATGAGGGTCCTCCAGAACCCTCATGATGCTAAGTACAAACACTACACTACACTATTCCCCCCCAATAAACCACTAAATCTAAACTAACCCCCCTCTACCCTAACCTATTAACCCCTACCTACCTAACATTGCCTACCTAACCCCCTATTAAACCCCCCACCACCCCACTAATTACACACACACAAAAAAGCAAGGTACAAAAAAAAAAAAAAAAAACTAGGTTACCAAAAATTAAAAACCTGTTACCAAAAATAAAAAAACTATAAAACAGAAAATAAAAAAGGAAATTACAAACCCCCACTACAAAAAAATAACATCACAAACCCTGCACTACAAAAAAAAAAAAATTATTACACACACAAAGAAAAAGCCATACACAAATATACATAACAGTACAGTAATAAAAACATTATAAATATACACCTAACTACAATACATCTCCCCCTATCTAGATATCACCCCTTATCTAGACATAACCACCTATCTAAACATTACCCCATCTAGACATAAACCCCTATCTATACATAACCCCCTATCAAGACATAACCCCCTATCTAGACATAAGCCCCTATCTTTACAATACCCCCTAAATCTAAGCTAAAATAGAAAAAATAAAACGACTTAACTTTGCAGATCTCCTTTCAGATCGCGCCCCCTAGGAAAAAAAGAAACATCAGATTAGTACAGAATTAAACATTACATATAATAAATAAATATTACAAATACAGTATTAAACTTACCTTTCCAGCATATCCCCGTACCTCTTCTTCTGTTCCCCGGCTCGGCCCCTGGAAAAAAGATACATAACATTAGTCACACATTAACACAGAACATAAATAAACAATAAACATTATAAACTGAAAACTTACTTGTCTGCGATGTCCCTGGCATTCTTCTCTTCTGCCCCGGCTGGGCCCTTGATGAATCTGCGCTCTAAAAAAACAAAACAAAACAAAAACCTAACGGAGCTCCGCAATCGCGGAGCTACCTGACGCTAATGAGGCCTCCAGATCCTCTTCCCATAGGAAATTGGCAATGGCGCCTTCTGATTGGCTGAAAAGGCTGAAAAGGCTGTTAATCAAATTTCAGCCAATCAGAATGTGCCAAGGTGTTAGCCAATCAGAATGGGACACACCCCTATATCCCATTCTGATATTCATGCATACTACCTCTTATAAACCCTTCTAAGAGCTTTCCCACTACATTAGTGAGACTAAAACCAGGTGATGGAATACATGCAAGAGTACTGAGGGAACTGCGTTCTGTAATAACCAAACTGTTATATCTAATTTTTCAGGAACCACTCTCCACAGGTTCAGTGTCAGATGACTGGAGAAAAGCAGATGTGACACCTATATTTAAGAAGGGAGCAAGAGCAAATCTGAGGGACTAAAGATCCAAAAGTCTCACTTATGTAGTGGGAAAGCTCTTAGAAGGGTTTATAAGAGATAGCATGCATGAATATATACAAGTGAATAAGATAATAAGAAAGAGTCAACAAATCTAATTAGTTTCTATGAGGAGGTTTGTAGGAACTTGAACCAAGTGGTTGTAGCATTTGATTTTACAAAGTATTTTGATACAGTGCCACATGGAAGACTATTGTGTAAACTAAGGGATACAGAAATTCCAGCAAATATATGTAAATTGGTTGAAGATAGGAAACAAAGGGTTATCAGGGTTCAGTATTAGGTCAGCTCCTTTTCGACATATTTAATAATGACTTAGAAGTAGGACTGGAAATTATTGTCTCTATATTTGCTGATGACACTAAGTTGTGCAAGGTAATTATATCAGGAAATCATGGACTTTCACTGCCAAGGCAGCTAAATGGCAGATGAGAATTGAAGGTATAATTAAATGTCATGGATTATGAATGTACCTGGTAGAAAAAAATCCCAAAATGAACATAATAAACTTACCCTAAATTTTGCAAAATGCCTTCAGTTTTCAGGCAGTTGATTTTGAGAAGGAATGCCCCTAAAAATCCAAGCTAAATTAGTAAAAAATCATAATTAGCTGTGGCCAATTAGAGGCATGTATAACAATGTATCTGTTTCGCTCTGATTGACTGAGACAAAGCTGCTCGGGAGGCAGCAGTTATCATTGGCTTGGACATTCTGCCTACATAGATGCATTGGGGTGTAGCTCACACAAGTACAAGCTCATACAAATGTACTTTGAATTACAAATATACAGAATTCCTCAAAAAGATTATTTGATATGAGACGTCCAATCAGACAGACACACACAGAATGTCCCACCAACTTCTATTCACATTTTATACAAATAAATGTAAAGTTCTGCATCTGGGAAGGAAAAATAGCCATGCAATTTATAGGCTTAATGGAGCAAATCTTTATAATGAAAGAGATTTGGGATCTTGTAAACAACCGCCTAGGTAGCAGTGCTCAAAGCCAAGCTGCAGCTGCAAAGGCAAATAAAATATTAGCATGTATTAAGAAGGGTATAGAAGTCAGGGAAGCAAATATAATTCTGCCACTATACAAATCCCTAGTACGCCCTCAATTTTGGGCACCACTTGATAAAAAGGATATTTTAGAGTTTGAAAAAGTACAGAGAAGGGCAACAAAACTAATAAGGGGAATGGAGGGGCTAAGTTATGAAGAAAGACTAACCAAATTAAACTTATTTTCTGTAGAAAAAAGGTGTCTAAGATGGGATATGATTACATTATATAAATACATCCAGGGTAAATATAAGGCTTTGTCAAGTGAACTTTTTGTGCCAAGGGGTTTTCAACTAGCAAGATGATTGTGGAACTATCTACCAAAGGAGGTTGTGACAGCACATTCAATAGATGACTTTAAAAAATGGTTTTGATATATTTTTTTAAGAAAAAAGGCATTCAGTGGTTTGTTGGATCCAATTACCAGAATTGTGGGGTCAAGAAGGAATTTTTTTCCCTTTTGAGACAATTGACAGTGATTTAGTGTTTTTTTTTCCCCTTCCTCAGAGGAGATTTAAAAAGGGTGAACTTGATGGAACAAAATTACTATGTTACTATTTGTATATGCTCAATCCATAAAGTGTGAGTAATTTTCAAATGAGCATTGGATAACTGAGAATTACAACGTCTCTAGAGCTTTAAATATATATATAAGTTTCCCAGTGTATCTGTCTCTAATCTAACACCTGCTGCTTATATCAGACACACACATTACATGGCGTCATGCAATACACATACAGAGTTGGTTAGTTAGAGCAGTGTCTCTTTGCTTCCTTGTTCAGGGGACTACACATCCCATGATTCCTTCCTGCACAATCTGCCATCACAGATTGATACACTGTATTAGCTGTCTGTGTTTGGCCAAAACTTTGATACATATTCTTTGGAACTCCTTACCTCGCTCCACTAGACTTTCCTCCTGTCTCAAGTCCTTCAAAACCTCACTAAAAACACATCTATTTAATGAAACGTATCACCTTAACACTTGGAGCCCCATTAAATTGCTTTGATTTTAGAAATCATGCAGGCTTTTTTAATTGTGATTCGGCCAATTGACTAGGGCTCTTTATAAGCACAGGGCATATTTTTTTATAGACGTTTTTAGTTAGTGAACTTCTATCCAAAAGCAAGGTCTTAACTAACTAAAAACGTCTGTAAAAAATATGCTCTGTGCTTATATAGAGCCCTAATTAATTGGCCGAATCACAATTTAATAAGGCTGATAGCCCGTAAAGGAGCCCGCAGGAGGTACAGCTATTAAACTGGCCTCCTTCAGCTACCCGCAAACAATCTGAGGGTTAGAGGCAGAAAAACCCTACGGGCTGTTAAAATCTGAACTCCGTCCCAACTAAGCCTTTGATCTGTCAAGCCCGTAAATGTTACTATCGCAAATCGCTATTAAATTGGTACGAATCCCCAAGGACGCACTGGCTTTCAAACCCGTAAACGGCAAATGGAGCCAAAAATCCTGCAGGTTCTAGAGAGGACCCGCAAGGGGGTTAAAGTCCTATCCGTAGAACTGTATCTGCAAATATAAACATAATACTGTATTTTAAATTAAAGGGAAAGTGATGTTAGGTATTAATATTAATAGCACAACATTCTCAAGTTTGCAAATCTGCAATAAAAATACTTTTCTTTAATTTCGTTTAATTTCAGTGCTATATCGATCCTGGCAATCAATGTGTTAATACATATAACGGAACTTGAATGGACTTGAATATCCTTTTTATTGATTTTTTCATATTGCATTATTTCTAGAATGCGGGTCCGATGGCAACTTGGACTCTGACTCAAAACCGTAAGTGATTGAAATGTAACCTTCATGTTTTAGTGATGTAATGATGACGGTCTCTTTTACTATTGGCTCCTTCTAAACACGTAACTATGGGTTTGGCTAATTGATCATGTTCACGGCCGCACATGCAACATGCGGAAGCATGGTGTACGGATTTGGATGTCGCCCACGTCTGTTGGGGGTTTGTCTAATTTAATCGCTCTGTAACTCCACCAAATTTCAAGCGAGTTTAATAGGACCCTTAATATGCCCAATGTATCTATTACCTTCCAAATCCCTAAGAAAAAGAAAATAGATTGTAAATTTGAGAGCGTTTAATCATAGCGGATGCTTGGAAAAGTCCTCAGTATGCAAGATTATAAACTCAAAAGCAGGGCTCTCTATTCATTTCATCTGTATTGATATTGCTTTTATATTCTGTTTAGCCTATGTATGGCGGTATGGAATATATTGGCGCATTATAATAATAATAATAATAATAAATATGTATTTTTCACTCTGGGGCTATTATTGAGAGTTACGATTTAAAGGTATATTGACTATAGTAACCTATACATTATATTTTCCTTTGTTTTTTACGTTTGAGTCATAATTGAGAGACTTTATAGCGTGACATAGATTCTGAACATAACTTAATGTGAGCCATGATGTCATTTACACGTTAATTATCAGTTATGCTCTTTGTTGATCTGACGCTTGACATAGTTAACTCTTTGATTAGAAAAGACTACGAACCTCTGAGCTGGGACTTCCTTACATTTCTGCAGGAGCAGAACTTGCAGTTATCTTTGTGATTAAATGTTTCTGAGACTGTCCCTTGGAATGGAGTAGGTATCAAATATTAAAATATAATATCAGGATACAAATGTTTATGATCCGAACTCACACAAATGCTATTTTTCTACTTTACTATATACTTCACAAATGTGTGATGTTTTTCCTAATCTACATTGTGCTCCGCCAATGACAGTAGCCCTATATTTACAATATGCTCATTTGAAAAACTTGATTTGATAATATGCAAAATGTTTTTAGAAAGTAACCATGCTGCAGGTGATGGTCCCATTTTTGTTGATGATGACCTACAGACGAACCTTGAATGTAGAGAAGGTTGCAATTGCTACAAAGAGAAAATGCCTATTCAAACTTTCCCTAGTAGGAGAAACCTCATTAGTTTACACGTTTAGAACACACCCTGCTGAGAAAGCAACAAAAAGAGGCAACTCAATTAAAGAGCCACTGTGGTCCAAAACATTTTAGCAACCATTTTAACAGGATAAATAACTGTTCTATAGAGTAGAAAAAAGACTTTAAAAGCCCTACTCCTTTCACTATATCACAAAGTTACACCGTCAAAAGTGTGCAGTAACTTTCCCTAGCTATTCTATTATTATTATTATTATTATTATCTTTTATTTGTAATGCACCAACATATTCCGTAGTGCTGTACAGCGGATAAGAACAAGGAAATATACAGCATACAATATTAACAACTGCAGAAAATGGAGGGCCCTATTTTGAGCTTCGAGTCTTGTAAAAATGGCTTTTATCAAAGCACCCTACTGGATTGGAAACTCGCTACTTACAATCTAAAGGGAATGGAAGAGGCAGAAACCTGGGGAGAAGCAGATAAGGAATAGGAAGGTTAGGTAAGAAGTGTGAGTTTACATAGGTAGGAAATTGTGAAAAGTTAGAATGTTAATCAATAGTTGGAGGGGGTAGGGAGTTGATGTAATGTGAATGGCACTATTATGTAATTAGTCACTACGTGCCCGTCAAAAATGATGGGAATAACATTTTAAGGCTGGGAATGCTGTACCTTCGGTGGTCATTGCGAGCCTCTCCTCCCGTCTACTGTACTGGCCTCGCGATGAGAGTCCTCGCCGCTCATTGGAGGGCTTGTCAACCCACCAACACTGAGCGCCTTTGGCGCTCATTGCAAGCCACTCCTCCCGGCTACGTTTCATCGCGAGCCCATCAGTGAGTGGCTTTGCCGCTCATTGCAGGCCTCGTTAACCTGAGACTTTTGTGCTTGGGAATGCCACGTGTCTCTTTCCACCATCTCCCCCCTGTCCCTTTCCTGTGTCTTTCTCCTCTGTGTGTCTGCCGAATGTTTGCGTGGCGCGTGCTGACTGACGTTGGTTCTATTTCCAAAGTCCTGCATGCCTGGCGTTGTTCGTGTGTTATTGTCTTCGCCGTCGTGTATTTTCTAGGTCCTGCTTGTTGTTTGTGCGTGTTACTGTCTTTGCCGTCATGTATATTCTAAGTCCCGCGTGCCTTTTTAATTATTAGATTTTTGGGGGGAGGGGCTTTCGAGTTACGTTACGTTAAATTAGTAAACTGCGTGCCTCGCGATCAGCGACAAAGTGCTACGTTTTTCAGCGGCTATCGTGGTCATCGACATTAGCGCCTTCTGTGCTCATGTCCAGGCTGTTTTAAAGTCCTGCAGGCCTTTGGCACTCATTGCACCTGTGGCACTCATTGCGAGGCCTACATTGAGCGCCTTCGCTCTCTTCGCAGGGTCATGCAAATGTGCCCACAAATGCCTCGCTCTTCAATCCATAACAATTTAAAACATGGCTTCCCTTAAGCTTATGCCTGCTGCATTACACAGATTTTATGCAAAGTCAAGTTTGGATTATACACAAGCTAGAAATCCTACCCACGTAAAGCTGTTTCAAACTTACTGGCTGTCATCAGCGTGTGGCAGGATCTCAGCCTGTGTTGTGGACCTTATGAGTAGGTAGTTCACCACAACAATCATTTATAATATGGTGGGCAAAATAGCGATAGAAGCCCTCCACCGTACAGTAGTACAGTAAATACTTTGAATGTCTAAAATAAGTTATAAAAACTTGTTTTAGCATATATAATGAGTTGGCACCAGAGGGAGCGCCAAGGGAGTAGACCCTACACAAAAACATCTTAAAAGTGCAATATAGATTAAAGTGTAATTTTTCCGACAACTTTATTAGCCTTTTTAAAAGAAAATCAAATAATATGAATGGTGTGTATACCTGCCTTGAGGATCCTGAGAGACCACGCACTGTGTCCTGCATATATTCTCAGCAATACTCAGTTATCTATTGAAATTTGTGTTATCAATGATTGTAATAATATCGTAACATTATAATATAACAAAGTTTGTAATTAAATATATCTTAAATAATTAAGATGTGATATTCCAAGTGTCATTTTGAGATACCCTGCATTTCATCTATAACACATATATAACAAATAACACAACTTGTTAGACAATTACAATATTAATTCTGTATTATGTTCTTAACGACTTATAAGAAGTTATAATTGAGGAGCAGGTTTTCCTACAATCCTCGGATGAACACAAGCACAAAAAAATAATGTTATATTTCTTTGTTTAGATTTATAAGAGGGTGTATAATGCTATATAACCTGATACCAAGAAAACCAGTTACAGATAGCACAACATGAGGTCATCCAGCGATAGCAACGCAGCATAATAGATTCTTTAGAGATTGCAGGGTGGTAATTAAATAAATAACCACATTCCTTGTTAATGAGCTTTGTCTTTTAATATTAGTCATGTGCCAGTGATACTGTGTAACACAAGCCATGTGTGAAAATGTATTAAAGGGATGTGGAGGAGGTTACAAACATGGTATCAATTAAAACTCCCCTTCGGGATTGCTACCTTGTCATGCTGAAGGGGATTGTGTAACCCAATGAAGCTGTGAGCTATATCATGTAGGGTCACCCAAGGTGGACAGACAAACTGTGGTCCACTGAAGAAGGAACTGTCAACCCACTCCATGATCTTTGACAAGAAAACCTTATACATATACACAACTAGATGTGTCTAATGTGCTGCGGTCCATATGGTCATGGAGAGTCAGAAACCACTGAACGACTAAGCAACAACAATATTATAGCAGTAAAATTGATTTGATAATGGGGTTGGTGGGTTAGCATAAAGTAGAATCACCCATGTAGGTAGGAAGATGTTAAGATTATGAGAAGTGGGTAGAGGGGAAAGAGGTGGAGAGAAGAAAAGAGAGTAGAGACAATAGAAGAAGCTAAACAGCAGGCAAAGTGTGTGATAGAGGCTTAAAGAGTATGGCCCTCATTCAATTGCGATTTGGTCAATTGAATAGGGCTCTAAATAAGCACATAGCATTTTATTTTTTTAAAGTTTCAATTCCAGTCAGGGAATCGAGGTCACACACTCTGAAGCCAAGCAGAAGTGGGCCTGGTCATTAAAAAGTAAAAACTACATCCATATAGTAGAAGATTAGAAGTAATGTGAGAAAGTAATACATTAATAAAAGAGTAATAAACATGGAAGTAGTACAGAATGCTAAATCCATATTTCACTCCCACACCATTTCTTGATGTGGCAAAGCAGCATCTTCTGAGTCATAACCTTAATCCCCTCATCTATCTTTCTCCTCTCCAGCTCATTCTTAAATGTCCATGAAGTTCCTATAATTTACCTTTTTAAGAACTACACTTCAAAATATTCAACATGCTTCTGATGTATTACTTTATATGTGCACTTACGCTGCTGCTCAAACGATCATATTGGTTTCAGCTTATCTGCTGCCCGAGGTGGGAGGACACTTACAATTCACAGGAAATGCCTATCTGCACAATAGGAGTTTGACACTTACAAATGCTAATGCTCACAGCAGGACTAAAAGTATGTTTATTTGCTTACAAGGATACATTCCCATGAAAAAGTAATAGACAGCAATAGACAAGAAAACAAAATGAAAGTCTGCAGCAAAAATAATTGTATTTAAAGTTACAAAATATATACAGTTACTAGTCATTTACCCTTCATAAATGAAGGTATAATATTACATGTGTCTCCCCCCCCCCTTCCCTGTGTCTCTCCCCCTTCCGTCCCTCCCCTGTGGCTCTTCCCACCCTCTCCCTCTTCTTTGTTTCTTCCCCCATATCCCTCCCACTGTGTCTCACCCCCTCTCCCTTTCCCTGTGTCTCCCCTCTCCCTCCCCTGTGTCTCTCACCCCCTCCTCTCTCCCCTGTGTCTCTTTCCCCCTGTGTCTCTTTCCCCCCTCCTCCCTCCCCAGTATATCTTTCCATCTCTTCCCTCCCCTGTGTATCTTTCACCCCTCCTCCCTCCCCAGTATCTCTTTCCCCCTCCTCCCTCACCTGTGTATCTTTCCCCCTCCTCCCTCCCATGTGTCTCTTTCCCCCTCTGTCTCTTTCCCCCCTCTTCCCTCCCCTGTGTCTCTCCCCCCCCCCCCCCCTCTGTGTCATTTTCCCCCTTTCCCCCTCCGTCTCTCTCCCCCCACTCTGGCGCCGCGCTCATGAGCCACTAGTGCAGCAATGTTAGCACTGCAGCATGTATGGAATCCGTACAAATAGTTTCTAAAGTGCGCATGCGCTCCCTCTGGAGCATTACGCACTCTTTACAAACTATATTAGTAATAATAAGATTGGTGGCAGAGCCCACACATCATTCTCAAATTATAACCTGAATTGTGGCAGAACCCACACACCACTTCCCAAATATAACCTGATTTGTGGCAGGGTCCACACATCAATCTCCAAATATAACCTGATTTGTGGCAGAGCTCACCCATCACTTCCCAAATATAACCTGATTTGTGGCAGAGCTCACCCATCACTTCCCAAATATAACCTGATTTATAGCAGGGCACACACTACTTCCCAAATATAACCTGATTTGTGGCACTGCCCACACACTACTTCCCAAATATAACCTGATTTTTAGCAGAGCCCAAACACTACTTCCCAAATATAACCTGATTTGTGGCAGGGTGAACACATCACTCTCCAAATATAACCTGATTTGTGGCAGAGGCTACACACCACTTGCCAAATATAACCGGATTTGTAGCAAAGCCCACACATCACTTCCCAAATATAACCTGATTTGAGACAGGGTCAACACATCACTCTCCAAATAAAACCTGATTTGTGGCAGAACCCACACACCACTTCCCAAATATAACCTCATTTGTGGAAGGGTCCACACATCACTCTCCAAATATAACCTGATTTGTGGCAGAACCCAAACACCACTTACCAAATATAACCTGATTTGTGGCAGGGTCCACACATCACTCTCCAAATATAACCTGATTTGCAACAGAGCCCACACACCACTTACCAAATATAACCTGATTTGCAGCAGAGCCCACACACCACTTACCAAATATAACCTGATTTGTGGCAGAGCCCACACACCACTTACCAAATATAACCTGATTTGTGGCAGAGCCCACACACCACTTACCAAATATAACCTGATTTGTGGCAGAGCCCACACATCACTCTCCAAATATAACCTGATTTGTGGCAGGGTCCACACACTACTTCCCAAATATAACCTGATTTGAGACAGGGTCAACACATCACTCTCCAAATATAACCTGATTTGTGGCAGTGCCCACACACTACTTCCCAAATATAACCTGATGTGTGGCAAGGCCCACACATTACTTCCCAAATATAACCTGATTTGTGGCAGAACCCACACACCACTTCCCAAATATAACCTGATTGGTGGCAGGGTCCACACATCAATCTCCAAATATAGCCTGATTTATGGCAGGGCCCACACATCAATCTCCAAATATAACCTGATTTGTGGCAGGGTCCACACATCACTCTCCAAATATAACCTGCTTTATAGCAGGGCCCACACACTATTTCCCAAATATAACCTGATTTGTGGTAGGGTCCACACACCACTTCCCAAATATAACCTGATTTGTGGTAGGGTCCACACACCACTTCCCAAATATAACCTGATTTGTGGCAGAGCCCACACATCACTCTCCAAATATAACCTGATTTGTGGCAGAGCCCACACACTACTTCCCAAATATAACCTGATTTGTGGTAGGGTCCACACATCACATTCCAAATATAACCTGATTTGTGGCAGGGCCCACACACTACTTCCCAAATATAACCTGATGTGTGGCAGGGCCCACACAACACTTCCCAAATATAACCTGATTTGTAGCAGAGCCCACACACCACTTCCCAAATATAACCTGATTTGAGACAGGGGCAACACATCACTCTCCAAATATAACCTGATTTGTGGCAGTGCCCACACACTACTTCCAAAATATAACCTGATGTGCGGCAGGGGCCACACATCAATCTCCAAATATAACCTGATTTGTAGCAGAACCCACACACCACTTCCCAAATATAACCTGATTGGTGGCAGGGTCCACACATCAATCTCCAAATATAACCTGATTTATGGCAGGGCCCACACATCAATCTTCAAATATAACCTGATTTGTGGCAGGGTCCACACATCACTCTCCAAATATAACCTGCTTTGTGGCAGAGCCCACACATCACTCTCCAAATATAACCTGCTTTGTGGCAGAGCCCACACATCACTCTCCAAATATAACCTGATTTGTTGCAAGGTCCACACATCATTCTCCAAATATAACCTGATTTGTGGTAAGGTCCACACACCACTTCCCAAATATAACCTGATTTGTGGCAGGGGCCACATATCAATCTCCAAATATAACCTGATTTGTAGCAGAACCCACACACCACTTCCCAAATATAACCTGATTGGTGGCAGGGTCCACACATCAATCTCCAAATATAACCTGATTTATGGCAGGGCCCACACATCAATCTTCAAATATAACCTGATTTGTGGCAGGGTCCACACATCACTCTCCAAATATAACCTGCTTTGTGGCAGAGCCCAAACATCACTTCCCAAATATAACCTGATTTGTGGCAGAGCTCACCCATCACTTCCCAAATATAACCTGATTTGTGGCAGAGCCCACACACTAATTCCCAAATATAAACTGATTTGTGGCAGAGCCAAAACATCACTTCCTAAATATAACCTGATTTGTTGCAAGGTCCACACATCATTCTCCAAATATAACCTGATTTGTGGTAAGGTCCACACACCACTTCCCAAATATAACCTGATTTGTGGCAGGGGCCACACATCAATCTCCAAATATAACCTGATTTGTAGCAAAGCCCCCTTATCACTTGCCAAATAAAACTTGATTTGTGGCAGGGACCACACACCACTTCCCAAATATTACCTGATTTGTGGCAAGGTCCACACATGACTTCATAATTATAACCTGCTTTGGGGCAGAGCCCAGACACCACTTACCAAATATAACCTGATTTGTGGCAAGGTCCCCACATCACTCGCCAAATAAAACCTGCTTTGTGGCAGAACCCACACACCACTTCGCAAATATAACCTGATTTGTGGCAGGGTCCACACACTACTTCCCAAATATAACCTGATTTGTGGAAGGGTCCACACATCACTCTCCAAATATAACCTGATTTTTGGCACATCCAAACATCAATCTCCAAATATAACATGATTTGTGGCAAGGTTCACACATAGATCTCCAAATATAATCTGATTTGTGGCAGGGTCCAAACATCAATCTCTAAATATAACCTGATGTATGGCACTGCCCACACACTACTTCCCAAATATAACCTGATTTGAGGCAGAGCAAACACACTACTTCCCAAATATAACCTGATTTGTGGCAGGGTGGACACATCAATCTCCAAATATAACCTTATTGGCGGCAGAGCCTACACACTACTTCCCAAATATAACCTGATTTGTGGCAGAGCCCACACATCACTTCCCAAATATAACCTGATTTGAGACAGGGTCAACACATCACTCTCCAAATATAACCTGATTTGTGGCAGGGCCCACACATCACATTTAAAATATAACCTGATTTGTGGCAGAGCCCACACACTAATTCCAAAATATAAACTGATTTGTGGCAGAACCCACACACCACTTCCAGAATATAACCTGATTTGTGGAAGGGTCCACACATCAATCTCCAAATATAACCTGATTTATGGCACTGCCCACACAGTAATTCCCAAATATAAACTGATTTGTGGCAGAGCCCACACATCACTTCCTAAATATAACCTGATTTACGGCAGGATCCAGACGTCACGGTCACTCTCCAAATATAACCTGATGAGTCCACACATCACTTCCCAAATATAACCTGATTTGTGGCAGGGTCCACACATAACTCTCCAAATATAACCTGATTTATGGCAGGGCCCACACACCACTTCCCAAATATTACCTGATTTGTGACAGGGTCCACAGATCACTCTCCAAATATAACCTGATTTGTTGCAAGGTCCACAAATCATTCTCCAAATATAACTTGATTTGTGGAAAGGTCCACACATCACTCTCCAGATATAACCTGATTTGTGGTCGAGCCCACAAACCACTTCACAAATATAACCTGATTTGTGTCAGGGTCCAAACATCAATCTCCATATATAACCTGATTTATGGCACTGCCCACACACTACTTCCCAAATATAACCTGATTTGTAGAAGAGCCCACATACCACTTCCCAAACATAACCCTATTTACGGCAGGATCCAGACGTCACTCTCCAAATATAACCTGATGAGTCCACACATCACTTCCCAAATATAACCTGATTTGTGGCAGGGTCCACACATAACTCTCCAAATATAACCTGATTTATGGCAGGGCCCACACACCACTTCCCAAATATTACCTGATTTGTGACAGGGTCCACAGATCACTCTCCAAATATAACCTGATTTATGGCAGGGTCCACACACTACTTCCCAAATATAACCTGATTTGTGGCAGAGCCCACACACCACTTCCCAAATATTACCTGATTTGTGGCAGGGTTCACACATCACTCTCCAATATATAACCTGATTTGTGGCAGAGCCTACACACCAATTCCCAAATATAACCTGATTTGTAGCAGAGCCCACACATCACTTCCCAAATATAACCTGATTTGAGACAGGGTCCACACATCGCTCTCCAAATATAACCTGATTTGTGGCAAGGTCCACACATCGCTCTCCAAATATAACCTGATTTGTGGCAAAGCCCCCTTATCACCTGCCAAATATAACTTGATTTGTTGCAGGGTCCACACATAACTCTCCAAATATAACCTGATTTATGGCAGGGCCCACACACCACTTCTCAAATATTACCTGATTTGTGGCAGGGTCCACAGATCACTCTCCAAATATAACCTGATTTGTGGCAGAACCCACACACTAATTCCAAAGCATACACTGATTTGTGGCAGAACCCACACACCACTTCCCAAATATAACCTGATTTGTGGCAGGGCCCACAAACTACTTCGCAAATATAACCTGATTTATGGTAGGGTTTACACATCACTCTCCAAATATAACCTTATTTGTGGTAGGGCCCAGAAACTACTTCCCAAATATAACCTGATTTGTGGACGAGCCCACACACCACTTCTCAAATATAACCTAATTTGTTGGCAGAGCCTACACACCACTTCCCAAGTATAACCATATTTGTGGCAGGGTCAACACATCACTATCCAAATATAGCCTGATTTGTGGCAGGGCCCACACATCACTTTTCAAATATAACTTGATTTGTGGCAGAGCCCACACATTACTTCCCAAATATAAACTGATTTGTGGCAGGGTCCACACATCAATCTCCAAATATAACTTGATATGTGGCAGGGTTTACACATCACTCTCCAAATATAACCTTATTTGTGGCAAGGTCCAAAAATTGCTCTCCAAATATAACCTGATTTGTGGCAAAGCCCCTTTACCCCTTCCCAAATATAACTTGATTTGTGGCAGGGTTCACACATCACTCTCCAAATATAACCTGATTTGTGGCAAGGCCCACACATCAATCTCCAAATATAACTTGATATGTGGCAGGGTTCACACATCACTCTCCAAATATAACTTGATTTGTGGCAGGGTTCACACTTCACTCTCCAAATATAACCTGATTTGTGGCAAGGTCCACACATCAATCTCCAAATATAACTTGATATGTGGCAGGGTTCACACATCACTCTCCAAATATAACCTGATTTGTGGCAAGGTCCACACATTGCTCTCCAAATATAACCTGATTTGTGGCAATGCCCCTTTACCACTTCCCAAATATAACTTGATTTGTGGCAGGGTTCACGCATCACTTCCTAAATATAACCTGGTCCACACATCAATCTCCAAATATAACTTGATATGTGGCAGGGTTCACACATCACTCTCCAAATATAACCTGATTTGTGGCAAGGTCCACACATTGCTCTCCAAATATAACCTGAGTTGTGGCAATGCCCCTTTACCACTTCCCAAATATAACTTGATTTGTGGCAGGGTTTACGCATCACTTCCTAAATATAACCTGATTTGTTGCAAGGTCGAAACATCATTCTCCAAATATAACTTGATTTGTGAAAAGGTCCACACATCACTCTCCAGATATAACCTGATTTGTGGCAGGGTTCACACATCACTCTCCAAATATAACCTGATTTGTGGCAAGGTCCACACATCGATCTCCAAATATAACTTGATATGTGGCAGGGTCCACACATCACTCTCCAAATATAACCTGCTTTGTGGCAGAGCCCACACATCACTCTCCAAATATAACCTGCTTTGTGGCAGAGCCCACACATCACTCTCCAAATATAACCTGATTTGTTGCAAGGTCCACACATCATTCTCCAAATATAACCTGATTTGTGGTAAGGTCCACACACCACTTCCCAAATATAACCTGATTTGTGGCAGGGGCCACATATCAATCTCCAAATATAACCTGATTTGTAGCAGAACCCACACACCACTTCCCAAATATAACCTGATTGGTGGCAGGGTCCACACATCAATCTCCAAATATAACCTGATTTATGGCAGGGCCCACACATCAATCTTCAAATATAACCTGATTTGTGGCAGGGTCCACACATCACTCTCCAAATATAACCTGCTTTGTGGCAGAGCCCACACATCACTCTCCAAATATAACCTGCTTTGTGGCAGAGCCCAAACATCACTTCCCAAATATAACCTGATTTGTGGCAGAGCTCACCCATCACTTCCCAAATATAACCTGATTTGTGGCAGAGCCCACACACTAATTCCCAAATATAAACTGATTTGTGGCAGAGCCAAAACATCACTTCCTAAATATAACCTGATTTGTTGCAAGGTCCACACATCATTCTCCAAATATAACCTGATTTGTGGTAAGGTCCACACACCACTTCCCAAATATAACCTGATTTGTGGCAGGGGCCACACATCAATCTCCAAATATAACCTGATTTGTAGCAAAGCCCCCTTATCACTTGCCAAATAAAACTTGATTTGTGGCAGGGACCACACACCACTTCCCAAATATTACCTGATTTGTGGCAAGGTCCACACATGACTTCATAATTATAACCTGCTTTGGGGCAGAGCCCAGACACCACTTACCAAATATAACCTGATTTGTGGCAAGGTCCCCACATCACTCGCCAAATAAAACCTGCTTTGTGGCAGAACCCACACACCACTTCGCAAATATAACCTGATTTGTGGCAGGGTCCACACACTACTTCCCAAATATAACCTGATTTGTGGAAGGGTCCACACATCACTCTCCAAATATAACCTGATTTTTGGCACATCCAAACATCAATCTCCAAATATAACATGATTTGTGGCAAGGTTCACACATAGATCTCCAAATATAATCTGATTTGTGGCAGGGTCCAAACATCAATCTCTAAATATAACCTGATGTATGGCACTGCCCACACACTACTTCCCAAATATAACCTGATTTGAGGCAGAGCAAACACACTACTTCCCAAATATAACCTGATTTGTGGCAGGGTGGACACATCAATCTCCAAATATAACCTTATTGGCGGCAGAGCCTACACACTACTTCCCAAATATAACCTGATTTGTGGCAGAGCCCACACATCACTTCCCAAATATAACCTGATTTGAGACAGGGTCAACACATCACTCTCCAAATATAACCTGATTTGTGGCAGGGCCCACACATCACATTTAAAATATAACCTGATTTGTGGCAGAGCCCACACACTAATTCCAAAATATAAACTGATTTGTGGCAGAACCCACACACCACTTCCAGAATATAACCTGATTTGTGGAAGGGTCCACACATCAATCTCCAAATATAACCTGATTTATGGCACTGCCCACACAGTAATTCCCAAATATAAACTGATTTGTGGCAGAGCCCACACATCACTTCCTAAATATAACCTGATTTACGGCAGGATCCAGACGTCACGGTCACTCTCCAAATATAACCTGATGAGTCCACACATCACTTCCCAAATATAACCTGATTTGTGGCAGGGTCCACACATAACTCTCCAAATATAACCTGATTTATGGCAGGGCCCACACACCACTTCCCAAATATTACCTGATTTGTGACAGGGTCCACAGATCACTCTCCAAATATAACCTGATTTGTTGCAAGGTCCACAAATCATTCTCCAAATATAACTTGATTTGTGGAAAGGTCCACACATCACTCTCCAGATATAACCTGATTTGTGGTCGAGCCCACAAACCACTTCACAAATATAACCTGATTTGTGTCAGGGTCCAAACATCAATCTCCATATATAACCTGATTTATGGCACTGCCCACACACTACTTCCCAAATATAACCTGATTTGTAGAAGAGCCCACATACCACTTCCCAAACATAACCTTATTTACGGCAGGATCCAGACGTCACTCTCCAAATATAACCTGATGAGTCCACACATCACTTCCCAAATATAACCTGATTTGTGGCAGGGTCCACACATAACTCTCCAAATATAACCTGATTTATGGCAGGGCCCACACACCACTTCCCAAATATTACCTGATTTGTGACAGGGTCCACAGATCACTCTCCAAATATAACCTGATTTATGGCAGGGTCCACACACTACTTCCCAAATATAACCTGATTTGTGGCAGAGCCCACACACCACTTCCCAAATATTACCTGATTTGTGGCAGGGTTCACACATCACTCTCCAATATATAACCTGATTTGTGGCAGAGCCTACACACCAATTCCCAAATATAACCTGATTTGTAGCAGAGCCCACACATCACTTCCCAAATATAACCTGATTTGAGACAGGGTCCACACATCGCTCTCCAAATATAACCTGATTTGTGGCAAGGTCCACACATCGCTCTCCAAATATAACCTGATTTGTGGCAAAGCCCCCTTATCACCTGCCAAATATAACTTGATTTGTTGCAGGGTCCACACATAACTCTCCAAATATAACCTGATTTATGGCAGGGCCCACACACCACTTCTCAAATATTACCTGATTTGTGGCAGGGTCCACAGATCACTCTCCAAATATAACCTGATTTGTGGCAGAACCCACACACTAATTCCAAAGTATACACTGATTTGTGGCAGAACCCACACACCACTTCCCAAATATAACCTGATTTGTGGCAGGGCCCACAAACTACTTCGCAAATATAACCTGATTTATGGTAGGGTTTACACATCACTCTCCAAATATAACCTTATTTGTGGTAGGGCCCAGAAACTACTTCCCAAATATAACCTGATTTGTGGACGAGCCCACACACCACTTCTCAAATATAACCTAATTTGTTGGCAGAGCCTACACACCACTTCCCAAGTATAACCATATTTGTGGCAGGGTCAACACATCACTATCCAAATATAGCCTGATTTGTGGCAGGGCCCACACATCACTTTTCAAATATAACTTGATTTGTGGCAGAGCCCACACATTACTTCCCAAATATAAACTGATTTGTGGCAGGGTCCACACATCAATCTCCAAATATAACTTGATATGTGGCAGGGTTTACACATCACTCTCCAAATATAACCTTATTTGTGGTAGGGCCCAGAAACTACTTCCCAAATCTAACCTGATTTGTGGACGAGCCCACACACCACTTCCCAAATATAACCTAATTTGTTGGCAGAGCCTACACACCACTTCCCAAGTATAACCATATTTGTGGCAGGGTCAACACATCACTATCCAAATATAGCCTGATTTTTGGCAGGGCCCACACATCACTCTTCAAATATAACTTGATTTGTGGTAGAGCCCACACATTACTTCCCAAATATAAACTGATTTGTGGCAGGGTCCACACATCAATCTCCAAATATAACTTGATATGTGGCAGGGTTCACACATCACTCTCCAAATATAACCTTATTTGTGGCAAGGTCCAAAAATTGCTCTCCAAATATAACCTGATTTGTGGCAAAGCCCCTTTACCCCTTCCCAAATATAACTTGATTTGTGGCAGGGTTCACACATCACTCTCCAAATATAACCTGATTTGTGGCAAGGCCCACACATCAATCTCCAAATATAACTTGATATGTGGCAGGGTTCACACATCACTCTCCAAATATAACTTGATTTGTGGCAGGGTTCACACTTCACTCTCCAAATATAACCTGATTTGTGGCAAGGTCCACACATCAATCTCCAAATATAACTTGATATGTGGCAGGGTTCACACATCACTCTCCAAATATAACCTGATTTGTGGCAAGGTCCACACATTGCTCTCCAAATATAACCTGATTTGTGGCAATGCCCCTTTACCACTTCCCAAATATAACTTGATTTGTGGCAGGGTTCACGCATCACTTCCTAAACATAACCTGGTCCACACATCAATCTCCAAATATAACTTGATATGTGGCAGGGTTCACACATCACTCTCCAAATATAACCTGATTTGTGGCAAGGTCCACACATTGCTCTCCAAATATAACCTGAGTTGTGGCAATGCCCCTTTACCACTTCCCAAATATAACTTGATTTGTGGCAGGGTTTACGCATCACTTCCTAAATATAACCTGATTTGTTGCAAGGTCGAAACATCATTCTCCAAATATAACTTGATTTGTGAAAAGGTCCACACATCACTCTCCAGATATAACCTGATTTGTGGCAGGGTTCACACATCACTCTCCAAATATAACCTGATTTGTGGCAAGGTCCACACATCGATCTCCAAATATAACTTGATATGTGGCAGGGTTCACACATCACTCTCCAAATATAACTTGATTTGTGGCAAGGTCCAAAAATTGCTCTCCAAATATAACCTGATTTGTGGCAAAGCCCCTTTACCCCTTCCCAAATATAACTTGATTTGTGGCAGGGTTCACACATCACTCTCCAAATATAACCTGATTTGTGGCAAGGCCCACACATCAATCTCCAAATATAACTTGATATGTGGCAGGGTTCACACATCACTCTCCAAATATAACTTGATTTGTGGCAGGGTTCACACTTCACTCTCCAAATATAACCTGATTTGTGGCAAGGTCCACACATCAATCTCCAAATATAACTTGATATGTGGCAGGGTTCACACATCACTCTCCAAATATAACCTGATTTGTGGCAAGGTCCACACATTGCTCTCCAAATATAACCTGATTTGTGGCAATGCCCCTTTACCACTTCCCAAATATAACTTGATTTGTGGCAGGGTTCACGCATCACTTCCTAAATATAACCTGGTCCACACATCAATCTCCAAATATAACTTTATATAGCAGGGTTCACACATCACTCTCCAAATATAACCTGATTTGTGGCAAGGTCCACACATTGCTCTCCAAATATAACCTGAGTTGTGGCAATGCCCCTTTACCACTTCCCAAATATAACTTGATTTGTGGCAGGGTTTACGCATCACTTCCTAAATATAACCTGATTTGTTGCAAGGTCGAAACATCATTCTCCAAATATAACTTGATTTGTGAAAAGGTCCACACATCACTCTCCAGATATAACCTGATTTGTGGCAGGGTTCACACATCACTCTCCAAATATAACCTGATTTGTGGCAAGGTCCACACATCGATCTCCAAATATAACTTGATATGTGGCAGGGTTCACACATCACTCTCCAAATATAACTTGATTTGTGGCAAGGTGTAACGGATCTCCTGGCACCCCGACCGGGTACCTCCGTTGATAGACGCGTCCTAGTTTGCGCCGAGGCCTACAAGCACCGCACCGGACACCACAACCACCACAGACTCCAAGGATAGTACATCAGGAACAAGCGTTCAGTAGTTACAGCTCAAGGGAGTATGCAAAAGCATAGCAATCCCCAGTATCATATAGTGATCCCCTCAAATAACGAGACAAGGCTACGTTTTGAAGGGTCAAGAAGAACTATATTTTAATGACAGGGAATCTCCTTTTATGCAATGGTGCCCTCTGAAGGGCTACACCCACATAATTATCACAACAGCCAATTATCTGCATGGTTCAACCCCCACGTCTCCTCCCCTCAGATAACAGGTAACACAATTAAAACAGACACAATTTTAACCACATTCTGGATGTACCCCAAATACAGGGGGTACACCTTTAAGTCCCGCACCATTCAATATCTCTCACCCAGGGGAACAACATATACAAAAATGGCATGAATCAGACCAGGGGTTCAAAAGTTAGTAAAAGTATGTTTTTACACATAACACACAGACATTGCACATATCCCCCATACAATACACATATAGGACAATAGGTGAGTCACACCTCCCTGGCAACTTGGATACAATCAGACATTAATTAGATCATTCTTATCAGAGAATGAAAACACTTTGGAAAAGGCAAGGATCCTTTACAACTTTCTTATCTCTTGAATCTCTGTAACAGGATTATCTATTAGCCTAGGTCTGCAAAAGTCTGGCTAATATTCTGAGCCAATATATTCTGTAGAACATCAACCAACATACATATAGTAGGATCATATTTTAACCATAATAATCATAAAACAGTTTAAAACAGTGATGGGTTCCGCTACACACCTCCCCCGTGACCATAAGCCGGCATACACGGTCTGATCCCAACGGATCGGCCTGGGGATGTCCGGACAAAAGTATTTGTTGGTCAATTCTCTAGTTTGACAACCCATCAGCATTACTGCAATTCACATTTACTCACATTTCCCATATCCCCAGATAGCTGGGATCTGAGCGCACAAAACCACCGAATAGCGCTCAGATCCTCTTCACACAGTTCAATTGCCATGTAGCTAAAGTCTTTCCCATAGTCTTTCATTATATGAATGGGCTTCATGGCACAGTTATCTGGGGTATCATGGTTCACACAGGGCAAGTACAGAATGACCCCCCTGTATGTAAAGGGCCAGAATGAGTGACTTACACTCTGGTATGGCCGAACACTGGTTCCAAAGGGCAATATGTACCAGGGCCATAGTCGCAGGGCAGGAGGCTGGCAAACAGTCCTCTCCAAGCCAAAGTGGCGAAGGGCACTTCGTCACACATCTCTCCTTTGGGGGGAAGTCTAACCAGGTACCTGGATATTTTGCTGTGGTGATGGGGCAACACGCTGAGGGGACTTGAGGGGCAGAGGCCAGCGGCACTCTGCCCTGATGCCAGCTCTTCTGCTGGTATAACCTGCAGGACATCCTGCTCTGTACAAGGGACAAAGGGAGGGCAGAGGCCGACTGCACTCTGCCCCGCTGTCAGCTCTTCTGCTGGGGTACTTGGGACATATTCCGGCTCAGTAGCCAGGGAAACGTGGGGGTCAGTGGGGGTTAACATTTCCTCTGTTAACCCTGGTGCCTCATTAGAAGTTAGCTGGGGAGGGGAATTTGTACTTACCCCCTCCTCCGGTTGTCCCAGTGACGGTAGTTGGGGATCTGGACAAGCTGTGGGCGCAGAGACCACGGTGGCATCTGCGCTGTCTGGGAGATTGGTGTCTCCCCTGGTTAGGGTAAACTGTCGCTGGGGGGGAAGGACGACACCTTCTGCCCCCTGTGTTTCACACTGCCGCTGGGGGGGAAGGACGACACCTTTGGCCCCCTGGGGTACCCACTGCCGCTGTGGAGGAAGGTCGACACCTTCTGCTCCCTGGGGTACACACTGCCGCTTGGGGGGAAGGACGACACCTTCTGCCCCCTGGGGTTCACACTGCCGCTGAGGGGGAAGGACGACACCTTCTGCCCCCTGGGGTTCACACTGCCGCTGGGGGGAAAGGACGACACCTTCTGCCCCCTGGGGTTCACACTGCCGCTGGGAAGGAAGGACGGCCCCTTCTGCTCCCTGGGGTACACACTGCCGCTGGGGAGGAAGGACGACACCTTCGGCCCCCTGGGGTACACACTGCTGCTGGGGAGGAAGGACGACACCTTCAGCTCCCTGGGGTACACACTGCCACTGGGGAGGAAGGACGACACCTTCAGCTCCCTGGGGTACACACTGCCGCTGGGGAGGAAGGACGACACCTTCTGCCCCCTGGGGTTCACAGTGCCGCTGGGGGGGGAAGGACGACACCTTCTGCCCCCTGGGGTTCACACTGCCGCTGGGTGGGGAGGACGACACCTTCTGCCCCCTGGGGTTCACACTGCCGCTGGGAGGGAAGGACGACACCTTCTGCCCCCTGGGGTTCACACTGCTGCTGGGGGGGAAGGACGACACCTACTGCCCCCTGGGGTTCACACTGCCGCTGGGGGGGAAGGACGACACCTTCTGCCCTCTGTAGGGCCGGTAGAGAGACCTCGGTCCCATCTCTACCTGCCATCTGGAGGTCATCCCAGGACCAGTCAATGAAGTCTGGTTCTGCTTGTCGAGTAGGTTGGGGCTGCACAAGGCTGAGCAGGTGTTGGTAGTCCTGCTCCAGCTCCCACTCTCTCGTTACCAGGTGGGTCATGTCTTTGCTCACCTCGCCTTCGTCATCCCAGACATACATGCCCATCCGGTAGTCGTAGATGTCCCAAAACCTAGACCCCTCCGTGCTGCCAAGATCAATGTCGTCCTCCAAGGCATCCCATAATAAACCCGGGCCATCATAATCATCTCCCTCCGGTAAGTCGTGTTCAGACGTCCAGGGGGTAAGTCGAACGGTATGCCACCAGAGGGCCTGGTATGCGTTGTCTAGCCAGAGCTCTCGCCATACCAGGGTCTCTAGTCTTGTCACCCACTCATCCAGGGGCTGCTCTCCCAATAGATACATCCGCATCGCCACACGCTTCTGTAGCCGCTGCTCATCACTGGGGAGACTCTCACCTCGCCGCCATTGGGCATCTTCCAGGGCATCATACCAGAGTTCCTTTCTGTCTGCATCCCTGTAGTCCGTGGCCGCCTCCTCCTCCTCATCATGAAACGCTGTCTGAAAACTAGCCGGTTCCATCCTGCTGTAGCCAGGGGCGCTGTACGGATACTAGCGTTGCCCTCAATTTGTAACTCCAAACGTTACCGGTGTCTCCGTGCTGCTGTTCCTCTTACTAGGACGCCATCCCACCACTGCCAGCCAATGTAACGGATCTACTGGCACCCCGACCGGGTACCTCCGTTGATGGATGCGTCCTAGCTTGCGTCGAGGCCTACAAGCACCGCACCGGACACCAAAACCACCACAGACTCCAAGGATAGTACGACAGGAACAAGCGTTCAGTTGTTACAGCTCAAGGGAGTATGCAAAAGCATAGCAATCCCCAGTATGATAGCGATCCCCTCCAATAACGAGACAAGGCTACGTTTTGAAGGGTCAAGTAGAACTATATTTTAATGACAGGGAATCTCCTTTTATGCAATGGTGCCCTCTGAAGGGCTACACCCACATAATTATCACAACAGCCAATTATCTGCATGGTTCAACCCCCACGTCTCCTCCCCTCAGATAACAGGTAACACAATTAAAACAGACACAATTTTAACCACATTCTGGATGTACCCCAAATACAGGGGGTACACCTTTAAGTCCCGCACCATTCAATATCTCTCACCCAGGGGAACAACATATACAAAAATGGCATGAATCAGACCAGGGGTTCAAAAGTTAGTAAAAGTATGTTTTTACACATAACACACAGACATTGCACATATCCCCCATACAATACACATATAGGACAATAGGTGAGTCACACCTCCCTGGCAACTTGGATACAATCAGACATTAATTAGATCATTCTTATCAGAGAATGAAAACACTTTGGAAAAGGCAAGGATCCTTTACAACTTTCTTATCTCTTGAATCTCTGTAACAGGATTATCTATTAGCCTAGGTCTGCAAAAGTCTGGCTAATATTCTGAGCCAATATATTCTGTAGAACATCAACCAACATACATATAGTAGGATCATATTTTAACCATAATAATCATAAAACAGTTTAAAACAGTGATGGGTTCCGCTACACAAGGTCCACACATCAATCTCCAAATATAACTTGATATGTGGCAGGGTTTACACATCACTCTCCAAATATTACCTGATTTGTGGCAAGGTCCACACATTGCTCTCCAAATATAACCTGATTTGTGTCAAAGCCCCTTTACCACTTCCCAAATATAACTTGATTTGTGGCAGAGTTCACACATCACTTCCTAAATATAACCTGATTTGTTGCAAGGTTGAAACATTATTCTCCAAATATAACTTGATTTGTGAAAAGGTCCACACATCACTCTCCAGATATAACCTGATTTGTTGCAGGGTCCAAACATCAATCTCCAAATATAACCTTATTTATGGCACTGCCCACACACTACTTCCCAAATATAACCTGATTTGTAGCAGAGCCCACATACCATTTCCCAAATATAACCTGATTTATGGCAGGGGCCACACATCAATCTCCAAATATAACCTGATTTGTGGCAGGGTCCACAGATCACTCTCCAAATATAACCTGATTTATGGCAGGATCCACACAATACTTCCCAAATACAACCTGATTTGTGGCAGAGCCCACACACCACTTCCCAAATATTACCTGTTTTTTTTGCAGGGTTCACTCATCACTCTCCAAATATAACCTGATTTGTGGCAGAGCCCACACACCACTTCCCAAATATTACCTCATTTGTGGCAGGGTTCACACATCACTCTCCAAATATAACCTGATTTGTGGCAAACCCCCTTACCACTTCCCAAACATAATCTGATTTGTGGAAGGGTCCACACATAACTCTCCAAATATAACCTGATTTGTGGCATGCTCAACAGATCACTCTCCAAATATAACCTGATTTGTGGCAGAGCCCACACTCTAATTCTCAAATATAACCTGATTTGTGGCATTGTCCACACATCACCTTCCAAATATAAACTGATTTGTGGAAAGTTCCACACATCACTTTCCAAGTAAAACCTGAGTTGTGGCAGAACCCACACACCACTTCCCAAATATAACCTGATTTGTGGCAGGGTTCACACATCAATCTCCAAATATAACCTGATTTATGGCAGTGCCCACACACTACTTCCCAAATATAACCTGATTTGTGGAAGGGTCCACACATCACTCTCCATATATAACCTGATTTATGGCACTGCCCACACACTACTTCCCAAATATAACCTGATTTGTGGCAGAGCCCACACACTACTTCCCAAATATAACTTGATTTGAGGCAGGGTGAACACATCCATCTCCAAATATAACCTTATTGGTGGCAGAGCCTACACACTACTTGCCATATATAACCTGATTTGTGGCAGAGCCCACACATCACTTCCCAAATATTACCTGTTTTTTGGCAGGGTTCACACATCACTCTCCAAATATAGCCTGATTTGTGGCAGAGCCCACATACCACTTCCCAAATATTACCTGATTTGTGGCAGGGTCCAAACATCAATCTCCAAATATAACCTGATGTATGGCACTGCCCACACACTACTTCCCAAATATAACCTGATTTGTGGCAGAGCCCACACACTATTTCCCAAATATAACCTGATTTGTGGTAGGGTGAACACATCAATCTCCAAATATAACCTTATTGGTGGCAGAGCCTACACACTACTTTCCAAATATAACCTGATTTGTGGCAGAGCCCACACATCACTTCCCAAATATTACTTGTTTTTTGGCAGGGTTCACACATCACTCTCCAAATATAACCTGATTTGTGGCAGAGCCCACACACTACTTCCCAAATATAACCTGATTTGTGGCACATCCAAATATCAATCTCCAAATATAACATGATTTGTGGCAAGGTCCACACATCGATCTCCAAATATAATCTGATTTGTGGCAGGGTCCAAACATCAATCTCCAAATATAACCTGATGTATGGCACTGCCCACAAACTACTTCCCAAATGTAACCTGATTTGTGGCAGAGCCCAGACACTACTTCCCAAATATAGCCTGATTTGTGGCAGGGTGAACACATCAATCTCCAAATATAACCTTATTGCTGTTAGAGCCTACACACTACGTCCCAAATATATCCTGATTTGAGACAGGGTCAACACATCACTCTCCAAATAAAACCTGATTTGTGGCAGGGCCACACATCACATTACAAATATACCCTGATTTGTGGCAGGATCCACACATCACTCTCCAAATATAACCTGATTTGTGGCAGAGCCCACACACTAATTCCCAAATATAACCTGATTTGTGGCAGGGTCCACATATCAATCTCCAAATATAACCTGATTTAAGGTACTGCCCACACACTAATTCCCAAATATAAACTGATTTGTGGCAGAGCCCACACATCATTCTCCGAATACAACTTGATTTGTGGCAAGGTCCACACATCACTCTCCAGATATAACCTAATTTGTGGCAGAGCCTACACACTAATTCCCAAATATAAACTGATTTGTGGGAGACCCACACACTACTTCCCAAATGTAACCTGATTTGTGGCAGAGCCCACATACCACTTCCCAAATATAACCTGTTTTGTGGCAGGGCCTGTCACAACCTACTATGATTATGGGATCTAGAGTATCCTAGTACTCTTATTCCCAGTAGGTTTAGACCTAAGTTTGGGTGACTCTAGACCTATGGACCGTCTTTGTTGATGCAACGGCATAAGTCCCAGCTGCTTTGGTAGTGTACCTGGGAGCACATTGGTAGGGAGTCAGAACAAGCTCCTCTACAAGCATATGCCTCTGGGTCAATAATACATGCTTAGTCAAAGTATGAAAATTAAGAACAACTTTATTTTGGAAACACACAGTATTTAAAAACGTTTCAACATAGTAGGGGGAGGGGCTACCTGAGGTCAGCCCCTAATGGCCTCTGGCCAATCACATAGGGTCATGTCCTGGGAATCATGAGTCCCCTCCCAGGTCCGCCCACTAGGTGTGGCTAACAGAGTCATTTGGCTTCTGACCACCAGAGGGGAAGCACGTCCTGACTCTCTCCTGGGTCCTCTGCTTAGAACTGAGAAGCCCCCAGGGGAGATGGTGCCTCTGTGGCTGTGGGGATCCCATTGTTCATTATCCCTTAAGTGTGTGTACACAAGGGATTAGCCTTTGGGGCCAGATCTCCCTGACAAGATGTATGTGGCAATGTGTGCATTAGAATTACTGCAAGACATCGTCACATATAGTATTCCACACACTGTCAGTCTAGTCACGTAAAAGCGCGAAAGCGCACCTAACATAAAACCGCCTACTGCCCTCATAGGATATGGGAGTGGGGTAGGGTTTCCACATCAATCCCTCTCATGCATTAATAACTTTTATTGATGGTGATGGGAACCCTGCACCTCTCCGTAGACAACAATCACAACAATATACCATTATAGCACTATACCAGTGGCTCTGTGAGCTCAAACCCCAAGTCATCATCTCCACTGGCAACAGCCTGTGGCAGACATCAGTCCAAGTCTGAGATGGGCGCCGATTGAGCCATGACAGGACCCACAAACTATGTTACAAATATAAACTGATTTATGGACGAGACCACACACCCCTTCCCAAATATAACCTTATTTGTGGCAGGTTCCAAACATCAATCTCCAAATATAACCTGATTTATGGCACTGCCCACACACTACTTCCCAAATATAACCTGATTTGTAGCAAAGCCCACATACCACTTCCCAAATATAACCTGATTTGTGGCAGGGGCCACAGATCACTCTCCAAATATAACCTGATTTGTGGCAAAGCCTCCTTACCACTTCCCAAATATAACTTGATTTGTGGCAGGGCCACACATAACTCTCCAAATATAACCTGATTTATGGCAGGGCCCACACACCACTTCCCAAATATAACCTGATTTGTGGCAGAGCCCAGACACTACTTCCCAAATATAACCTGATTTGTGGCAGGGTGAACACATCAATCTCCAAATATAACCTTATTGGTGTTAGAGCCTACACACTACATCCCAAATATATCCTGATTTGAGACAGGGTCAACACATCACTCTCCAAATAAAACCTGATTTGTGGCAGGGCCACACATCACATTACAAATATAATCTGATTTGTGGCAGAGCCCACACACTAATTCCCAAATATAAACTGATTTGTGGCAGAACCCACACACCACTTCCCAAATATAACCTGATTTGTGGCAGGGTCCACATATCAATCTCCAAATATAACCTGATTTAAGGTACTGCCCACACACTAATTCCCAAATATAAACTGATTTGTGGCAGAGCCCACACATCACTCTCCAGATATAACCTGATTTGTGGCAGAGCCCACACACTAATTCCCAAATATAACCTGATTTGTGGCAGAGCCCACATACCACTTCCCAAATATAACCTGATTTGTGGCAGGGCCCACAAACTACGTTGCAAATATAACCTGATTTGTGGCAGAGACCACACACCACTTCCCAAATATAACCTAATTTGTGGCAGGTTCCAAACATCAATCTCCAAATATAACCTGATTTATGGCACTGCCCACACACTACTTCCCAAATATAACCTGATTTGTGGCAGGGGCCACAGATCACTCTCCAAATATAACCTGATTTGTGGCAAAGCCCCCTTACCACTTCCCAAATATAACTTGATTTGTGGCAGGGTCCACACATAACTCTCCAAATATAACCTGATTTATGGCAGGGCCCACACACCACTTCCCAAATATAACCTGATTTGAGACAGGGTCAACACATCACTCTCCAAATATAACCTGATTTGTGGCAGGGCCCACACATCACTCTCCAAATATAACCTGATTTGTGGCAGAGCCCACACACTAATTCCCAAATATAAACTGAATTGTGGCAGAACCCACACACCACTTCCCAAATATAACCTGATTTGTGGCAGGGTCCACACATCAATCTCCAAATATAACCTGATTTATGGCACTGCCCACACAGTAATTCCCAAATATAAACTGATTTGTGGCAGAGCCCACACATCAATTCCTAAATATAACCTGATGCAAGGTCCACAAATCATTTTCCAAATATAACTTGATTTGTGGCAAGGTCCACACATCACTCTCCAGATATAACCTGATTTGTGGCAGAGCCCACACACTACTTCCCAAATATAAGCTGATTTATGGCAGGGGCCACACATCAATCTCCAAATATAACCTGATTTGTGGCAGGATCCACACACTACTTCCCAAATATAACCTGATTTCTGGCAGACCCGACACACCACTTCCCAAATATAACCTGATTTGTGCCAGGATCCACACATTACTCTCCAAATATAACCTGATTTGTGGCAGAGCCCCCATACCACTTCCCAAATATAACCTGATTTGTGGCAGGGTCCACACATCACTCTACAAATATAACCTGTTTATGGCAGGGTCCACACATCACTCTCCAAATATAACCTGATTTGTGGCAGAGCCCACACATCACTCTCCTAAAATAACCTGATTTGTGGCAGATCCCACACATCTCTTCCCAAGTATAACCTGATTTGTGGCAGGGTCAACACATCACTCTCCAAATATAGCCTGATTTGTGGCAGAGCCCACACATCTCTCTTCAAATATAACTTTATTTGTGGCAGAGTCCACACATCACTCTACAAATATAACCTGATTTGTGGCAGAGCCCACACACCCCTTCCCAAAAATAACCTGATTTGTAGCAGAGCCCACACATGACTCTCCAAATATAACCTGTTTTTTGGCAGAGCCCACACATGACTCTCCAAATATAACCTGATTTGTGGCAAGGTCCACACACTACTTCCCAAATATAACCTGATTTGTGGCAGGGTCAGCACATCACTCTCCATATTCCACCTTATTTGTGGCAGGGCCCACACACTACTTCCCAAATATAACCTGATTTGTGGCAGGGTCGACACATCACTTTCCAAATATAACCTGATTTGTGGCAAGATCCACACATCACTCTCCAAATATAACCTGATTTCTGGCAGACCGGACACACCACTTCCCAAATATAACCTGATTTGTGCCAGGGTCCACACATCACTCTCCAAATATAACCTGATTTGTGGCAGAGCCCCCATACCACTTCACAAATATAACCTTCTTTGTGGCAGAGCCCCCATACCACTTCACAAATATAACCTGATTTGTGGCAGGGTCCACACACCACTTCACAAATATAACCTGCTTTGTGGCAGGGTCCACACATCACTCTCCAAATATAACCTGATTTGTGGCAAGATCCACACATCACTCTCCAAATATAACCTGATTTTTGGCAGACCGGACATACCACTTCACAAATATAACCTGATTTGTGGAAGGGTCCACGCATCACTCTCCAAATATAACCTAATTTGTTGCAAGGTCAACACATCACTCTACAAATATAACCTGATTTGTGGCAGAGCCCACACACCACTTCCCAAAAATAACCTGATTTGTGGCAGAGCCCATACATGACTCTCCAAATATAACCTGGTTTGTGGCAGAGCCCACACATGACTCTCCAAATATAACCTGGTTTGTGGCAGAGCCCACACATCACTCTCCAAATATAACCTGATTTGTGGCAGAGCCCCCATACCACTTCCCAAATATAACCTGATTTGAGGCAGGGTCCACACATCACTCTCCAAATATAACCTGATTTGTGGCAGGGTCCACACACTACTTCCCAAATATAACCTGATTTGTGGCAGGGTCCACACACTACTTCCCAAATATAACATGATTTGTGCCAGGGCCCACACACTACTTCCCAAATATAAACAGTCCTATTAAATTTGAAGCCCGTAGCAGCATCGACAAGCCCACAAAAGCAGCAGGCTTGAAATTCAGCTGCGTTACAGAGCTATTAACTTCTACCATGACGCGAGTTACGGGCCGGAGACGCAAGCCTGTAAACCATTCTTGCGCCGTTGGATGTGCAGCCCTGAACATATTCAATCAGTCAACATTGTAGTTACAGGTTTAGACGGAGCCAATGGCAAATGAGATCGTCATCATTATGTCACTGAAAAATGGAGGTTAGATTTCAAAGCCTTACGGGTTTCAATTAGGTGTTAAAATCGGACCCACATTCCAGAAATAATGCAATATTCATAAATCAGTAAATATGATACTGAAGTCCAAGCAAGTTCCATTATATGTATTAACACATTGACTGCCTGGATCGATATAACACGGAAATTAAACAGAAAAAAACGTATTTTATTTTGCAGATTTGCGAGCTTGAGTATGTTGTGTTATTAATTTTAATACCTAACATCACTTTCCCTTTCATTATTTGTACAGTAGTGTGTTTTTATTTGCAACTACAGTGCTTCTGATAGGACTTAACCCCACTTGCGGGTACTCTCTAGTACCCGTTGGGTGTTTGGCTCCATTTGCGGGTTACGGGGTTGAACGCTAGTGGATTTGTTGCAAATTAATATCGAAATTGGGAACGTAACAGTTACTGGCTTGACAGAACAAAGGGTTTGTGGCTGCAGAGTTCAGATTTCCACATCTTGTAGGGTTTTTTCGCACCTAACCCGCAAGCCAATTTAATATCCGTAAGTCTTGCAGCGTTAGTTACGGGCAACAGATTTCAAAGTTGAGGGAATTTAATAGGGCTGTTAGTCTCTTGAAACCTCTCCCTCTCTTTGGTCCTCTCGCTCTGTGTCTTCTTTTTCATCTCTCTGTCTCTAGTCCCATAGTTTCCCTCTTTCTCATCCCCTCTATTCTCCGGCTCTCTTAATTGTTCGTATCCTCTATCTCTGTCTATCTATATGTCCTTATCCTTCTCTCGCTGAAGTCTCTTCAATGTTATCTCTCTAGTCCTCTCGCTCTGTGTCTTCTTTTTCATCTCTCTCTCTCTAGTCCAATCTTTCCCTCTTTCTCGTCCCCTCTATTCTCCGGCTCTCTTAATTGCTCGTATCCTCTATCTCTGTCGATCTATATGTCCCTCTCCTTATCTCTCGTATCCTCTATCTCTGTCTATCTATATGTCCCTCTCCTTATCTCTTGTATCCTCTATCTCTGTCTATCTATATGTCCCTCTCCTTATCTCTCGTATCCTCTATCTCTGTCTATCTATATGTCCCTCTCCTTATCTCTTGTATCCTCTATCTCTGTCTATCTATATGTCCCTCTCCTTATCTCTCTGATCCTCTATCTCTGTCTATCTATATGTCCCTCTCCTTATCTCTTGTATCCTCTATCTCTGTCTATCTATATGTCCCTCTCCTTATCTCTCTGATCCTCTATCTCTGTCTATCTATATGTCCCTCTCCTTATCTCTCGTATCCTCTATCTCTGTCTATCTATATGTCCCTCTCCTTATCTCTTGTATCCTCTATCTCTGTCTATCTATATGTCCCTCTCCTTATCTCTCGTATCCTCTATCTCTGTCTATCTATATGTCCCTCTCCTTATCTCTTGTATCCTCTATCTCTGTCTATCTATATGTCCCTCTCCTTATCTCTCGTATCCTCTATCTCTGTCTATCTATATGTCCCTCTCCTTATCTCTTGTATCCTCTATCTCTGTCTATCTATATGTCCCTCTCCTTATCTCTCGTATCCTCTATCTCTGTCTATCTATATGTCCCTCTCCTTATCTCTCTGATCCTCTATCTCTGTCTATCTATATGTCCCTCTCCTTATCTCTCGTATCCTCTATCTCTGTCTATCTATATGTCCCTCTCCTTATCTCTTGTATCCTCTATCTCTGTCTATCTATATGTCCCTCTCCTTATCTCTCTGATCCTCTATCTCTGTCTATCTATATGTCCCTCTCCTTATCTCTTGTATCCTCTATCTCTGTCTATCTATATGTCCCTCTCCTTATCTCTCTGATCCTCTATCTCTGTCTATCTATATGTCCCTCTCCTTATCTCTCGTATCCTCTATCTCTGTCTATCTATATGTCCCTCTCCTTATCTCTTGTATCCTCTATCTCTGTCTATCTATATGTCCCTCTCCTTATCTCTCGTATCCTCTATCTCTGTCTATCTATATGTCCCTCTCCTTATCTCTTGTATCCTCTATCTCTGTCTATCTATATGTCCCTCTCCTTATCTCTCGTATCCTCTATCTCTGTCTATCTATATGTCCCTCTCCTTATCTCTTGTATCCTCTATCTCTGTCTATCTATATGTCCCTCTCCTTATCTCTCGTATCCTCTATCTCTGTCTATCTATATGTCCCTCTCCTTATCTCTCTGATCCTCTATCTCTGTCTATCTATATGTCCCTCTCCTTATCTCTCGTATCCTCTATCTCTGTCTATCTATATGTCCCTCTCCTTATCTCTTGTATCCTCTATCTCTGTCTATCTATATGTCCCTCTCCCTATCTCTCTGATCCTCTATCTCTGTCTATCTATATGTCCCTCTCCTTATCTCTTGTATCCTCTATCTCTGTCTATCTATATGTCCCTCTCCCTATCTCTCTGATCCTCTATCTCTGTCTATCTATATGTCCCTCTCCTTATCTCTCGTATCCTCTATCTCTGTCTATCTATATGTCCCTCTCCTTATCTCTTGTATCCTCTATCTCTGTCTATCTATATGTCCCTCTCCTTATCTCTTGTATCCTCTATCTCTGTCTATCTTAATGTCCCTCTCCTTATCTCTTGTATCCTCTATCTCTGTCTATCTATATGTCCCTCTCCTTATCTCTCGTATCCTCTATCTCTGTCTATCTATATGTCCCTCTCCTTATCTCTCTGATCCTCTTTCTCTGTCTATCTATATGTCCCTCTCCTTATCTCTCGTATCCTCTATCTCTGTCTATCTATATGTCCCTCTCCTTATCTCTCTGATCCTCTATCTCTGTCTATCTATATGTCCCTCTCCTTATCTCTTGTATCCTCTATCTCTGTCTATCTATATGTCCCTCTCCCTATCTCTCTGATCCTCTATCTCTGTCTATCTATATGTCCCTCTCCTTATCTCTCTGATCCTCTATCTCTGTCTATCTATATGTCCCTCTCCTTATCTCTCTGATCCTCTATCTCTGTCTATCTATATGTCCCTCTCCTTATCTCTCTGATCCTCTATCTCTGTCTATCTATATGTCCCTCTCCTTATCTCTCTGATCCTCTATCTCTGTCTATCTATATGTCCCTCTCCTTATCTCTCTGATCCTCTATCTCTGTCTATCTATATGTCCCTCTCCTTATCTCTCTGATCCTCTATCTCTGTCTATCTATATGTCCCTCTCCTTATCTCTCTGATCCTCTATCTCTGTCTATCTATATGTCCCTCTCCTTATCTCTCTGATCCTCTATCTCTGTCTATCTATATGTCCCTCTCCTTATCTCTCTGATCCTCTATCTCTGTCTATCTATATGTCCCTCTCCTTATCTCTCTGATCCTCTATCTCTGTCTATCTATATGTCCCTCTCCTTATCTCTCTGATCCTCTATCTCTGTCTATCTATATGTCCCTCTCCTTCTCTCTCTGATCCTCTATCTCTGTCTATCTATATGTCCCTCTCCTTATCTCTCTGATCCTCTATCTCTGTCTATCTATATGTCCCTCTCCTTATCTCTCTGATCCTCTATCTCTGTCTATCTATATGTCCCTCTCCTTATCTCTCGTATCCTCTATCTCTGTCTATCTATATGCCCCTCTCCTTATCTCTCGTATCCTCTATCTCTGTCTATCTATATGTCCCTCTCCTTATCTCTCGTATCCTCTATCTCTGTCTATCTATATGTCCCTCTCCTTATCTCTCGTATCCTCTATCTCTGTCTATCTATATGTCCCTCTCCTTATCTCTTGTATCCTCTATCTCTGTCTATCTATATGTCCCTTTCCCTATCTCTCTGATCCTCTATCTCTGTCTATCTATATGTCCCTCTCCTTATCTCTCGTATCCTCTATCTCTGTCTATCTATATGTCCCTCTCCTTATCTCTCTGATCCTCTATCTCTGTCTATCTATATGTCCCTCTCCCTATCTCTTGTATCCTCTATCTCTGTCTATCTATATGTCCCTCTCCCTATCTCTCTGATCCTCTATCTCTGTCTATCTATATGTCCCTCTCCTTATCTCTCGTATCCTCTATCTCTGTCTATCTATATGTCCCTCTCCTTATCTCTCTGATCCTCTATCTCTGTCTATCTATATGTCCCTCTCCCTATCTCTCTGATCCTCTATCTCTGTCTATCTATATGTCCCTCTCCTTATCTCTCTGATCCTCTATCTCTGTCTATCTATATGTCCCTCTCCTTCTCTCTGATCCTCTATCTCTGTCTATCTATATGTCCCTCTCCTTATCTCTTGTATCCTCTATCTCTGTCTATCTATATGTCCCTCTCCTTATCTCTCTGATCCTCTATCTCTGTCTATCTATATGTCCCTCTCCTTATCTCTCTGATACTCTATCTCTGTGTATCTGTATGTCCCTCTCCTTATCTCTCTGATCCTCTATCTCTGTCTATCTATATGTCCCTCTCCTTATCTCTCGTATCCTCTATCTCTGTCTATCTATATGTCCCTCTCCTTATCTCTCTGATCCTCTATCTCTGTCTATCTATATGTCCCTCTCCTTATCTCTCTGATCCTCTATCTCTGTCTATCTATATGTCCCTCTCCTTATGTCTTGTATCCTCTATCTCTATCTATATGTCCCTCTCCTTATCTCTCTGATCCTCTATCTCTGTCTATCTATATGTCCCTCTCCTTATCTCTTGTATCCTCTATCTCTGTCTATCTATATGTCCCTCTCCTTATCTCTCTGATCCTCTATCTCTGTCTATCTATATGTCCCTCTCCTTATCTCTCTGATCCTCTATCTCTGTCTATCTATATGTCCCTCTCCTTATGTCTTGTATCCTCTATCTCTATCTATATGTCCCTCTCCTTATCTCTCTGATCCTCTATCTCTGTCTATCTATATGTCCCTCTCCTTATCTCCCTGATCCTCTATCTCTGTCTATCTATATGTCCCTCTCCTTATCTCTCTGATCCTCTATCTCTGTCTATCTATATGTCCCTCTCCTTATCTCTTGTATCCTTTATCTCTGTCTATCTATATGTCCCTCTCCTTATCTCTCTGATCCTCTATCTCTGTCTATCTATATGTCCCTCTCCTTATCTCTTGTATCCTCTATCTCTGTCTATCTATATGTCCCTCTCCTTATCTCTCTGATCCTCTATCTCTGTCTATCTATATGTCCCTCTCCTTCTCTCTTGTATCCTCTATCTCTGTCTATCTATATGTCCCTCTCCTTATCTCTTGTATCCTCTATCTCTGTATATCTATATGTCCCTCTCCTTATCTCTCTGATCCTCTATCTCTGTCTATCTATATGTCCCTCTCCTTATCTCTCTGATCCTCTATCTCTGTCTATCTATATGTCCCTCTCCTTATCTCTCTGATCCTCTATCTCTGTCTATCTATATGTCCCTCTCCTTATCTCTCTGATCCTCTATCTCTGTCTATCTATATGTCCCTCTCCTTATCTCTTGTATCCTCTATCTCTGTATATCTATATGTCCCTCTCCTTATCTCTTGTATCCTCTATCTCTGTCTATCTATATGTCCCTCTCCTTATCTCTCTTATCATCTATCTCTGTCTATCTATATGTCCCTCTCCTTATCTCTCGTATCCTCTATCTCTGTCTATGTATATGTCCCTCTCCTTATCTCTCGTATCCTCTATCTCTGTCTATCTATATGTCCCTCTCCTTATCTCTCGTATCCTCTATCTCTGTCTATGTATATGTCCCTCTTCTTATCTCTCGTATCCTCTATCTCTGTCTATCTATATGTCCCTCTCCTTATCTCTCGTATCCTCTATCTCTGTATATCTATGTGTCCCTCTCCTTATCTCTCGTATCCTCTATCTCTGTCTATGTATATGTCCCTCTCCTTATCTCTCGTATCCTCTATCTCTGTCTATCTATATGTCCCTCTCCTTATCTCTCGTATCCTCTATCTCTGTCTATCTATATGTCCCTCTCCTTCTCTCTCTGATCCTCTATCTCTGTCTATCTATATGTCCCTCTCCTTATCTCTTGTATCCTCTATCTCTATCTATATGTCCCTCTCCTTATCTCTTGTATCCTCTATCTCTGTCTATCTATATGTCCCTCTCCTTATCTCTCTGATCCTCTATCTCTGTCTATCTATATGTCCCTCTCCTTATCTCTCATATCCTCTATCTCTGTCTATCTATATGTCCCTCTCCTTATCTCTTGTATCCTCTATCTCTGTCTATCTATATGTCCCTCTCCCTATCTCTCTGATCCTCTATCTCTGTCTATCTATATGTCCCTCTCCTTCTCTCTTGTATCCTCCATCTCTGTCTATCTATATGTCCCTCTCCTTATCTCTCGTATCCTCTATCTCTGTCTATCTATATGTCCCTCTCCTTATCTCTCTGATCCTCTATCTCTGTCTATCTATATGTCCCTCTCCTTATCTCTCGTATCCTCTATCTCTGTCTATCTATATGTCCCTCTCCTTATCTCTCTGATCCTCTATCTCTGTCTATCTATATGTCCCTCTCCTTATCTCTCTGATCCTCTATCTCTGTCTATCTATATGTCCCTCTCCTTATCTCTCGTATCCTCTATCTCTGTCTATCTATATGTCCCTCTCCTTCTCTCTTGTATCCTCCATCTCTGTCTATCTATATGTCCCTCTCCTTATCTCTCGTATCCTCTATCTCTGTCTATCTATATGTCCCTCTCCTTATCTCTCTGATCCTCTATCTCTGTCTATCTATATGTCCCTCTCCTTATCTCTCGTATCCTCTATCTCTGTCTATCTATATGTCCCTCTCCTTATCTCTCTGATCCTCTATCTCTGTCTATCTATATGTCCCTCTCCTTATCTCTCTGATCCTCTATCTCTGTCTATCTATATGTCCCTCTCCTTATCTCTCTGATCCTCTATCTCTGTCTATCTATATGTCCCTCTCCTTATCTCTCTGATCCTCTATCTCTGTCTATCTATATGTCCCTCTCCTTATCTCTCTGATCCTCTATCTCTGTCTATCTATATGTCCCTCTCCTTATCTCTCGTATCCTCTATCTCTGTCTATCTATATGTCCCTCTCCTTATCTCTCTGATCCTCTATCTCTGTCTATCTATATGTCCCTCTCCTTATGTCTTGTATCCTCTATCTCTATCTATATGTCCCTCTCCTTATCTCTCTGATCCTCTATCTCTGTCTATCTATATGTCCCTCTCCTTATCTCTTGTATCCTCTATCTCTGTCTATCTATATGTCCCTCTCCTTATCTCTCTGATCCTCTATCTCTGTCTATCTATATGTCCCTCTCCTTATCTCTCGTATCCTCTATCTCTGTCTATCTATATGTCCCTCTCCTTATCTCTCTGATCCTCTATCTCTGTCTATCTATATGTCCCTCTCCTTATGTCTTGTATCCTCTATCTCTATCTATATGTCCCTCTCCTTATCTCTCTGATCCTCTATCTCTGTCTATCTATATGTCCCTCTCCTTATCTCTTGTATCCTCTATCTCTGTCTATCTATATGTCCCTCTCCTTATCTCTCTGATCCTCTATCTCTGTCTATCTATATGTCCCTCTCCTTATCTCTCGTATCCTCTATCTCTATCTATATGTCCCTCTCCTTATCTCTCTGATCCTCTATCTCTGTCTATCTATATGTCCCTCTCCTTATCTCTCGTATCCTCTATCTCTGTCTATCTATATGTCCCTCTCCTTATCTCTCTGATCCTCTATCTCTGTCTATCTATATGTCCCTCTCCTTATCTCTCTGATCCTCTATCTCTGTCTATCTATATGTCCCTCTCCTTATGTCTTGTATCCTCTATCTCTATCTATATGTCCCTCTCCTTATCTCTCTGATCCTCTATCTCTGTCTATCTATATGTCCCTCTCCTTATCTCTTGTATCCTCTATCTCTGTCTATCTATATGTCCCTCTCCTTATCTCTCTGATCCTCTATCTCTGTCTATCTATATGTCCCTCTCCTTATCTCTTGTATCCTCTATCTCTGTCTATCTATATGTCCCTCTCCTTATCTCTTGTATCCTCTATCTCTATCTATATGTCCCTCTCCTTATCTCTCTGATCCTCTATCTCTGTCTATCTATATGTCCCTCTCCTTATCTCTCTGATCCTCTATCTCTGTCTATCTATATGTCCCTCTCCTTATGTCTTGTATCCTCTATCTCTATCTATATGTCCCTCTCCTTATCTCTCTGATCCTCTATCTCTGTCTATCTATATGTCCCTCTCCTTATCTCCCTGATCCTCTATCTCTGTCTATCTATATGTCCCTCTCCTTATCTCTCTGATCCTCTATCTCTGTCTATCTATATGTCCCTCTCCTTATCTCTTGTATCCTTTATCTCTGTCTATCTATATGTCCCTCTCCTTATCTCTCTGATCCTCTATCTCTGTCTATCTATATGTCCCTCTCCTTATCTCTTGTATCCTCTATCTCTGTCTATCTATATGTCCCTCTCCTTATCTCTCTGATCCTCTATCTCTGTCTATCTATATGTCCCTCTCCTTCTCTCTTGTATCCTCTATCTCTGTCTATCTATATGTCCCTCTCCTTATCTCTTGTATCCTCTATCTCTGTATATCTATATGTCCCTCTCCTTATCTCTCTGATCCTCTATCTCTGTCTATCTATATGTCCCTCTCCTTATCTCTCTGATCCTCTATCTCTGTCTATCTATATGTCCCTCTCCTTATCTCTCTGATCCTCTATCTCTGTCTATCTATATGTCCCTCTCCTTATCTCTCTGATCCTCTATCTCTGTCTATCTATATGTCCCTCTCCTTATCTCTTGTATCCTCTATCTCTGTATATCTATATGTCCCTCTCCTTATCTCTTGTATCCTCTATCTCTGTCTATCTATATGTCCCTCTCCTTATCTCTCTTATCATCTATCTCTGTCTATCTATATGTCCCTCTCCTTATCTCTCGTATCCTCTATCTCTGTCTATCTATATGTCCCTCTCCTTATCTCTCGTATCCTCTATCTCTGTCTATCTATATGTCCCTCTCCTTCTCTCTCTGATCCTCTATCTCTGTCTATCTATATGTCCCTCTCCTTATCTCTTGTATCCTCTATCTCTATCTATATGTCCCTCTCCTTATCTCTTGTATCCTCTATCTCTGTCTATCTATATGTCCCTCTCCTTATCTCTCTGATCCTCTATCTCTGTCTATCTATATGTCCCTCTCCTTATCTCTCATATCCTCTATCTCTGTCTATCTATATGTCCCTCTCCTTATCTCTTGTATCCTCTATCTCTGTCTATCTATATGTCCCTCTCCCTATCTCTCTGATCCTCTATCTCTGTCTATCTATATGTCCCTCTCCTTCTCTCTTGTATCCTCCATCTCTGTCTATCTATATGTCCCTCTCCGTATCTCTCGTATCCTCTATCTCTGTCTATCTATATGTCCCTCTCCTTATCTCTCTGATCCTCTATCTCTGTCTATCTATATGTCCCTCTCCTTATCTCTCGTATCCTCTATCTCTGTCTATCTATATGTCCCTCTCCTTATCTCTCTGATCCTCTATCTCTGTCTATCTATATGTCCCTCTCCTTATCTCTCTGATCCTCTATCTCTGTCTATCTATATGTCCCTCTCCTTATCTCTCTGATCCTCTATCTCTGTCTATCTATATGTCCCTCTCCTTATCTCTCGTATCCTCTATCTCTGTCTATCTATATGTCCCTCTCCTTATCTCTTGTATCCTCTATCTCTGTCTATCTATATGTCCCTCTCCTTATCTCTCTGATCCTCTATCTCTGTCTATCTATATGTCCCTCTCCTTATCTCTCTGATCCTCTATCTCTGTCTATCTATATGTCCCTCTCCTTCTCTCTTGTATCCTCTATCTCTGTCTATCTATATGTCCCTCTCCTTATCTCTCGTATCCTCTATCTCTGTCTATCTATATGTCCCTCTCCCTATCTCTCGTATCCTCTATCTCTGTCTATCTATATGTCCCTCTCCTTATCTCTCGTATCCTCTATCTCTGTCTATCTATATGTCCCTCTCCTTATCTCTTGTATCCTCTATCTCTGTCTATCTATATGTCCCTCTCCTTATCTCTTGTATCCTCTATCTCTGTCTATCTATATGTCCCTCTCCCTATCTCTCTGATCCTCTATCTCTGTCTATCTATATGTCCCTCTCCTTCTCTCTTGTATCCTCCATCTCTGTCTATCTATATGTCCCTCTCCTTATCTCTCGTATCCTCTATCTCTGTCTATCTATATGTCCCTCTCCTTATCTCTCTGATCCTCTATCTCTGTCTATCTATATGTCCCTCTCCTTATCTCTCGTATACTCTATCTCTGTCTATCTATATGTCCCTCTCCTTATCTCTCTGATCCTCTATCTCTGTCTATCTATATGTCCCTCTCCTTATCTCTCTGATCCTCTATCTCTGTCTATCTATATGTCCCTCTCCTTATCTCTCGTATCCTCTATCTCTGTCTATCTATATGTCCCTCTCCTTATCTCTTGTATCCTCTATCTCTGTCTATCTATATGTCCCTCTCCTTATCTCTCGTATCCTCTATCTCTGTCTATCTATATGTCCCTCTCCCTATCTCTCGTATCCTCTATCTCTGTCTATCTATATGTCCCTCTCCTTATCTCTCTGATCCTCTATCTCTGTCTATCTATATGTCCCTCTCCTTATCTCTCTGATCCTCTATCTCTGTCTATCTATATGTCCCTCTCCTTCTCTCTTGTATCCTCTATCTCTGTCTATCTATATGTCCCTCTCCTTATCTCTCGTATCCTCTATCTCTGTCTATCTATATGTCCCTCTCCTTATCTCTCGTATCCTCTATCTCTGTCTATCTATATGTCCCTCTCCTTATCTCTCTGATCCTCTATCTCTGTCTATCTATATGTCCCTCTCCCTATCTCTCTGATCCTCTATCTCTGTCTATCTATATGTCCCTCTCCCTATCTCTTGTATCCTCTATCTCTGTCTATCTATATGTCCCTCTCCCTATCTCTCTGATCCTCTATCTCTGTCTATCTATATGTCCCTCTCCTTATCTCTCTGATCCTCTATCTCTGTCTATCTATATGTCCCTCTCCTTATCTCTCTGATCCTCTATCTCTGTCTATCTATATGTCCCTCTCCTTATCTCTCTGATCCTCTATCTCTGTCTATCTATATGTCCCTCTCCTTATCTCTCATATCCTCTATCTCTGTCTATCTATATGTCCCTCTCCTTATCTCTCTGATCCTCTATCTCTGTCTATCTATATGTCCCTCTCCTTATCTCTCTGATCCTCTATCTCTGTCTATCTATATGTCCCTCTCCTTATCTCTTGTATCCTCTATCTCTGTCTATCTATATGTCCCTCTCCCTATCTCTCTGATCCTCTATCTCTGTCTATCTATATGTCCCTCTCCTTCTCTCTTGTATCCTCTATCTCTGTCTATCTATATGTCCCTCTCCTTATCTCTCTGATCCTCTATCTCTGTCTATCTATATGTCCCTCTCCCTATCTCTCTGATCCTCTATCTCTGTCTATCTATATGTCCCTCTCCTTATCTCTCTGATCCTCTATCTCTGTCTATCTATATGTCCCTCTCCTTATCTCTCTGATCCTCTATCTCTGTCTATCTATATGTCCCTCTCCTTATCTCTCGTATCCTCTATCTCTGTCTATCTATATGTCCCTCTCCTTATCTCTCTGATCCTCTATCTCTGTCTATCTATATGTCCCTCTCCTTATCTCTCGTATCCTCTATCTCTGTCTATCTATATGTCCCTCTCCTTATCTCTCTGATCCTCTATCTCTGTCTATCTATATGTCCCTCTCCTTATCTCTCTGATCCTCTATCTCTGTCTATCTATATGTCCCTCTCCTTATCTCTCTGATCCTCTATCTCTGTCTATCTATATGTCCCTCTCCTTATCTCTCGTATCCTCTATCTCTGTCTATCTATATGTCCCTCTCCTTATCTCTTGTATCCTCTATCTCTGTCTATCTATATGTCCCTCTCCTTATCTCTCTGATCCTCTATCTCTGTCTATCTATATGTTCCTCTCCTTATCTCTCTGATCCTCTATCTCTGTCTATCTATATGTCCCTCTCCTTCTCTCTTGTATCCTCTATCTCTGTCTATCTATATGTCCCTCTCCTTATCTCTCGTATCCTCTATCTCTGTCTATCTATATGTCCCTCTCCCTATCTCTCGTATCCTCTATCTCTGTCTATCTATATGTCCCTCTCCTTATCTCTCTGATCCTCTATCTCTGTCTATCTATATGTCCCTCTCCCTATCTCTCTGATCCTCTATCTCTGTCTATCTATATGTCCCTCTCCCTATCTCTTGTATCCTCTATCTCTGTCTATCTATATGTCCCTCTCCCTATCTCTCTGATCCTCTATCTCTGTCTATCTATATGTCCCTCTCCTTATCTCTCTGATCCTCTATCTCTGTCTATCTATATGTCCCTCTCCTTATCTCTCTGATCCTCTATCTCTGTCTATCTATATGTCCCTCTCCTTATCTCTCTGATCCTCTATCTCTGTCTATCTATATGTCCCTCTCCTTATGTCTTGTATCCTCTATCTCTATCTATATGTCCCTCTCCTTATCTCTCTGATCCTCTATCTCTGTCTATCTATATGTCCCTCTCCTTATCTCTTGTATCCTCTATCTCTGTCTATCTATATGTCCCTCTCCTTATCTCTCTGATCCTCTATCTCTGTCTATCTATATGTCCCTCTCCTTATGTCTTGTATCCTCTATCTCTATCTATATGTCCCTCTCCTTATCTCTCTGATCCTCTATCTCTGTCTATCTATATGTCCCTCTCCTTATGTCTTGTATCCTCTATCTCTATCTATATGTCCCTCTCCTTATCTCTTGTATCCTCTATCTCTGTCTATCTATATGTCCCTCTCCTTATCTCTCTGATCCTCTATCTCTGTCTATCTATATGTCCCTCTCCTTATCTCTCTGATCCTCTATCTCTGTCTATCTATATGTCCCTCTCCTTATGTCTTGTATCCTCTATTTCTATCTATATGTCCCTCTCCTTATCTCTCTGATCCTCTATCTCTGTCTATCTATATGTCCCTCTCCTTATCTCTCTGATCCTCTATCTCTGTCTATCTATATGTCCCTCTCCTTATCTCTCTGATCCTCTATCTCTGTCTATCTATATGTCCCTCTCCTTCTCTCTCTGATCCTCTATCTCTGTCTATCTATATGTCCCTCTCCTTATCTCTCTGATCCTCTATCTCTGTCTATCTATATGTCCCTCTCCTTATCTCTCTGATCCTCTATCTTTGTCTATCTATATGTCCCTCTCCTTCTCTCTCTGATCCTCTATCTCTGTCTATCTATATGTCCCTCTCCTTATCTCTCTGATCCTCTATCTTTGTCTATCTATATGTCCCTCTCCTTCTCTCTCTGATCCTCTATCTCTGTCTATCTATATGTCCCTCTCCTTCTCTCTCTGATCCTGAATGTTTACTCTCTTTGGCCTCTCTCTGGTCCGCTCATCTCTCATGGTCCTGTGTAAGTCACTCTCTGTTGCCCAATACTACTAGGAGCTGTCAGACAGGTCCAGGTGTGCCTGTCCCTCCCTCCCATCCCATTTAAAGCACACTCCCTCTTTGTGTGACAGAAACACTGCTGCTGTGTCTGAGGTTGCACATTGAGCCTGGGAGCACAAATAAGGTAAGACATGAGTGGGAGACGGTCTTGGAGCCTGGGGATAACCAATGTGGATGTAATGGGAGCCGGACTGGATGCACAGGGTGTATAGTATAGTACAGAGGGGCGTATTGGTGGTGGAGCAAAGCAAGATGATTGTATATATTATTGAGATTAAGATTGGAAATAATTTTCATTTTCAGGTGCTTTCCATTAGCTGTGTAATTACAAAATTAAAACGATTGATGCAGAAAGATTTTATGTGTAGTTATAACATTACAAAAATACTCCTGTAAAACATAACTAAGTTGGAGCTGGATGAGGGAGGTGAGAAGACCTTCAGCCTTATTAAATTGCGATTCAGTCAATTTAAAAGGTCTCTATTCAAGCACACAGCATATTTTATTTACAGAAGTTTTTAGTTAGTGAAGACCTTGCTTTTGGATAGAAGTTCTCTAACTAAAAACTTCTGTAAAAAATATATGCTGTGTGCTTAAATAGAGCCCTTTTAAATTTACTGAATCGCAATTTAATAAGGCTGCTTATCTTCATATCCTAGATCGTAATAATTGGCGCTTGACATAATGGGCATGGATGCAGCTTCTGGATTTAATGTATTTTATTTAGATTCAAAACAGGATTGTATCATATATATATATTTTAATCACTGGATCCTGTTCAAATTGACTCTGATCTCTCATACACATATATTTACATATATAGAGGTATTTATATAGAGAAATTATATTGTAATTAGTGTGAAACAATAAAATAATCTTGTTATTACTTAATTCACTTACTTTCTTCACTTTTAAGGCACTGATAGTGGTGGACTTATATTTTATAAATTTTTTACATTGTTATCTTTACAGTAAGGCTTATGGAGACAATGAATAACCTTTATTTACTGAATATTAAAAGATTTAATCAATAACTGCTATGGAATTGTAGAGTATATTAAGTAAAATGTTTCATATATTTGAAAATGACCGTTCTTAGTTTGAAATGTAATATACACTTTATTTCTGTATCAGTGGAATCTGCACTCAGAGGAATTTAGGGTATTTTATATAGAGAGACCCCATCTCTGTATACCAAGGGATCTACTTTGCTTGGGTTTTGTCTACTGTACTTTTCTGCCAATGTTTAATATAATGCAATAAATGTAATTCTCATAATACAGGAGCATATATTTCATGGATCATTGGATTTACCCAATGGCCCAATGCTTGGGTTAATTAACCCTTATGATCAAAATATTGCATTGGCACGTATTGCAATCCATGTCATCAGTGTAGCAGGTGATAGTTCTATCCCTAAAGCACCAATGCTGGACATTTTGTGAGAAAGGGATAATTTCTTTATTATTGCTGTAAATTGCCCCAAGTACATGACTAATTATTGCCCCAGTCCCTTACTTGTGTGAGAGGGGATATCAGCCCATACTATTCACTTGGCTTGAGACAATCAGAACATATTAGACTGATCGAATTAGTAGGACATTCAGAGGTGCACATCCCAACTTTAGTCATTTATGCCAAATTATCATCCCTGTAATGACCATCTAGTATTTATCAACCCAAGAAAATCCATGACACTAATGATCCATTAGAAATGGTCATCTCAACTCTGTAATGATCAACTGTAGTCCCAGTCCTGGTAATAATCAACCAAAGACTTATCTACAGATTGTAATTATTACTCTTGTTTTAACTTTGTATATATATATATATATATATATATATATATATATATATATATATATATATATAACATTTATCATAAGATTACATATATATTTGCGATTTTTTACCTGTCAATTAGCCAGACTTGTGTAGTTATCTCTTTTCAATATTGTGATGGTTGCTAATTAGTAGTGATTACCAAAAAAAGTCATCCCAATAATGTTCATTCCAGTATTTACCATTCAGTAATGAGCAACTAACCTCAGTGATAGGCTATTGAACTATCAGCATCTCATTAATGCAGCATCTAATAATAGTCGCCAAGCTTGATTCACTTTAAAGGACCACTGTAATTTTGGAATAACCTCACACTTGTGAATTATGTATCAAACTAACAACCTCAGCAGTCAGGTAAATCATGAACACAAAAGGATTTTAGAGAAAATATAACATTTAGCTGAAACTGCTTGTGTTGGACATTTCGATTTTAAGCTGCTAGTCTGCCGGTAGCTTGAGGGAAGGATTTATATTACTGGGGTTTGCTCATCTATTCACATCTATTAACAAGTGTGCTATTTAGAGTGGCAGTTTTCAACAGTGTCTAACCCTGCTAGCAAAAGAGCCAACAATTAAAGCAACAAATAAATACAATAATTGAAAATGAATGGCTGTATACTTTATTTCAAACTTTCTAAAACATTTTTTCTCATTATCATGTCAAGGGCATAAATTGCAGTGGTCCTTTAACATTAGCTACCCCAGTACTTATTATTCCAATAATGATTACTCCACTAATATGCACCCAAATAATACCCACCTCAGCATTTATCACCCCCAAAATTGTAGGGAATCCCCCCCCCCCCCCCAAAAAAAGTTATAGACTAGAATCTTCGGCAGTGGGAAGAGGATCAAGAATACTTACAAGCTTACTATTGTTTCTAGTGAAGGCTTACGATTCCAAGTGCAAACCCTTTCAATAACATTGAATGTGAATCTTATTAGGGTCCTGGACTCCTCCCCTCTATAATAAAAAAATAATCAAATACTGCAGTGGTAAAATATATACTAGTAAAAAAAATACAATCTATAATCTATTTTCTAAAAATGTAGCCCATTATAAAATCTAGTTCTTTAGAAGATCACCCTGTAAATATGGAGCTGCATTTGGTTTTTAAGAGCTGTAAAAAATGAATAGATTAGAATAAACTTACCTTAATAGGTTTGTTCTATGGACATGATAACCCACTCGGAGAGCAGCCTTATTTGTTTTTTCTAGTAGTCAGTCCAGTAATTCTCCCCGGGGTCATATATAGTTGGAAAGAGTACTGCGTGAGATGCTCATATAAATTCATAAACAATACATTCCTGGCCCTGACTATTGTCTGATGCCTACATTTTGCGATGCTCCATATTTTGTTCTACAGAGATGTAGTCATTGTAGAGCTGTATAGGTACATATACACAATTCTCCAATGATAACATGTTTCATTGATTCTCATGTTGTGTTTCTTTATCAGGTTCCCAAGAGCTGAGACCCACACTGCTCCAATATGTCCTGTAATGTAGCAAACGTGTTCAGTTTACTCTGTGATGCGGGCGCTGCATGGGGCATTGTACTGGAAACCTTGGCTGCAGCCGGGGTTGTGTTCACCATTGTCCTAATGGTGACTCTTATAGCCATGTTTCCTCGCATCTGTGACAATGCCAAGCGTGCTGTGGTTCCTGTCCAGTTCATCTTTCTTATTGGCACGTTGGGTATCTTTGGCCTCACATTTGCTTTCATTATCAGACTTTATCGAGAGACTTGTCTGACTCGTTACTTCCTTTTTGGAGTCCTCTTTGCCATTTGCTTCTCCTGCCTGCTAGCCCATGCCAGCAAGCTGGTGAGACTGGTTCGTGGTGGACTTGGCATCTCCTGGTTGGTGATGTTGATCATTGTAGTTGTCTTGTCACTGGTGCAGATCATCATAGCCATTCTATATGTGGTGGTCTATCTGGTGAAGTCCAATATCACATGTACCGCTGACACTAACCCTTCCGCAGCTTCACTCAACATTGACTTTGTGCTAATCCTGATCTACGTCTTGGTACTCATAGCTGTCACCTTTATCTTGTCTGTCTTCAGCCTGTGTGGACCCTGCAAGTACTGGAAGAGACATGGACTTCACATATATGTTACAATGTTCTTCTCAGTGGGTATATGGGTAGCCTGGATTGTTATGCTGCTGAGAGGCAATGATTCTGTGGGTCAAGGTCGTGCTTGGGATGACCCAGTTAGAGCAATAGCTTTGGTTGCCAACGGTTGGGTCTTCCTCTTAATGTACATGGTGCCTGAGCTTTGCCTGATGTCCCGATGCCAACCAAATTGTTCCAAAGATGCAAACCAAGCTCAACCTCGTCTTCTACGGCAAACAGCTGGGGTAGAAAACAGAGTTTTCACCCAGGAGGACAACTGTCAAGGTAAGGCTTCATCTGTTATAAGGAATTTCATAATGGCCATAAAGTGTATAGAAGAGCAGAAACAGAGAATATGGAAATAAGATTGTGGCATTTTTACACTATGCCCATTGTTTGGATGTATTTTAACAGCAAACCCTTAAAATGGTTATATATTTGCGCTCTAGCCCATAATATGGTGGTATATTTACACCATGGCCATAGAATGGATGTATATTTACAGTGCACCCATAGGATAGTAGAGTATTTAAACTGTCTCGATAGATTGATGGCATATTTAGACTGTGTACCATAGGATAGAAGTTATCTTATTCTGTGTCTCTGGAGATGATGGCATATTTACACTGGTATATTTACTCTGTGTCCTATAGGGTGGTATTATATCCACGCTCTGCCTCATAAGAAGGTGATATATTTATAATGTGCCTCATAGGATGGTAGTTTATTAGAGTGAGAATTGGTGTTATTATTTGACTGACTAATTAGTGAATATTAGTGTGATTAGATTGATGATTGAAGTGGATATTAATGTGAATATTATTATCTATCTCTATCTGTCTATATATGTATTTAAGATATTATCTATTTCCATACATCTATATCTGTATTGAGAGATGGATGAATAGATAGATATATAGATAGATAGATGGATAGACAAACAGAAATATAGATAGGTAGATAGATAGATAGATAGATAGATAGTCCTCTCTTCTTCAATGCAGATGTGTGGATCATATAGTTCATTAACCTTTGTATACCCCCAGGCACTGATTCTGGACGAAGTTCTCCATCCTCTCCACCTCGATTCGATGCAACCCTTCAAATGAAAGTAAGTTCTTAGACCTTGAAATCCCACAGCTCTATAGGGGTAAGCGTCATTGACTAATTAATTTAATTCTAACCACTCTTGTCGTTTTAGGACATTCCACAGCCAAAGGATTTCTCCATCCCACGCCCACAACAGCGTCCAAACTCATATATGCCTTATCGGTCCCATGATCTGAGCAGCATGTAACTGTCTGGAGCAATATGTGGGTAATATTGGACAGATCAATGGTTGGTACCAATCTATCAGGAAAAGCCCTTTGAGACCCCACCTATATCATGACCAACACATGGAGATAACCTTTCCTGTCATGAAAATGAACATACTTCCAGGATCTTTTACACTGTACCAAATTACCTCATAATGTCAAAGACAATGACTTCAAGATCTTCCCGGTGCCAACGCACCAAATCATAATCAAACAAGGAACTTTAAGATCCGATGAATTTTTGTCTGCCCACAAAAATTATGACAAAGATAAGGGTTCCGATTCTCTCAGCCCTCTAATGATGACAAAGATGTCTATGATATTTACCATGGTGTCACACCATACATACCCACAGGTTATGACATAGGAGCTTCAGGATCTCTTCCTGTGTGCCTTGACCTAGTAAAATCTGAGGATCATTTTATACAAGGGCACATTCAGAATTCATATTACAACTTTACATGGCATTGCAGGGTTTACACTTTGTTTCCATTGGGAACCATGTGAGGAGATTAAAACATAAACATAAAACAGGTAGTTCAAGTACCAAGTTGTTCCTCCCTGCAGATAAGTTTTTGCTTCTCATTCACTATAGTCAGTTGACTTATATTATAGTGTTATTTTTAATATTCACCTTTGCATGGTATGAAATAAACAACCGCAATTTGGATTATATTTATCCTTTGATTACTTTCAGTAACAAAATCAGAATTTGAACCTATAAAAACATAGACTGACAGCGAGTTTAGGACAAACTCGTCCAGAAACTCATCTTATACTTGAAATTCGGTGTTGAAAAACATGTGTCTTCAATGGATAATATAAATGTTCATTAAACAGTTGTTTTATTCTCTATCATTTTTGGCAATACTTAGAAAATAAGGCCCATGATTATACATGTTGGTACAGTACCATAGCACTATCTAAGGGCCGTTTGTAGTATTGCATACAGAAGAACCATTGAATTACCTAATTTATTAGTTACAAACTCAATTTTCTTTCTTTTATGAAAACATTGTATAGGAAATCTTTATTGACATTGCTGATCCTTTAATAACTGGACTTTGTGTATCCACACCCCAAATCCCATTGCACCTGCTTTTTTATGCCCCCAATGTCTAACATTGTGCAAAACATATTCTAAATTCTGACTCATTTATAATCCATAATGTATACTGTGCCATTTTGTACCATGAGCTTAAAAGACCACTTTAGTGTTTACACAATAGGGTCTCATTTGATTATTTATCAACCAGTTAGAACTAAAATCAACGTTTAAAAAAATATATCAATGTAGCTTTAAAAAAACTAAATTTGTTCTTATGTTTCTCTCCACTCTCTATCGGGTGTCCAAGGAAGGGTGAGAATCTGCCCATTGGGTCTCTCTTGGTAGCAGCCTGCTTACTTCACAGCAATGGCTATAATAGGCAGACCTACACCAGTCTCATGTGCAAATCTCTCACTCACTGGACACCTAGGATAGAGAGATGCTCATCTTCTGGAAACTACAAAATTATTTTCAAATGTAAGTTTTAAAATCTACATGGAATGAATTTCTTTAAATACTGATTTTATTGGTAATCAGTTACTAAATAAACAAATTAAAACGTATTGTTTACCATTAGAGTGGCCCTTTAGTATACACTGCACCATTCTATACTGATGTATTCTATACATCAACAGTATGTTGCATAGGACTACACCAGTGGTAGTCAACCTGGTCCCTATCACCCACTAGTGCACGATTCAAGCTTTCATGGTGGGCAGCGTGGTAATCACTAGGTGGCGTCACTGACGAGCGACGTCAGACGCCGGAGACCTGCAGCACCACACTTGGCTGGGTGGAGATCTGGTGAGAGAGCCAGGGACAGCAGTCAGGACTGGATCACTATCTAGTAAGTACAGGGCGATACATAGCTAGGGTCATATGATTTATGTAACCAGAAATGAGAGAGGGTAAAGTGAGTTACTGCAGCACCGGAGGGCGGTAAGGAAATGTTATGATCAAAAGTAGGCGATGGGTATTACAAGGTTGATGACCCCTGGTCTACACTATACACAAATATTTTTTCTAGTGCATACAGTACACTTGTATTGTGTGTAATGGTTCACCTTCCCGAAGCATACTGTACGAATGTATACTGCTCTGTTGTATAGTGAGCCCGGTCCAGTAACCATTGAACTAGTGTTTATCCCCCCAGCGTTATATGCACCTCTCCCCATGTCTATGTCCACATTGTATGACTTTTTTCCTTTCTCACTAATTGGTGTCTGTATATATTTATGAAACAATTGAATATGTATGTTAAGTTATTCATGATATAACTGCAATAAAGCTGTTTATTACACAGATACTTGGGTTACGTTTCTGTTCCTTCCGTTTGATCCTTTTAATATCATTATTTAGTGCTGTATTTGTATACATAACTCATAAAAATGTATTTGGTCAAAGAGAGACAAACATTATCCAATACAAGAAGAATTCGTACAGCTTGAGCACCGTGTCTGGCAATTAACAATATATATACACAAAGGGACTTTGAATGCATAGATACTGCTTCACAACCATGATGTAGAGCAGTCAGAATTAAGCATAGAAGTTGTACAAATGTTTAATTGCCTGTAATTAATTCATATTTTACTTTTAAATAATCATCTATGCTGCACAAGCAGAAATATTAACTATGTGGAAATTAGCCTTCAGCATCATTTAGATGGCATTGAAATATGTGAAAATAGTTTTTGAATTTTTGAAATTGATGCCTTCTTAGTTAAGTTATGTTAATTTGAAGATTTGATATTTACATTGTATCTAGTCCTCAATGCTAATTTTAATCAGAATGGAGATGTCTTTTCTGACTTCCTATTATTTTCACTTCAGGGGGATTCACATTTGTTACTCACCAGAGCATCGCAAACTACTGTACTACAATACTGTCACAAACTGGACTCTTGAACTTCACCTTTTTCTTAAAATATCCAAATCACCCCTATACAAGGAAGTCCTAAACCTCCTTGTCCTTGCTTGCTCAATCCTTGCTGGCCTATTGAGGTCTAAAATCTGATGATGATGTTGTAATGTTGGGTTACTGCCTACTTAAGAGCCAGACAGTCCAAAGTGACCATGAGCATCCTGTTAGCTTACACAGGTCAAGCCAGGAGCAATCGTGAAACCTCTGCTAAAACAGAATCCCGGCATAGGGCCCTATGCTAATCCCAGCAATACCAATTACAAGGGCTATAGTAGCACAGAAAATCCTACCTAGCTATGCTATTCCTCCATCCTGTAAACATTGCGAGAGAAATACCACGAGTGACTGCGGCATGACAAAGCCAAACAAAAAACCATATGCTAATACGATTTTACAGATCACTCACAAACCAGGGCAGTGCCATAATTGAAAAAAAATGAAGAGAATGTATTACGGGTACCAAGGACCAGTCGCAAAGGCCTTTAAAACTATTGCTGAGTGCCGCAGCAGCAGTTAATGTAACAGTATAGCACGAAAAAACACTTAAATGAAGGATGAAATGTCAACACTCTTTGACAATTAACAGTCGGATATCACTGAATGTGTAATCAAAAATGATGATATTGTATTATTATGTCTGTTTATTAGACAACATCTCAGGTAACACACAACCAGTACTCAAGGAGTTAATACACATCAGAAAACCATGTTGCCAAGGAACAAATGCTCTTATGCATTGTATATATACATATATATATATATATATATATTTTATATTGGTTTCTAGAGTCATTTTTCATATGTAAAGCTTAGTTTGGGTACCTCCCACAGTAAAATCTCTTGCGGTAAAGGAAGGATTTACGGATGTGGGCTGAGTGCCGTAATGCGGTGGAGCAAAAGAAAATTGAGTGGGATTCAATTACAATGGCACTCTTGGCCGCAATAGACTCTGAGGTTAACCAGAGTAATAGATAAGAGGGAGTTTTGTTAACCAAGTTTCCATGGTCATCAAGAAAGGGCTTTACCTTACATCAAAATAGGTGGTCACACTTCCACTTTCATAAAATGCTTTGTACTGGTTTAACACATTTTATGGGATTGAAGTTGGGCTCTCCATCCAGGGCATTTTGAAGGGTAGGGAATGTGGACACTGCTACATTTAATACTAGTGAAATCCATAAAGTGACCAGTGACTCTTATCTGGTGATTACATTACCATGGGTGCTTACATGAGATCTACTGTATTCCCCCCCCCCCCCCCAGTCTAGTGTCTACCCCAACCCCTTTCCAACTCAGGGACACAAAGGACAGGTACCTCAGTACTATCGTTCCATGATTTTCCACATAGACTGTCAGCAATCCTCCCATAGGTTGGATTGAAGTTTGTGGGCTTAGAAACAGTGACCCCCCCCCTCCCCCCCATTGGATACCAGCCAACAAGAACAGTAACTCATTGAGGAGCTTATGTCAGCCTTTAATCATCAGTTCAAGACTAGGAGCGAGGGAAAATCAAACTTCTGCAATATGTTTAAGTTAGTATTTTGTTAACACTGATTATCAAGAATAAAGGGGGATATAACTGCTTCTTGGGAGAAGCTTTTGTCCTTTCTGATGCTTTTAAGGGAAGAACTGCTGAAACATGCAAAGAGCTACAAACTAACCGGTGGCATTTCCTGTACATTGTTGATACAACTGGTCGACTTCCATGACAAGTACAGTGCAAGATAGATAGATAGATAGATAGATAGATAGATAGATAGATAGATAGATAGATAGATAGATAGGTTTAGACATTTTGGGCATGCCAAGCATGAGCATGTTCAAGGGATGGAAGGGAGGGAAGAGTAAATCAAAATGGTGCTGTACATACAGAAGGGGTGCAGCTTACCTGTCTCTAATGGATGCTGGGCTGGACCGAGGAATGAGCACTGTCCCCATCTCCTTAAATCAAAGAGAGATGCTCCACTCACAAACCTCCTTTGGTCCCTCCTCCACCAGAGGCAGGTCATGCCCCTCTTATGTCCACGATACTCTGACCTGTAGTCAGCCCTCATGATCAATGCTCCACAGATAAAAAAAAAACACCAGTTTTTAGTTAAGGGGCCATAGTCTTAACATTTATTAAACATATTTACATAATAAAACAACTGCAAAACAATCTTTTTGGTTCTAATGTGAAACCAATATTCTGCTGACAGCTATGAGCTAAACAAACAAGACTGATTCTAGCATAGATAGCTCTAACAACCTTCTAACAGCAGAACGACCCCCACAAGTGATCATGTGAATGCTCCCCTCTCTAAGAACCAAACCAAGGGATATACAGGGAGTGCAGAATTATTAGGCAAGTTGTATTTTTGAGGATTAATTTTATTATTGAACAACAACCATGTTCTCAATGAACCCAAAAAACTCATTAATATCAAAGCTGAATATTTTTGGAAGTAGTTTTTAGTTTGTTTTTAGTTTTAGCTATTTTAGGGGGATATCTGTGTGTGCAGGTGACTATTACTGTGCATAATTATTAGGCAACTTAACAAAAAACAAATATATACCCATTTCAATTATTTATTTTTACCAGTGAAACCAATATAACATCTCAACATTCACAAATATACATTTCTGACATTCAAAAAAAAAACAAAAACAAATCAGTGACCAATATAGACACCTTTCTTTGCAAGGACACTCAAAAGCCTGCCATCCATGGATTCTGTCAGTGTTTTGATCTGTTCACCATCAACATTGCGAGCAGCAGCAACCACAGCCTTCCAGACACTGTTCAGAGAGATGTACTGTTTTCCCTCCTTGTAAATCTCACATTTGATGATGGACCACAGGTTCTCAATGGGGTTCAGATCAGGTGAACAAGGAGGCCATGTCATTAGATTTTCTTCTTTTATACCCTTTCTTGCCAGCCACGCTGTGGAGTACTTGGACACGTGTGATGGAGCATTGTCCTGCATGAAAATCATGTTTTTCTTGAAGGATGCAGACTTCTTCCTGTACCACTGCTTGAAGAAAGTGTCTTCCAGGAACTGGCAGTAGGACTGGGAGTTGAGATTGACTCCATCCTCAACCCGAAAAGGCCCCACAAGCTCATCTTTGATGATACCAGCTGAGTCGGACTGGAGCTCTCTGCCCTTTACCAATCCAGCCACGGGCCCATCCATCTGGCCCGTCAAGACTCACTCTCATTTCATCAGTCCATAAAACCTTAGAAAAATCAGTCTTGAGATATTTCTTGGCCCAGTCTTGACGTTTCAGCTTGTGTGTCTTGTTCAGTGGTGGTCGTCTTTTAGCCTTTCTTACCTTGGCCATGTCTCTGAGTATTGCACACCTTGTGCTTTTGGGCACTCCAGTGATGTTGCAGCTCTGAAATATGGCCAAACTGGTGGCAAGTGGCATTGTGGCAGCTGCACGCTTGACTTTTCTCAGTTCATGGGCAGTTATTTTGCGCCTTGGTTTTTCCACACGCTTCTTGCGACACTGTTGACTATTTTGAATGAAACGCTTGATTGTTTGATGATCACGCTTCAGAAGCTTTGCAATTTTAAGAGTGCTGCATCCCTCTGCAAGATATCTCACTATTTTTGACTTTTCTGAGCCTGTCAAGTCCTTCTTTTGACCCATTTTGCCAAAGGAAAGGAAGTTGCCTAATAATGATGCACACCTGATATAGGGTGTTGATGTCATTAGACCACACCCCTTCTCATTACAGAGATGCACATCACCTAATATGCTTAATTGGTAGTAGGCTTTCGAGCCTATACAGCTTGGAGTAAGACAACATGCATAAAGAGGATGATGTGGTCAAAATACTCATTTGCCTAATAATTCTGCACTCCCTGTAAGACTGAGAATGAAAAGGCTTAGGGAAATATTGTCATGGTGCTCCCAATCCTTCAGTTTAGCAGTGCCCCCATCTCCCCTTAATTGTCAACATTTTACCATCTCAGACCAAACAAATTGGTACCTGTACATCACTCTGCAACCATTTAAAAAAATAATTCCCATCTGCATTAATTCAAATAAGAGCAGGAATGCTGGAAGGTGATAAATATACAGAAATTGTGCCCAAGACTTCCAGCCATATAAGGTCCCTGTGTCCCAGTCACCGGATTTTGTAGAGGGCAGGATCAAGCCCTAGTTGCACCCAGTGCTGATTTTAAGTTGCCAACCATTGGTCCAAGTAAATGAATGAATGGCCAAAGGAAAGATGAGCTTGCACACCCTTGCAAATACACAAACAAGTTAAGCCACAGCTACCATTTGAGGTCAAACAATACTGTGTATACTGTATGTAATTCCCAATGTAATATTACTGTGTTCTGTGTTATGTTAAACTGTGACTCAGTGATCACGATGGGGATAAAACTGGATGTGCTGAGTCCCTGTTAGGGTCTGCAGGGAGCAAACACCTCCATTATATTGTAATCTGTTTTGTTCCATTATTTGCCAGATAAGCTAATTACGTACATGTCTCACGTGCTAGACAGCTAGAGACGGCAGGATGTGTATTAAAGGTTAGGCCTATTGCCCAATGGTCCTTGTAGGTAGTTAACCTGTAGTCTTTAGCAGGTGGCCCTGGGCAGTAATAGCCCCTACCCCTGGATTGTCACACCAATCCTCTTAATCACCTCTAATCTCAAATTCAAGAGGCTTCCATGGTAGCTTCAATCCAAAACAAGTGTAATGATCAGGCTGCAAACAAACTGTGCCAAAACATTTTGTTGAGGATTTTGGTTAGGTGGGAGTCATTGGCGTGAAAAAGGAATGCCCCACCAAAAACCGGATGGGAAAGCAGAAAATTCTCTCAATAAGGAGCAGGGACATGCATCTCCATGAATAGGGTATAAGAAAATATGCATCCCTTTGGCTTCTTGGTAACTTTTCAGTCTAGATATGCATATAGAAAAATGAGAGCCTTCACTAAGCACATCCTTGGAAAATAATCCTCCTGGCCTTGCTAGGGTTGACTTACTCAATCAGGAAGAATTTACTGCAGAACAAGCAAAACTTCATACTCATCAACATAAATCGTCAGCAGGGCGGATATAAACTTTACCAATATGGAAAAAGAAATTGGCCATCAGGAGTCTAATTAAATCTTCCTCCATTTCAGGCCTCTAATAGGTTGCTTCTCAATAAGCCCTTTGGTGACATTCGTCACCAATACAGCCATGTGATTATCCAGTAGATCTAAATAGCCCATCTTCCCCATATGTAAGAACAAAGTATATCATGTCTAACATTTGCTGAGATTAACCAGGTGTCCCCAGAAGCTCTTACATTTTCAAACACACCTTCCAAAACCTCTGATAAGCTGCATAAGAGGATTGGGTCATTTGATGAGACTAGCTATCTCCTCCAGCCTAGTTCCCACAAGTGACCTGGCAGGTCTGTAACCACTGCATCTATCTCTAGAGTCAGCATACTGAACCTACCCATATGCAGGTAAGACTGCATCAGCAACACCACTATCAGGGGAGGATCTATTGGTAGTTGCACCAGGGCCCTTGCTTCCTGAGGGAATTCCCTTCCCCTGAATATGAAGCGCCGGCAGGGGAAGGATATCCAGCTTCTGACTAATGAAAAACGGCCAAGGGACCACAGTGCACAAGTAAGAGAAAGGGGTGAATGGGAGTGAATGGGGCTGATGGAGGGGGGATGGGGGTGAACGGTGGTAGTGGGGGCTGAATGGTGCTGCTGGGGTGTGGTGAACGGGGCTGCTGGGGTGTGAGTGGTGTTGCTGGGGGCTTAATGGTGCTGCACGGGGGTGAATGGGGGTTTGTGGGGCTGAATAAACCCTCTGAGGTGCTGAATGGTGCTGCTGAGGGGGTTTGGGGCTGAATGGCTGAATGGTGCTGCAGGATCCACTACACTACAGAAAAAGAACAGGTTAGCATAAAATATTTTTTAAAAGAAAACTTAGTTCAATATATATATATATATATATATATATATATATATATATATATATATATATAGGCACTCAGCGCACACGCAAAATGCACGCTGACAAAAGCGTGTGGACAACTGCGCGCAGACAGCAGCATGCTTTTGTAAAGTCGGCCAAAAAAGGGCGCATCACTCACATATATGTAAAGCATATTTGCAAACTAACAGAAACAAGCATACAACTGTATTAGAGAAAAAATTTAGATAAAGCCCCCCAGTGTCTGTCCCCTTCCTCTCCCCCCAGTGTCTCTGCACTGCTGCACTGTTGCGCCAGGCAAGGATGGCAGGAGAGACCGGAGCTGTGCTGTGAGACAGTTACAGAGGAGACTGGGATACATGCAACAGAGCAAGGCAGGGGGACAGACACTTGAGGAGCTTTTTATAAATTAGTTTCTCTAATTTCTGACTAAACCACTATACCACTGGAACATTATTAAGCATTCATGGGCCTCTACTGTTTGGTACATCATCCAGGAGAGTGCCGGATGTACGTCCAGTTGGAAGTGGAGTGATTATTGACCCTGGTACCTCCTAGCCTAACCCTAACCCCTCACACCTCAAGCCTTAATCTTAACACAAAAAATGCTAGTCTTAAAACCTAACGCCCCTAAGCCCACCCAAACCGGCCTAACCCTAAAGCTAACACCCCTAAGCACACCCAAAGAGGCCTAACCCTAAAGCTAACACCCCTAAGCCCACCCATACAGCCCTGACCCTAAAAGCTAACATGCCTAAGCCCACCCCACCATCCCTAACCCTAAAAGCTAACACCCCTAAGTCCATCCAAACAGGCCTAACCCTAAAGCTAACACCCCTAAGCCCACCCAAACAGCACTTACCCTAAAAGCTAACACCCCTAAGCACACCCAAACAGCCCTAACCCTAAAAGCTAACACACCTAAGCCCATCCAAACAGGCCTAACCCTAAAGCTAACACCCCTAAGCCCACCCAAACAGCCCTTACCCTAAAATCTAACACCCCTAAGCACACCCAAACAGACATAACCCTAAAAGCTAACACCCCTAAGCACACCCAAACAGCCCTTACCCTAAAAGCTAACACCCCTAAGCACACCCAAACAGACATAACCCTAAAAGCTAACACCCCTAAGCCCATCCAAACAGGCCTAACCCTAAAGCTAACACCCCTAAGTCCACCCAAACAGCCCTTACCCTAAAAGCTAACACCTAAAACCCCAACTTACCTGAGGTTGTGCGCACAGTTGTCGGGTCATGCGCACGCAGATGTGGGGTCGCGCAGTTGACGAGATCGCTTCTGTGGAAGCGATCACGCCTCGGCGTGCATGCTTCTGTGGGAGCGCTCATGTGTCGGTGCGCATGCATCTGCACACATGCTTCACGCACTGTGAAGTTGTGCTACTATATATATATATATAATATATAAAATAGTTATGAAGAGTGAGGTAGCCGTGAATGTCCAGTAATCCAGTTAAATAATCAGAGTATTGCAGTGAATAGTGATTCCTTTTTTATTGGACAAACATATTCATAATAAAGCAACAGAATGGTTACAAACCCTTTATTATCACTCAGAAAGTAACCTCTGCCATCAGAACACCCCGGGAACACCTGTTGCAATACAAAACTAAAGAAACAACTTCACGTACACCTCTGGTAACCACATACCATCCGGTTCTAGAAGAAATATGCTAAATATTTAAGGATTTACAACCACAACTCACAGAGGACACAGAATTGAAACATATATTCCCCAAACAACCCATTCTTGCATTTAGGCAGCCACCAAATTTAAGACAAACATTGGTGAACAGAAGATTGCCAAATGAACAGCATAACAGAGAAAATGGCACCAAACCTTGCAATAAAAATTGCTGCAAACTATGCCAGCACATCTGCAAAGAGGACACAGCCACGCACAACAACAAGACCCACAACATCAGAGGCTCATATTCATGTACATCATCAAATGTAGTGTACATGATACAATGTACTGTATGTGAAAGGGGGTGCTACATTGGGGAAACCAGCCACAAACGACATATGCGAATGAACCTCCACCGAAGCTCCATCAAAAAACACCATGAAGACAGTGACTGTACTCCAGTTGGACACCATTTCACCCAGGAGAATCACTCCACCCAGAACCTCAAAATAAAAGTTCTCAGAGGGAATTTCAGAACTATACAACCGCAGAAAACTTTTGAAGTAAAAATTATTAAATTTTTTAATACAAAGGATTTGGGCATTAACATCGACTTAGGCTTTCTGGCCCACTATCTTAATGTCTTATAGCACATACATTTCACATACCTCCCCCCTTCTATTGCTGTTTTTATAAGCTATGCTATGCTGAAATGTATTGCTCTTTATTTTACTCTGCTGTGTTCTTATCTACAACCTGATCTATAGACTTACTTACTGACCTATCAGGACATTATTCACAGTGCTGGTCTGTTTCTCAGTTAACTCTGTCAAATGAATTTTGTCTTTTTTTTTTTTTTTCAATTTTTTTTCCCATCTCTTTCTGTTTACTGTTTTTAGTTCATACTTGTATCAGTATCGCTTTTTGACTTGATAAAGAGACGCATTATCTCTCGAAAGCTCGTGGCTTTATTATGAATATGTTTGTCCAATAAAAAAGGTATCACTATTCACTGCAATACTCTGATTATTCAACTATATCTAAAATTATATATACTGTATACTGTATATGTATGGCACTGGAGAGGGGCCCGAGGCAGATCAAGATATTTTTTGCCCCTCCTCCTTGGGGGGGGGGGCATATTTTTTTTGCACCAGGGCCCTCCATTCACTAGCTCCGCCACTGACAACTATATATATTCCATGCACATGCTTAGCTCTAAAATGAAGTTACGCTGTAAAATTTTAACATCAAGTGCTTTAATAAACCTCTGGCTATCTTTGCGGCCCAGGAAAGCAGTAAACAACAGTTGTTGATCATATGATTGACAGATGCCAGGAATTTTCAACCGTAGGGATTTTTAACCCTTATCATCGGAATGATGAGACCTTCAGAAAACCTAACGGAAGCAAGTCAGCTGCTGCCACCTTCTTGGCATTCCTACCCTACCTGTTTAGACAGGAAATCCAGATGTACTGGTGTCCATTTATTTGGAAGAGGTCATATCCCATATCCCCTGTACTTAATGGCTCTCTTTTGAAAGCATTTGATGGCTGAATTATTGGATGAGCACAAGGAACAGAGGCTTAAAAATGCATCCTGTCCCCCATGTACATTGTACATCGTTAGAGGAGTTACAAACCTTTCTAATGGTCGACGAGACCGCAGAACCCCAGTTCTGAAAGGGCTGAGTATGGCCTTGCACAGATGTAAAAATATTCAGCCATGTGTTAACTTGCTTTTCTTTACAAGTCACGGCTACATGGCTACGGTAACTGACAGGCTCTGGTAGCAATCCTCATTGAATTTCCACCAGCCTATGCAACCATATGTACAGTTGACCTCAGAAATCTCATATAGATCAGTAAATAAGTCCAAACATGTGATTACCTAGTGTTCAGATGGGGCTTGAACCGATATAGATCAGTCCTCCCCCCTAGGTCTCGGATCGCATTTGATATCCCCTCCCATGAAATGACTGTGTGCAAAACTATATTCACAAAATATCTTCTTTTCAATAAAACACACCATGTAATGTGTTGAAAATAGAGCATAATCTTTATTCCCTGGAACTCCTTTTTATACCCCAAAACATATAATGCAATTGGATTAATGTTTATCATGTACAAACAAACTTGTGCAACTATGGGAAATTTGTATTTCCCCTCCTGTCATTCAGAGAGCAAATCAGAAGAAGCTCTGATTGGCTCCTTGACTTACCGAGCAGCCATTCATGGGTCATTGAATCAGGTGGTGATTGGTGTCAGGCACCAGTTGGTCTACCCCGAAAAAATGGGTGGCCTATGTGACCACCATATCAGTTACAGGGCGTAGGCTAGGACAATACCAGATGGTCTAGACCAGTGTTTCCCAAATCAGCTCACCTGCGCCCAAGCAGGGTAACGCCTAAAATGTGACTTGTTGGTGATCCCTGGAGTTTGGAAACTGGTCTAGACAGGTGGTTCAACTAGCTAGTAGGCAATACCGGAATCACCCTTTGGTAGTGGGACGGGTAGATTGGGCAAATCAATGATTAAGAGTTACTGGAGAAGCCTAGCTTGTATGGGTCAGATTATCTTTATTGTTAGGCTAACCCTCCACTTCACTGGCTTTAGTCTAGGTGAGGTGAATCAATGTACTGTTACTCTTTCCCCATTCATAAATCTTTATGAATGGAGCACCGGAGTGTGTGTGGAGTTTAGTCCCAAGGCATCACTTCACCTGAACAAAGGGGTTCAGTACTTAACCTTTCTTTCCTCAACCAATTAACTTTAATTTAGAAATGCTTTGTTAATTATGTTTTCCCGACAATCATCTTAGTCTATACAGCCTAAACAACTCTCATCACTAAGCGGCAGAAGCTGGTAGGGTCCAGACCTTGCTGTCCATGCTGGCAGGTGGCAGAGTACCAGTTATTGAAGGGACCCAGCACCTGTAACTTTGATAGCCTGATCCCATCTAGCATCATTCCCTGTTCCTTAAGTGTACTACATCGGGACCTGGACCCTCTTCCAGGAAGCAGAAGTATTCAGCCTACTATATTGCTGGCAAGCTGACCATCGCACACTGCAGAACAGCGCCCCTTCGTCAGGGCCCTGAAAACTGCGCTCTAATGACGCTCTGCGCTCCAGCCTGCATCCCATCTGCCCCATTTAATATTTACTGGACCTGCTTGCTGGAGGCTGCCAAGGCTAAGGTAAGGAAGGAGCTGACAGTGTGCCATGTGGGACTGGCATGTGTCACTAGGAGCATATTGTATCTAACGTCACTTGTATGTAATGTAACATGCTCCTAGTGACACATGCACACAGTGACATTACATATTACATACAATATGCTCCTAGAAACACATGCCAGCCCCTTACTGTCAGCCCCTTACCTTAGCCTTGGCAGCCTCCAGCAAGCAGGTCCAGTAAATATCAGATGGGGCAGATGGGATGCAGGCTGCAGCGCAGAGTGTCATCAGGGCGCAGTTCTCGGCGCCCTGATGACGGCGAACTGTTTTCCAGCGTGCGAAAGACATGCCACCATATTGCTACCACCCCAGTTTCAAACACCAAAATCACACAAACACAAGGATTAGGGAATGTCCTAGCTGCGATAACAGTTATTCTTGGTGAATGTTGGAAGCCGGGTAGAAAAGTCCATAGTCCGGGTAGCAGGTCTCTGGATTATGACAAAACACAATTCTCGACTATTACCCTAACCATGATGGTAAAGGCTTGCAACCAATTCTCATAAGTTCAAATGAGTTTCCTGTACATATGTTTCCTATGTTACTCTTAGGATCATATACTTTATGGTAATAAAGAGAATATCTCTATAAACTCCCTATTCCAGATTGTCTGTTTAACTTGAAGAGATAGTTGCTTACTTAAATCTTTTGAGAAGAACGAATAAGGATATTCATGTGCGTTATCTGATACCTTAATACTTTACAGGTTTACCCCTTCCAGAGGCTGTCATTATCTAGGGGAGGGGGTCTACTGTACTCCCGAAACATCCTGCCTTCTGCTACAGGAATGCACCCTCAGAATTGTAAGGGGATGGGCTTCTCGGCACCCAGCATGCAGGTCACAGAATTACAGGATCAGTATAACCCGCACAGTCTTCTCTTCAGAGGACTTGACTGTGTCCTTGTGTTCGCTCTCAGCTGGTGCCTGACTTTGCAGCACATGCTGAGATGAAAGCACAACCTGCGGTCAGAGATTGCAAGCCCATTTGACAAGCTCTTAAAGTGGTACTAACTAAATGTCACAAGAGGACAATAATGGTTAATTATATATTCCTCAACCTCCACTTAACTGAATTACCAGGGCTCCTAGGAATCTACTGGCCCTTCCCTGGACCACTGAAGCCTTCACAAGCCCTCTCAACCTGGTACCCTGATTCAGGTGCTATGCTTTATTATATTCCTCAGGGAAAACCTATCATTTTGATACCAAACATGATAAGGTGATTCTCATACTTAACATTACATATATAAGTCATGTATGTTACAATCATACCACAGGCAATAATAACCAACTCATACCAACAAGGCAATACAGGTCCATGTATCCAAATGGTGGGGCAATGTCTTTCAAGAAAGGAACCAGTTGTGTCACTTTAACCCGTTCCCACCCAGGGCCCATATTAGTTTGGTCAGTCCCAAAAAGTCCATAGGGGCCCCTGGATGCTGTAAATCATAAACATGGCAACAGCCAAACAACTCCCATGATATTATAGGCAATATTAAATGGCGGTAATCATCCAAGTAACTAAGTATTTGGGCATTGGTTTTAGGAAAAAAGGGGAGAAGTTGTGTTATTGTACCCTGTGGCCCAAAAAAACAAATTTGGCATACACAAAAATAGCAGAAAATATGGAAAATGGATTTAATTTCCCCTCATCACTCACAAATTATTGGTTCTAAAGAGCAACAATGTAGTCATATTAGCTACCTTCATAATAACATTGTTATTCCACTGTGAATTATTAAGAGTGCAATAATTACTACTTCCAATGACTAACCCATAAACAGAACAATAAATCCATACAAAAACACCACTACTAAATAAGACACTTTTATTTCTTATGTCCAGTCCTTACTGTATATCCCATAATTATTTTCTCAACAGTTACATTCATTAGTACTATGTCACTGCACTAGATATGTTTGTAATGTCTGAATAAACTTTATATATTAGTGGCCACATCTTAAAGCACATTCTAAACACAAATTAAATGCATACAAATTACAAAAATGACCCTGAGTCTGGTAGGCTCAAATGACTAGTTGTAATGGGCTCTTGGAGGTCTCAGGTACATAACCATGGCCCAACGTTACACCACAGATAACTGGGAAAAGTGTCATAGTCTCTTAAGGCAAGTCTCATAGCCATTGTATTAGCCCTTTAGTTTGGTTGCCGCATGGGCTAGTGTACCTCTATGGTCATTTGTCCACAAAAAAACAGAGCCCATGAGTCCAGTGGGTTGTGACAGTACATTTTTGGGCACTGAAGGGCCATTGCTTGTGGGGTTCAGGGGAGTCCCACTCTGGCCCCAAAGAGTGGATTGTGACAGAGGTTTGTACTTGAATAACACTGCTAGCTTGTGCAGAATATGAAATTGCGGTACTGACTATATCCCTCCCCATTAGTCAAGAGACAGGAATCCCACTAGTAAGGGACAGGACCAAGACGCCTGCAGATGGACGTGGAATCTTGCCCTACTATAACTTCCAGACTTGACAACAATTGTTTTAATTGTCTTGTCCCCATGGCCAGAATAGAAGCAGCTGACCCTCTAATAGTATCCTTCACCATGTCAACTGTCCCAGCAGATGACTCACCAGTCACAGGGATTCTGCTGGGTTTCAGCTGTTGGAAGGTACTGGGCATTGCAGGCAATGGGTGCCATGACATAGCTGGAAAACCAATCCCACTTGCAGATGGTGATGTTAAAGTTGGAAAATGTTGAGTCACACTTGCAACAAGAGCAGTATCTACTTGCCTCCATAAAAGAGTGACAGCAAGTGAGAGCAGTATGACCTATGCCCACTACAAGAAGAGGGCCTGCTTCTATGAGTCTTGTGACGTCTAGATCTCTCCCTCTCTCTATGACCTGAAGAACTACTAGCAATATATCTAGAATGTTTGCTGTGTCTACTGTAACGGAGCTGGAACACGCAGTCCAATATCTCCGCTGGTATACGGTAAAATACCCAAGAAGCACTACAGTCTCACCATTCCCGACCTCCCATATTGGACGACACACAATTTGGGAGTCAAATGAATACTGACTTTATTTTGTTATTGCAGAAATATTTATACCCATCTCTTCCCACAGGCAATACACATGCCCATATTTGGCCGCACAATACCCATAAAGAGAACAATAGGTGGGTCACACCTCTCCGGTGCTCCCTGACAACTTTGATACAATCAGACATTGATTCAATTACACTTCTTTGTTCTTATCTGAGAATGAAAACACTGTATACAATAGACTTCCTTTATCTTATGCGGAGTCGCTGTAACAGGATTATCTCCCATGCCAAGTAGCTGCAAATGTCTGGGACAATATTCTGCAGAGCATCAACCAACATACATATAGTAGGATCATATTTTAACCATAATAATCATAAAACAGGGTAAAACAGTGATGGGTTCCGCTACACACCTCCCCCGTGACCATAAGCCGGCATACACGGTCTGATCCCAACGGATCGGCCTGGGGATGTCCGGACAAAAGTATTTGTTGGTCAATTCTCTAGTTTGACAACCCATCAGCATTACTGCAATTCACATTTACTCACATTTCCCATATCCCCAGATAGCTGGGATCTGAGCGCAGAAAACTACTGAATAGCGCTCAGATCCTATTCACACAGTTCAATTGCCATGTAGCTACAGTCTTTCCCATAGTCTTTCATTATATGAATGGGCTTCATGGCACAGTTATCTGGGGTATCATGGTTCATACAGGGCAAGTACAGAATGACCCCCCTGTATGTAAAGGGCCAGAATGAGTGACATACACTCTGGTATGGCCAAACACTGGTTCCAAAGGGCAATATGTCCCAGGGCCATAGTCGCAGGGCAGGAGGCTGGCAAACAGTCCTCTCCAAGCCAAAGTGGCGAAGGGCACTTCATCACACATCTCCCCTTTGGGGGGAAGTCTAAACAGGCACCTGGATATTTCGCTGGGGTGATGGTGCAACACGCTGAGGGGACTTGAGGGGCAGAGGCCAGCGGCACTCTACACTGATGCCAGCTCTTCTGCTGGTATAACCTGCAGGACCTCCTGCTCTGTACAAGGGACAAAGGGAGGGCAGAGGCCGACTGCACTCTGCCCCACTGTCAGCTCTTCTGCTGGGGTACCTGGGACATATTCCGGCTCAGTAGCCAGGGAAACGTGGGGGTCAGTGGGGGTTAACATTTCCTCTGTTAACCCTGGGGCCACATTAGAAGTTAGCTGGGGAGGGGAATTTGTACTTACCCCCTCCTCCGGTTGTCCCAGTGAGGGTAGTTGGGGATCTGGACAGGCTGCGGGCGCAGAGACCACGATCCCATCTGCGCCGTCTGGGAGATTGGTGTCTCCCCTGGTTAGGGTAAATTGTCGCTGGGGGGGAAGGACGACACCTTTGGCTCCCTGGGGTACCCACTGCCGCTGTGGAGGAAGGTCGACACCTTCTGCTCCCTGGGGTACACACTGCCGCTGGGGGGGAAGGACGACACCTTCTTCCCCCTGGGGTTCACACTGCCGCTGAGGGGGAAGGACGACACCTTCTGCCCCCTGGGGTTCACACTGCCGCTGGGGGGAAAGGACGACACCTTCTGCCCCCTGGGGTTCACACTGCCGCTGGGGCGAAAGGACGACACCTTCTGCCCCCTTGGGGTTCACACTGCCGCTGGTTAGGAAGGACGACACCTTCGGCTCCCTGGGGAACACACTGCCGCTGGGGAGGTAGGACGACACCTTCAGCTCCCTGGGGTACACACTGCTGCTGGGGAGGAAGGACGACACCTTCAGCTCCCTGGGGTACACACTGTCGCTGGGGAGGAAGGACGACACCTTCAGCTCCCTGGGGTACACACTGTCGCTGGGGAGGAAGGACGACACCTTCTGCCCCCTGGGGTACACACTGCCGCTGGGGAGGAAGGACGACACCTTCAGCTCCCTGGGGTACACACTGCCACTGGGGGGGAAGGACGACACCTTCGGCCCCCTGGGGTACACACTGCCGCTGGGGAGGGGGAATTAGTTGGAGCATTCCACGTGGAGCGGTTTCTGTTTCTGGGACAGTCTCTCTGACAAAAGTTTACACCTTGAGGTTAGAGGATAAACGAAAATGTTTTTCACAGTATGTATTTTTGAATAAAAGAGGCTCACAAGGTTTTGTCACATAATTAGAATAGGTAGGATATTGATCCAGGGAACAACCAGATTGCAGTTTTTTAGGATCAATAAGGATTTTCTTCTTAAAACAAACTGACATACAACATATCGATTTTTTTCTGTTTGCCTTTCTCTGGATGAATTAACAGTTCACATAAGACAAAAGATCAGAAACATGTTTCTAAAAGTCTTATTTAAACCTCACTTTCTGTTAACATGTCTTGCAAAAAAGCAGTAAGACTGACTGAAATAGAAAACAGCTGCAAAGGAGAGTAAGGAAAGAAATTCAAAGAATAATGGAAGGAAAATAAATCCAATCTGCAAACAGTGGAGTAAATATGAACAAATTAGGTGTTGGTTTAGTGCATGATGATGGGGAGAATTTACACAACCATGACCCAAACTAACTCCACATTCACACCTCCCAAACTCACAGCCACAAACTCTCCTGCACAAAGCTATCACATATATAGTTGTGAGTATACGAGCCGTTGCTCACGCTTGCGGGCTCGCGAAGCAAGGGTCGCAGTTGGCGCTCCTTGCCAGCAACTGCGACCCTCGCAAAATTTACGTCATAACGCAAACAAAATACGAGACACGTTAAGACCTCGCAAAAAACGGCTGCAACACGCGCACATCACAACATGAAAAATACAAATACACACAACAAATACATAAAAAGCTTACTTACAGGAAGAGGGAGCATCCAGGACCTGGAAAACTAAAGTTACACCTCAATTTAACTCAAATTAAAAGAGTTTAGACACTAAAAAATTCTCTAAGCGAGAGAAAAAATGGCCGCCGAAAAAAGCGAAAACGAGGCTACAGCAGTCTAAAGACGCAAAACACCACCAAACACCTACATATTTGCCGAAAAACACCTACGAGATTATAAAACAAGGACGCAACCCGCGCAACCCAAAAAACATTACAAACACAACAAATACAAACAACAAACACATAAAAAGGTTACACACAGCAAGGGGGGGCACCGAGGACCTCTGCAAGTGAAGTTACACCTCCATTTAACCACAAATTTCGGAGTTTAGAGACCCGAAAATCACCTAAGCGAGAGAAAAAATGTCCGCCGAACAAAATGAAAACGAGGCTAAAGGTCCCTAAACACGCAAAACACCACTAAACAGCTAAGGATATCCGGAAAAAAAACCACCAAACAGCTACGCATATTACGAAAAACTCGCACGACATACAAAACGAATATTACGAAAAACTTGCACGACATAGAAAACGAACGACGCTACATCAGCCACATTATATACACCAAACACCCTTAGCTCACTTACACTTTCATTGCCATCATTTTTTGACGGGCAATTCGCTAGTCACATACTGTATATAGTTGTGAGCATGCGAATTGTTGCTAACGCTTGCAGGCTCGCGAAGCGAGGGCCACTGTTGCTGGCAAGGAGCGCCAAAGGCGCTCCTTGCCAGCAACTGCGGCCCTCGCGAAGCCGAAGGCGCTCCTTGCCAGCACCTGCGGCCCTCGCAAAAAGTACAAGACACGTTACGACCAATTACGACTTCGCAAAAAACGGCCGCAACCCGCGGACATGAAGAAATGAAAAACACAATAAATACACACAACACATACATAAAAAGCTTACCTACAGCAAGAGGGAGCATCCACGACCTCAAAAAATGAAGTTACACCTTAATTTAACTCAAAATAAAAGAGTTTAGACACTAAAAAAGTCTGTAAGCGAGAGAAAAAATGGCCGCCGAACAAAACGAAAACGAGGCTACAGGACTCTAAACACGCAAAACACCACCAGTAACATGCAAAACACCACAAAACACCTACGGATATTCCGCCACAGCCGCATACCACACATTAGCCGCCATTTTAAAACAATAACTCCAATGCGGAAGTACACAGCTACGCTAACGGTTTTGTCTCGCGCACGCACACTATTACACTGCACACATTCAGCACGCTTACACAGCAGCTCCACACCACTAATGCTGCAGCAACATCAAAACAGATTGTCAGCTCTTCAACACAATGCTTCCTGCATATATTACTTCAAAATAGGTAAAGTTTATTACTTTATTAATCTATTAGTTATTGTATTATTATACACCAAACAGCATTAGCTCACTTACGATTTGATTGCCGTCATTTTTTGACGGGCAATTCGCTAGTATCATAAATAACAGTGTGCTCACTTAAACATTAGCACTTTTCCAGCTAAGACTGCTCACTGCACTCCTGAAGACATTCTTGGCAATCACAGTGAACACGTAACTTGCTGTCAAGAAGGTTGTTCTAGTTCACCACACCTTTCCCAACAGCGCCACACAATGACCCAAACCAAAAATGGAGTTGAATGGGCCATAGTCATCTTTATTATCCACTAGTAACTCGCCCGTCATAAATGACAGTATTATAGAATGTTATCTTGAATTGACTGTGCTCTCTCTTTCTGTGCGCTCTCTCTCTCTGTGTGCGCTTTTGGCTCTGCACCCCTCCCTCTATCTCTGTGCGCTCTCTATCTGTGACTCTTTTTCTCTCTCTCTCTCTCTGTGCACACTGTCTCTCTGCTCTCTGTCTGTGCACTCTTTCTCGCTCTCTGTGTGCAATGTTTGTGTGCACTTTCTCTGTCTTTGTGCACTATTGGCCCCCTTACCTCTCTCTCTCTCTTTACCCCTCCCTCTCTGTCTGTGCACTCTCTCTCTGTGCTGTCTGTGCTCTCTCTGCCTGCGTGCGCTCTTGCTCTGTACCCTTCTCTCTCTCTCTGTACCTCTTTCCCTCTCTCTCACTCACTCTGCTGTCTGTCTCTCTGTGCTGTGTGTCTCTCTCTCCCTCCCTCAGTCACTTTGATGTCTGTCTCTCTATGCTGTGTGTCTCTTTCTCTCCCTCCCTCAGTCACTCTGCTGTCTGTCTCTCTGTGCTGTGTCCCTCCCTCTCTCCGCTGTCTCTCTGTGCTGTGTCTCACTCTCCCTCCCTCTCTCAATCTGCTGTCTGTCTCTCCCTCTCACTCTGCTGTCTGTCTCTCTGTGCTGTGTGTGTCTCTCTCTCTCTCCCTCAGTCACTTTGCTGTCTGTCTCTCTGTGCTGTGTCTCACTCCCACTCTCTCTCACTCAGGTCTGTGTCTCTCTGTGCTGTGTCTCCCTCTCCCTCCCTCTCTCTGCTGTCTCTCTCTCTCTCTCTCTGCTGTCTGCCTCTCTGTGCTGTGTGTGTGTCTCTATCTCCCTCCCTCAGTCACTTTGCTGTCTGCCTCTCTGTGCTGTGCGTCTCTCTCTCTCCCTCCGTCACTCTGCTGTCTGTTTCTTTCTCTCACTCTGCTGTCTGTCTCTATCTCCATCCCTCCCTCAGTCACTTTGCTGCCTGCCTCTCTGTGCTGTGTCTCTCTGTGCTGTGTGTATGTGTCTCTCTCTCTCCCTCCCTCAGTCACTTTGCTGTCTGTCTCTCTGTGCTTTGTGTCTCTCTGTGCTGTGTGTGTCTCTATCCCTCCCTCAGTCACTTTGCTGTCTGCCTCTCTGTGCTGTCTCTCTCTCCCTCCCTCAGTCACTTTGCTGTCTGCCTCTCTGTGCTGTGTCTCTCTCTCCCTCCCTCAGTCACTTTGCTGTCTGCCTCTCTGGGCTGTGTCTCTCTCTCCCTCCCTCAGTCACTTTGCTGTCTGCCTCTCTGTGCTGTCTCTCTCTCCCTCCCTCAGTCACTTTGCTGTCTGCCTCTCTGGGCTGTGTCTCTCTCCCTCCCTCAGTCACTTTGCTGTCTGCCTCTCTGTGCTGTGTCTCTCTCCCTCCCTCAGTCACTTTGCTGTCTGCCTCTCTGTGCTGTGTCTCTCTCCCTCCCTCAGTCACTTTGCTGTCTGTCTCTCTGTGCTGTGTGTGTCTCTCCCCCTCCCACAGTCACTTTGCTGTCTGCCTCTCTGGGCTTTGTGTCTCTCTGTGCTGTGTGTGTCTCTCTCTCCATCCCTCAGTCACTTTGCTGTCTGCCTCTCTGTGCTGTCTCTCTCTCCCTCCCTCAGTCACTTTGCTGTCTGCCTCTCTGTGCTGTGTCTCTCTCTCCCTCCCTCAGTCACTTTGCTGTCTGCCTCTCTGTGCTGTGTCTCTCTGTGCTGTCTCTCTCTCCCTCCCTCAGTCACTTTGCTGTCTGCCTCTCTGTGCTGTGTCTCTCTCTCCCTCCCTCAGTCACTTTGCTGTCTGCCTCTCTGTGCTGTATCTCTCTCCCTCCCTCAGTCACTTTGCTGTCTGCCTCTCTGTGCTGTGTCTCTCTCCCTCCCTCAGTCACTTTGCTGTCTGTCTCTCTGTGCTGTGTGTGTCTCTCCCCCTCCCACAGTCACTTTGCTGTCTGCCTCTCTGTGCTTTGTGTCTCTCTGTGCTGTGTGTGTGTTTCTCTCTCCATCCCTCAGTCACTTTGCTGTCTGCCTCTCTGTGCTGTCTCTCTCTCCCTCCCTCAGTCACTTTGCTGTCTGCCTCTCTGTGCTGTGCGTCTCTCTCTCTCCCTCACTCAGTCACTCTGCTGTCTGTTTCTTTCTCTCACTCTGCTGTCTGTCTCTATCTCCATCCCTCCCTCAGTCACTTTGCTGTCTGCCTCTCTGTGCTGTGTCTCTCTGTGCTGTGTGTATGTGTCTCTCTCTCTCCCTCCCTCAGTCACTTTGCTGTCTGTCTCTCTGTGCTTTGTGTCTCTCTGTGCTGTGTGTATCTCTCCCTCCCTCAGTCACTTTGCTGTCTGCCTCTCTGTGCTGTGTGTATCTCTCCCTCCCTCAGTCACTTTGCTGTCTGCCTCTCTGTGCTGTGTCTCTCTCTCCCTCCCTCAGTCACTTTGCTGTCTGCCTCTCTGTGCTGTGTCTCTCTGTGCTGTCTCTCTCTCCCTCCCTCAGTCACTTTGCTGTCTGCCTCTCTGTGCTGTGTCTCTCTCCCTCCCTCAGTCACTTTGCTGTCTGTCTCTCTGTGCTGTGTGTGTCTCTCCCCCTCCCACAGTCACTTTGCTGCCTGCCTCTCTGTGCTGTGTCTCTCTGTGCTGTGTGTATGTGTCTCTCTCTCTCCCTCAGTCACTTTGCTGTCTGTCTCTCTGTGCTTTGTGTCTCTCTGTGCTGTGTGTGTCTCTATCCCTCCCTCAGTCACTTTGCTGTCTGCCTCTCTGTGCTGTCTCTCTCTCCCTCCCTCAGTCACTTTGCTGTCTGCCTCTCTGTGCTGTGTCTCTCTCTCCCTCCCTCAGTCACTTTGCTGTCTGCCTCTCTGTGCTGTCTCTCTCTCCCTCCCTCAGTCACTTTGCTGTCTGCCTCTCTGTGCTGTCTCTCTCTCCCTCCCTCAGTCACTTTGCTGTCTGCCTCTCTGTGCTGTGTGTATCTCTCCCTCCCTCAGTCACTTTGCTGTCTGCCTCTCTGTGCTGTGTCTCTCTCTCCCTCCCTCAGTCACTTTGCTGTCTGCCTCTCTGTGCTGTGTCTCTCTGTGCTGTCTCTCTCTCCCTCCCTCAGTCACTTTGCTGTCTGCCTCTCTGTGCTGTGTCTCTCTCCCTCCCTCAGTCACTTTGCTGTCTGTCTCTCTGTGCTGTGTGTGTCTCTCCCCCTCCCACAGTCACTTTGCTGCCTGCCTCTCTGTGCTGTGTCTCTCTGTGCTGTGTGTATGTGTCTCTCTCTCTCCCTCAGTCACTTTGCTGTCTGTCTCTCTGTGCTTTGTGTCTCTCTGTGCTGTGTGTGTCTCTATCCCTCCCTCAGTCACTTTGCTGTCTGCCTCTCTGTGCTGTCTCTCTCTCCCTCCCTCAGTCACTTTGCTGTCTGCCTCTCTGTGCTGTGTCTCTCTCTCCCTCCCTCAGTCACTTTGCTGTCTGCCTCTCTGTGCTGTCTCTCTCTCCCTCCCTCAGTCACTTTGCTGTCTGCCTCTCTGTGCTGTCTCTCTCTCCCTCCCTCAGTCACTTTGCTGTCTGCCTCTCTGGGCTGTGTCTCTCTCCCTCCCTCAGTCACTTTGCTGTCTGCCTCTCTGTGCTGTGTCTCTCTCCCTCCCTCAGTCACTTTGCTGTCTGTCTCTCTGTGCTGTGTGTGTCTCTCCCCCTCCCACAGTCACTTTGCTGTCTGCCTCTCTGGGCTTTGTGTCTCTCTGTGCTGTGTGTGTCTCTCTCTCCATCCCTCAGTCACTTTGCTGTCTGCCTCTCTGTGCTGTCTCTCTCTCCCTCCCTCAGTCACTTTGCTGTCTGCCTCTCTGTGCTGTGTCTCTCTCTCCCTCCCTCAGTCACTTTGCTGTCTGCCTCTCTGTGCTGTGTCTCTCTGTGCTGTCTCTCTCTCCCTCCCTCAGTCACTTTGCTGTCTGCCTCTCTGTGCTGTGTCTCTCTCTCCCTCCCTCAGTCACTTTGCTGTCTGCCTCTCTGTGCTGTATCTCTCTGTGCTGTGTCTCTCTCTCCCTCCCTCAGTCACTTTGCTGTCTGCCTCTCTGTGCTGTATCTCTCTCCCTCCCTCAGTCACTTTGCTGTCTGCCTCTCTGTGCTGTGTCTCTCTCCCTCCCTCAGTCACTTTGCTGTCTGTCTCTCTGTGCTGTGTGTGTCTCTCCCCCTCCCACAGTCACTTTGCTGTCTGCCTCTCTGTGCTTTGTGTCTCTCTGTGCTGTGTGTGTGTCTCTCTCTCCATCCCTCAGTCACTTTGCTGTCTGCCTCTCTGTGCTGTCTCTCTCTCCCTCCCTCAGTCACTTTGCTGTCTGCCTCTCTGTGCTGTGCGTCTCTCTCTCTCCCTCACTCAGTCACTCTGCTGTCTGTTTCTTTCTCTCACTCTGCTGTCTGTCTCTATCTCCATCCCTCCCTCAGTCACTTTGCTGTCTGCCTCTCTGTGCTGTGTCTCTCTGTGCTGTGTGTATGTGTCTCTCTCTCTCCCTCCCTCAGTCACTTTGCTGTCTGTCTCTCTGTGCTTTGTGTCTCTCTGTGCTGTGTGTGTCTCTATCCCTCCCTCAGTCACTTTGCTGTCTGCCTCTCTGTGCTGTCTCTCTCTCCCTCCCTCAGTCACTTTGCTGTCTGCCTCTCTGTGCTGTGTCTCTCTCCCTCCCTCAGTCACTTTGCTGTCTGCCTCTCTGTGCTGTGTCTCTCTCTCCCTCCCTCAGTCACTTTGCTGTCTGCCTCTCTGTGCTGTGTCTCTCTGTGCTGTCTCTCTCTCCCTCCCTCAGTCACTTTGCTGTCTGCCTCTCTGTGCTGTGTCTCTCTCCCTCCCTCAGTGACTTTGCTGTCTGTCTCTCTGTGCTGTGTGTGTCTCTCCCCCTCCCACAGTCACTTTGCTGTCTGCCTCTCTGTGCTTTGTGTCTCTCTGTGCTGTGTGTGTGTCTCTCTCTCCATCCCTCAGTCACTTTGCTGTCTGCCTCTCTGTGCTGTCTCTCTCTCCCTCCCTCAGTCACTTTGCTGTCTGCCTCTCTGTGCTGTGTCTCTCTCTCCCTCCCTCAGTCACTTTGCTGTCTGCATCTCTGTGCTGTGTCTCTCTGTGCTGTCTCTCTCTCCCTCCCTCAGTCACTTTGCTGTCTGCCTCTCTGTGCTGTGTGTATCTCTCCCTCCCTCAGTCACTTTGCTGTCTGCCTCTCTGTGCTGTGTCTCTCTGTGCTGTGTCTCTCTCTCCCTCCCTCAGTCACTTTGCTGTCTGCCTCTCTGTGCTGTCTGTATCTCTCCCTCCCTCAGTCACTTTGCTGTCTGCCTCTCTGTGCTGTGTCTCTCTGTGCTGTCTCTCCCTCCCTCCCTCAGTCACTTTGCTGTCTGCCTCTCTGTGCTGTGTGTATCTCTCCCTCCCTCAGTCACTTTGCTGTCTGCCTCTCTGTGCTGTGTCTCTCTGTGCTGTGTCTCTCTCTCCCTCCCTCAGTCACTTTGCTGTCTGCCTCTCTGTGCTGTGTCTCTCTGTGCTGTGTCTCTCTCTCCCTCCCTCAGTCACTTTGCTGTCTGCCTCTCTGTGCTGTGTGTATCTCTCCCTCCCTCAGTCACTTTGCTGTCTGCCTCTCTGTGCTGTGTCTCTCTGTGCTGTGTCTCTCCCTCCCTCAGTCACTTTGCTGTCTGCCTCTCTGTGCTGTGTCTCTCTGTGCTGTGTCTCTCTCTCCCTCCCTCAGTCACTTTGCTGTCTGTCTCTCTGTGCTGTGTGTGTCTCTCCCCCTCCCACAGTCACTTTGCTGTCTGCCTCTCTGTGCTTTGTGTCTCTCTGTGCTGTGTGTGTGTCTCTCTCTCCATCCCTCAGTCACTTTGCTGTCTGCCTCTCTGTGCTGTCTCTCTCTCCCTCCCTCAGTCACTTTGCTGTCTGCCTCTCTGTGCTGTGTCTCTCTCTCCCTCCCTCAGTCACTTTGCTGTCTGCCTCTCTGTGCTGTGTCTCTCTGTGCTGTCTCTCTCTCCCTCCCTCAGTCACTTTGCTGTCTGTCTCTCTGTGCTGTGTGTGTCTCTCCCCCTCCCACAGTCACTTTGCTGTCTGCCTCTCTGTGCTTTGTGTCTCTCTGTGCTGTGTGTGTGTGTGTCTCTCTCTCCATCCCTCAGTCACTTTGCTGTCTGCCTCTCTGTGCTGTCTCTCTCTCCCTCCCTCAGTCACTTTGCTGTCTGCCTCTCTGTGCTGTGTCTCTCTCTCCCTCCCTCAGTCACTTTGCTGTCTGCCTCTCTGTGCTGTGTCTCTCTGTGCTGTCTCTCTCTCCCTCCCTCAGTCACTTTGCTGTCTGCCTCTCTGTGCTGTGTGTATCTCTCCCTCCCTCAGTCACTTTGCTGTCTGCCTCTCTGTGCTGTGTCTCTCTGTGCTGTGTCTCTCTCTCCCTCCCTCAGTCACTTTGCTGTCTGCCTCTCTGTGCTGTGTGTATCTCTCCCTCCCTCAGTCACTTTGCTGTCTGCCTCTCTGTGCTGTGTCTCTCTCTCCCTCCCTCAGTCACTTTGCTGTCTGCCTCTCTGTGCTGTGTCTCTCTGTGCTGTCTCTCCCTCCCTCCCTCAGTCACTTTGCTGTCTGCCTCTCTGTGCTGTGTGTATCTCTCCCTCCCTCAGTCACTTTGCTGTCTGCCTCTCTGTGCTGTGTCTCTATGTGCTGTGTCTCTCTCTCCCTCCCTCAGTCACTTTGCTGTCTGCCTCTCTGTGCTGTGTCTCTCTGTGCTGTGTCTCTCTCTCCCTCCCTCAGTCACTTTGCTGTCTGCCTCTCTGTGCTGTGTGTATCTCTCCCTCCCTCAGTCACTTTGCTGTCTGCCTCTCTGTGCTGTGTCTCTCTGTGCTGTGTCTCTCCCTCCCTCAGTCACTTTGCTGTCTGCCTCTCTGTGCTGTGTCTCTCTGTGCTGTGTCTCTCTCTCCCTCCCTCAGTCACTTTGCTGTCTGCCTCTCTGTGCTGTGTGTATCTCTCCCTCCCTCAGTCACTTTGCTGTCTGCCTCTCTGTGCTGTCTCTCTCTCCCTCCCTCAGTCACTTTGCTGCCTGCCTCTCTGTGCTGTGTCTCTCTCCCTCCCTCAGTCACTTTGCTGTCTGCCTCTCTGTGCTGTGTGTGTCTCTCCCCCTCCCACAGTCACTTTGTTGTCTGTCTCTCTGTGCTTTATGTCCCTCTGTGCTGTGTGTGTCTCTCTCTCCATCCCTCAGTCACTTTGCTGTCTGCCTCTCTGTGATGTGTCTCTGTGCTGTCTCTCTCCCTCCCTCAGTCACTTTGCTGTCTGCCTCTCTGTGCTGTGCGTCTCTCTCTCCCTCCATCAGTCACTTTGCTGTCTGCCCATCTGTGCTGTGTCTCTCTGTGCTGTGTCTCTCTCCCTCCCTCAGTCACTTTGCTGTCTGCCTCTCTGTGCTGTGTCTCTCTGTGCTGTCTCTCTCTCCCTCCCTCAGTCACTTTGCTGTCTGCCTCTCTGTGCTGTGTCTCTCTGCGCTGTGTGTGTCTCTCTCCATCCCTCAGTCACTTTGCTGTCTGCCTCTCTGTGCTGTCTCTCTCTCCCTCCCTCAGTCACTTTGCTGTCTGCCTCTCTGTGCTGTGTCTCTCTGCGCTGTGTGTGTGTCTCTCTCCCTCCCTCAGTCACTTTGCTGTCAGTCTCTCTGTGCTATGTCTCTCTGCGCTGTGTGTGTGTCTCTCTCCCTCCCTCAGTCACTTTGCTGTCTGCCTCTCTGTGCTGTGTCTCTCTGCGCTGTGTGTGTGTCTCTCTCCCTCCCTCAGTCACTTTGCTGTCTGCCTCTCTGTGCTGTGTCTCTCTGCGCTGTGTGTGTGTCTCTCTCCCTCCCTCAGTCACTTTGCTGTCTGCCTCTCTGTGCTGTGTCTCTCTGCGCTGTGTGTGTGTCTCCCTCCCTCAGTCACTTTGCTGTCTGCCTCTCTGTGCTGTGTCTCTCTGTGCTGTGTGTGCGTGTCTCCCTCCCTCAGTCACTTTGCTCTCTGTCTCTCTGTGCTGTGTCTCACTCTCTGTACCTCACTCCCACTCAGGTCTGTGTCTATATGTGTTGTGTCTCTCTGTGCTGTGTGTCTCTCTGTGCTGTGTGTGTCTCCCTCCCTCAGTCACTTTGCTCTCTGTCTCTCTGTGCTGTGTCTCACTCTCTGTACCTCACTCCCACTCAGGTCTGTGTCTATATGTGTTGTGTCTCTCTGTGCTGTGTGTCTCTCTGTGCTGTGTGTGTATCCCTCCCTCAGTCACTTTGCTCTCTGTCGCTCTGTGCTGTGTCTCTCTGTGCTGTGTCTCACTCTCTGTACCTCACTCCCACTCAGGTCTGTGTCTATATGTGCTGTGTCTCTCTGTGCTGTGTGTGTCTCCCTCCCTCAGTCACTTTGCTCTCTGTGCTTTGTGTCTCTCTGTGGTGTGTCTCTCTGTGCTGTGTGTGTGTGTCTCTCTCTCCCTCCCTCAGTCACTTTGCTCTCGGTATCTCTGTGCTTTGTGTCTCTCTGTGGTGTGTCTCTCTGTGCTGTGGCTCACTCTCTGTACCTCCCTCCCTCTCACTCACTCACTCAGGTCTGTGTCTATATGTGCTGTGTCTCTCTGTGCTGTGTGTGTCTCCCTCCCTCAGTCACTTTGCTCTCTGTCTCTCTGTGCTTTGTGTCTCTCTGTGGTGTGTCTCTCTGTGCTGTGTGTGTGTGTCTCTCTCTCCCTCCCTCCCTCAGTCACTTTGCTCTCTGTCTCTCTGTGCTGTGTGTATCTCTCCCTCCCTCAGTCACTTTGCTGTCTGCCTCTCTGTGCTGTGTCTCTCTGTGCTGTGTCTCTCTCTCCCTCCCTCAGTCACTTTGCTGTCTGCCTCTCTGTGCTGTGTGTATCTCTCCCTCCCTCAGTCACTTTGCTGTCTGCCTCTCTGTGCTGTGTCTCTCTCCCTCCCTCAGTCACTTTGCTGTCTGCCTCTCTGTGCTGTGTGTGTCTCTCCCCCTCCCACAGTCACTTTGTTGTCTGTCTCTCTGTGCTTTATGTCCCTCTGTGCTGTGTGTGTCTCTCTCTCCATCCCTCAGTCACTTTGCTGTCTGCCTCTCTGTGATGTGTCTCTGTGCTGTCTCTCTCCCTCCCTCAGTCACTTTGCTGTCTGCCTCTCTGTGCTGTGCGTCTCTCTCTCCCTCCATCAGTCACTTTGCTGTCTGCCCATCTGTGCTGTGTCTCTCTGTGCTGTGTCTCTCTCCCTCCCTCAGTCACTTTGCTGTCTGCCTCTCTGTGCTGTGTCTCTCTGTGCTGTCTCTCTCTCCCTCCCTCAGTCACTTTGCTGTCTGCCTCTCTGTGCTGTGTCTCTCTGCGCTGTGTGTGTCTCTCTCCATCCCTCAGTCACTTTGCTGTCTGCCTCTCTGTGCTGTCTCTCTCTCCCTCCCTTAGTCACTTTGCTGTCTGCCTCTCTGTGCTGTGTCTCTCTGCGCTGTGTGTGTGTCTCTCTCCCTCCCTCAGTCACTTTGCTGTCAGTCTCTCTGTGCTGTGTCTCTCTGCGCTGTGTGTGTGTCTCTCTCCCTCCCTCAGTCACTTTGCTGTCTGCCTCTCTGTGCTGTGTCTCTCTGCGCTGTGTGTGTGTCTCTCTCCCTCCCTCAGTCACTTTGCTGTCTGCCTCTCTGTGCTGTGTCTCTCTGCGCTGTGTGTGTGTCTCCCTCCCTCAGTCACTTTGCTGTCTGCCTCTCTGTGCTGTGTCTCTCTGTGCTGTGTGTGCGTGTCTCCCTCCCTCAGTCACTTTGCTCTCTGTCTCTCTGTGCTGTGTCTCACTCTCTGTACCTCACTCCCACTCAGGTCTGTGTCTATATGTGTTGTGTCTCTCTGTGCTGTGTGTCTCTCTGTGCTGTGTGTGTCTCCCTCCCTCAGTCACTTTGCTCTCTGTCTCTCTGTGCTGTGTCTCTCTGTGCTGTGTCTCACTCTCTGTACCTCACTCCCACTCAGGTCTGTGTCTATATGTGTTGAGTCTCTCTGTGCTGTGTGTCTCTCTGTGCTGTGTGTGTATCCCTCCCTCAGTCACTTTGCTCTCTGTCTCTCTGTGCTGTGTCTCTCTGTGCTGTGTCTCACTCTCTGTACCTCACTCCCACTCAGGTCTGTGTCTATATGTGTTGTGTCTCTCTGTGCTGTGTGTCTCTCTGTGCTGTGTGTGTATCCCTCCCTCAGTCACTTTGCTCTCTGTCTCTCTGTGCTGTGTCTCTCTGTGCTGTGTCTCACTCTCTGTACCTCACTCCCACTCAGGTCTGTGTCTATATGTGCTGTGTCTCTCTGTGCTGTGTGTGTCTCCCTCCCTCAGTCACTTTGCTCTCTGTGCTTTGTGTCTCTCTGTGGTGTGTCTCTCTGTGCTGTGTGTGTGTGTCTCTCTCTCCCTCCCTCAGTCACTTTGCTCTCGGTATCTCTGTGCTTTGTGTCTCTCTGTGCTGTGGCTCACTCTCTGTACCTCCCTCCCTCTCACTCTACACTCACTCACTCAGGTCTGTGTCTATATGTGCTGTGTCTCTCTGTGCTGTGTGTGTCTCCCTCCCTCAGTCACTTTGCTCTCTGTCTCTCTGTGCTTTGTGTCTCTCTGTGGTGTGTCTCTCTGTGCTGTGTGTGTGTGTCTCTCTCTCCCTCCCTCAGTCACTTTGCTCTCTGTCTCTCTGTGCTTTGTGTCTCTCTGTGGTGTGTCTCTCTGTGCTGTGTGTGTCTCTCTCTCCCTCCCTCAGTCACTTTGCTCTCTGTCTCTCTGTGCTTTGTGTCTCTCTGTGGTGTGTCTCTCTGTGCTGTGGCTCACTCTCTGTACCTCCCTCCCTCTCACTCACTCACTCACTCAGGTCTGTGTCTATATGTGCTGTGTCTCTCTGTGCTGTGTGTGTCTCCCTCCCTCAGTCACTTTGCTCTCTGTCTCTCTGTGCTTTGTGTCTCTCTGTGGTGTGTCTCTCTGTGCTGTGTGTGTGTGTGTCTCTCTCTCCCTCCCTCCCTCAGTCACTTTGCTCTCTGTCTCTATGTGCTTTGTGTCTCTCTGTGGTGTGTCTCTCTGTGCTGTGGCTCACTCTCTGTACCTCCCTCCCTCTCACTCACTCAGGTCTGTGTCTATATGTGCTGTGTCTCTCTGTGCTGTGTGTGTCTCCCTCCCTCAGTCACTTTGCTCTCTGTCTCTCTGTGCTTTGTGTCTCTCTGTGGTGTGTCTCTCTGTGCTGTGTGTGTGTGTCTCTCTCTCCCTCCCTCCCTCAGTCACTTTGCTCTCTGTCTCTCTGTGCTTTGTGTCTCTCTGTGGTGTGTCTCTCTGTGCTGTGGCTCACTCTCTGTACCTCCCTCCCTCTCACTCACTCACTCAGGTCTGTGTCTATATGTGCTGTGTCTCTCTGTGCTGTGGCTCACTCTCTGTACCTCCCTCCCTCTCACTCACTCACGTCTGTGTCTATATGTGCTGTGTTTTCTCTGTGCTGTCTCTGAATGCATCATGGCTGCCAGTTGCTTTTAATTACTGCTTTAGGCCCCGTCCCCGATGATGTCATGGTCACGCCCCTTGATTAAATCCACATTACACACTATGAAAACTATTATAGTGATAAATAGCTCACCATGACAAAGCATCACAATAATAACAGTTTATATAACCTGAGTTATGGCCTCCAGTTCTTTTGCTGGTACCATAGCACACAGACACACCTCAAGGTAGCATTCCTTCATTGCCTGACAAATTACAGTTCTAATCAAAATAAAATATTTCGTTAATTTTTGAAGTGAAAAGAAGTAAACACAAAAACTGCTGCAAACTAGTTTAAAAAATAGGATTGTAATTGTGACATGGGCAAAAATGTGGATATATTTCCAGATGAAAGTCTCAGGACTTAATTAACTCGTTAGGCCTTAAGCAGGTCAAGAGTTATTGTTAGGAATAGCCAGCTGATTACAATTACAGGCCTCAATACATATTCTAACTCTTCAAGCCTTGTGTTAACTCAACAACCATCAGCTCCTCTAAGCAACTGGCTGAGGATCTGAAAATGAAGCTGATTCATACAAAGCAGGGGAAGGCCACAAAAAGATAACAGAGTGCTTCCAGCTTGCTATTTCCATTATCCAAAATGTTATTAGGAAATGGCAGTTAAAGTGAACTCTGGAAGTCAAGACAAGTTCTGGAAGACCAAGGAACCTCTCAGATAGAACAGCTTGTATGCTGGGCCTAAGGGCAAAGCAAAAGCCCATATGACTACAAAGCTGACACTGGCGTGGTTGGTGCTCTGTTGCACTGAGCAGTGTTGCTTGCACAATCATGAGCTGCATGAAGGAGACGTCAGAGGTAAGGTCCACGCTGATCTCCTTTTGGCGCTCATTGCGAGCCTCTCCCCTGGTGTACTTTGTGTGATCTGAGCACCGTTGGCGCTCCTTGTGAGGGGCGCGGTGAAGGCCTGTGGTGTGTTTTTTATGTATTTTTTATGATAATTAATTCATTATTAAAATTCTAAATTAATATACTTTACATAATTGTAATATATGCAGCAAGCAATGTGCTGAAGAGCTAGCAATCTGTTTTGATGTTGCTGCAGCATACAATGTAGATTTGCACTGTTGTTGAGCTAAGGTGTAAGTGTCAGGAATGTGTGAAGTGTGTAGTGTAAATAGGCTGCGTGCGCGAGGGGAAGCCGTTTGTATAGCTGGGTACTTCCGCATTCTGTAAGTTAGTGTTGTAAAACGGCGGCAAATGTATATGTGGTACGCAGGTGTGGATGATTTCGCGTCCTTGCTAATAGTGTATTTTGTACCTCGTACGGGTTTGTGTAAAAGTCATATGTGCTTGGCGGTGTTTTGCTGCTTTAGGGGTCGTGTAGCCCCGTTTTTGTTTGTTTCGGATGCTATTTTTTCTCTCGCTTAGGGGATTTTCGAGTGGCTAAACTCTGTAAATTGGACTTAAATGTGCGTGCAACCTGACTCTCAAACATCATGGCTGTCCCCCCTTGCTGTGTCTAATGTTTTTTTTTTATTTGTGTTTGTATTTTGTGTGTTTTTCGATGTGCTCGTTTCGGCCGTTAAGTTCGTATTTTTGCAACCTCGTCATTTTGCATTTTTGTACCTCGTACGTCCTTGTCAAAAGTCGTACGTGCCTGGCTGTTATTTGCAGCTTTTGGGTCGTGTAGCTTCGTTTTAATTTTTTTTATCTGCTTAGCCGATTTTCAAGTTCCAAAACTCCCTAAATTTGACTTTAATTGGGCGGCAAACTCACTGGCAGATGTCGTGGCTGTCCCCCCATGCTGTGTGTATGTTTGTTTATTTTTTGGGGGGTATTTTGAAGTGACCACCTGCTAACTTGCAACCTCACCTCATCTTCCGCTCACCACCCTTCTTCAAATCCTGCCATCAGAACACGACAAGCACTCAACCCACAACAATTGTCAAATGTACTAAAACTCTTTCTCAGCCCACTCACCACCCTTGCCTGCCCTGACATCGCCACTTCACAGTACAACACTACTCTAACTTCCACCCTTGACTCTCATCCACAACCATGGCACTGCACAAACACGCTATCTACAGAGATGCTCACGCACTGCAGAACGACTATGGAGGAAATCTCGCACCTCAGCAGACTTTCTCCACTACAAGTTTACCTTGCGCTCCTACTTGTCTGCCCTCAATCTAGCCAAACAACACTACTTCTCATCACTAATATCAAACCTGTCCTCCAACCCTAAATGTTTATTTGCTACATTTAACACCCTCCTCTGCCCACCCCCGCCTCCTGCCCCTTCCTGTCTAACTGCTGATGACTTTGCCAGCCACTTTAAAACTAAAATTGAAACTATCCGAAATGAGCTCTCCTCCCAGCTTGGCCCTATCCCACCATCCTCTCCACAAACCGACAACACCCAACCCTTACCCTTCAACAATCCCTCCTCCACTATGGATTCCTTTGACCCTGTTACCGAGGATGAAGTATCTACTTTACTATCAACCTCTCACCTTACCACATGTCCACATGATCCTATTCATTCACAGCTAATTCCTCCCCTATCCACCGCACTTATCCCAGTTCTCACACATCTATTCAACCTCTCCCTAAACACTGGCAGGTTTCCATCCTCCTTAAAACATGCCGTAATTACACCCATTCTCAAGAAGCCCTCATCTGACCCAGCTTCTGCCTCCAACTACCGCCCTATCTCACTACTTCCCCTGGCTTCTAAATTGCTTGAGCAGCTTGTTTACAATCGCCTCACTCAATTTATTTCTTCCAATTCCCTTTTTGACCCCTTCCAATCTGGTTTCCGTGCCCAACACTCAACAGAAACAGCCCTCACAAAAGTCACCAATGACTTGCTAACTGCAAAATCAAAGGGTAACTTCTCCATTCTAATTCTCCTGGACCTCTCTGCTGCCTTCGACACAGTTGATCACCCTCTTCTAATCCAAACTCTCTGTTCATTTGGCATCCAGGGCACAGCTCTTTTATGGTTCACATCCTATCTAAAAGATCGTACATTTAGCGTCTCCTTCTCTGGCACCTCTTCTTCATCTCTCCCTCTGTCTGTTGGCGTTCCCCAAGGTTCTGTCCTAGGCCACCTCCTCTTCTCCATCTACACCTCCTCCCTTGGCACCCTCATAAAATCCTTTGGATTTCAGTATCATCTCAAATCAACCTCTCTGCACCCGATCTATCCCCCTCTCTTTTAGCTCAAGTTTCTAACTGCCACTCTAGCATATCCTCTGAACTCCTAATCTTTCCACCCTCTGCTACAACTTCCACTCCTCAAATATCTCTCACTGTTGACAACACCATCATCACTCCCACCTCCCAGGCCCGTTGTCTTGGGGTTCTACTGGATTTTTTTTTTCTAAGTCCAGAGACTCGTATTTTTTTGTGTAACTCCGTATTTAGTCCTGCGTCGTGGTTGTTTTTTTTCAAAGTCCTGCTTCTCTGTGTAGTTTTTTTAACGGCGAGTGAGGCACCGTAGAGTCATGACCCAGAGACAAGGGGCTCAGTACACCCATAATTCTCCTACTGTGGCTTATAGGAGCAATCTGCAGGTTGCGACTTTATATTCATCTCAGCACCCAGCCATTGAGATCAGACCATCATTCACAGAGAAGCAGAGAAATCAGATGAGCAACACCCTTGTAAGTTCAGACTGACCACTTTATTATTCTTTACAAAAGAGATTTTACACAGTACCAAAAGATCCACCTCCCCACACCATCATCCTCTGGCATTCTTTCCTGTGAGATATACCTGATCTGACATGTGTCTCTGTCCATTGGTTGGGGGTGGGGGGGGGGGGTGCATAGGGGGTAGATGTATCATGGTCTCAAACCTGATTTGTTTACAACCCTTGAGGGCAATTAACTAACGTCAGATTTTATTACTGAGGCCATAGACCAAGCATCTGGAAACATTAGTAACGAGACCTAGCAAATTGCTCTTCTCTGGTTTTACAATATTTATTTGCTTATATGTGCTATTGGGGAAGGGAAGCATGCAACACATTTCACAAACTACAATGATAGAAAATAAATGCACAAATGAAATAAGCAACAAGATATTCACATTAGTTGCTTTTAACATAACATTGCATGTCCATTTGGATAGCCTTGATGTTATCGATGAGACGTGTAAGAGTCCCAGATAACAGAGTCCTTCCTTCACATCTTATCCCTCCCCTCACACATCTATTCAACATTTCGCTTATCATGAGCAAGTCTCCATCATCTTTAAAACAAGCCATAATTACACCCATTCTTAAGAAACCCTCACCTGATCCAGCTTCTCCATCTAACTATCACCCTATCTCTCTACTTCCCCTAGCATCAAAACTGCTTGAGCGACTTGTTTACAACCGCCTTACCCTATTTATTTCCCCCAGCTCCCTTCTTCACACCTTCCAATCTGGCTTCTGACCCGTACACTCCACAAAAACAGCCCTCATAAAAGTTGAAGGGTCACTTCTCTATCCTAATTCTCCTGGATCTCTATGCTGTCTTCAACCCAGTTGACCACCACTTTCTTATCCAAATTCTCCACTTACTTGGCATCTGTTACACTGCCCTCTCATGGTTCACATGATACCTTGAAGATCAATCACTTAGTATCTCCTACTCTGGCATCTCTTCTTCACCTCAGCATCAGACTGTTGGCATACCCCAGGACTCAGTCCTCTCCTTTTCTCCATCTATACTTCCTCTCAACATCAGATCTATCCCCCTCTCTACTAGCACAAGTCGCCAACTGCCTCTCATTCATATCCTCCTGGATGTCCACCTCAACTCAAACACAATATGTCAAAGACTGAGCTCCTAACCTTTCCACTCCACATTTATCTCTCACTGTTGACAATGCCAAAATCACATGCACCTCTCAAGCCCGTTGTCTTGGGGTTCTACTGGACCCTGCTCTCTCTTTCATACCTCACATACAACCATGTCTTTTTCCGATTTAAAACATCACCAAAATATGTCACTATCTTACACAAGACACAATTAAAATGTCTTATTAGTGACAAAAATTAAAACATAGGTTTAATCCCCTGGCAGGAAAATTGACTGTGTAATATGATTAATATATGCCAATTAAGGCATTCACTACATTAATTTACCAGCAAACATTCTGGCATACAAAAAATTGCAGCAAAACCTAATAATAATTATTAGAAAGTAATTACAATTAATTTATAGATTGCCACTTTTTTAGGATAACAGAGATAATCTCTGTCAGGGTAAAGCAGGTCATGAACCAATCTTATAATTAATGGCCTCTAAATTGAACCAATAAGTGTTTTCCAATCACTACAAAATGAAAATAAAAGTAAAACTTTTAATTGTGACATACAGAAGTATATAATTGTGCTTCAAGTTACTTAGGTCATATATATTTTAACAAATCTGAATAAAAGTTATATTTTAAGTGGTGCACTATCATTTTCATAAAGTTTTTTTTATGGGGGTGCATTTTTGGTATATACTTTGAGCCTCATTCAATTGAGCGATTGTAAGTTACAGGCGCCCATAATGGAGCAGTAAGCTAATTTGCTATTCAATTGGCATCTTTTCTCGAGCCGCAAGCAGTCTGGGGGCTGAAATCCTTGCGGTTGTTACAACCATAACTTACTCCCCATCTAAGCCTTTGATCTTTTCTGTCCTCAAGAGATACGATTGCTAAAATCGCAAATTACTTTTCAATTGCTACAATTCAGCAAGCCCGCAAAGGTTTTTACAGCCGTAAATGGCACATATAGAAGAAAATCCTACGAGTGCTAGAGAACACCTGCAAAGGGGTTAAAGACATATCCGTAGCACTGTAAAAATCAAATAAAAAATCAATACTGCACTGTAAATGACGGTGAAAGTGATGACAGACATGAGAATTAATTGTACAACAGCCTCAAGCACTCAAATCGGCACTCAAAAGTAATTTTATTTTATGTTTCATTTCGGGGTTATATCGATCTTGGGAATCAATGAGTTAATACATATCAGGCCACCCACATGGACTAGAACAGTATCGGCATTCATTTTTATTATTTTGTTTTTTGCTGTTTCGCAAATCCGATTGCATATCGGACCGCTAAAAGCTAACATACATTTTCCGCACACAAAATACTGTTCATAATATACTTTAAATTATAGTTTGTATATGGTGGTGGCAATATGATGAGGAATTTAGACAAAGTTTATCTATTATCCAGATATGTCATGGGCTGGTAAAGATGTAGATGCTTGGCTAGAGATAATGATACCTATGAGATCTTCTTCTCAGTCCTTTCAGAAAGGGGCCAGCAGATGAGGCACTTCACTGGTCCCTAAAAAAGTTTATTTTGCCTACAATAAAAAGGGGTGGGAATTGCAGAATTGAGCATATCTGTTGCTTTTGCTCTTGCCCCCCATCCTGTCTCCAAGTGCTTCAAGAAGAAGCATGGAATCTCTAGTCCCGAAATACTGTGCCAGGCAATTCTACCCTGAACAAGAGAAACAGCTAACCCCAGATGTACGTTTCAGCCTTTGTGGGCCTCGCCAGTAGATTGTAGCTGATAACTCCCTAAGGCACAATGAGCAAGGAGTCCACGTCTGGAGCCCCTATAACCTTTAGGGAGAAACACCCTAAGGGTAATTTGCATAAGCAACAAACAAAAACAGAGGTGCTCAATCAGAAACAAACTAACCTTAATATGTTAGCTCTATGGACATGATAATCCACTCTGAGAGCAACCTCTTTTAGCCACTTTGCCCTTCACAGGGAGAAGTATCCTGTAGTATATCAGTCTGATCTAACCCAATAGAGTGATCCAGCCCCGAAATACCAGGCAATCCTACACTGAGCTGGAGAAACAGCGACCCTAGATATACACTCTCAGAGTGTGTTATCATGTCCATAGAACTAACCTATTAAGGTTAGTTCACTCTCTGAGTGAGTGTTTAGTCTCCCTAATAGTAATAGTAATAGGGGGATCCAGAAGTGGACTCCTTGCTCACTGTGCTTTGGGGAGTACAGCTACACCTCACTAAGGAGGTCCAATGAAGGCCAAAACATACATCTGGGGTTTGCTGTTTCTTCTGTTCAGGGTTGAATTGCTTGATATTTTGGGTCTTGATCCCTCTATTGGGTGAGACCAGACTGATATACTACAGGATATGTCTCCCTCTGAAGGGCACAAGTGGCTTAAAGAGGCTGCTCTCCAAGTGGGTTATCATGTTCATAGAACTATAACCTATTAAGCCTGTTGCTTCTCCTTCTCCTCCCCATCCCCATAAGATTACACTCTCAGCTTCTGGATAGAGAAGACAGAGTTGGTATCAAATATAAATAAACTAATAAAAATCCTAAAGAATAGAAGGACGTGTAGCTGGCTTGAATGGTGGAGTGCAAATCCTCGTCCTGTTCTTCAGCCAATGAGTCTCTTGTCACGCTGATCTTCATTATGAAGTTCTTCACAGTAGCCACAGCCACCCTCCATTGGCACCTTTCCACAATGTTACATAGGTTGCTTTGCATCTATTTGTAAAGATTCCAGGAGGGGGCGCTATTCAGCTCCAGAAATTCCTGCCTTTGGCTACAGGAATCCTACTCCCAGGCTATCTTCTTAGAAGGAATGGGCCACTCGGTGCCCGGCGGTCAGATCAGGATCATCTGCATCAGCTCAGGAGCTCAGGGTCACTGGATCAGATAACCTGTATCATCTGCTTCTTCAGTGGACTTGAAAAAGCCAAGGAGACCAAACCTGCCCCAGCAGATTCCAATCAGTGTTCAAGCCCTTCTCCCAAGAGAGGAGTAGAGATTCAAGGCAACAAAGTGATTTTAGCTCAGTAGCCTTCCCTCTAAATGAAACACACGATTGTGTCCCAATGAGAGCATGATTTTATTTCTGGTTACAGCATTGTATCTAAACAGTCACAGAACAAAGGATTTACATCATAGTGGGCTGAACATATGCAAACTTTCCGCCCAGATTAAAACTAACCAATAACAAAAATAGAAGAGGCAATCAGGAGGCAGGGAAAACCGTGGGTATGACATGCCCGCCTCAGGCTGGTTCTATGGGAGGAAACTACAGGACAAAGAAGTGTGGGTAAATCTAGTTTGTACTGAAGTGTATGAATAAAAAATGTTTGCATGAAAAAATACCAAAAAAAACATTTAAACACTTTCCTTGAAGTTAGCAAAATCTATTGTAATTTCTGACAGTTTAAAATGAAGGTTAACACTTCCTCCAATTTGTTTTGGCCAATCCGGTTAGATAAATATACCAGCAAATATACCAGTCATATACCAGCAGTGACAAAGCTGTTCTCCTATTGGCTGTGGTGCAAAGCAGCATGGGATATGTAGTGTATCACTGACATGTGACGGGAAGCTGCAAGGAGGAAGCTGCAAGGAGATTGGCTGAGCTAGCAAGAGCAGGTAAATAGTGGGTTAATATTGCTCCCCGGATGCTGCATGCTGATTGGGGGGGGGGCACCAGGAAGTTGTGTAGACACCCCCTGGGGGTGTCAGCATAAACATTAGAGAGATTTTTATATATTAATAAAAATAAAATGTTTTATAAGATGTGCTGCATACACATAGGCTGCTTTTTGCCTACAGAGGGCAGAAATGTATTAATCCAGCTCACTTAGATATTCCTTTAAACTGGTCACAAGATGTCACTATAGGATAAGGAATAGAAACTGTCATCTTGACTCAGCAGCAATCAGGGCTGCAGTCTATCAAAATGTCTGGCTTTTCCATAGTAGGTAAACAGAACTTCACACTATTTAATTAACATCTTCATAGGTCATAGACCCCACTGTGTGTAGGTATCTTGATGGCATTATGCCATCATACCCAGTGCACTTTATAGGTCTCTGCAACAAACCCAAGTTGGTTCTGAATGAGTGAGAACCATTATCATTACACAGCAATCGAATAATATGAAATCTTGGTAAATAGAAATTTGGTTAATTAGGAGTATTCCACATGAATAATAAGAGGGACCTCGGGCCTTGAAGCCCTTAAATAATAAAAATGCAACAAAAAGGGCAGTGACAGGGAGAGACTGAGAGATAGAGAGAGACACTCTCACCGTCAGCAATTCAAATGAAAAAAAACATGCATCAGTATTTGATACATAGACTTGATTTCTAGTGGGGTGGTAGGAGAGATGCAGTAGTTGATACACAGAATGGTCGAAGTGGTAACTAAGGCTGATCCCACTCTGCAGGTATAGCAGTATGATTGTATCACATATTATAATTGTCTAACTACGATTCGTCGTCACGCTGCGTTGCGTAGTGCGTACGACTTAGAGTTGAGCGCCACAGGCGCTCATCGCTCGGCGAGCCATTAAACCGATGTGTTGCGTAGTGCGTACAACTTAGCGATGAGCGCCGCGAGGCGAGCTGTTAAATTGTAGCACTTAGAAAAAAAATACGAGATGAAAAAAATTACGAGATAATCGGTGGAACCAAAACAATAAAAAAAAACACTAAATACACACTAAAAAATAAAATAAAGGTCACTTACAGCATGGGGAACCAGGCAGGACGTCTGCAAGTGAGTTGGAACGGAAATTTAGATCGATTTAGCCAGGTTACAAAGATCAAAAATCGGCTAAGCGAGAAAAAAATGGCCGCCGAAAAAAAAAAAAAAACGAGGCTATACTACTACGAAATGCGTAAAACACAGCCATAGACGTAGGTGTTTGAAAAACAAGGAGATAAAGGATGCGGATTAACCGCGCAATGAGGAAAAAGACAGTAGCGAGTACATTTTACGAAACGCAATTACAGAATTACGCATTAACACAGATTTAACGCCTTTGTCTCGAGCAACATCGGATTTCCCGCCTAAACCAACGCATTTGAGGAAATATAAGTTGAAAGTTACAAAAATACAAATTTAAAAAAAAAAAAATTGTATTTATTTTAAGAAAAAAAAAAAGGGACAAATGTAGCGTCATGTTGTGTGGCAAACAAATTTCACAACATTAAATTTTTATTGACCGTCATTTGACCATATTTACTGTTAAACCGTAGTACTTTGGCAATGAGCTCCGCAGAAAAAATGGCGGACGAACAAAACGAAAACAAGGCTACAGCACTATAACCACGGAAAACACGTACCGATAATCCGCTAAGACGCATACCACACATTACCCGCCATTTTTGGATAATGCGGAAGTACACAGCTACGCTAACGGTTTGGTCTCGCGCACGCACAGTGTTACACTGCACACATTCATCACGCTTACACAGCACCTCCACACCACTAATGCTGCTGCAACATCAACACAGATTGCCAGCTCTTCAACACAATGCATAAAAATACGTAAATTCATTTATTAATTTGATTTCTATATTTCAGTAGTACACAGAAAACAACATTAGCTACCTTACAATTCCATATGTATATTAATAACTAAACAACTTTTAAAACATACACATCTCATTGCCGTCATTTTTTGACGGGCAATACGCTAGTTATAGATATAAACCCTATGTTATTCTATGCTGCAGGGAGAGATAGAGAAGCTGCACACTGAAAGCTAGCGACTAGTTATGCTCAACTGCTGGTTTGTTAGCTCTGCCAAACAGAGAGAGAGAGAGAGAAAACAACAACTTCAGGTGTAGTTGATACATAGAATGGATTTCCAGCAGAGATGGTAGAAGTGATACCCAAGGCAGAACCCACACTGCAGCTATAAAAGTATGATTGGATTTTGTATGTAAACTCTATGTTGTTGATTGCTGCAGAGACTGTGAGAATGTGCTGCAGATACTGAGGTGGAATAAACTTCAGAGTTAATGTGAGAGTTGAAATAATTGAGGTGGAATCTGCTGCAGGGAGCAGCATATATTAAATGTGTATGTGCCAGACAACAACATGATTTTTTGCTGCAGGATCCACAGACTGTTACTACAATGTGGCAGCTGCATCTGCTTGCCTCTGATTGGTCAAACGGAATAATGAATTTTATGCTAATTTAGCTTAAGTTTGTAGGGAGCATCTACTCTAATTTTCAACTGGCAGAAAATAGAAGTTATTTTTGCTAACTAACAAAGGTAAGTTTGTTAATGTTTATTTTGTTGTTTTTTTCATGCAAAATATGTTTTCATAGTAGTTAGTGTTGTAAAATGGCTGCGATTGTGTATGTGTTACGCGGGTCTGGAGCATTTTACGTGTTTCCTTATAGTGTATTTTGTACCTCGTACGTTCCTGGGTAAAAGTCTTACGTGCCTGGTGGTGTTTTGCGTGGTTAGAGGTCGTGTAGCCTCGTTTTCATTTTTTTCGTCCACTATTTTTTTGGTCGCTTAGGCTCTTTTTGAGTGCCGAAAACTCTGCAAATTATGTTTAAATTGTCGCGCAACCTCACTCCCAGACGTCCTGGCTGTCCCCTGTGCTGTGAGTGAGGTTCATTTTTTTTCCCTTCTTCTTTTGATGTGCGCGGTTTGGCCTTTAACTTTGTATTTTTTTTACCTCATATTTTTTTTTCTAAGTCCCGCAGCTCGTATTTGTTTTTTTTTCTAAGTCCTGCTTTTCAATCTAACGTGCCTGGCGGTGTTTTGTGTGTTTAGGGGTCGTGTAGCTTCGTTTTCATTGTCTTCGGCCGCCATTTGTCTTTTCGCTTAGGCGATTTTGGAGTGCCGAAACTGGGTAAATTGTGTTTAAATTGTCGCGCAACCTCACTCCCAGACGTCCTGGCTGTCCCCCCGTGCTGTGAGTGAGGTTCATTTTTTTTTTTTCTTCTTTTGATGTGCGCGGTTCGGCCTTTAACTTTGTATTTTTTTTACCTCATATTTTTTTTCTAAGTCCCGCAGCTCGTATTTGTTTTTTTTTCTAAGTCCTGCTTTTCAATCTAACGTGCCTGGCGGTGTTTTGTGTGTTTAGGGGTCGTGTAGCTTCGTTTTCATTGTCTTCGGCCGCCATTTGTCTTTTCGCTTAGGCGATTTTGGAGTGCCGAAACTGGGTAAATTGTGTTTAAATTGTCGCGCAACCTCACTCCCAGACGTCCTGGCTGTCCCCCCGTGCTGTGAGTGAGGTTCATTTTTTTTTTTTTCTTCTTTTGATGTGCGCGGTTCGGCCTTTAACTTTGTATTTTTTTTACCTCATATTTTTTTTCTAAGTCCCGCAGCTCGTATTTGTTTTTTTTTCTAAGTCCTGCTTTCCAATCTAATGTGCCTGGCGGTGTTTTGTGTGTTTAGGTGTCGTGTAGCTTCGTTTTCATTTTCTTCGGCCGCCATTTGTCTTTTCGCTTAGGCGATTTTGGAGTGCCGAAACTGGGTAAATTGTGTTTAAATTGTCGCGCAACCTCACTCCCAGACGTCCTGGCTGTCCTCCCGCGCTGTGTATGTTTTGTTTTGGTTATTTGTGTTTTTGTTGTTTTTTTATGTGCGCTGCTTGGCCGTTAACTTCGTATTATTTTTGGACCTCGTATTTTTTTTTTCTAAGTGCCGCGGGTCGTATTTTTTAAGCCCCACTTTCCTTTGTGCAAAGTGTTACAGGCTGTAATTTTTCGACTGGATTTTTTCAAAGTGCTACGGGTCTTGCATTGTGAATTGTGTAATTGAGATTTTTGTTGATGTGTAGTCCCGCGTGTTGTAGGGATGGGAGCCCACGGCGCTTCTCTCAAACAGCGCTGTGAGTGCCTTTGGCACTCACTGCCTAAGTCATGCGGGGTCGTAGGGATTAATGCCTACGGCGCTCATCTCCACCAGCGCAGTGAGCGAAGGAGCTCCCTGTCTAAGTGGTATGGGCTCGTAGGGAGGAGCGCCTATGGGAGCGCCTATGGCGCTCATCTTCACCACCGCAATGAGCGTCTTCGGCGATCCTTGCCTGGCCGCAACCGCTGCACTTGCTTCTCATTTTTAAAGTATTTTGCCAAGCCTGCGCTGCTGAGAACTATATATGTGATTGGCACTAATGAATTCTTAAGTCAATAGAATGCATATAAACATTTATATAAAAAAAACACGGAAGCCAAATTTATGAGTTCAAGGCATTTGCTAGTAGCTAATGGAATATGGCCCTTATTCACTTCCCACCACTGTTGCAGTTTACTGATCATCCATGAGGTTATTACCGTTGATTCTAGTCCCATGAAACAAACTTCCTATAGGGTTCCTGAGACAATTAAAGCAAGACTGAGCTGCAGAAAATGGTAGATTTTGTAGTTGTTAAATTCTCCGACAGTACATGGTACTAGTCAGTAAAGACAATGGTGGTCTACTGGAAGCTCAATGAGAAAACAATTACTGATGCTTGGGTCTACCATAGCACCCTGGAACTGTACAAGGTCTATTAGCAGATTCCCTTAGCTGATTTGGTTGAAGACAAGTTTGCATTTGTCATTCCATTTGGGCTACACACCTGTTAACCAACTGTTGCATGGGAGCCAGGATTTTCTCACTCTACAGAATAAAAAACAGGTAATGGCATGTCTGGGCACCATTGTAAACTAATGAATGTTTATCCAGCATTGCAGCTTTCGGATCAAACCACTTATCGACCTCAGCTGGAAGAAAATGCCTAGACAGGTACAATGGACAAATATCTGTGATGCTGCCTTCAATGCCCTGAAAGCTACCTAAACCTCCTTGTCCTATAAAGTAGGGTAAGTAGCTATCGTAAAGGAGTTTCCAGCTGTACTATCAAGACAAGATCAGTATTGTTCTCACAGTTTTGACCTGAAGAGACCTCTTCTGGCTGGTGCTTTGGAAGGGGCAAATGATTTTCAAGGACCCCTGTCAAGGACCTCCTCCATAAATCAGCTAAAATACACTATGTCCTATCCATAGTCCCATTCCCGCTCATGCCTACCTAGTATCATCCTGCATGCCCTAGTCAGAGGGAAATATGGAGATATGGACCAATCAGCACATAGGCAACAGCAAGAGAGAGATGTATTTAATTATTCCCTGACTACCTGGCACCTGTGCCCGGAGGGGGATCTTGCCTGCATGCCCCCATCTGCATGTAGGGATGTGATGGACCAGACTATGCAAGACCCCCAACTACAGGATTTGTAATTGAGCAAAGCGTAAGGGGAAAGGTTTCAGGGATGAGGTGGGGTGCAATATTTAATGATTAACTGGTTGTCACTGTTGAGAGGTGAGAGTGGGTGTGGTTTGGCCTGTGTAAAGGTTTATCTGTGTGCATTTGTGTGGGGTTCTGTTTGAATCAGTTCTGTGAGTCAGTGCAGTGTTTTCTGTCCTGTGCTCTGTAATCATTGTGCAAGTGAGTAGGTAGGGTCTATTTTAACAAGGGAAGGAGCAACTTGGGATCTTGCAAATCATTTCTAGTGTAAGTGTAGTTAGTGTGTAGGAGATTAAATAAGAGGAAGGAGTTCAAAGAAAAGGGGTAAAAGAAAAAATAGAAAACAAAAAAAAATATATATATATTTGTTTTGTTTGGGTTAAGGTGCAGAAAAGCAATCTTTATACAAATACATTGATTTGTTTTCTCACTGTATTTTTGTAACTGGTAATCATGAGTCCAGCGGCGACCTCACTCAGTGTGAATCCTATCATATGTATGCAATACTGGAACAGATGATCCAGGGTCCATACCTCTGTGAGAGGTGTGAGCATGTGGCCTCACTGGAAGCTCAAATTGGAGATCTGGAGAGGAGAATTGCAGCACTTAGTGATATTGCTCCACTGGAAAGGGGGTTGGTGCTCACTGGGCACAGTTTAGCTGGGCCTAGCATGGAGGGTGGAGCTGGGGCTAGTGAGGATGTCCAGAGAGGTAGCTGGGTTACAGTTACAAGGGGAATCAGGGGGAACAGGAGGAGGAGGCAGGCCAATACTGAGTTGGCAAACACCAACAGATTTGCCAGATTGGGTGCAACTGTTGGGGATGTCCATTCAGGAATGGCAATGCCAGATAGAGCTGTTCCCCCTAACAGCCGGGAGAACAGTTAGACAGGTAGACAGGGTGATTTGTCACCCAGATCCCAGCAATCAAACAGTTTGCTGTCTCTCGGGTTCAGCATGTTGTGGATCGGGTGGATAAATTATTGGGAGGGGCTGGAAATGGACCGGCGGTCCTGGTACATATTGGTACCAATGACAAAGTAAGTGGAAGATGGAGTGGTTAAACTGTGGAATTCTCTACCAAAGGAGGTGGTGATAGCGTATTCGATAGATAACTTTAAAAAGGGGTTAGATATATTTTTGAATAAAGAAGGCATTTAAGGTTATCCTAGATAACTAGCAAAGGAATATTGATCCAGGGAGAAATTTGATCACCAGTTCCTGGGGTCAGGAAGGAATTGTGCTTTTTTTTCCCCCTTATGAGACAATTGGCAAAGTTTCAATGTTTTTTTTTTTCTGTTTGCCTTCCTTTGGATCAATTATCAATTATTAACAAATAGTCCACATATTAAAAGGATCAGAAGAGATCTAAAAGGTTAAACATGATGGACTAACTCTTTATCCAACCACAAATACTATGTAACTATATACACTTGTTGTGTATTGCTTTACAGGGTAGCTTGGTATCCAGTAGCTGTACAGCTGTATCTTGGCAGGCTTGGCAATTCAGAGGCACCTTGACGTTGAGACATCTTCAACTTCTACAGAGCTATAGCTTAACTGACTAGCTGGTCCAATTGGCTGAGCTATGTGACAGGCCACTTAAATTGAGGTCTGCGGTTTTGGCAGCAACCACCTTTCCTTGTTGATTGGCTGCTTTCTTTTTGAACTACTTAACTGCTAGGTGGTTGCAATGTAAGTTTAATTTAGGAAAATGCATTTTAATAATATTCAAATGATAAAATAATTGTTATTACCTAGTGTTCAAGTATATCAGATTTTGTAAAGTTCATTATGTCACCTATAATGACCAATGTGGTTAAATTATCTATTGATCACCAGTTATCTTTTTGAATACCAAAACCTGATAATGGGCAAAATACTTTTAGAAAAGTAAAAATAAATAAACACAGCCTTTACATCTTTCAATTATATGCAATTCTTCTTTACTGAATGTTACTTGCTATTACCTATAGTTTTAAACTATGACAAAATTAGTTTTTTTTTAGGTGTCATTTTAAGGATTTTATATTGAATCTTAAATTCTGATATTACCCCTTGGTATTACTTGGGTACATTTGCCAGGTAGGATGAAAACAACAGATGGGTGACTATGTTAATCTATTTCAGATTAACATGGAGCAGCCAAGCCAGTATATACAGAGTCAACACAAAAAAAAAGGAACCGACAGGAATCTGACCAGAAACATTTATTTATTTTCTTTCCTGGATGTATTCTGGACTGTGCCAGTACTGGGACGATGGTTTCATATTACCGCCAAGCTCTTTAGTCTTTTTGCTTCAACCTAAATTCCACTGTGGGCGTCAGTGAGCCTCAATAGGAGGTATCGTATCAAAACTCAGTCCTATGTTGTTGCCTTTAAAATCTTGACAAGGAAGAGCTCCTTTTGCTTGGATCAGAACTTCCTAAATCCCACCCCAAGGTATCTCCAAATCTCAATTCTTAATGAACCAGACCTCGTTACGTCGACCATAGGGTTTCATGGGTGGATCATAGCCCGAACAGATATAGTAGTCTGTACGGTAAGAGACATCCGGGCCAAGGACTGAGCGTAATTTGCTGGCGTGAGAGACATAATCGGCCTCTTTGGCGAATCCTCCAAACTGCCTGTGATAATTGAATAAAAAGCAAAAGATTACTTAGGGGGAACGGTGGCAGGCTTGGCAATGTGAAATACTGCATCCTGTTAGATAGACACTGGGTCCCTATCTAGTAGTATCATGTGTCTAAGTTCTTTGGGCAGAGGCTATATAATGCATTGGCTGTCTTTATGGTAAATGCTTTTATATTGTCATGCACTGTAATTGTTTTGTACCCTGTCTGTGTATATTTTTGCAATGTGTGAAATTATTTTTGACTTGTACTTAACACCTGTACAATGATCCAGAATATGTTGGCATGTTACAAATAAAGGATAATAATATAATTATTATTATTATTATTACACATTAATGGCACTATATAAAACCTTCATACAATATCTCACAAAAGTGAGTACACACATCACATTTTTGTACATATTTTATTATATCTTTTCATGTGACAACACTGAAGAAATGACACTCTGCTACGATGTAAAGTAGTAAGTGTGCTGCCTGTATAACAGTGTAAATGTGCTGTCCCCTCAAAATAACTCAACACACAGCCATTAATGTCTAAACCGTTGGCAACAAAAGTGAGTACACGCCTAAGTGGAAATGTCCAAATTGGGCCCAATTAGCCATTTTCCCTCCACGGTGTCATGTGACTTGTTAGTGTTACAAGGCGTCTGGTGTGAATGGGGAGCAGGTGTGTTCAATTTAGTGTTATCGCTCTCACACTCTCTCGTACTGGTCACTGGAAGTTCAACATTGCACCTAATGGCAAATAACTCTCTGAGGATCTGAAAAAAAAAAAAAATAATTGTTGCTCTACATAAAGATGGCCTAGGCTATAAGAAGATTGCCAAGACCCTGAAACTGAGCTGCAGCACGGCGGGCAAGACCATACAGCGGTTTCACAGGACAGGTTTCACTCAGAATAGGCCTCGCCATGGTCGACCAAAGAAGGTGAGTGCACATGCTCAGCATCATATCCAGAGGTTGTCTTTGGGAAATAGATGTACAAGTGCTTCCAGCATTGCTGCTGAGGTTGAAGGGGGGGGGGGGGGTCAGCCTGTCAGTACTCAGACCAGGTGAGGAGTACAAAGAAAAGTGTGTCTTGCCCACAGTCAAGCATTGTGATGGGAGGTGGCCTGCATGAGTGTTGCCGGCACTGGGAAGCTACAGTCCATTGAAGGAACCATGAATGCCAACATGTACTGTGACATACTGAAGCAAAGCATGATCCCTTCCCTTGAGAGACTGGGCCGCACGGCAGTATTCCAACTTAACGACCCCAAACACACCTCCAAGACAACCACTGCCTTGCTAAAGAAGCTGAAGGTAAAAGGTGATGGACTGGCCAAGCATGTTACCAGACCGAAACCCTGTTAAACATCTGTGGGGCATCCTCAAACGGAATGTGGGGGAGTGCAAGGTCTCTAACATCCACCAGCTCCATGATGTCATTATGGAGGAGTGGAAGTGGACTCCAGTGGCAACCTGCGATGCTCTGGTGAACTCCATTCCCATGAGGGTTAAGGCAGTGCTGGAAAAGAATGGTGGCCACACAAAATATTGACACTTTGGGCCCAATTTGGACATTTCCACTTAGGGGTGTAATCACTTTTGTTGCCAACGGTTTAGACATTAATGGCTGTGTGTTGAGTTATTTTGAAGGGACAGTAAATTTACACTGTTATACAGGCTGTACACTTACTACTTTACATTGTAGCAGAGTGTCATTCCTTCAGTGTTGTCACATGAAAATGTATAATAAAATATTGACAAGAATGTGAGGGGTGTACTCACTTGAGAGATACTGTACATACATACATGCAATCATGGGTGTAGGAGCCCAAACATGTTTCCTTTGTTCTAATTCTCAGTGCCCCTACCCTCCAATATAATTAAATAAATAAAAAAATAATAATAATAATAATAATAATAAAAATTAAAAAAAAAAACATATATATATATATATATATATATATATATAAAAAATGTAGACATATTGCTCCAAAACCTCTAGTGGCTAAATGTGATCCAAATCTGGCCCTGCATGCAGTGAAGGTGACAGTGAGGCAGTCATTAAGCTCTCCCAAGCTGTAGTAATGTGACACAGCAGAGGTTCCAGATATGGTATAATTTTAAACAACAAGTACTTCAACTGAATGTTATTACACAATAAATGTTCCTATCTTTTAATTTTTCACTTTAATACAGATATATAAATTATGTATTCAAATTATTCTTTACTGCAGGTGTCCATTATTATTTCTGATCTGATTTTCTTGTAAGGAGTTTTCCTCTAGTCCTGTTGAAAACACCAATAGTTTTGATGGGCACCTTCCCATTGGGAAGAGGTATTGGGGAGGGACATTGAGTAAATTGGTACCGGGTGGTCCAGAGCAAATACATTTTTACAATTTCCCTTGGGGTGGGGGGCGGCAAGATTTTTTTTTGCACCAGGGCCCTCCATTCTTTAGCTCCACCACTGTTCCTGTTCAACTTTCTAAGCTACATTACCATAATTACAGTTTCCTCCAGACTTGCCATTTTTAGGACTTACGTGGAGTACACGGTTAGACCTTCTCGGTCTTCAATCTGAATCTTCCCTTCTTCAGGGACTGGAGGATCCCCCTGGAACGGGCTGGGAATGCGTAGAAAGACTTTCACCTTGGATTGTAAAGCATTGTCCCCGGCAGGGTAACCAGTGATGGAGACGGGTGCCGTCATCCCCATGCTAGCACCTTCAGAAGAGAATATGGAAATCTATAAGAAAAGGGAAGAACTATGCCCACTTTTTTGACTTTCAATTACATTTAATAAAGAAACGTGTGTGTTACCAAACTAAAAACATTAGCAGCTGCGTATGCCATAAACATAAAAATGTTTTGGGAAAATCTGAATTTTTAAAGACTGTTTTTATATATATATATATATATATATATATATATATATATATATATATATATATATAAACCTTGTAACAAACGTGCCTGTAAATTATGCCAACACATTTGTAATGATGATACAGCCACACATAACAACAAAACCTATAACATCAAAGGATCATATTCATGTACATCGTCAAATGTGGTTTATATGATAAAATGTACTTTATGTGACACAGGCTGTTGCATTGGAGAAACCGGCCAAAAAATGCATTTCAGGATGAATTTACACAGGCATTCAAAAAGAAAACATAATGAAGACAGTTATTGTAGCCCAGTAGGACACCATTTTCGCCAGAATGATCACTCCATCCAAAACTTAAAAGTCAAAATACTCAGAGGAAAATTTAAAAGCATCCAAGAGAGAAAAGCATTCGAAATAAAGATGATCACATTCTTCAACTCTAAAAACACAGGACTTAATATAGACTTGGGCTTTCTAACACATTATCAGAATTTCATGTGATTTTTTTTTCTTATACTATAACAGTGAGGTGTTTGTACAACAGGAACGATATTACTGTGGACTACAGTGCTCTGCTTTTTCATGTATATATTGATGTATATGTGTATATATGTTTCCTTTGCTATGTTGTGTTTATTACCCATATATGTATTTACCTGATGCTGTCAGATGCTGTTTCCACTCTATCTGCATCTGCTGTTATTATTCAAACTAAGGGTTCCATCTCATGTTAGTATTGCTTGAGACTTGATAAAGAGAGGTTAAGCCTCTCGAAAGCTCGTCATTATAAATAAGAGTTTGTCCAATACAAAAGGTATCAAATTATATTGAAATACTCATTATTAATCTATGTATATATATATATATATATATATATATATATATATATATATATATATATATAAGTTATATAGAGTTGTGAGCATGCAAGCTGTTGCTAGGGGCGCTCCATGCCAGCAACTGCAGACCTCGCAACATTTACGTAGTTACGAAAGGAAAATACGAGACTTGTTACGACCTTGCAAAAATCGTTCGAAACACACGCACATGAAAACATGAAAAACACAATAAATACACACAACAAATACATGAAAAGCTTACCTACAGGAAAAGGGGGCACCCAGGACCTCGAAGACTGAAGTTACACCTCAATTTAACTCAAAAAAAAAAAAGGGTTTAGACACTCAAAAATCCTCTAAGCAAGAGAAAAAATGTCAGCCAAAACAAACGAAAACGAGGCTACAGCAGTCTAAAGACGCAAAACACCACCAAACACCTACGGATTTCCGAAAAAGACATACGAGATTCGAAAACAAGGACGCAACGCGCGCAACCCCAAAAACATTAGAAACTCAATAAATACACACAACAAACATATAAAAAGCTTACCCACAGCAAGGGGGGGCACCCAGGACCTCTGCAAGTAAAGTTATACCTCCATTTAAGTACAAATTTCGGATATTCCGAAAAAGTCGGACGACATCCAAAACGAATGACGCTAAATCAGCCACAGCCGCATACCACACATTAGCCGCCATTTTAGAACAATAACTTATACAATGCGGAAGTACACAGCTACGCTAACGGTTTGGTCTCGCGCACGCACACTATTACACTGCACACATTCAGCACGCTTACACAGCAGCTCCACACCACTAATGCTGCAGCAACATCAAAACACATTGCCAGCTCTTCAACACAATGCTTCCTGCATATATTACTTCAAAATAGGTAAAGTATATTACTTTATTAATCTATTATTTATTTTATTATTATACACCAAACAGCATTAGCTCACTTACAATTTCTTTGCCGTAATTTTTTGACAGGCAATTCGCTAGTATGTGTGTGTGTATATATATATATATATATATATATATATATATATATATATATATATATATATATATATATATATATATATATATATATATATATATATATATATATATATATATATATATATATACACACATACACACACATACATACATACATACATACATACACTCACACACACACACACACACACACACAGCGGGGGGAAAAAGTATTTGATCCCCTGCTGATTTTGAACGTTTGTCCACTGACAAAGAAATGATCTATAATTTTAATGGTAGGTGTATTTTAACAGTGAGAGACAGAATAACAAAAAAAAGAAAAAGAAAAATGTATGTAAAAAAAGTAATAAATTGATTTGCAGGTCAATGAGTGAAATAAGTATTTGACCCCTTTGTCTTAGTACTTGGTGGCAGAACCCTTGTTGGCAATCACAGATCAGACGTTTCTTGTAGTTGGCCACCAGGTTTGCACACATTTCAGGAGGGATTTTGTCCCACTCCTCTTTGTAGATTCTCTCAAAGTCATTAAAGTTTTGAGGCTGATGTTTGGCAACTCGAATTTTCAGCGCCCGCCACAGATTTTTTTATGGGATTAAGGTCTGGAGACTGACTAGGCCACTCCAGGACCTTAATGTGCTTCTTCTTGAGCCACTCCTTTGTTGCCTTGGCTGTGTGTTTTGGGTCATTTTCAATGGTCTGGCTGAGGGAAGGAGGTTCTCACTCAAGTTGTCCCTTTGATGCGGTGCAGTTGTCCTGTCCCCTTAGCATTAAAACACCCCCAAAACATAATGTTTCCACTTCCATGTTTGACAGTGGGGATGGTGTTCTAGGGGTCATAGGTAGCTTTCCTCCTCCTCCAAACACGGCGAGTTGAGTTGATGCCAAAGAGCTTGATTTTGTTCTCATCTGACCACAACACTTTCACCCAGTTCTCCTCTGAATCATTCAGATGTTCATTGGCAAAACTTTAGACGGGCCTGTACATGTGCTTTCTTGAGCAGGGGGATCTTGCAGGCGCAGCAAAAGCCATGGTCCACAGAGAGCTTCCAAAGCATCAGAGGGATATCATTGTTAAAAGGTATCAGTCAGGAGAAGGGTACAAAGGAATTTCCAAGGCATTAGATATACCATGGTACACAGTGAAGACAGTCATCATCAAGTGGAGAAAATATGTCACAACAGTGACATTACCAAGAACTGGAGCTCCCTCCAAAATTGATGAAAAGACGAGAAGAAAACTGGTCTGGGAGGCTACCAAGAGGCCTACAGCAACATTAAAGGAGCTGCAGGAATATCTGGCAAGTACTGGCTGTGTGGTACTTGTGACAACAATCTCACGTATTCTTCATATGTCTGGGCTATGGGGTAGAGTGGCAAGACAAAAGCCTTTTCTTACGAAGAAAAACATCCAAGCCAGGCTACATTTTGCAAAAAACACATCTGAAGTCTCCCAAAAGCATGTGGGAAATGGTGTTATGGTCTGATGAAACCAAGGTTGAACTTAACCATAATTCCAAAGGATATGTTTGACGCAAAAACAACACTGCACATCACCAAAAGAACACCATACCCACAGTGAAGCATGGTGGTGGCAGCATCATGCTTTGGGGCTGTTTTTCTTCAGCTTGAACTGGGGCCTTAGTTAAGATAGAGGGAATTATGAACAGTTCCAAATACCAGTCAATATTGGCACAAAACCTTCAGGCTTCTGATAGAAAGCTGAACATGAAGAGGAACTTCATCTTTCAGCATGGCAACGACCCAAAGCATACATCCAAATCAACAAACGAATGGCTTCACCAGAAGAAGATTAAAGTTTTGGAATGGCCCAGCCAGAGCCCAGACCTGAATCCGATTGAAAATCTGTGGGGTGATCTGAAGAGGGCTGTGCACAGGAGATGCCCTCGCAATCTGACAGATTTGAAGTGTTTTTGCAAAGACGAGTGGGCAAATCTTGCCAAGTCAAAATGTGCCATGCTGATAGACTCATACCCAAAAAGACTGAGTGCTGTAATAAAATCAAAAGGTGCTTCAACAAAGTATTAGCTTAAGGGTGTGCATACTTATGCAACCATATTATTTTATTTTTATATTTTTTCTTCCCTCTACTTAAAAGATTTCAGTTTGTTTTTCAATTAAGTTGTACAATTTATAGGTCACATTAAAGGTGGAAAAAGTTCTGAAATTATTTATCTTTGTCTCATTTTTTTTACAGCACAGAAACCTGACATTTTAACAGGGGTGTGTAGACTTTTTATATCCACTGTATGGAAGGCAGGAAAACTAACTTATGGAGCAGCTTTATGGACTGGGGAAAAGTTAGACGACAATTGTGGTCATTATTGTCCATATGGACTTTTGAATAGCTAAACATGATAACAGGCATAATCTTAACAGAAAGCATAAAAAACAAACACCCTTTACATTTTGCCAATTTTATACGGTTATTGATTTACTGCAGGTTTCCATTTGGTTCTATTGCCTATTGGGGTCTGTTACTTTCTCAGAAGTGTGGTGTCCCTGTAAACAAATTAACTTATCTTTCTCTTTTCTGCTGAGAGCAATGGCAGATGTAAAAACTATATTCCACTAGCGAATTGCCCGTCAAAAATGACGGCAATAAAATTTGAAGCCTGGCAATGGCGTTTGCCACAAATTGCAAACCTCTCCCCCTCTACTTAACTGGCCTTGCGATGAGCGCCTTTGGCGCTCATTGCAAGCCTCTCCCCCTCTACCTTTTCCTCCCTCTACTTGACGGTAGGCGCTCAATGAGAGCCACTCCCCCCTCTACTTTACTAAGCACCTTTGAAGCTCATCATGGGCCTCGCAATGAGTGCCAAAGGTGCTCATTGCGAGCCTCTCCCCCATATGTCTCTTCCCCCCTCTCCACCCCTGTATCTCTTCCCCCCCTCTCCCTCCCATGTGTCCCCTTTCCCCTCTCTCCCTCCCGTGTCTCTTCAAGCCCTCTCCCCCTCCTGTGTCTCTTCCCTCCCTCCCGTTTCTTTTTCCTTCTCTTCCTCCCTGTGTCTCTTTCCCCATCTCCCTTTCCTGTGTCTCTTCCACCCCTCTCCCTACCCTGTTCCTTTCCCCCCCTCTCCCTCCCCTCCGTTTCTTTTTCCTTCTCTTCCTCCCTGTGTCTCTTTCCCCATCTCCCTTTCCTGTGTCTCTTCCACCCCTCTCCCTACCCTGTTCCTTTCCCCCCCCTCTCCCTCCCCTGTCTCTTCCACCCCTCTCCCTTCCCTTGTCTCTTCTACCCCGCTTTCCCTCCCCTGTCTCTACCACTCCACTTTTCTCATCTCTCTGTCCCTCCTTCCTGTCTCTCTGTCCCTCCTTCCTGTCTGTCTCTCTCTGTCCCTCCTTCCTGTCTGTCTCTCTCTGTCCCTCCTTCCTGTCTGTCTCTCTGTCCCTCCTTCCTGTCAATCTTTCTCTCTGTCCTTCCTTCCTGTCAATCTTTCTCTCTGTCCCTCCTTCCTGTCTCTCTCTCTATCCCTCCCTCCTGTCTCTCTCTCTATCCCTCCCTCCTTTCTCTCTCTCTCTGTCCCTCCTTCCTGTCTCTCTCTCTGTCCCTCCTTCCTGTCTGTCTCTCTCTCTCTCTGTCTCTCCTGTCTCTCTCTGTGTCTGTGTCCCTCCTGTCTCTCTCTCTGTGTCCCTCCTGTCTCTCTATCCGTGTCCCTCCTGTCTCTCTATCCGTGTCCCTCCTGTCTCTCTATCCGTGTCCCTCCTGTCTCTCTATCCGTGTCCCTCCTGTCTCTCTATCCGTGTCCCTCCTGTCTCTCTATCCGTGTCCCTCCTGTCTCTCTATCCGTGTCCCTCCTGTCTCTCTATCCGTGTCCCTCCTGTCTCTCTATCCGTGTCCCTCCTGTCTCTCTATCCGTGTCCCTCCTGTCTCTCTATCCGTGTCCCTCCTGTCTCTCTATCCGTGTCCCTCCTGTCTCTCTATCCGTGTCCCTCCTGTCTCTCTATCCGTGTCCCTCCTGTCTCTCTATCCGTGTCCCTCCTGTCTCTCTATCCGTGTCCCTCCTGTCTCTCTATCCGTGTCCCTCCTGTCTCTCTATCCGTGTCCCTCCTGTCTCTCTATCCGTGTCCCTCCTGTCTCTCTATCCGTGTCCCTCCTGTCTCTCTATCCGTGTCCCTCCTGTCTCTCTATCCGTGTCCCTCCTGTCTCTCTATCCGTGTCCCTCCTGTCTCTCTATCCGTGTCCCTCCTGTCTCTCTATCCGTGTCCCTCCTGTCTCTCTATCCGTGTCCCTCCTGTCTCTCTATCCGTGTCCCTCCTGTCTCTCTATCCGTGTCCCTCCTGTCTCTCTATCCGTGTCCCTCCTGTCTCTCTATCCGTGTCCCTCCTGTCTCTCTATCCGTGTCCCTCCTGTCTCTCTCTGTCTGTGTCCCTCCTGTCTCTCTATCCGTGTCCCTCCTGTCTCTCTATCCGTGTCCCTCCTGTCTCTCTATCCGTGTCTCTCCTGTCTCTCTCTGTCTGTGTCCCTCCTGTCTCTCTGTCTGTGTCCCTCCTGTCTCTCTGTCTGTGTCCCTCCTGTCTCTCTCTGTCTGTGTCCCTCCTGTCTCTCTCTGTCTGTGTCCCTCCTGTCTCTCTCTGTCTGTGTCCCTCCTGTCTCTCTCTGTCTGTGTCCCTCCTGTCTCTCTCTGTCTGTGTCCCTCCTGTCTCTCTCTGTCTGTGTCCCTCCTGTCTCTCTCTGTCTGTGTCCCTCCTGTCTCTCTCTCTCTGTGTCCCTCCTCTCTCCCTGTCTGTGTCCCTCCTCTCTCTCTCTGTCTGTGTCCCTCCTGTCTGTGTCCCTCCTGTCTCTCTCTATCTGTGTCCCTCCTGTCTATATCTGTGTCCCTCCTGTCTATATCTGTGTCCCTCCTGTCTATATCTGTGTCCCTCCTGTCTATATCTGTGTCCCTCCTGTCTATATCTGTGTCCCTCCTGTCTATATCTGTGTTACTCCTGTCACTCTCTCTCTCTGTCTGTGTCCCTCCTGTCTTTCTCTATCTGTGTCCCACCTGTCTCTCTCTATCTGTGTCCCTCCTGACTCTCTCTCTGTTACTCCTGTCACTCTCTCTCTCTGTCTGTGTCCCTCCTGTCTTTCTCTATCTGTGTCCCTCCTGTCTCTCTCTATCTGTGTCCCTCCTTACTCTCTCTGTGCTACTCCTGTCACTCTCTCTCTGTCTGTGTCCCTCCTGTCTCTCTTTCCCTCCAGGCTGTCTCTTTCACCACAGTCCCCAGCATGTCTGCCGGTCCCTCCCCAGGAAGGAGTTGAGAGCAGCTGGGGGGAGATGTTGAGAGCAGCCGGGGGAGGAGTTAAGCGCAACAGGGGAGGAGTTAAGCGCAACAGGGGAGGAGTTAAGGCCGTCAGGGGAGGAGTTAAGCATGATGGGGAGGAGTTAAGCGTGGCGGGGGAGGAGTTAAGAGCGGCGAGCGGGCAGGAGGAGTTGTGAGTTGTGCGAGCCCGCAAGCGTGAGCAACGGCTCGAGCGGGCTCGTATGCTCACAACTATATATGTGATTGTGCAGACAGGAACTTCCTCTACAGTCAATCTCTCCTCCCACTTCAGGAGGCTAGTCTGCTGAAACCAAAATGGCATGTTTTCAAGTGTAGTTCTCAAATGAGTACAAGGTTTCTGGATTTTACTACGGTACATATATAATATCTCTGTATTTATTTACTTTCATGTACTTTTTTTTATTAAGAAGTGCTTATAAGCTCGGTTTTCAGTCCCTAAAAGCAATGAAAAATAGCACCTGACTGAGTCTGCCCTCTGCAGCTCATGAATACACAGACTCTGTAGTACTTGCTGTGCCTCATACTAACCAATCAGTGACCATCTCTCAGCAACATTCTGCAAAATGCTACGGAGATCTGGTAAAGGATAGGCTAGGAAACAACACCTCAGATCCAGCTCTACAGAGTCTGTGTCTGCATAAGCTGCAGTGGGCAGATCCATACAGGGACTATTTCTTGGCTTTTTTCAGTAAAACAGAGATAATAAGAACGTCTAAATAACATAAAAGTGCATAAAAGTAAACAGATATACAGGTATATTATACAGCTAGTAAAATCTAAAAATCTCTCAAATCCATTACATTTGTAGACCTCCCTTCTCCCTCCCATTCTTAGGGGCCAGTCGAGTAGACCTCCCTTCTCCCTCCCACTCTTAGGGGCCAGTCGAGTAGACCTCCCTTCTCCCTTACACTCTTAGGGGCCAGTCGAGTAGACCTCCCTTCTCCCTCCCACTCTTAGGGGCCAGTCGAGTAGACCTCCCTTCTCCCTCCCACTCTTAGGGGCCAGTCGAGTAGACCTCCCTTCTCCCTCCCACTCTTAGGGGCCAGTCGAGTAGACCTCCCTTCTCCCTCCCACTCTTAGGGGCCAGTCGAGTAGACCTCCCTTCTCCCTCCCACTCTTAGGGGCCAGTCGAGTAGACCTCCCTTCTCCCTCCCACTCTTAGGGGCCAGTCGAGTAGACCTCCCTTCTCCCTCCCATTCTTAGGGGCCAGTCGAGTAGACCTCCCTTCTCCCTCCCATTCTTAGGGGCCAGTCGAGTAGACCTCCCTTCTCCCTCCCATTCTTAGGGGCCAGTCGAGTAGACCTCCCTTCTCCCTCCCATTCTTAGGGGCCAGTCGAGTAGACCTCCCTTCTCCCTCCCATTCTTAGGGGCCAGTCGAGTAGACCTCCCTTCTCCCTCCCATTCTTAGGGGCCAGTCGAGTAGACCTCCCTTCTCCCTCCCATTCTTAGGGGCCAGTCGAGTAGACCTCCCTTCTCCCTCCCATTCTTAGGGGCCAGTCGAGTAGACCTCCCTTCTCCCTCCCATTCTTAGGGGCCAGTCGAGTAGACCTCCCTTCTCCCTCCCATTCTTAGGGGCCAGTCGAGTAGACCTCCCTTCTCCCTCCCATTCTTAGGGGCCAGTCGAGTAGACCTCCCTTCTCCCTCCCATTCTTAGGGGCCAGTCGAGTAGACCTCCCTTCTCCCTCCCATTCTTAGGGGCCAGTCGAGTAGACCTCCCTTCTCCCTCCCATTCTTAGGGGCCAGTCGAGTAGACCTCCCTTCTCCCTCCCATTCTTAGGGGCCAGTCGAGTAGACCTCCCTTCTCCCTCCCATTCTTAGGGGCCAGTCGAGTAGACCTCCCTTCTCCCTCCCATTCTTAGGGGCCAGTCGAGTAGACCTCCCTTCTCCCTCCCATTCTTAGGGGCCAGTCGAGTAGACCTCCCTTCTCCCTCCCATTCTTAGGGGCCAGTCGAGTAGACCTCCCTTCTCCCTCCCATTCTTAGGGGCCAGTCGAGTAGACCTCCCTTCTCCCTCCCATTCTTAGGGGCCAGTCGAGTAGACCTCCCTTCTCCCTCCCATTCTTAGGGGCCAGTCGAGTAGACCTCCCTTCTCCCTCCCATTCTTAGGGGCCAGTCGAGTAGACCTCCCTTCTCCCTCCCATTCTTAGGGGCCAGTCGAGTAGACCTCCCTTCTCCCTCCCATTCTTAGGGGCCAGTCGAGTAGACCTCCCTTCTCCCTCCCATTCTTAGTGGCCAGTCGAGTAGACCTCCCTTCTCCCTCCCATTCTTAGTGGCCAGTCGAGTAGACCTCCCTTCTCCCTCCCATTCTTAGTGGCCAGTCGAGTAGACCTCCCTTCGCCCTCCCATTCTTAGTGGCCAGTCGAGTAGACCTCCCTTCTCCCTCCCATTCTTAGTGGCCAGTCGAGTAGACCTCCCTTCTCCCTCCCATTCTTAGGGGCCAGTCGAGTAGACCTCCCTTCTCCCTCCCAGTCACAGGAGGTTGTCTTGTAGACCCCCCTACTCCCTCCCAGTCACAGGAGGTTGTCTTGTAGACCTCCCTTCTCCCTCCCATTCACAGGAGGCTGTAGTGTAGACCTCCCTTCTCCCTCCCATTCACAGGAGGCTGTAGTGTAGACCTCCCTTCTCCCTCCCATTCACAGGTGGCTGTCGTGTAGACCTCCCTTCTCCCTCCCATTCACAAGAGGCTGTCGTGTAAACCTCCCTTCTCCCTCCCATTCACAAGAGGCTGTCTTGTAGACCTCCCTTCTCCCTCCCATTCACACGAGGCTGTCTTGTAGACCTCCCTTCTCCCTCCCATTCACACGAGGCTGTCTTGTAGACCTCCCTTCTCCCTCCCATTCACACGAGGCTGTCTTCTAGACCTCCCTTCTCCCTCCCATTCACACGAGGCTGTCTTGTAGACCTCCCTTCTCCCTCCCATTTACACGAGGTTGTCTTGTAGACCTCCCTTCTCCCTCCCATTCACACGAGGCTGTCTTGTAGACCTCCCTTCTCCCTCCCATTCACACGAGGCTGTCTTGTAGACCTCCCTTCTACCTCCCATTCACAAGAGGCTGTCTTGTAGACCTCCCTTCTACCTCCCATTCACAAGAAGCTGTCTTGTAGACCTCCCTTCTACCTCCCATTCACAAGAGGCTGTCTTGTAGACCTCCCTTCTCCCTCCCATTCGCGAGAGGCTGTCTTGTAGACCTCCCTTCATTTACTCCTCACAGTTAGGATACTTCTTCACCAGGAGTTCTACCACATTATTGTGTGGATTAGAATGGAGCTGCTGGCTGTGATGTACAGCGGTACTCCCTAAGGCCCAGTGAGCAAGGAGTCCACGTCTGGTTCCCCTTATCACCAATAAGGTGTGAAAATTTAAACAAAAAAAAAAAAAAAAAGAGTAGAGGTGCTCATCTAAGAACAAAAAATAACTCAATGGGTTTTTTCTATAGGTCTGATTACCTTCTCGGCGAGCAGCCTCTTAAATCACTTGTGCCCTTCACAGGGAGAAATATCCTAAGGTATATCAGTCTGGTCCGTCTCAAGAGAGTGACCCAGCCCTGTTCTCTGATTGAGCAGCTCTGACTGTTTTGTTTATGCAAATGTGGACCCCTTGCTCACTGTGACTTAGGGAGATATCAGCTGCACCTCACCGACAAGGCCCAATGAATGCTGAAACGTATGTCCGGGGTTTGCAGTTTCTCCTGTTCGGGTAGAATTGCCTGGTATTTCGGGGCTGGATCACTCTAGTGAGTGGGACCAGACTGATATACTACAGGATATTTCTCCCTGTGAAGGGCACAAAGAGGTTGCTCTCAGAGTGGGTTATCATGGCCATATAACTAACCAATTAAGGTTAGTTTGTTCTCTGATTGAGCTCCTCTGACTGTTGTTCCGTTTTCTCATCAGCTCTAAAGCAGAGCTCATTAGTTTACAAAGATACAATCTGTTGAGATGGAGGCTGAAATAAGCCTGCAGAAAAGAATAATTGTTTTAAAAAGGAGAAAAATATTAAGATTGTGTTTATTTTTTTAACTTCTAGCAACATTTTGCAAATGATCAAGTTTTGTTATTCAGAAGACCATATGTGAAAAAATAAATAAATCTGATCACAGTTGTCTGTTAATAAAGTTAAAACATTTTGGGACCAAATTTGGCTTAAAGTAAAAGTAAATACAGAGCCGCAAATAACTACAAGTAGAGGGGTATAACTACTAAAGTGAGAAGGGTCTCATTGATAAAATATCTTTCTAATCCTATGCTCCCCTTCTGGATCATTACCTTGTAGTGGTGAAGGGGCTTGTGCACCTCAATGAAGCTGTGAGCTATACCATGTAGGGTCACCCAAGATGGGCAGGTCATAGCAGAGAGAAGGAACTGGCACCCACTTTAGTATCTTTGCCATGGAAACCGTATGATAGTGTATGCAGAGACATGTGCCCGGAGTGCTGCGGTCCATTGGGTCACGGAGAGTCGGACACGACTGAATAACTTAACAACAATCCTATATTATTCCACTAAGCCTTTTAAACTGAATAATGTGCTCATTCCAATTTAACATATTTCACTTTTACTTTACAGTTTCTTACACACCTCAGTGAATATGTCCCTAACCAAATATATTTGCGGTCACATATAATTGGTTTGTTAGAGACAGGAAAGAAAAAATGAGAGTTAAGAACTGTCCCCCTTACCCTTGTTGTTAGAGCCCCCCACATATTTCAGGAGCAGTAAGACTGCCTCCTTGGATGCTTCATCAAAGGGTTTCCCAGACACCTCCACCGTGGCAAACTTCCCACCTTCATATTCCCGCTCTTCAAAACACACTCCATCCTGAGAACACAGAAAGGGTTAAATGTATCACAGGGGTTAAAGGTCACATTGTAATTACTGAAATCAAACCAACAAGAAGCTGCTTGGAGCCTAGTATTATCTTACTATTTCCTTAATATTTCTGCGATATTATTTCCAGTTACGTACTTTCAGAAAAATATACTATGACATATTGTTACATCTCCATCTAATTTATATATATATATATATATATATATATATATATATATATATATATATATATATATATATCACTTTACATTTACAATCACTTCTCTCCACTTTTTCCCACATCATATCATTTAACATTTTAGGGAACCATTCTTTTTCATGCACGCTTTCAGCTGCAGCGGACTCATTTTTTTCATATAAGCAAAAAGAAAAAAAAAAAAAAGAAATCTTTTGCAATGTGTAAAAATATTCTCATTTTAGTGCTAGTTAGACGTTTTTGGGAGCTCAGTGTGACTTTATGTCTAACTCAGCAGTACTCAGAGGCGCCTATCTAGAATTTCCACCTCTCTGAACTGCAGTGCACTCATAGTTATCTAAACAGGAGCTGTGCATGTTATCTCAGGGACCTGTTAGCTCAGTGGCTACACTTAGGGCGGGAGTTATTACCGCCCCAGGGCGTGTGCTCGCTAAAAATCAGCTGCAACACACAAGCCTCAGACCTGTGTTCAGGATTTTTGTTATTCCCAAATGTACCCGTAAGGTGGAGGCTCCAACGTCGGCTGTATTGAGCCAAAGGCTCATTGCAGGCCGCAAATGCGGACCCTCACGAAGCGAGCATCACAAGCGGTTACAAAGAGCCACAGAAGCAGGACTTTGAAAAAAAAAGTCTAACACGCAATCAGTAAATACGGACTTACACAAAAAAATACGAGCCGCGGTGACTTAGAAAAAAAACATTACGAACTCGCAAAAATATGACCTTAACAGCCGAACCGCACACAGTGGAAAACATTAAAGAAAGACTAAATACACACTAAAAAAATAAATAAAAAGCTTACCCACAGCAAGGGGGGCACCCAGGACCTCTGCAAGTGAAATTACACCTCAATTTAAGTCCAATTTACTGAGTTTAAACACTCGAAAATCCCCTAAGCGAGAGAAAAAATGACCACTGAAAAAAACGAAAACGAGGCTACACGAACCTAAAGACGTAAAACACCACCAAGCACATACAGCTTTTACAAAAAGTCATACGAGGTACAAGATACACCATTACCAAGGACGCTAAATCGTCCACAATCTCCGCCATTTTACAACACTAAGTTACACAATGCAGAAGTACACAGCTACCCTAAAGGCTTCCCCTTGAGCACGCAGCCTATTTACACTACACACTGCACACATTGCAGACACTTACACAGCAGCTCCACAGCAGTGCAAATGTACATTGTATGCTGCAGCAACATCAAAACAGATTGTCAGCTCTTCAGCACAATGCTTGCTGCATATATTACTTACAAATAGGTCAAGTATATTCATTTAGGACTTCATTAATTATCATGAAAACCTACATATACACACAAAAAAAAACAACAACACTATCGTGATAAACGCCAAAACCCTTTACCACTCGCCTCACAAGGAGCGCCAACGGAGCTCATAGGACACAAACTACACCAGAGGACAGGCTTGCAAGAAGCGCAAAAAAGGACAAAAGCAAAAGCCCCACTGATAACAAAAAATACACAAACCAAGAGGCTCGCAATGAGCGCCAAAGGATCTCAGACCACCAAAACACTTACGGTCTGTGGCAAACAGCTTTACCTGCCTTACAATTTTATTGCCCCGTAACTTTTGATGGGCAAGTCGCTAGTAGTAATAATATTAATCTGTGAAAGGAGAGAGGGAGAGAGAGAAAGAGAGAAGGGGGGGAGCACCAAAGGCAAGTTGCGGGTCTTGCGTGCAAGTTGCAGGCAAAGCGGCATCCCGAGTACTGTAAAGTAGAGGGGGTAGAGGCTTGCAATGAGTGCGAAGCCCGCAAGTTAGACAGGGGTGTGCAGAGCCTCACATTGTGTGGCAAACAGCATTGCCAAGCTTCAAATTTTATTACCGTCATTTTTGACGTGCAAGTTGATAGTTTGATTAATAATAGATCGCTGGCATTAGTTACCTGAGACATTGGTCCATGGTTACATTTACTGGCATATTGGGCATGTCAAGTCTCTTTTTGTGCAGGTGACTGAAGCCAAGAAAATGGAAAGGCAAAAGATATGCACTTTGGTTTGTGGTGGCATCATGCAGAATTGTGGCAAGACAACCTAATAGCACATTTTTGTACTGCACTGAAATCTACCATTTTTGTTTCTGTTGATCTGCTTCTACAGGTAAGGGGAGACCTTGAATGCACATGAGCTTTCGGCAATGAACCTAAAACATGGAGCAATGTAAATGGGTGGCCTTTCATCTCTTTATGTTGCAATTCAAGTCATCCATAAGAGACAATGTAGTTGTAATTATTAAATGTTCCTAAATTGGGTGAGACCTCTTAGATTTTTTTTGGATACATAAGGACCTCTACTGCAAGTTGGAGAGAACATGTGACACTATAATGAATAGATTGCCTAGGATAACATAGGTATGACCAGTGTGAAAGCGCTCACCTAATGAGCACAGCCCATGATCTAAGGCACATTCAATTATTAATTATGTTGTCGCCTACAGCAACTTTAGGAGATAATTATGACTGAAATGCCAACTGACTGCCACATAATTAGGGTCATTGTTACTCCATGTATCACAAAGGTTATTTCTATGAATAAACCACTTAGAGAAATTAGTAGCATCCACAAGGCTGAACCCTCTTAAGGGCGAGGGAAGGTCATCTCAGATTTGGGTCACATGCCCTGTGAAATCATAGTCCTCATGTACATCCCATTCCAGGTGGTCTGATATGGTGCGCGGTTACGAGGGACTCATGGGTGAGACGGCTAGGGGGCAGGTATCTCTAATAAGGTTTTATGGTGGTTCTGATCTGATGAGAGTTCAGAGAAGTCTGGTGGTATCTCAAATAAGGGGCTTGGTGAAGGGGCAGGTATCTCAAATAAGGGGCTTGGTGGTTCTGATCTGGTAAGAATGTAGAGGAGTCTGGTGGTATCCCAAATAAGGGGGCAGGTATCTCAAATAAGGGGCTTGGTGAGAGTGTGGAGGTGTCCGGTGGTATCCCTAATAAGGGGTTCGTTGAGTGGGCAGGTATCTCAATAAGGGGTTTGGTGGTTCTGATCTGATGAGAGTAGATTTATTTTGGGGGTGAACCTGTGTTATAGAGGAAGCATGTTCAGTTCTGGGGTCAGTTGGGTCTTGTGTAGATGGCATAGATCTGTGAGGGGAAGTGGATCTGGCGTGGGCCTGACCCTGAGGGGGAAAGGGGAGTCTGATATTGGTTAGTACCCTGTGGTATGTCCCAGGGCCAAATATAGTCCAAGAGGTTGTGCTTCAATTATCATCAACCAGCCATCAATGATGATCAAATGCAGTTAGACTCTCATATTTTGCCACGCTTTCCTCCCCCCATTTTGTCCTCTCATATATTCGCCCGGGCCCACCTTACCTTCTCTTCTTTCTGTAGGATCTTCCCGTTATTGGTTTCCAGTCCTCCAAATAGCGAGTTCTTTATCATTCCAAACATGGTGGAACCTTGGGTGGCCCTCACCTGTCTGTCACAGCTCACTCTGTATGTCTCTGGTGTCAGCTCACTCTGTATGTCTGTCTGTCACAGCTCACTCTGTATGTCTCTGGTGTCAGCTCACTCTGTATGTCTGTCTGTCACAGCTCACTCTGTATGTCTCTGGTGTCTGTCACAGCTCACTCTGTATGTCTCTGGTGTCTGTCACAGCTCACTCTGTATGTCTCTGGTGTCTGTCACAGCTCACTCTGTATGTCTGTCACAGCTCACTCTGTATGTCTCTGGTGTCTGTCACAGCTCACTCTGTATGTCTGTCACAGCTCACTCTGTATGTCTCTGGTGTCTGTCACAGCTCACTCTGTATGTCTCTGGTGTCTGTCACAGCTCACTCTGTATGTCTCTGGTGTCTGTCACAGCTCACTCTGTATGTCTCTGGTGTCTGTCACAGCTCACTCTGTATGTCTGTCACAGCTCACTCTGTATGTCTCTGGTGTCTGTCACAGCTCACTCTGTATGTCTGTCACAGCTCACTCTGTATGTCTCTGGTGTCTGTCACAGCTCACTCTGTATGTCTCTGGTGTCTGTCACAGCTCACTCTGTATGTCTCTGGTGTCTGTCACAGCTCACTCTGTATATTTCCTACTAACATGTATGTGCCACTCTTTCTCTCTTCTCACTCTGAGTACAGCTCAGTCTCACGCCCTGTTTGAGCCTCTCACTGTTTCTCTGACCCTTTTGTGTCTCTTCCTGTAAAGCTGCTGGGGGAGGAGATTCAGGAATGAGCCCAATATTGGCTATCACAGAGAGACAAATAAACCATGAGGAGTCTCCGAAAGCGAATAATCCTGGTCTCTCTATACATCAGGTCACGTCCCATGTGTGTGTGCTCTCTACATATAAAAGCAAGCGAGATACATACATGTAAATAGTGTTGTGCACACTAAGAATGCAGTCTCTCAAGTTTTACTCACTTGTGGAGTTACAGGGGAGAAATTCCGGATCTATCCCTCTTCACCTTCGCATTTCTTTGGCAGCACTGACAGCTGCAGTTACAGGAGCCATCCGGCAGAGGCCGCTGTCAATTTTCGGGCGCCGTCAATTTTCGGGCGCCGTCAATTTTTGGGCGCCGTCGTGTTTGATGTAAGGCAAATAACTATTTTCCCCTCTGACGTGGCGCAACTCGACGGCGCTGAGTCGACAGCGAGGCCATCACTATGTTCGGCACGGGCACTCCGCCCCCCCAGGGCCTCGGGCGCGCCTATCATAGCTCAAGGCCTCTTCTGTCGGCGCACCTTATATGAAATTCGGCAGCTCCATTTGTCGGTTGGCGGCGGGATTGCGGCGAGTAGATTTTGCGAAGGTGAAGAGGGAAAGAACCGAAATTCCTGATTCACATGAAGCTGTACTGGCCCTAAGTGTAGACCAGAACTGAAATGCCAGGCAAGACTTTTTTGTACAAAAGAGATAATAACCCCCAGACATTTGTTTCAGGCACCCTGCTTTTATCAGTGAAGTGCCTCTAACCTCATTATGCATAATGAACAAGGGGTCCCTAACTGGATTACATTTTACAGTCCTTTCCTGTTTTCTGACTGCCAGCAGTGGTGGCCAGCGGCCACTGAGTGGCGCTGCTGAGATGTTAGTCAATTTCAGACGAGATTTTAGTCAATTTCCTAGGGTTAGATTAGAATTTGAATTTAGGGTTAGGATTTAGGTTTAGAGATAGGCATATGGGTTAGGGATAGGGTTAGGGTTTGGAGTTAAGATAGTGGCAGTTTATAAGCTTTACACTAACAATAAATTTACTAAAATCTCGGCATCGCCACCTAGTGGCCGATGGCTGCTGCTGCCGGCGGTCAGAAGACAGGAAAGATCACATTTTACCATTAGGGATTTGTGTACAAAAACAAGAGAGACGCATGCCAGAGAACAGACAATGGTGAGGTGTAACTGACTTCCATAGGACTGCTCTGTAATGGTGCAGGTCAGGGGTGAAAGAGAAGAGCCAGATATGAGCAGCACAACCATTTAGAATAAAATATATTTTACAAGTAGAGTTGATTTGAAGTAAATTGATAGCGAGTTTTTTGTCTATGTTTATTGTGATTAAGTAAATATGTATACCCATAACAGCTTCCCCCAAAACCCCTTCCCATAATAGCTCCCCTCTACAGGATCCCTCCCATGGCTGCTTCCCTCCTCAACCCCCTTCCGCAAGACCACTTCCAATAACAGCTCCCCTCCTCCAGGACCCCTTCCCATAACAGCTCCCTTCACTAAGACTCCTTTCCATAACAGCTCCCCTCTCCAGGACCCCTCCCTTCACTAAGACTCCTTTCCATAACAGCTCCCCTCTCCAGGACCCCTCCCTTCACTAAGACTCCTTTCCATAACAGCTCCCCTCTCCAGGACCCCTCCCATAACAGCTCCCTTTACTAAGACTCCTTCCCATAACAGGACTACTCCCATGGCTGCTTCCCTCCTCAACACCCCTTTCTATAATAGCTCCTCCAGGACCCCTTCCCATAACAGCTGCTGGTCCTTTCCTTCTTCACCGTCGCAAAATCAGACAGCTGCAGTTCCGCTTCCGGCCGACAGATGGCACTGCCAATTTTAGCATATAAGGCGCACCGACAGGCGAGGCCTTGAGCTATGAGAGGCGGCCCGAGGCCCCTGGTGGCCGAGTGCCCACGCCGAACATAGCAATGGCCTCATTGTCAATTCAGCACCATTGAGTTGCGCCACGTCGGAGGGGAAAATAGTTCTTTGCCTTCCCCGAAACTTGATGGTGTCCGAAAACTCACAGCGCCATCTGGCGGATGGCACCTGTAACTGCAGCTGTCAGTGCTGCAGAAGAAATTGCGCAGGCAAAGAGGGATAGATCCCAGCTCCCTTCACTAAGACTCCTTCCCATAACAGCTGCCCTCTCCAGGACCGCTCCCATGGCTGCTTCCCTCCTCATCACCCCTTTCTATAACAGCTCCCCTCCCTAAGGCCACTTCCCATTAGAGCTTCCCTCGACCAAGACCCCTTCCCATAACAGCTTCCTTCCCCAAGACCCCTTCCCATAACAGCTCCCCTCCCTAAGACCCTTCCCATAACAGTTCTCCACCCCAAGATTAATTGACATGGCTGATCCCCTCCATAAGACCCCTTCCCATAACACCTCTCCCCTCCTAAAAAAACCTTCCTATAACAGCTCTGCTTCCTTCCCCAAGACCCTTCCCATAAAATAGCTCTCCTCCCCTCCCAGAAACCCTTCCCATAACAGCTTCCCTATCTTCCCTTTTTTTTCACCAGCACAAAGCAGTCGTCACAGCACAAAGGGGTGTTTGGGGTCCCGAGAGGACCGCATATGGCTAGAGAGCCGCTGTTTGTTATTCCGGATGTAAGTGAGCAAATACTTGAAAAACAGCACCCAGAGTGGGCACCTTTCCACAGCCCAGAGTGGGCACCTTTCCACAGCCCAGAGTGGGCACCTTTCCACAGCCCAGAGTGGGCACCTTTCCACAGCCCAGAGTGGGCACCTTTCCACAGCCCAGAGTGGGCACCTTTCCACAGCCCAGAGTAGTCACCTTCCCACAGGGCCATGTCCTTAGTCCTTCTCCCCAATATGTTGAGTTTTTGATCAGTGTCATTTTCTGTCCCAGCATAGTGTTCTGTCAGAGCTGCGCTTGTGCAGCTGAGTGGTCTCTGAGTCTAAGGCCTGCAGTTGTTGTGTAGCTGAGTGCTCTCTAGTTGCAGTTGTGTAGCTGAGTGCTCTCTAGTTGCAGTTGTGTAGCTGAGTGCTCTCTAGGTCTCTAGTTGTAGTTGTTGTGTAGATAAGTGCTCGCTAGGTCTCTAGTTGCAGTTGTGTAGCTGAGTGCTCGCTAGGTCTCTAGTTGCAGTGGTGTAGCTTAGTGCTGTCTAGGGCCCTCATTCAATTGCAATTTGGTCAATTGAATAGGGCTCTAAATAAGCACATAACATATTTTTTTAAAGAAGTTTTTAGTTAGTAAACATCTATCCAAAAGCAAGGTCTTCACTAACTAAAAACTTTCTTGTGACGAAGTGCCCTTCGCCACTTCCCCCCCCAGCAACAGTGTGAACCCCAGGGGGCAGAAGGTGTTGTCCTTTCCCCCCAGCAGCAGTGTGAACCCCAGGGGGCAGAAGGTGTCGTCCTTCCCCCCCAGCGGCAGTGTGAACCCCAGGGGGCAAAAGGTGTCGTCCTCCCTCCCCAGCGACAGTTTACCCTGACAAGGGGAGACACCAATCTCCCAGACGGCGCAGATGGGACCGTGGTCTCTGCGCCCACAGCCTGTCCAGATCTCCAACTACCCTTACTGGGACAACCGGAGGAGGGGGTAAGTACAAATTCCCCTCCCCAGCTAACTTCTAATGTGGCACCAGGGTTAACAGAGGAAATGTTAACCCCCACTGACCCCCACGTTTCCCTGGCTACTGAGCCAGAATATGTCCCAAGGACCTCAGCTGAAGAGCTGACAGCGGGGCAGAGTGCAGTCGGCCTCTGCCCTCCCTTTGTCCCTTGTACAGAGCAGGATGTCCTGCAGGTTATACCAGCAGAAGAGCTGGCATCAGGGCAGAGTCAAGTCCCCTCAGCATGTTGCCCCATCACCACAGCGAAATATCCAGGTGCAGTGACGGTTTGTTGTGGGTGGGCTGCTCTTGCACTTTGTTGTTGTGGGAGGGCTGCTCTAGCACTGGTTTATTGTGGGTTGGTGGATCGTCTAACGGAGGCACTGACCGGCAGAAGGTCAGGTGCCTGGTTAGACTTCCCCCCCAAAGGGGAGATGTGTGACGAAGTGCCCTTTGCCACTTTGTCTTGGAGAAGACTGTTTGCCAGCCTCCTGCCTTTTGACTATGGACCAGCATTTAAATACTTTATTTTCCTATGCAGAAAGACTTTGGTTCCATGGCCATTGAACTGTATGTATGTGGTCTGAGCGCCATTCAGTAATAATGTGTGCTCAGACCTAAGCTATCTGCAGATATGTTCTGGGTTATAATATATTGTGGTTATATCTGTAAAAATATTGTATTGTGTGGTATGCAGTCAAATATCTTTGGTCTCATACACTTGGTCAGGAGTTGCCCATCTGCCTAGTAATAGTATCTGCTAAACCACACAAGAGATAGCAGAACAAAAGGGTTTTAGTAGACAAGATGGCACCATGAACAATGGGGGTAGGGACTCTTGAATAATGAGGTGACCCACCTATTGTCCCTCTATGTGTATTGTGTGGTCAACTATGAGGGATATGTATTGCCTGTGAAATGTCTGTGCGTTATGGGTAAAAGATACTTTTACTAACTTTTGAACCCCTGGTCTGATTCATGCCATTTTTTAAGATTGTTGTTCCCCTGGGTGAGAGCTTTTGAATGGTGCTGGACTTAAAGGTGTACCCCCTGTTTTTGGGGTACATCTAGAATGTGGTTAAAATTGTGTCTGTTTTAATTGTGTTACCTGTTATCTGAGGGGAGGAGACGTGGGGGTTGAACCATGTATATAATTGGCTGTTGTGATAATTATGTGGGTGTAGCCCTTCAGAGGGCACCATTGCATAAAAGGAGATCCCCTGTCATTAAAGAGAGTTCTACTTGACCCTTCAAAACGTAGCCTCGTCTCGTTCTTGGAGGGGATTGCTATATCACACTGGGGATTGCTATGCTTTGGCATACTCCCTGGAGCTTTAAACTACTGAACCCTTGTTCCTGATGTACTCTTCTTGGAGGAGAGGTCTTCCCCACACAATCCTGGATGCTGGAGATTCATACAGGGTGGAAGGAAGACGGCGTGGCTCCAGTTAAGCTACGGCGGTTGTGGAGTCTGTGGTGGTTGTGGTGTCCGGTGCGGTGCTTGTAGGCCTCGGCGCAAACTAGGACGCGTCCATCAACGGAGGTACCCGGTCGGGGTGCCAGTAGATCCGTTACATTGGCTGGCAGCGGTGGGATGGCGTCCTAGTGCGAGGAAAAACAGCCCGGAGACACTGGTAACGTTTGGAGTTACAAATTGAGGGCAACGCTAGTATCCTTACAGCGCCCCTGGCTACAGCAGGATGGAACCGGCTAGTTTTCGGACAGCGTTCCATGATGAGGATGAGAAGGAGGCCGCGGACTACAGGGATGCAGACAGAAAGGAACTCTGGTATGATGCCCTGGAAGATGCCCAATGGTGGCGAGGTGAGAGTCTCCCCAGTGATGAGCAGCGGCTACAGAAGCGTGTGGCGATGCGGATGTATCTATTGGGAGAGCAGCCCCTGGATGAGTGGGTGACAAGACTAGAGACCCTGGTACGGCGAGAGATCTGGCTAGACAACGCATACCAGGCCCTCTGGTGGCATACCGTTCGACTTACCCCCTGGACGGCTGAACATGACTTACCGGAGGGAGATGATTATGATGGCCCGGGTTTATTATGGGATGCCTTGGAGGACGACATTGATCTTGGCAGCACAGAGGAGTCTAGGTTTTGGGACATCTACGACTACCGGATGGGCATGTATGTCTGGGATGACGAAGGTGAGGTGAGCAAAGACATGACCCACCTAGTAACGAGAGAGTGGGAGCTGGAGCAGGACTACCAACACCTGCTCAGCTTCGTGAAGCCCCAACCTACTCGACAAGCAGAACCAGACTTCATTGACTGGTCCTGGGATGACCTCCAGATGGCAGGTAGAGATGGGACCGAAGTCTCTCTACCGGCCCTACAGGGGGCAGAAGGTGTCGTCCTTCCCCCCCCCAGCGGCAGTGTGAACCCCAGGGGGCAGAAGGTGTCGTCCTTCCCCCCCAGCGGCAGTGTGAACCCCAGGGGGCAGAAGGTGTCGTCCTTCCCCCCCCAGCAGCAGTGTGAACCCCAGGGGGCAGAAGGTGTCGTCCTCCCCCCCCCCCCAGCGGCAGTGTGAACCCCAGGGGGCAGAAGGTGTCGTCCTTTCCCCCCAGCGGCAGTGTGAACCCCAGGGGGCAGAAGGTGTCATCCTTCCCCCCCAGCGGCAGTGTGAACCCCAGGGGGCAGAAGGTGTCGTCCTCCCTCCCCAGCGACAGTTTACCCTGACAAGGGGAGACACCAATCTCCCAGACGGCGCAGATGGGACCGTGGTCTCTGCGCCCACAGCCTGTCCAGATCTCCAACTACCCTCACTGGGACAACCGGAGGAGGGGGTAAGTACAAATTCCCCTCCCCAGCTAACTTCTAATGTGGCACCAGGGTTAACAGAGGAAATGTTAACCCCCACTGACCCCCACGTTTCCCTGGCTACTGAGCCGGAATATGTCCCAAGTACCCCAGCTGAAGAGCTGACAGCGGGGCAGAGTGCAGTCGGCCTCTGCCCTCCCTTTGTCCCTTGTACAGAGCAGGATGTCCTGCAGGTTATACCAGCAGAAGAGCTGGCATCAGGGCAGAGTCAAGTCCCCTCAGCGTGTTGCCCCATCACCACAGCGAAATATCCAGGTGCAGTGACGGTTTGTTGTGGGTGGGCCGCTCTTGCACTTTGTTGTTGTGGGGGGGGCTGCTCTAGCACTGGTTTATTGTGGGTTGGTGGATCGTCTAACGGAGGCACTGACCGGCAGAAGGTCAGGTGCCTGGTTAGACTTCCCCCCAAAGGGGAGATGTGTGACGAAGTGCCCTTCGCCACTTTGTCTTGGAGAGGACTGTTTGCCAGCCTCCTGCCTTTTGACTATGGACCGGCATTTGAATACTTTATTTTCCTATGCAGAAAGACTTTGGTTCCATGGCCATTGAACTGTATGTATGTGGTCTGAGCACCATTCAGTAATAATGTGTGCTCAGACCTAAGCTATCTGCAGATATGTTCTGGGTTATAATATATTGTGGTTATATCTGTAAAAATATTGTATTGTGTGGTATGCAGTCAAATATCTTTGGTCTCATACACTTGGTCAGGAGTTGCCCATCTGCCTAGTAATAGTATCTGCTAAACCACACAAGAGATAGCAGAACAAAAGGGTTTTAGCAGACGGCACCATGAACAATGGGGGTAGGGACTCTTGAATAATGAGGTGACCCACCTATTGTCCCTCTATGTGTATTGTGTGGTCAACTATGAGGGATATGTATTGCCTGGGAAATGTCTGTGTGTTATGGGTAAAATATACTTTTACTAACTTTTGAACCCCTGGTCTGATTCATGCCATTTTTTAATATGTTGTTCCCCTGCTGGACTTAAAGGTGTGTCTGTTTTAATTGTGTTACCTGTTATCTGAGGGGAGGAGACGTGGGGGTTGAACCATGTATATAATTGGCTGTTGTGATAATTATGTGGGTGTAGCCCTTCAGAGGGCACCATTGCATAAAAGGAGATCCCCTGTCATTAAAGAGAGTTCTACTTGACCCTTCAAAACGTAGCCTCGTCTCGTTCTTGGAGGGGATTGCTATATCACACTGGGGATTGCTATGCTTTGGCATACTCCCTGGAGCTTTAAACTACTGAACCCTTGTTCCTGATGTACTCTTCTTGGAGGAGAGGTCTTCCCCACACAATCCTGGATGCTGGAGATTCATACAGGGTGGAAGGAAGACGGCACGGCTCCAGTTAAGCTACGGCGGTTGTGGAGTCTGTGGTGGTTGTGGTGTCCGGTGCGATGCTTGTAGGCCTCGACGCAAACTAGGACGCGTCCATCAACGGAGGTACCCGGTCGGGGTGCCAGTAGATCCGTTACATTTATTTAAAAAAAATATGTTATGTGCTTATTTAGAGCACTATTGAATTGGCCAAATCGCAATTGAATGAGGGCCTAGGTCTCTAGTTGCAGTTGTTGTCTAGATAAGCGCTCTCTAGGTCTCTAGTTGCAGTTGTTGTGTAGCTGAGCGCTCTCTAGGTCTCTAGTTGCAGTGGTGTAGCTGAGTGCTCTTTAGGTCTCTAGTTGCAGTTGTGTAGCTGAGTGCTCTCTAGGTCTCTAGTTGTAGTTGTTGTGTAGCTGAGTGCTCTCTAGGTCTCTAGTTGCAGTTCTTGTGTAGCTGAGTGCTCCCTAGGTCTCTAGTTGCAGTTTTGTAGCTGAGTGCTCTCTAGGTCTCTAGTTCCAGTTGTGTAGATGAGTGCTCTCTAGGTCTCTAGTTGTAGTTGTTGTGTAGCTGAGTGCTCTCTAGGTCTCTAGTTGTAGTTGTTGTGTAGCTGAGTGCTCTCTAGGTCTCTAGTTGCAGTTGTGTAGCTGAGTGCTCTCTAGGTCTCTAGTTCCAGTTGTGTAGCTGAGTGCTCTCTAGGTCTCTAGTTGCAGTTGTGTAGATGAGTGCTCTCTAGGTCTCTAGTTGTAGTTGTGTAGCTGAGTACTCTCTAGGTCTCTAGTTGCATTTGTTGTGTAGTTGAGTGCTCTCTAGGTCTCTAGTTGTAGTTGTGTAGCTGAGTGCTCTCTAGGTCTCTAGTTGCAGTTGTGTAGTTGAGTGCTCTCTAGGTCTCTAGTTGTAGTTGTGTAGCTGAGTGCTCTCTAGGCATCTAGTTGCAATTGTGTAGCTTAGTGCTCTCTAGGTCTCTAGTTGCAGTTGTGTAGCTGAGTGCTCTCTAGGTCTCTAGTTGCTATTGTGTAGATGAGTGCTCTCTAGGTATTTAGTTGTAGTTGTGTAGCTCAGTGCTCTCTAGGTCTCTAGTTGTAGTTGTTGTGTAGCTGAGTGCTCTCTAGGTCTCTAGTTGCAGTTCTTGTGTAGCGGAGTGCTCTCTAGGTCTATAGTTGTAGTTGTGTAGCTGAGTGCTCTCTAGGTCTATAGTTGTAGTTGTGTAGCTGAGTGCTCTCTAGGTCTATAGTTGTAGTTGTGTAACTGAGTGCTCTCTAGGTATCTAGTTGCAGTTGTGTAGCTGAGTGCTCTCTAGGTCTCTAGTGGCAGTTGTTGTGTAGCTGAGCGCTCTCTAGGCATCTAGTTGCAATTGTGTAGCTTAGTGCTCTCTAGGTCTCTAGTTGCAGTTGTGTAGCTGAGTGCTCTCTAGGTCTCTAGTTGCTATTGTGTAGATGAGTGCTCTCTAGGTATTTAGTTGTAGTTGTGTAGCTCAGTGCTCTCTAGGTCTCTAGTTGCAGTTGTTGTCTAGATAAGCGCTCTCTAGGTCTCTAGTTGCAGTTGTTGTGTAGCTGAGCGCTCTCTAGGTCTCTAGTTGCAGTGGTGTAGCTGAGTGCTCTCTAGGTCTCTAGTTGCAGTTGTGTAGCTGAGTGCTCTCTAGGTCTCTAGTTGTAGTTGTTGTGTAGCTGAGTGCTCTCTAGGTCTCTAGTTGCAGTTCTTGTGTAGCGGAGTGCTCTCTAGGTCTATAGTTGTAGTTGTGTAGCTGAGTGCTCTCTAGGTCTATAGTTGTAGTTGTGTAACTGAGTGCTCTCTAGGTATCTAGTTGCAGTTGTGTAGCTGAGTGCTCTCTAGGTCTCTAGTGGCAGTTGTGTAGATGAGTGCTCTCTAGGTCTCTAGTGGCAGTTGTGTAGATGAGTGCTCTCTAGGTCTCTAGTTGTAGTTGTGTAGATGAGTGCTCTCTAGGTCTCTAATTGTAGTTGTGTTGCTCAGTGCTCTCTAGGTATCTAGTTGTAGTTGTTGTGTAGCTGAGTGCTCTCTAGGTATCTAGTTGTAGTTGTTGTGTAGCTGAGGGCTCTCTAGGTCTCTAGTTGCAGTTGTGTAGCTGAGTGCTCTCTAGGTCTCTACTTGCAGTTGCTGTGTAGCTGAGTGCTCTCTAGGTATCTAGTTGCAGTTGTGTAGCTGAGTGCTTCCTAGGTCTCTAGTTGCAGTTGTGTAGCTGAGTGCTCTCTAGGTCTCTAGTTGCAGTTGTTGTGTAGCTGAGTGCTCTCTAGGTCTCTAGTTGTAGTTGTTGTGTAGCTGAGTGCTCTCTAGGTCTATAGTTGTAGTTGTGTAGCTGAGTGCTTTCTAGGTCTCTAGTTGCAGTTGTGTAGCGGAGTGCTCTATAGGTCTCTAGTTGTAGTTGAGTGCTCTCTAGGTCTCTAGTTGTAGTTGTGTAGCTGAGTGCTCTCTAGGTCTCTAGTTGCAGTTGCTGTGTAGCTGAGTGCTCTCTAGGTCTCTAGTTGCAGTTGTGTAGCTGAGTGCTCTCTAGGTCTCTAGTTGCAGTTGCTGTGTAGCTGAGTGCTCTCTAGGTCTCTAGTTGCAGTTGCTGTGTAGCTGAGTGCTCTCTAGGTCTCTAGTTGCAGTTGCTGTGTAGCTGAGTGCTCTCTAGGTCTCTAGTTGCAGTTGCTGTGTAGCTGAGTGCTCTCTAGGTCTCTAGTTGCAGTTGCTGTGTAGCTGAGTGCTCTCTAGGTCTCTAGTTGCAGTTGTTGTGTAGCTGAGTGCTCTCTAGGTCTCTAGTTGCAGTTGTGTAGCTGAGTGCTCTCTAGGTCTCTATTTGCAGTTGATGTGTAGCTGAGTGCTCTCTAGGTCTCTAGTTGTAGTTGTGTAGCTGAGTGCTATCTTGTCTCTAGTTGCAGTTGTTGTGTAGCTGAGTGCTCTCTAGGTCTCTAGTTGCAGTTGTGTAGCTGAGGGCTCTCTAGGTCTCTAGTTGCAGTTGTGTAGCTGAGGGCTCTCTAGGTCTCTAGTTGCAGTTGTGTAGCTGAGTGCTCTCTAGGTCTCTAGTTGCAGTTGTGTAGCTGAGTGCTTTCTAGGTCTCTAGTTGTAGTTGTGTAGCTGAGTGCTCTCTAGGTCTCTAGTTGCAGTTGTATAGCTGAGTGCTCTCTAGGGGACTCATTCAATTGCGATTTAGACAATTGAATAGGGCTCTATATAAGCACAGAGCATTTTTTTTTTTTTACGGAAGTTGTTAGTTAGTGAAGACCTTGATTTTGGATAGAAGTTCACTAACTAAAATCTTCTGGAAAACAAATATGGGCTGTGCTTATATAGAGCCCTGTTCAATTGGCCAAACCGCAATTGAATAAGGCCCTAGGTCTCTAGTTGTAGTTACATACATAGTTACATAGGCCCTCAATCAATTGCGATTTGCCCAATTGAATAGTGCTCTAAATAAGAACATAACATATTTTTTTAAATAAGTTTTTAGTTAGTGAAAACCTTGTTTGTGGATAGATGTTTACTAAGTAAAAACGTTTTTAAAAAAATATGTTATGTGCTTATTTAGACCCCTATTCAATTGGCCAAATTGTATTGAATGAGGGCCATAGTATTTAAGGTTGAAAAAAGATTTTCAGTCCATCAAGTTCAACCTTTTAAGATCTCCTCTGATCTGCAATATGCGGATTAACTATTATTTAATTAGTTGTATAAAAAAAAAAAAATTCCCTCCTGATCCCAGACTCCGGTGACCGGACTTCTCCCTGGATCAATACTGCCTCTCTAATTATCCATGATAACCCTGAATTCCCTTTTTAATTAGAAATAAATCCAGTCCCCTTTTAAAGTTATCTATCGAATCCTCTGTCACCACCTCCTTTGGTAGAGGATTCTACAGATTAACCACCCTTACTGTGAAGAACCCTTTTCTTTCTTTAAGGTGGAATCTTTTTACTTCTAACCTCAAGGGATGTACTCTTGTCAGTTGAAAACCTCTTGGCACAAAAAGCTCCCTTGACAAATCTTTATACTGACCCTGGATGTATTTATATAAGGTAATCATATCACCTCATAGACGCCCTTTTTCTAGAGAAAATACATTTAATTTAGTTAGTCTTTCTTTATAACTTAGCCCCTCCATTCCCCTTATTAGTTTTGTTGCCCTCCTCTGTACATTTTCCAGCTCTAAAATGTCCTTTTTATGAAGTGGTGCCCAAAATTGTACTCCATATTCCAAATGAGGGCGTACTAGAGATTTGTATAGTGGCAGAATTATATTTGCTTCCCTGGCTTCTATGCCCTTCTTAATACATGCTAATATTTTATTTGCCTTTGCAGCTGCTGCTTGGCTTTGAGCACTGTTACCTAGGTGGTTGTCCACAAGCAATCCCTAATCCCTTTCAATATTTGATACACCTAGATTTGCTCCATTAAGATTATAAATTGCATGGCTATTTTTCCTTCCCAGATGCATAACTTTACATTTATTTGTATTAAATCTCATCTGCCATTTAGATGCCAATTCTTCAATTTTATGTAAATCCCTTTGGAGGGAAAGCACATCATTATCTGATTTAATTACCTTGCACATCTTCGTGTCATCAGCGAAAATGGAGACACCACACTCCAATCCTACCTCTAAGTCATTAATAAATATGTTAAAAAGGAGAGGACCTAATACTGAACCCTGAGGAACCCCACTTACCACATTAGTCCAATCGGAGTATGTTCCATTTACAACAACCCTTTGCTTCCTGTCTTTTAGCCAGCTCTCAATCCATTAGCAGATATTTACTGCACTTCCTGTATCCCTTAATTTGCACAATAGTCTCCCATGTGGCACTGTATCAAAAGCCTTTGCAAAATCCCCAAAAAACTACATCCGCTGAGTTGCCTTGATCCAGGTTCCTACTAACCTCCTCATAGAAACTAATTAGATTTGTTTGACATGGCCTATCCCTCATAAATCCATGTTGACTCCTACTTATAATCCTGTTCAAATAGACATATTCTTGTATATTATCCCTTATTAACCCTTCTAAAAGCTTCCCCACTACAGAAGTGAGGCTCACTGGTCTATAATTCCCCGGATTTGCTCTTGCTCCCTTTTTAAATATAGGTATCACCTCTGCTTTTCTCCAGTCATCTGGTAGAGACCCTGTGTTGAGTGTATCTTGAAACATTAAATATAATGGTTTGGCTATTACAGAACCCAGTTCCCTTAGTACCCTTGAATGTATTCCATCAGGACCCGGGGCTTTATTAACATTTATTTTTTCCAACCTCTTTTGGATTACTTCCTGTGTTAACCAATTGTTTGGCAAAGGTAGTGTAGCCCCATTATTTTGCCGTGTCCCAACCACTGGTACCTCCCTTCTGTATACCGAAGAAAAGAACCTATTTAGCTCATCTGCCTTTTCCTGGTCACTAATTATCAGACAGCCTGTGTCACATTCTATTGTTCCTATAGCTTCCTTCCTCGCCTTCTTCCCATTAATATACTTAAAACATATTTTAGGGTTAGTCTTACTCTCTTTTGCAATTAATTTTTCATTTTCTATTTTAGCCAGTCTAATTGCGCTTTTGCAAGCCTTGTTGATTTCCTTGTATTCATGTAAAGCAGTCTCTGTCCCCTCTTGTTTGTATAATTTAAATGCCTGTTTTTTAATTTGTATTTTGATCTTTAAATCATTGTTAAGCCTCCCTTAATCTCCCATTATTAGAACTTGCCCATGCTTAGCTGCATTTTCAATCTGTAACAATAATTGTATTTTCTCACTTTCAGCTATATTTGGGGGTTTATAGCATACTCCTACTAATATTCTTTTGGAATTTGCTGCTCCGCTATTTAACTCTACCCACAAACATTCCACTTTATCACTAGGTCCACCATAAATATCTTCTCTGACTATAGCCTTAAATTCAGGCTTAACATACAGACAAATCCCTCCTTCTCGTTTACCATTGCCTCTATCTTTCCTAAATAGGTAGTAACCATCCAGATTAACAGTCCAGTCATGAGATTCATCCCACCATGTTTAGGTAATGCCTATTAAATCCCATTTTTCATTAATTGCTAATAATTCTAACTCTCCCATTTTTCCTGGCAAACTTCTGGCATTAGCAAGCATACACCTTATGTTATGAGTCTGTAGTTCTGAAGTGCCTGCCACTGTACTTGAATTATTTAGTACTACCTCCCTATTGACTATACTACCCCTCCCCCATCTCCTCCCCTATGAGTTGTTAATTCATCCCTTATACCCTCTACACTTTCTACCCCATTACTTATATCTAGTCCCTCCCCCCACCTACTAGTTTAAAAACTCCTCCAGCCTTTCTACAATCCTATCCCCTAGTACAAAAGCTCCCTCATCATTAAGGTGCAATCCATCCCTACAGTAGAGATTGCACTGAAGTGAGAAGTTAGCCCAATGCTCTAAAAACCCAAACCCCTCCTTAGTGCACCACATCTTTAGCCAAGCATTAACCTCCCTAAGCTCCTACTGCCTCCATGGGCTAGCACGTGGCACTGTTAGTATCTCAGAAAATACTACCTTGGAGGATCGTGCCTTCAGCTTATTACCTAGTTCTCTAAAATCATTCTTTAGGACACTCCATCTTCCACTAACTTTGTAATTGGTACCAATATGTACCAAGACCGCCGGTTCATTTCCAGCCCCTCCCAATAATTTGTCTACCCGATCCACAACATGACGTACCCGAGCACCAAGGAGACAGCAAACTGGTCGATTGCTGGGATCTGGGTGACAAATCACCCTGTCTACGTTCCTAATAATAGAGTCCCCTACCACCAAAACCTGTCTGTTGCTCTGCCTATTCTGCCCTCCCTCTCCTCCAGTAGAACTGTTCTCCCGGCTGTTAGAGGGAATGGACATCCCCAAGAGTTTCACTCAATCTGGCAAATCTGTAGGTGTTTGCCAACTCAGAACTGGCCTGCCACCTCCTGTTTCCCCTGATTCCCCTTCTAACTGTAACCCAGCTACCTCCCTGGACATCCTCACTAGCCCCAGCTCCACCCATCTAAACTGTGCTCAGTGAGCCCCAACTCCCTTTCTAGTGGAGCAATATCACTAAGTGCTGCAATTCTCTGCTCCAGATCTCCAATTTGAGCTTCCAGAGAGGCAATGTTCCAGTATTGCATACATATGACTGGATGTACACTAAGTGATGTTGCCACTGGACTGACTCATAATTATTATTATTGTATACAAAATTTCAGTGGGAAAAAGCAAAGAATATAAAATAATATATTTGGATAAAGTTTTCCTCCTTTGCACTATAAATCTGCCCTCCCTTTTCTTTGATGTCCCTCCTTTTATTTAAACTCCTACACTTTTACTAGAATTGCACTTGATACTGAAAATGTTCGCAAGCTCACAAGTTCACCCCTTCTACTGTTTATATTAACTTCTGCCTTCTCACCTGGGCACAATTAGTGCACTCTGCAATTTATCAGTCTTTACATGTAAGGTAAATCCACTTGTAAAAAAAAAAAAAAAGTTGTTATGTAGCTCTCTAGGTCTCCAGTTGCAGTTATTGTGTAGCTAAGTGCTCTCTATGTCTCTAGTTGCAGTTGTGTAGCTGAGTGCTCTCTATGTCTCTAGTTGCAGTTGTGTAGCTGAGTGCTCTCTATGTCTCTAGTTGCAGTTGTCTAGCTGAGTGCTCTCTATGTCTCTAGTTGCAGTTGTGTAGCTGAGTGCTCTCTAGGTCTCTAGTTGCAGTTGTTATGTAGCTGAGTGCTCTTTAGGTCTCTAGTTGCAGTTGTGTAGCTGAGTGCTCTCTATGTCTCTAGTTGCAGTTGTGTAGCTAAGTGCTCTCTATGTCTCTAGTTGCAGTTGTGTAGCTGAGTGCTCTCTATGTCTCTAGTTGCAGTTGTGTAGCTGAGTGCTCTCTATGTCTCTAGTTGCAGTTGTGTAGCTGAGTGCTCTCTATGTCTCTAGTTACAGTTGTGTAGCTGAGTGCTCTCTAGGTCTCTAGTTGCAGTTGTTATGTTGCTGAGTGCTCTTTAGGTCTCTAGTTGCAGTTGTGTAGCTTAGTGCTCTCTATGTCAATAGTTGTAGTTGTTGTCTAGCTGAGTGCTCTCTAGGTCTCCAGTTGCAGTAATTGTGTAGCTAAGTGCTCTCTATGTCTCTCGTTGCAGTTGTGGAGCTGAGTATTCTCTAGGTCTCTTGTTGTAGTTGTGTAGCTGAGTGCTCTCAGAGTTGCAGTTATATAGCTGAGTGCTCTCTAGTTGCAGTTATATAGCTGAGTGCTCTCTAGTTGCAGTTATGTAGCTGAGTTCTCTCTAGTTGCAGTTATATAGCTGAGTGCTCTCTAGTTGCAGTTATATAGCTGAGTGCTCTCTAGTTGCAGTTATATAGCTGAGTGCTCTCTAGTTGCAGTTATGTAGCTGAGTTCTCTCTAGTTGCAGTTGTGTAGCTGAGTGCTCTCTAGGTCTCTAGTTGCAGTTGTGTAGCTGAGTACTCTCTAGGTCTCTTGTTGTAGTTGTGTAGCTGAGTGCTCTCAGAGTTGCAGTTGTTGTGTAGCCGAGTGCTCTCAGAGTTTCAGTTGTTGTGTAGCTGAGTGCTCTCAGAGATGCAGTTATATAGCTGAGTGCTCTCTAGTTGCAGTTATGTAGCTGAGTGCTCTCAGAGTTGCAGATGTTGTGTGCCTGAGTGCTCTCAGAGTTGCAGTTGTTGTGTAGCTGAGTTCTCTCAGAGTTGCAGTTGTTGTGTAGCTGAGTTCTCTCTAGGTATCTAGTTGCAGTTGTTATGTAGCTGAGTGCTCTCTAGGTCTCTAGTTACAGTTGTGTAGCTGAGTGCTCTCTAGGTCTCTAGTTGCAGTTGTGTAGCTGAGTGCTCTCTGTGGTAACTTGTCTTTTGGTGATACACCACACTCTCTAGATCTCTAGTTGCAGTTGCTGTGTAGCTGAGTGCTCTCTTGGACTCTAGTTGCAGTTGTGTAGCTGGGTGCACTCTAGCTCTCAGCTCTCTAGTTGCAGTTGTTGTGTGGCCGAGTGCTCTAAGAGTTGCAGTTATATAGCTGAGTGCTCCCTAGGTCTCTAGTTCCAGTTGTGTAGCTGAGTGCTCTCTAGCTCTCTAGTTGCAGTTGCTGTGTAGCTGAGTGCTCTCTTGGACTCTAGTTGCAGTTGTGTAGCTGGGTGCACTCTAGCTCTCTAGTTGCAGTTGTTGTGTGGCCGAGTGCTCTCTTGGTCCTTGTTGCAGTTGTTGTGTAGCTGAGTGCTCTCAGAGTTGCAGTTGTTGTGTAGCTGAGTTCTCTCAGCATTGCAGTTGTGGTGTAGCTGAGTGCTCTCTAGGTCTCTAGTTGCAGTTGTTGTGTAGCTGAGTGTTCTTTAGGTCTCTAGTTGCAGTTGTGTAGCTTAGTGCTCTCTTTCTATAGTTGTAGTTGTTGTGTAGCCGAGTGCTCTCTTGGTCTCTAGTTGTAGTTGTTATGTAGCGGAGTGCTCTCGATGTCTCTACCTGCAGTTGTTAAGTAGCTGAGTGCTCTCTAGGTCTCTAGTTGCAGTTGTTGTGTAGCTGAGTGCACTATAGGTCTCTAGTTGCAGTTATGTAGCTGAGTGCTCTCAGAGTTGCAGTTGTTGTGTAGCTGAGTTCTCTCTAGGTATCTATTTGCAGTTGTGTAGCTTAGTGCTCTCTAGGTATCTAGTTGCAGTCTAGTGCAGCTGAGTACCCTCTAGGTCTCTAGTTGCAGTTGTGTAGATGAGTGCTCCCTAGGTCTCTAGTTGCAGTTGTGTTGCTGAGTGCTATGTAGGTCTCTAGTTGTAGTTGAGTACCTGAGTGCTCTCTAGGTCTCTAGTTGCAGTTGTGTAGCTGGGTGCACTCTAGCTCTCTAGTAACAGTTGTTGTGCAGCTGAGTGCTCTTAGAGTTGCAGTTGTTGTGTAGCTGAGTGCTCTCTAGGTCTCTACTTGCAGTTGTTATGTAGCTGAGTGCTCTCTAGGTCTCTAGTTGCAGTTGTTGTGTAGCTGAGTGCTCTCTATGTCTCTAGTTGCAGTTGTGTAGCTGAGTGCTCTCTAGGTCTCTAGTTGCAGTTGTGTAGCTGAGTGCTCTCTAGGTCTCTAGTTGCAGTTGTTGTGTAGCTGAGTGCTCTCTAGGTCTCTAGTTGCAGTTGTGTAGCTGAGTGCTCTCTAGGTCTCTAGTTGCAGTTGTGTAGCTGAGTGCTCTCTAGGTCTCTACTTGCAGTTGTTATGTAGCTGAGTGCTCTCTAGGTCTCTAGTTGCAGTTGTGTAGCTGAGTGCTCTCTATGTCTCTAGTTGCAGTTGTGTAGCTGATTGCTCTCTATGTCTCTAGTTGCAGTTGTTGTGTAGCTGAGTGCTCTCGGAGTTGCAGATGTTGTGTAGCCGAGATGAGAGCATCAGAGTTGCAGTTGTTGTGTAGCTGAGTTCTCTCTAGGTCTCTACTTGCAGTTGTTATGTAGCTGAGTGCTCTCTAGGTATCTAGTTGCAGTTGTGTAGCTGAGTGCTCTCTAGGTCTCTAGTTGCAGTTGCTGTGTAGCTGAGTGCTCTCTAGGTCTCTAGTTGCAGTTGCTGTGTAGCTGAGTGCTCTCTAGGTCTCTAGTTGCAGTTGTGTAGCTGAGTGCTCTCTAGGTCTCTAGTTGCAGTTGTGTAGCTGAGGGCTCTCTAGGTCTCTAGTTGCAGTTGTGCAGCTGAGTGCTCTCTAGGTCTCTAGTTGCAGTTGTGTAGCTGAGTGCTCTCTAGGTCTCTAGTTGCAGTTGTATAGATGAGTGCTCTTTAGTTGCAGTTGCTGTGTAGTTGAGTGCTCTCTAGGTCTCTAGTTGCAGTTGTTGTGTAGCTGGGTGGACTCTAGCTCTCTAGTTGCAGTTGTTGTGTAGCTGAGTACTCTCTAGGTCTCTAGTTACAGTTGTGTAGCCGAGTGCTCTCTAGGTCTCTAGTTGCAGTTGTGTAGCTGAGTGCTCTCTGTGGTAACTTGTCTTTTGGTGATACACCACACTCTCTAGGTCTCTAGTTGCAGTTGCTGTGTAGCTGAGTGCTCTCTTGGACTCTAGTTGCAGTTGTGTAGCTGGGTGCACTCTAGCTCTCAGCTCTCTAGTTGCAGTTGTTGTGTGGCCGAGTGCTCTAAGAGTTGCAGTTATATAGCTGAGTGCTCCCTAGGTCTCTAGTTCCAGTTGTGTAGCTGAGTGCTCTCTAGCTCTCTAGTTGCAGTTGCTGTGTAGCTGAGTGCTCTCTTGGACTCTAGTTGCAGTTGTGTAGCTGGGTGCACTCTAGCTCTCTAGTTGCAGTTGTTGTGTGGCCGAGTGCTCTCTTGGTCCTTGTTGCAGTTGTTGTGTAGCTGAGTGCTCTCAGAGTTGCAGTTGTTGTGTAGCTGAGTTCTCTCAGCATTGCAGTTGTGGTGTAGCTGAGTGCTCTCTAGGTCTCTAGTTGCAGTTGTTGTGTAGCTGAGTGTTCTTTAGGTCTCTAGTTGCAGTTGTGTAGCTTAGTGCTCTCTTTCTATAGTTGTAGTTGTTGTGTAGCCGAGTGCTCTCTTGGTCTCTAGTTGTAGTTGTTATGTAGCGGAGTGCTCTCGATGTCTCTACCTGCAGTTGTTAAGTAGCTGAGTGCTCTCTAGGTCTCTAGTTGCAGTTGTTGTGTAGCTGAGTGCACTATAGGTCTCTAGTTGCAGTTATGTAGCTGAGTGCTCTCAGAGTTGCAGTTGTTGTGTAGCTGAGTTCTCTCTAGGTATCTAGTTGCAGTTGTGTAGCTTAGTGCTCTCTAGGTATCTAGTTGCAGTCTAGTGCAGCTGAGTACCCTCTAGGTCTCTAGTTGCAGTTGTGTAGATGAGTGCTCCCTAGGTCTCTAGTTGCAGTTGTGTTGCTGAGTGCTATGTAGGTCTCTAGTTGTAGTTGAGTACCTGAGTGCTCTCTAGGTCTCTAGTTGCAGTTGTGTAGCTGGGTGCACTCTATCTCTCTAGTAACAGTTGTTGTGCAGCTGAGTGCTCTTAGAGTTGCAGTTGTTGTGTAGCTGAGTGCTCTCTAGGTCTCTACTTGCAGTTGTTATGTAGCTGAGTGCTCTCTAGGTCTCTAGTTGCAGTTGTTGTGTAGCTGAGTGCTCTCTATGTCTCTAGTTGCAGTTGTGTAGCTGAGTGCTCTCTAGGTCTCTAGTTGCAGTTGTGTAGCTGAGTGCTCTCTAGGTCTCTAGTTGCAGTTGTTGTGTAGCTGAGTGCTCTCTAGGTCTCTAGTTGCAGTTGTGTAGCTGAGTGCTCTCTAGGTCTCTAGTTGCAGTTGTGTAGCTGAGTGCTCTCTAGGTCTCTACTTGCAGTTGTTATGTAGCTGAGTGCTCTCTAGGTCTCTAGTTGCAGTTGTGTAGCTGAGTGCTATCTATGTCTCTAGTTGCAGTTGTGTAGCTGATTGCTCTCTATGTCTCTAGTTGCAGTTGTTGTGTAGCTGAGTGCTCTCGGAGTTGCAGATGTTGTGTAGCCGAGATGAGAGCATCAGAGTTGCAGTTGTTGTGTAGCTGAGTTCTCTCTAGGTCTCTACTTGCAGTTGTTATGTAGCTGAGTGCTCTCTAGGTATCTAGTTGCAGTTGTGTAGCTGAGTGCTCTCTAGGTCTCTACTTGCAGTTGTTATGTAGCTGAGTGCTCTCTAGGTCTCTAGTTGCAGTTGTGTAGTTGAGTGCTATCTATGTCTCTAGTTGCAGTTGTGTAGCTGATTGCTCTCTATGTCTCTAGTTGCAGTTGTTGTGTAGCTGAGTGCTCTCGGAGTTGCAGATGTTGTGTAGCCGAGATGAGAGCATCAGAGTTGCAGTTGTTGTGTAGCTGAGTTCTCTCTAGGTCTCTACTTGCAGTTGTTATGTAGCTGAGTGCTCTCTAGGTATCTAGTTGCAGTTGTCTAGCTGAGTGCTCTCTAGGTCTCTAGTTGCAGTTGTGTAGCTGAGGGCTCTCTAGGTCTCTAGTTGCAGTTGTGCAGCTGAGTGCTCTCTAGGTCTCTAGTTGCAGTTGTGTAGCTGAGTGCTCTCTAGGTCTCTAGTTGCAGTTGTATAGATGAGTGCTCTTTAGTTGCAGTTGCTGTGTAGTTGAGTGCTCTCTAGGTCTCTAGTTGCAGTTGTTGTGTAGCTGGGTGGACTCTAGCTCTCTAGTTGCAGTTGTTGTGTAGCTGAGTGCTCTCTATGTCTCTAGTTGCAGTTGTGTAGCTGAGTGCTCTCTAGGTCTCTAGTTACAGTTGTGTAGCTGAGTGCTATCTAGGTCTCTAGTTGCAGTTGTTATGTTGCTGAGTGCTCTTTAGGTCTCTAGTTGCAGTTGTGTAGCTTAGTGCTCTCTATGTCAATAGTTGTAGTTGTTGTCTAGCTGAGTGCTCTCTAGGTCTCCAGTTGCAGTAATTGTGTAGCTAAGTGCTCTCTATGTCTCTAGTTGCAGTTGTGGAGCTGAGTATTCTCTAGGTCTCTTGTTGTAGTTGTGTAGCTGAGTGCTCTCAGAGTTGCAGTTATATAGCTGAGTGCTCTCTAGTTGCAGTTATATAGCTGAGTGCTCTCTAGTTGCAGTTATGTAGCTGAGTTCTCTCTAGTTGCAGTTATATAGCTGAGTGCTCTCTAGTTGCAGTTATATAGCTGAGTGCTCTCTAGTTGCAGTTATATAGCTGAGTGCTCTCTAGTTGCAGTTATGTAGCTGAGTTCTCTCTAGTTGCAGTTGTGTAGCTGAGTGCTCTCTAGGTCTCTAGTTGCAGTTGTGTAGCTGAGTACTCTCTAGGTCTCTTGTTGTAGTTGTGTAGCTGAGTGCTCTCAGAGTTGCAGTTGTTGTGTAGCCGAGTGCTCTCAGAGTTTCAGTTGTTGTGTAGCTGAGTGCTCTCAGAGATGCAGTTATATAGCTGAGTGCTCTCTAGTTGCAGTTATGTAGCTGAGTGCTCTCAGAGTTGCAGATGTTGTGTGCCTGAGTGCTCTCAGAGTTGCAGTTGTTGTGTAGCTGAGTTCTCTCAGAGTTGCAGTTGTTGTGTAGCTGAGTTCTCTCTAGGTATCTAGTTGCAGTTGTTATGTAGCTGAGTGCTCTCTAGGTCTCTAGTTGCAGTTGTGTAGCTGAGTGCTATCTATGTCTCTAGTTGCAGTTGTGTAGCTGATTGCTCTCTATGTCTCTAGTTGCAGTTGTTGTGTAGCTGAGTGCTCTCGGAGTTGCAGATGTTGTGTAGCCGAGATGAGAGCATCAGAGTTGCAGTTGTTGTGTAGCTGAGTTCTCTCTAGGTCTCTACTTGCAGTTGTTATGTAGCTGAGTGCTCTCTAGGTATCTAGTTGCAGTTGTGCAGCTGAGTGCTCTCTAGGTCTCTAGTTGCAGTTGTGTAGCTGAGGGCTCTCTAGGTCTCTAGTTGCAGTTGTGCAGCTGAGTGCTCTCTAGGTCTCTAGTTGCAGTTGTGTAGCTGAGTGCTCTCTAGGTCTCTAGTTGCAGTTGTATAGATGAGTGCTCTTTAGTTGCAGTTGCTGTGTAGTTGAGTGCTCTCTAGGTCTCTAGTTGCAGTTGTTGTGTAGCTGGGTGGACTCTAGCTCTCTAGTTGCAGTTGTTGTGTAGCTGAGTTCTCTCTAGGTCTCTACTTGCAGTTGTTGTGTAGCTGAGTGCTCTCTAGGTCTCTAGTTGCAGTTGTGCAGCTGAGTGCTCTCTAGGTCTCTAGTTGCAGTTGTGTAGCTGAGGGCTCTCTAGGTCTCTAGTTGCAGTTGTGCAGCTGAGTGCTCTCTTGGTCTCTAGTTGCAGTTGTGTAGCTGAGTGCTCTCTAGGTCTCTAGTTGCAGTTGTATAGATGAGTGCTCTTTAGTTGCAGTTGCTGTGTAGTTGAGTGCTCTCTAGGTCTCTAGTTGCAGTTGTTGTGTAGCTGGGTGGACTCTAGCTCTCTAGTTGCAGTTGTTGTGTAGCTGAGTACTCTCTAGGTCTCTAGTTACAGTTGTGTAGCTGAGTGCTATCTAGGTCTCTAGTTGCAGTTGTGTAGCTAATTGCTCTCTATGTCTCTAGTTGCAGTTGTTATGTAGCTGAGTGCTCTCTAGGTCTCTAGTTGCAGTTGTTGTGTAGCTGAGTGCTCTCTAGGTCTCTAGTTGCAGTTGTGTAGCTGAGTGCTCTCTAGGTCTCTAGTTGCAGTTGTGTAGCTGAGTGCTCTCTAGGTCTCTAGTTGCAGTTGTGTAGCTGAGTGCTCTCTAGGTCTCTAGTTGCAGTTGTGTAGCTGAGGGCTCTCTAGGTCTCTAGTTGCAGTTGTGTAGCTGAGGGCTCTCTTGGTCTCTAGTTGCAGTTGTGTAGCTGAGTGCTCTCTAGGTCTCTAGTTGCAGTTGTGCAGCTGAGTGCTCTCTAGGTCTCTAGTTGCAGTTGTGTAGCTGAGTGCTCTCTAGGTCTCTAGTTGTAGTTGTGTAGCTGAGTGTTCTCTAGGTCTCTAGTTGCAGTTGTGTAGCTGAGTGCTCTCTAGGTCTCTAGTTGCAGTTGTTGTGTAGCTGAGTTCTCTCAGAGTTGCAGTTGTTGTGTAGCTGAGTTCTCTCTAGGTATCTAGTTGCAGTTGTTATGTAGCTGAGGGCTCTCTAGGTCTCTAGTTGCAGTTGTGTAGCTGAGTGCTCTCTAGTTCTCTAGTTGCAGTTGTGCAGCTGAGTGCTCTCTAGGTCTCTAGTTGCAGTTGTATAGATGAGTGCTCTTTAGTTGCAGTTGCTGTGTAGCTGGGTGCTCTCTTGGTCTCTAGTTGCAGTTGTGTAGCTGGGTGCTATCTAGGTATCTAGTTGCAGTTGTGTAGATGAGTGCTCTCTAGCTCTCTAGTTGCAGTTGCTGTATAGCTGAGTGCTCTCTTGGTCTCTAGTTGCAGTTGTGTAGATGAGTGCTCTCTAGCTCTCTAGTTGCAGTTGCTGTATAGCTGAGTGCTCTCTTGGTCTCTAGTTGCAGTTGTGTAGATGAGTGCTCTCTAGCTCTCTAGTTGCAGGTGCTGTATAGCTGAGTGCTCTCTAGGTCTCTAGTTGCAGTTGTGTAGCTGAGTGCTCTCTAGGTCTCTAGTTGCAGTTGTGTAGCTGAGTGCTCTCTAGGTCTCTAGTTGCAGTTGTTGTGTAGCCGAGTGCTCTCAGAGTTGCAGTTGTTGTGTAGCTGAGTGCTCTCAGAGTTGCAGTTGTTGTGTAGCTGAGTGCTCTCAGGGTTGCAGTTGTTGTGTAGCTGAGTGCTTTTTAGAGTTGCAGTTGTTAGGTAGCTGAGTGCTCTTAGAGTTGCAGTTGTTGTTTAGCTGAGTGCTCTCAGAGTTGCAGTTGTTGTTTAGCTGAGTGCTCTCAGAGTTGCAGTTGTTGTTTAGCTGAGTGCTCTCAGAGTTGCAGATGTTCTGTAGCTGAGTTCTCTCAGAGTTGCAGTTGTTGTGTAGCTGAGTGCTCTCTAGCTCTCTAGTTGCAGCTGCTGTGTAACTAAGTACTCTCTGGGTTTGTAGTTGCAGTTGTTGTATAGCTGAGTGCTTTCATAGTTGCAATTGTTGGGTAGCTGAGTGCTCTCAGAGTTGCAGTTATGTAGCTGAGTGCTCTCAGAGTTGCAGTTGTTGTGTAGCTGAGTGCTCTCTAGCTCTATAGTTGCAGTTGCTGTGTAGCTGAGTGCTCTCTAGGTCTCTAGTTGCAGTTGTGTAGCTGGGTGCACTCTAGCTCTCTAGTTGCAGGTGTTGTTTAGCCGAGTGCTCTCAGAGTTGCAGTTGTTGTGTAGCTGAGTGCTCTCAGAGTTGCAGATGTTGTGTAGCTGAGTGCTCTCTAGTTGCAGCTGCTGTGTAGCTAAGTACTCTCTGGGTTTCTAGTTGCAGTTGTTGTATAGCTGAGTGGTCTCAGAGTTGCAATTGTTGTGTAGCTGAGTAATCTCAGAATTGCAGATGTTGTGTGGCTGAGTGCTCTCTTAGTCTCTAGTTGCAGTTGCTGTGTAGCTGAGTGCTCTCTAGGTCTCTAGTTGCAGTTGTTGTGTAACTAAGTACTCGCTGGGTTTGTAGTTGCAGTTGTTGTATAGCTGAGTGCTCTCATAGTTGCAATTGTTGTGTAGCTGAGTGCTCTCAGAGTTGCAGTTATGTAGCTGAGTGCTCTCAGAGTTGCAGTTGTTGTGTAGCTGAGTGCTCTCTAGCTCTATAGTTGCAGTTGCTGTGTAGCTGAGTGCTCTCTAGGTCTCTAGTTGCAGTTGTGTAGCTGTGTGCACTCTAGGTCTCTAGTTGCAGTTGTTGTGTAGCTGAGTGCTCTCTAGGTCTCTAGTTGCAGTTGTGTAGCTGGGTGCACTCTAGGTCTCTAGTTGCAGTTGTTGTTTAGCCGAGTGCTCTCAGAGTTGCAGTTGTTGTGTAGCTGAGTGCTCTCAGAGTTGCAGATGTTGTGTAGCTGAGTGCTCTCTAGTTGCAGCTGCTGTGTAGCTAAGTACTCTCTGGGTTTCTAGTTGCAGTTGTTGTATAGCTGAGTGGTCTCAGAGTTGCAATTCTTGTGTAGCTGAGTAATCTCAGAATTGCAGTTGCTGTGTAGCTTAGTGCACTATAGGTCTCTAGTTGCAGTTGTTGTGTAGCTGAGTGCTCTCTAGGTCTCTAGTTGCAGTTGTTGTGTAGCTGAGTGCTCTCTAGCTCTCTAGTTGCAGTTGTTGTGTAGCTGAGTGCTCTCTAGCTCTCTAGTTGCAGTTGTGTAGCTGGGTGCTCTCTAGCTCTCTAGTTGCAGTTGTGTAGCTGAGTGCTCTCTAGCTCTCTAGTTGCAGTTGTTATGTAGCTGAGTGCTCTCTAGCTCTCTAGTTGCAGTTGTTATGTAGCTGGGTGCTCTCTAGCTCTCTAGTTGCAGTTGTTATGTAGCTGAGTGCTCTCTAGCTCTCTAGTTGCAGTTGTTATGTAGCTGAGTGCTCTCTAGGTCTCTAGTTGCAGTTGTGTAGCTGGGTGCTCTCTAGGTCTCTAGTTGCAGTTGTTGTGTAGCCGAGTTCTCTCTAGGTCTCTAGTTGCAGTTGTTGTGTAGCTGAGTGCTCTCTAGGTCTCTAGTTGCAGTTGTTGTGTAGCTGAGTGCTCTCTAGCTCTCTAGTTGCAGTTCTGTAGCTGAGTGCTCTCTAGCTCTCTAGTTGCAGTTCTGTAGCTGAGTGCTCTCTAGCTCTCTAGTTGCAGTTGTGTAGCTGAGTGCTCTCTAGCTCTCTAGTTGCAGTTGTGTAGCTGAGTGCTCTCTAGCTCTCTAGTTGCAGTTGTTATGTAGCTGAGTGCTCTCTAGTTGCAGTTGTTATGTAGCTGAGTGCTCTCTAGCTCTCTAGTTGCAGTTGTTATGTAGCTGAGTGCTCTCTAGCTCTCTAGTTGCAGTTGTTATGTAGCTGAGTGCTCTCTAGGTCTCTAGTTGCAGTTGTGTAGCTGGGTGCTCTCTAGGTCTCTAGTTGCAGTTGTTGTATAGCTGAGTGCTCTCTAGTTCTCTAGTTGCAGTTGCTGTGTAGCTGAGTGCTCTCTGGTTCTCTAGTTGCAGTTGTGTAGCTGAGTGCTCTCAGAGTTGCAGTTGTTGTGTAGCTGAGTGCTCTCAGAGTTGCAGTTGTTGTGTAGCTGAGTGCTCTCAGAGTTGCAGTTGTTGTTTAGCTGAATGTTCTCATAGTTGCAGATGTTGTGTAGCTGAGTGCTCTGAGTTGCAGTTGTTGTGTAGCTGAGTGCTCTGAGTTGCAGTTGTTGTGTAGCTGAGTGCTCTCAGATTTGCAGTTGTTGTTTAGCTGAATGTTCTCATAGTTGCAGATGTTGTGTAGCTGAGTGCTCTGAGTTGCAGTTGTTGTGTAGCTGAGTGCTCTGAGTTGCAGATGTTGTGTAGCTGAGTGCTCTCAGATTTGCAGATGTTGTGTAGCTGAGTGCTTTCAGAGTTGCAGATATTGTGTAGCTGAGTGCTATCAGAGTAGCAGATATTGTGTAGCTGAGTGCTATCAGAGTTGCAGTTGTTGTGTAGCTGAGTGCTCTCAGAGTTGCAGTTGTTGTTGTGTAGCTGAGTGCTCTCAGAGTTGCAGTTGTTGTTGTGTAGCTGAGTGCTCTCAGAGTTGCAGTTGTTGTTGTGTAGCTGAGTGCTCTCAGAGTTGCAGATATTGTGTAGCTGAGTGCTATCAGAGTTGCAGATATTGTGTAGCTGAGTGCTATCAGAGTAGCAGTTGTTGTGTAGCTGAGTGCTCTCAGAGTTGCAGTTGTTGTTGTGTAGCTGAGTGCTCTCAGAGTTGCAGTTGTTGTTGTGTAGCTGAGTGCTATCAGAGTTGCAGTTGTTGTGTAGCTGAGTGCTCTCAGAATTGCAGTTGTTGTTGTGTAGCTGAGTGCTCTCAGAATTGCAGTTGTTGTTGTGTAGCTGAGTGCTCTCAGAGTTGCAGTTGTTGTTGTGTAGCTGAGTGCTCTCAGAGTTGCAGATGTTGTGTAGCTGAGTGCTTTCAGAGTTGCAGATGTTGTGTAGCTGAGTGCTCTCAGAGTTGCAGCTGTTGTTGTTGTGTAGCTGAGTGCTCTCAGAGTTGCAGCTGTTGTTGTTGTGTAGCTGAGTGCTATCAGAGTTGCAGATATTGTGTAGCTGAGTGCTATCAGAGTTGCAGTTGTTGTGTAGCTGAGTGCTCTCAGAGTTGCAGTTGTTGTTGTGTAGCTGAGTGCTCTCAGAGTTGCAGATGTTGTGTAGCTGAGTGCTTTCAGAGTTGCAGATGTTGTGTAGCTGAGTGCTCTCAGAGTTGCAGCTGTTGTTGTTGTGTAGCTGAGTGCTCTCAGAGTTGCAGCTGTTGTTGTTGTGTAGCTGAGTGCTCTCAGAGTTGCAGCTGTTGTTGTTGTGTAGCTGAGTGCTCTCAGAGTTGCAGATGTTGTGTAGCTGAGAGCTCTCTAGGTCTCTAGTTGCAGTTGTGTAGCTGGGTACACTCTAGCTCTCCAGTTACAGTTGTTGTGTAGCCGAGTGCTCTCAGAGTTGCAGTTGTTGTGTAGCTGAGTGCTCTCAGAGTTGCAGTTGTTGTGTAGCTGAGTGCTCTCAGAGTTGCAGTTGTTGTTGTGTAGCTGAGTGCTTTCAGAGTTGCAGATATTGTGTAGCTGAGTGCTCTCAGAGTTGCAGTTGTTGTTGTGTAGCTGAGTGTTTTCAGAGTTGCAGATATTGTGTAGCTGAGTGCTCTCAGAGTTGCAGTTGTTGTTGTGTAGCTGAGTGCTTTCAGAGTTGCAGATATTGTGTAGCTGAGTGCTCTCAGAGTTGCAGTTGTTGTGTAGCGGAGTGCTCTCAGAGTTGCAGATGTTGTGTAGCTGAGTGCTTTCAGAGTTGCAGATATTGTGTAGCTGAGTGCTCTCTTAGTCTCACCGCTCACTGTGTGTGTGTGTATTTACGTCTCTGGCACTGGGGGTCAGTCTCCTTTTCCTCCTCCTCCTCCTCTCTCTGCCAGCTGTACATCGCTGCAGGGTCTCACAGTCCTCACACGACTCTCACCAGACCCGGCAGACCCTGCACTTGCTGCTGAGCCCCACCAGATCTAGTGCCAGTGCGGCATCTCCTGCAGGATCTGTGGATAACACTGAACCTTACATTTTAGACTAAGCAGAGATATACTAATCCTTCGGACCAACCCAATACCATATTACATGGTACAGGAGGATAAGGATATAACCTGACATTGGGGACCCTGGATCCATAGCAGAGTGTTTGGACAACCTCTTCCCAGATCCCTCTAGCACTACGTCTATGGATAACTTCAAATTGCATCCTTCAGATCCCATCTGGACATACTGCACCGACAGCAAGATCAGTAGATAATCTATATGGTGAGGTCTCAGGATCATTGGGTCAGAACCAGAGCAAATACCGTGACTTACCCATCTCTTCAAACCCAGTGAGTGCTCATTGATACCAGTCTGGTAAGTCTCATTCCTGCACTCCACTTATTTAGAACAGTAGGTCTCCCTCCTCTCTTACAGGAGGCATGCATCTCTTCTCTCCTGTGATCCAGTCTCTCTCATCTTCTCCATACCAGTAAGTGTCTCTCCTCTAGACATGTCTCTCTCTTCTTTCCTACTGCAGTATTTCTCAGAATTGCAGTTACACTCTCCTCAAGATCAGTAACTCTCTCTCTTCTAGTCCTGTAAATCTGTCTTTACCTCTAGTCAGGTTAGTCGCTCCTCTCTACCAGAGTCCAGTAAATCTCCCCCAGTCGTCTAAGTTTCTCACCTCTCCTGTAGTCTTGCTCCTCTGCCCAAGTCAGGTAACTGGCTCTCCTCTCCTTTAGAACCTCTCTCCTCCCGTTCTATAAGTCCCTTACATTGCTCTCCTCCAGTCCCTTACATTGCTCTCCTCCAGTCCCTTACATTATCCTCCTCTGGTCCTTTACATTATCCTCCACCGGTCCTTTGTGTTGTCCTCCTCTGGTCTTTGTGTTGTCCTCCTCTGGTCCTTTACGTTATCCTCCTCTGGTCCTGTACGTTATCCTCCTCTGGTCCTGTACGTTATCCACCTCTGGTCCTTTACGTTATCCTCCTCCAGTCCTGTACGTTATCCTCCTCTGGTCCTGTACGTTATCCTCCTCTGGTCCTTTACATTATCCTCCTCTGGTCCTGTACATTATCCACCTCTGGTCCTTTACATTATCCTCCTCTGGTCCTGTACATTATCCTCCTCTGGTCCTGTACGTTATCCTCCTCTGGTGCTTTACATTATCCTCCTCTGGTCCTGTACATTATCCACCTCTGGTCCTGTACGTTATCCTCCTCTGGTCCTTTACATTATCAACCTCTGGTCCTTTACATTATCCTCCTCTGGTCCTGTACATTATCCTCCTCTGGTCCTGTACGTTATCCTCCTCCGGTCCTGTACGTTATCCTCCTCTGGTCCTGTACATTATCCTCCTCTGGTCCTGTACATTATCAACCTCTGGTCCTGTACATTATCCTCCTCTGGTCCTGTACGTTATCCACCTCTGGTCCTGTACGTTATCCTCCTCTGGTCCTTTACATTATCCTCCTCTGGTCCTGTACATTATCCACCTCTGGTCCTTTACGTTATCCTCCTCTGGTCCTGTACGTTATCCTCCTCTGGTCCTGTACATTATCCTCCTCCGGTCCTGTACGTTATCCTCCTCTGGTCCTGTACGTTATCCTCCTCTGGTCCTGTACATTATCCACCTCTGGTCCTTTACATTATCCACCTCTGGTCCTGTACATTATCCTCCTCTGGTCCTGTACATTATCCTCCTCTGGTCCTGTACGTTATCCTCCTCTGGTCCTGTACATTATCCTCCTCTGGTCCTTTACGTTATCCTCCTCTGGTCCTGTACATATCCACCTCTGGTCCTTTACATTATCCACCTCTGGTCCTGTACATTATCCTCCTCTGGTCCTGTACATTATCCACCTCTGGTCCTGTACATTATCCTCCTCTGGTCCTGTACATTATCCACCTCTGGTCCTGTACATTATCCACCTCTGGTCCTTTACATTATCCACCTCTGGTCCTGTACATTATCCTCCTCTGGTCCTGTACATTATCCACCTCTGGTCCTGTACATTATCCACCTCTGGTCCTGTACGTTATCCTCCTCTGGTCCTGTACGTTATCCTCCTCTGGTCCTGTACATTATCCACCTCTGGTCCTTTACATTATCCACCTCTGGTCCTTTACATTATCCACCTCTGGTCCTTTACATTATCCACCTCTGGTCCTGTACATTATCCACCTCTGGTCCTGTACATTATCCACCTCTGGTCCTGTACATTATCCACCTCTGGTCCTGTACATTATCCACCTCTGGTCCTGTACGTTATCCTCCTCTGGTCCTTTACATTATCCACCTCTGGTCCTTTACATTATCCTCCTCTGGTCCTGTACATTATCCTCCTCTGGTCCTGTACATTATCCTCCTCTGGTCCTGTACATTATCCTCCTCTGGTCCTGTACATTATCCACCTCTGGTCCTGTACATTATCCACCTCTGGTCCTGTACATTATCCACCTCTGGTCCTTTACGTTATCCTCCTCCGGTCCTGTACGTTATCCTCCTCCGGTCCTTTACGTTATCCTCCTCTGGTCCTGTACGTTATCCTCCTCCGGTCCTGTACATTATCCTCCTCCGGTCCTTTACGTTATCCTCCTCCGGTCCTGTACGTTATCCTCCTCCGGTCCTGTACGTTATCCACCTCTGGTCCTGTACGTTATCCTCCTCCGGTCCTGTACGTTATCCTCCTCCGGTCCTTTACGTTATCCTCCTCCGGTCCTGTACGTTATCCTCCTCCGGTCCTGTACGTTATCCTCCTCTGGTCCTGTACGTTATCCTCCTCCGGTCCTGTACGTTATCCTCCTCTGGTCCTGTACGTTATCCTCCTCCGGTCCTGTACGTTATCCTCCTCCGGTCCTATATGTTATCCTTCTCTGGTCCTGTACGTTATCCTCCTCCGGTCCTGTACGTTATCCTCCTCCGGTCCTGTACGTTATCCTTCTCTGGTCCTGTACGTTATCCTTCTCTGGTCCTGTACGTTATCATCCTCCGGTCTTGTAATTGTTGCTGCTTATCTTAATTCTCTAATAGATGGAGCTGTAGACATTACAAACGTTTCTTGCAAGCTCCTTGGTTCTTCTTAATATTATGATATGAAGATTATTTGTATCATTAAGCCCTAAATTTGGAAGATATCAGATTTATTCATCTCTATTTATCCAGAAAACTAGACTGAACTTTTACCTGCTTTTTTGCACGTTTATTATATTATAAAAAATGCAGAAATGGTAGTAGATACGTGGAATTGCCTTCTAGTAGAAGGAGAGGGGTATAATATTGCCTGGTTGGTGTAAGCATAAGGGCACCTTGAGGTTTTAATTGAGGCAGACTTTTTAGGTAGATAAAGTGGGCAGACTATATGTGCTCTTTATTGCTTACTTCTCACCAAAACAGTTTTTATACCATTTCTGTGTTGCCCCAATATATGCCCAAAACATTAAGTGAGCAGAGACACTTCTAGTGACACCAAGAAAACTTTTAACATAAACTCACAGGGCGGCCGTCCAATCACAACTGGCATATAAACATGGCACAAGAAGATGGCATCATTAGAGCCAATGTATTACAAGCAATACTACAGTCATTTATTTACATGTTTAAGACTCAGATAAGTCCCACCAAAGAATCGGTTCCTTAGAGGAAGAATTTCACATCTGCGTGACAACTGTAAGATGTCAGGGGTGTGAGAAGGGCAAGGAGGAGGATCAGTGTGTACAACACCCAAACTACATATTAGTACAGGACACACACTACATGTTATACGGTGGGAGTTGTGTACAGGGCACACACTGCATGTGATAGAATGGGGATTGTGTACAGGACACACACTGCATGTGATAGAATGGGGATCGTGTACAGGGCACACACTGCATGTGATAGAATAGGGGTTGTGTACAGGACACACACTGCATGTGATAGAATGGGGGTTGTGTACAGGACACACGCTGCATGTAATAGAATGGGGATTGTGTACAGGACACACACTGCATGTGATAGAATGGGGATCGTGTACAGGGCACACACTGCATGTGATAGAATGGGGGTTGTGTACAGGACACACACTGCATGTGATAGAATGGGGATCGTGTACAGGGCACACACTGCATGTGATAGAATGGGGGTTGTGTACAGGACACACACTGCATGTGATAGAATGGGGGTTGTGTACAGGGCACACACTGCATGTGATAGAATGGGGATTGTGTACAGGACACACACTGCATGTGATAGAATGGGGGTTGTGTACAGGGCACACACTGCATGTGATAGAATGGGGATCGTGTACAGGGCACACACTGCATGTGATAGAATGGGGGTTGTGTACAGGGCACACACTGCATGTGATAGAATGGGGATTGTGTACAGGACACACACTGCACGTGATAGAATGGGGGTTGTGTACAGGACACACACTGCATGTGATAGAATGGGGGTTGTGTACAGGACACACACTGCATGTGATAGAATGGGGGTTGTGTACAGGACACACACTGCATGTGATAGAATGGGGATTGTGTACAGGACACACACTGCATGTGATAGAATGGGGATTGTGTACAGGACACACACTGCACGTGATAGAATGGGGATTGTGTACAGGACACACACTGCACGTGATAGTATGGGGATTGTGTACAGGACACACACTGCACGTGATAGAATGGGGGTTGTGTACAGGACACACACTGCATGTGATAGAATGGGAGTTGTGTACAGGACACACACTGCATGTGATAGAATGGGAGTTGTGTACAGGACACACACTGCATGTGATAGAATGGGGGTTGTGTACAGGACACACACTGCATGTGATAGAATGGGGATTGTGTACAGGACACACACTGCATGTGATAGAATGGGAGTTGTGTACAGGACACACACTGCGTGTGATAGTATGGGGATTGTGTACAGGACACACACTGCATGTGATAGTATGGGGATTGTGTACAGGACACACACTGCATGTGATAGAATGGGGGTTGTGTACAGGACACACACTGCATGTGATAGTATGGGGATTGTGTACAGGACACACACTGCACGTGATAGAATGGGGGTTGTGTACAGGACACACACTGCATGTGATAGAATGGGAGTTGTGTACAGGACACACACTGCATGTGATAGAATGGGGGTTGTGTACAGGACACACACTGCGTGTGATAGAATGGGGGTTGTGTACAGGACACACACTGCATGTGATAGAATGGGGATTGTGTACAGGACACACACTGCATGTGATAGAATGGGAGTTGTGTACAGGACACACACTGCATGTGATAGAATGGGGGTCGTGTACAGGACACACACTGCATGTGATAGAATGGGGGTTGTGTACAGGACACACACTGCATGTGATAGAATGGGGATTGTGTACAGGACATACACTGCATGTGATAGAATGGGGATTGTGTACAGGACACACACTGCATGTGATAGAATGGGAGTTGTGTACAGGACACACACTGCATGTGATAGAATGGGGATTGTGTACAGGACACACACTACATGTTATACGGTGGGAGTTGTGTACAGGACACACACTGCATGTGATAGAATGGGGGTCGTGTACAGGACACACACTGCGTGTGATAGAATGGGGGTTGTGTACAGGACACACACTGCGTGTGATGGTTGGAGGGTGTGTACAGGACACACACTGCATGTGATAGAATGGGAGTTGTGTACAGGACACACACTGCATGTGATAGAATGGGGGTCGTGTACAGGACACACACTGCGTGTGATAGAATGGGGGTTGTGTACAGGACACACACTGCGTGTGATGGTTGGAGGTTGTGTACAGGACACACACTGCGTGTGATAGAATGGGGGTTGTGTACAGGACACACACTGCGTGTGATGGTTGGAGGTTGTGTACAGGACACACACTGCATGTGATGGTTGGAGGTTGTGTACAGGACACACACTGCACGTGATGGTTGGAGGTTGTGTACAGGACACACACTGCATGTGATGGTTGGAGGTTGGGTACAGGACACACACTACATGCTATAGGGTGGGAGTTGTGTACAGGACACACACTACATGTGATGGAGTGTGTTATAGGATGTGAGTTGGACACACAAACACTACTCCTGTGTTGATCCCTCTCCTCTTTCCTTGCCTGTCTTGAGCTCCCTCGGGAACTTCTTACTCAAAGAGTCTTTCATTCATGTGTAGGCCTGAGGTTTACCTACATTCACCAAACACTAAGGGTTTGTAGAGTTTTCCACAGAGGCGTCTGAGACCCATTCAAGGCCAAAAGTCTCCTTATTTGCGCCTCTCATAATACACATTCAGATGCATATCTAGATAACATTATCACATATATAGTTGTCGTAATTGCGAGTCACTCTATGTTAAAAAATACAGGCTTGCACATGAGCAATAGTGTGACGGACAAACTCGCAATTATGAAGTATGCGCTGCGGGTTCTGCAAGCGCATTGACCTTGGAGATCCATGGAGATGCGGAGGTCGCCGCATGCGCATTGCGCTGGGAGAGGGTGGAAGGAGACACAGGGGAGAGAGGGGCGGGGGAAGAGTCACAGCGGAAGGGAGTGGGGGGAAGGGTCACAGTGGAAGGGGGTGGGGGGAAGGGTCACAGGGGAAGGGAGTGGGGGGAAGGGTCACAGTGGAAGGGAGTGGGGGGAAGGGTCACAGGGGAAGGGAGTGGGGGGAAGGGTCACAGGGGAAGGGAGATGGGGGAAGAGACACATGGGAGGGAGAGGGGGGAATAGACACGGGGACAGAGGAGAGGAAAGAGACACAGAGGAGGGAGAGATACAGGGGGGGAGGGGGCTGGAGAAACACAATTATAAAACTCTTTCATGCTGTCATTTTTGACGGGTGAGTCGCTAGTCATTTAATAATAATATATTTATACCCACTGTGTATTAGCCTGGAGGGAGATCAAGAAACAGAGTGAATGCGTGTCCTTTCCCTTATTCACAGGAGAGAGACCACAAAACTAGACCTTCCCTTTGTATAATATTACTATTGTGGTTGGGAGTGGGGCAGAAACTCCAGTGAATGATCATATTGTTTCAGTCTACAGTCTTTGATGGTCCATGTGGGATGGAGTTGCAGGAGGATCTCCGGTGTATTTCCATATAGCTGATTTCTATAGTAATTGTGGCTGGTTGTATTGTTAGCCTCTCAGGTCAGTAACAGTCCATGTGGAGTGTGGGGGTGAAAGTTGGAACTATTGGGGATTGTCTATCCAGTCATAAATGTGTCATGTGTGTGTGTGGTTATTGTTTGTTATGTAGCTGATCTCTCTAATCCACTTTGAGTGGTGGATATGCTGTGGGACTTCTTTCTATGTTGGACATGTCATACCGGATTCTGTTTAGGGTGGATATGCTGTGGGACTTCTTTCTATGTTGGACATGTCATACCGGATTCTGTTTAGGGTGGATATGCTATGGGACGTCTTTCTATGTTGGACATGTCATACCGGATTCTGTTTAGGGTGGATATGCTGTGGGACATATTTCTATGTTGGACATGTCATACAGGATTCTGTTTAGGGTGGATATGCTATGGGACGTCTTTCTATGTTGGACATGTCATACAGGATTCTGTTTAGGGTGGATATGCTATGGGACTTCTTTCTATGTTGGACATGTCATACAGGATTCTGTTTAGGGTGGATATGCTATGGGACTTCTTTCTATGTTGGACATGTCATGCAGGATTCTGTTTAGGGTGGATATGCTATGGGACGTCTTTCTATGTTGGACATATCATACAGGAATTTTTTTTAGGGTGGATATGCTGTGGGACGTCTTTCTATGTTGGACATATCATGCAGGATTCTGTTTAGGATGGATATGCTATGGGACTTCTTTCTATGTTGGACATGTCATGCAGGATTCTGTTTAGGATGGATATGCTATGGGACTTCTTTCTATGTTGGACATATCATACAGGATTCTGTTTAGGGTGGATATGCTGTGGGACTTCTTTCTATTTTGGACATATCATGCAGGATTCTGTTTAGGGTGGATATGCTATGGGACTTCTTTCTATGTTGGACATGTCATACAGGATTCTGTTTAGGGTGGATATGCTATGGGACTTCTTTCTATGTTGGACATATCATACAGGATTCTGTTTAGGGTGGATATGCTGTGGGACTTCTTTCTATTTTGGACATATCATGCAGGATTCTGTTTAGGATGGATATGCTATGGGACTTCTTTCTATGTTGGACATATCATACAGGATTCTGTTTAGGGTGGATATGCTGTGGGACTTCTTTCTATTTTGGACATATCATGCAGGATTCTGTTTAGGGTGGATATGCTATGGGACGTCTTTCTATGTTGGACATATCATACAGGATTTTTTTTTAGGGTGGATATGCTGTGGGACGTCTTTCTATGTTGGACATATCATGCAGGATTCTGTTTAGGGTGGATATGCTATGGGACGTCTTTCTATGTTGGACATGTCATACAGGATTCTGTTTAGGGTGGATATGCGGTGGGACTTCTTTCTATGTTGGACATGTCATATAGGATTCTGTTTAGGGTGGATATGCGGTGGGACTTCTTTCTATTTTGGACATGTCATATAGGATTCTGTTTAGGGTGGATATGCGGTGGGACTTCTTTCTATGTTGGACATGTCATACAGGATACTGTTTAGGGTGGATATGCTGTGGGACTTCTTTCTATCTTGGACATGTCATACAGGATTCTGTTTAGGGTGGATATGCTATGGGACGTCTTTCTATGTTGGACATGTGTTAAAGCATGATTTCTTTCATTGCTGGGACAAGCGCACCCCGGGGTAAAACCTTTTATCCCCTTCCTCATGCATTCTCCTCTAGGTTTAGATATCTGGGAGACACAAATGATACACTACACACAAGGGATTGGTATCAAATGATCTCAATTTATTGAATATTCAGGGTAGCTTATAAAGGTACCTATGCCCATACTTTGCATTAACAGAGGTAAATGCTGAGTCATCTTTATGCAGGTTCAAGAAATATAGGTCATGACAGGTTTAGGTATGTGTACATAGATACTGTTTTAGATTACATTAGTTATAACTAGAAATACAAGTCCTCCAGAAACTATTTATGGAGTATCAAAGGGTCTTGTTGATAAAACAAGGATAATGGCTCTAGGCATCATTGTAATCAGAATTGTAGAAGGTACAAAAGGTCAAATCAAATATTAGTAGGATCACGAGGCCAAATAAAATATTAATAGGGATTAACATTTTTATTATACCTCAACAATCCCTTCTTTTGTTCTGAAAGAACAACAATACAAAAAATGGTGTTTAGCAGAAATGTTGAAACTTATGGAAATGCCGGTGATTCTGTTCTAGATGGGTCACAAATTGATTCAGGATTATTTAGAAGCATAGCAATATACAGACCCTGAGGCTCAGCTGTGGGGGGGTTTAAACATCATTTTTATAATACATGAGACAGTACATTGCAAGAGGGAAATAATAACAAAGAAGGCAAATAGAACACTAAAAGCAAGGATTAAACCAAAGACTATCTTATGACCCAGAGAACCTATCCAGGATCCTAGTCCAAAGGACCAATCAAAATCTTCGAATAAACTAGATGAATGTTTACGCATACGTTGCTGAACTTCATCTAACTTGTGTAATGCAGCATCCACAACAGGGCTATTATCAATGATGGGAACACAACACTTGGACCCAACAACAGCACATGTACCCCCTTTAGAAGCTAACAAATAATCTAGGGCCATACGGTTCTGTAATACTACCGTTCTGACTTGTTCCATCTCCATATTGAGAGCACTAATAGCCTGTTGGGTATAGTTGAAGGCAGCATCCACCGCTTCAATGGTTCTTTTAAGTTGTTTAAACAATCTGGCCACACCTAATGGGGCAACAATACTGAGGATGATTTTGGAAGCTGGAGGGTCCAGCAAACCCTCGGTAGAGAACCCATCACGTTTCATACGTATGTGGCCAAAGGGCAATGAATCATAGCGGGCCATAGATGGAAGTAACATGCCTAGAAAACATGGGCCTATATGGTCACATGGAATAATTTTCATGGCTCATTGTCCACAAAGCCAATACATGCCTATTGGTAGATGTAGAATAGGGGGGCATCTTGGAGGACCAGAAAAAGAGACATATGTAGTACTCCTAATATAAGTTTTATTTGGACAACGACCCATCCCTTGAGTATTAACGCCAATGCCAGTGGCTTTTCGTAAAGCATCCAGTGTGGCATTGAACCATCGATATGCAATAGATAGATCAGAGGAATAATCAGGCTTACAATACTGGGTCTGTGTAAAATTGTCTACAGCAGGAGGAAATAAAAAGCCATCCCATAGAATAGTGGTACCCAACTCGTTAAATATTATAGAAATACGGTCCTTAGGTCATTCCTTTGGGATAGAGTTACCTTGAGCATTGATAAAAGTTATGAAACCATGGGTAACCTTTTGAGTTAGGCTGATAAACCTACTTTTGGGGGTTTTCATAAAGGGTTCCTGGGTCCAGTTAAGAATAGCAGAATGTTTCACTAAGTCAGCAATATCAGACAAGTTAAAGGGGACTGGTGTCATAGGGAACCCTGCATTCACGCTATGAGGTGTGTTTGCACATATCCAACAATTCTGATTGGATGAATTGATCAGTTGTGTTAATTGATAAGTTTGGTTGCAGGCTCTGAGGAATGAGTTGTCATAAGGTGGAGCATGCAAAAGTTCTGAATAACAAATGGTAAAAAAATGAAAATATAGGAGAGCTGTTAGGGTGGAGTCTCTGCTGTAGGGGCCCATTTCAGACGACTGGCGTGGATCCAGGTGGGGATCTCTTCAGTGAGGACGACGGTTCTGGTCACAGCGATGACAGTTGTTGGAGGTCCGTAAGGTGTATCCAGTGGTTTGTTCTGTATGATCCTTTTCACCAACACTTGATCTCCTGGCCTGAAAGGGTGCGTTGGTTCACCTGATAGAAGTGGAAGAGAGAGAGCTACATTACCGTAGATGTTATTCAATTTATTGATCAATTGCTGTACATATTCTTCCTGAATTATATCTATTGAGACCTTCCCCTGGGGGCTGGACTTACCACCACAGCTGGGTACAAAGAAAGGTCTTCCCATTAAAACATCAAAGGGAGAGAGACCAGTAGTAGCATTGGGGGTCATCCGAATTTCTGCTAAAATTGCTGGTAAATATCGTGGCCAATTTTTGGAAGTGCCATTAGTTCCTTTCCTTAGCTTATCCTTAATGGTTCTATTTGTCCTTTCTACCTGTCCAGAGGACTGAGGAGGTAGGGAATATGGAATTTCCAGTCAACACATAGTAATCTGGCAATTTCCTGAGTTACTTTGGCGGTAAAAGGTGTTCCGTTATCACTATTAATTTGTAGTGGACAACCAAATCATGGTATAATCTCTGTACATAGGATCTTTGCGACAACCTTTGCATTTTCCCTTGCTGTTGGAAAAGCTTCTACCCATTTAGAAAATTGATCACAGATTACAAGGAGATACCTAAAAGGGCCACTAATTGGCATATGAGTAAAATCAATTTGTAGCTGTTGCATAGGACCTTCAGGGGGTGGTAGGTGCTCATGCTGAACTTGTAACCCTGTATTTGGATTGTTTTGAGCACATACTAAGCAACGTGATAATTGCTTTTGTACTAATGTAGAAGCATCTTTTATCACAAATCTCTTGCTCATGTTATTGAGTGTTTTTCTTTTACTCAAGTGGCCAATACCATGAAAATGGGCAATAAAAATAGGTGCACTGGATTGTGGAATACCAACTCGTCCCTCCTTATCTGACCAGAGACCATTAGGATCGAGGGTCAGATGTTGCTGCTTCCAAAAGGAGAGATCGGCCTCTGTTGCGTACCGTTGGAGGGAGATGAGTGGAAAATCAGAGATAGAAGGAACATGGAGAAGAGCAAGTTGAGAGTAAAAAGTGGATAGGTAAAGAGGATGAAGAGGAGCATTTAAAGCAGCATTCTTAGCAGCTGAGTCAGCAAGAGTATTTCCCTGCGATACTAAGGAAGAGTCAGAAGAATGTCCTTTACATTTAACCACAGCAATAGTGGATGGTAGCTGAATAGCGTCTAGCAGCTGGGAAACAAGGTCAGAGTGAGAAATCCCTTTACCATCAGCAGAAAGAAAACCTCGTAATTGCCAAATGCGGCCAAAATCATGGACAACCCCAAAAGCATATCTAGAGTCTGTGTAAATAGTAACAGGACGGTCCTTAAAAATGCGACAAGCTTCAATGAGAGCAACGAGTTCTGCAGCTTGGGCCGAAACAAAAGGCAAAGAATGAGCTGCCATTACTGTATCAGGAAGTTTTACAACTGCAAAACCTGTGTGAAATTGGGCATCTGAGGGGCGGGAGCAAGAACCATCAACAAAAACAATGTCACTGTCAGGTAGTGGGGTAGGCTGAAGATCAGGTCGGGGAGATGTCTCAGTATGTATGTTGTCTATATAATCATGTGCTTCAGGTGGGAGTACAGGATCTGATCCTGTAGCTAGTAGTTTCCATAGAAGGTAGGCTGGGCCATGGTGGTCTGGGGCATAACCATGGGAGCCAAAGGCTCAACCAAAATATGAATGGCCCTAAGGTCCTGTGTGAGGCGCCAGGTCTGCCGACCTGGTTTGGGGACAGGATTGATGGGAGTATTGTAAGGGGAGGTTGTAGGAACAATGACTCCCTTTTCCAATAACTCCTGAATAATGGGCAAAATACCTTCCTCCTTGTCCCCAGATAATGGATATTGTTTAATATAGACTGGATAAACACCTGGGCGGAGTTTGGCTATGTAAAGTGTACAGGAAACAAATCCTGGGTCAGTTGGAGAAGTAGACCACAGAGTGGAGGGTAAATGATGCAAAGAGGGTGGCAATTGGTCAAAAAGAGTAGATTGGGCAATAAAACAAGAAAGATTGTCGAGGGGAATGTATTTAGTCTGTGTACACAGTCCATCCCCTACCAGCCAAGTAAACATCTTTTGTCTGTGATTAAGTAAATAAGCAGCAGTAGGAGTAAGCCACACACCTTGTATGATGTCAGGGGTACCATCTGATAGTTGTTCAAAATCTAGCGGAAAGCATGATAAAGGGTTATGCAGAGAAGTGACAGACACAGTTCCAGTGAGAGAGGGAGAAATAGCCTTGCATAAGGTGTCAGTAGAGGAAGCAGTGAGGTAAATAGAAGGTGAGGTAGGTGCCTCCTCATAGGCTGACAAAAAAATTGAAGCGAGGTTCGTTAGGAGGACGTAAGTGGTAAGGTGAGTCACCTAGGATACCTCCTTTATTGTCCACTAAGAGGTTAATCTGTAATTTAGAAATTAAGTCCCTACCCAAGAGATTTACGGGACACTTAGGGAGGATCAAAAGTCTATGAATGAAACATTCCATGCAGTTATCCTCTTTAGGTAGTATCTTGATAGGTAAGGGAGGTGTAATGAGACATGGAATGGAGACCCCTCCAACACCAATTGAGGATTCCCTGCGTCAAAAGTTTCCCCTTTATAAAAGTTAGCAGACATGGATGAGCGAGTTGCTCCAGTATCGACAAGAAAATCGTATACCTGCCCATTAATTGAAAGTGATAATAGTGGCAACTCATCCCATCGCCTAGATAACTGGGAAAGATAACAAGCAATAGGGTCTATCCTCTGGCATCCCTATGGGCGCTGGAAGCCCGAGGAAGATTGATTGTTAGGGCGGTCTCCACCCCATGCAATTGGGAACTGAATTGACTGATTTTGGCTATTCTGTGCCCCTTGGACATGCCGTGGAGACCTGCATTCCCTATGCCAGTGTCCTGTGTTACCACAATTAAAACATGTACCCTGCTGATTAGCTCTACCTCCTGAACTATGTCTATTGCCCTGGGGGTGTCTGTGCTCCCTGCGCTAACCATTCTGTGAATTATTATAGTGGTTTCTGTTATTATTAAAAGGATCCCTCTGCCGTCCCCTAATATTAGAGTACATAACAGTAGAGGGGGTCTTAATTTTCTGAGGTGCTAAAAAGACTCCACCAGCATCTTTAACTCTGACTGCCTCTATCCATTCTTGTGCACTTTTTTTATGCCAATCATCAATACATTGCCTTACAGTCTGTGACACATCCGGTCTTAGATTGGCCATGGCATGTTGCACAAAAAGTGCTCCCATGTCCATTGTCAGTCCACATTCCTCCAACCAACATCTCTTAAACCTGACTAAAAAATCCGACACTTCTTCTCCCTCCTTATGCTTACACACCAGTGCAGGAGACACATCTTGCATTTGCCCATGCATAGCATTCAACATATTCTGTATTTCTTTGCACATTTCATCAACCTTTGTATGATCATTCCATGGGTTATCATTAGTCTCAGGGGGAGTATCATAACTTCCATGTAAATACTTAATATTCTTCCAATTTATGTCAAAGCCTTTAGCACATCTATCCAATAAAAATGTATAGTCTGTTCCATTCAGACAAAGCCCTTTAGTACATTGTTTCAGATAAGCTACAGCAGCTGCAGGATTTTTTATAAGATTTGGGCATCCTTCAGCCAAGGCATTATACAACCGTACATCAGGAGGTTTATGAATTACCTGCATGCCTACGGTCATAAAGGGCATTGCAAGGCTTGCTGTTGTACCTATATTTGCATTTTCAGATGATGCATTAGATGCTGTACCTGATATAGAGGCTGCTGCAGCCCTCTGGTTTCTAGTTTGAACGGGAGAATGGAAGTCCTCCGTTACCATATGAGATAATGAGTCCTGAGACTCAGGTGTAGGGGTGTTGGCATATGGCCATGGTTTTACAGTGGTGGCAAGCTGTATCAATTCATCATCAGTGTCACTTTTAATCATATTCAAGGCATTAGTTTTATATGGATTAGGTTTTATCAATTTTGGGTATAAATGTGGAGTTTTTGTATCTTCAAGTGGGGAGCATGGAATTAAAGGAGCAGATAAGTGGGAATACTTAAATGTGGGCATATTAGGGTTAGGAGGAGTTTCCTCTGCAATCTTTATCCAAACAATGGCACATTCTTTCATGTAAGAAAAATCCCACTTTGGATCATGACCACACCAAAACCATGTTGGATCATCTAGCAGCATTCCCTTTAATAGCCAAATGCTAAATGAACTAAAGGACCCTTCCCTTGGAAAAGGGGCTGCCTGTGTTCCTAAATTTTCAGTCCAGCCAGCCACATTATCTACAAAAGGGTCACAATAATAATCTCCTGCCACTCTGGCAACATATTCTTTGGGAGTTTCTCTCGGTTTATGACCTGGGAGTTTAGTTAATATTTCACCTTTTGTCCCATTTACCTTTAGCTTAGTTTTAAAGGGAATAATGGTCTTAGTAACTGTCTCCTTGGATACCTTTGGGTTCTCTCCTTTGGATTTAGAATTCCCCATATTTTACACAGTAAGCAGTATAAATGCAGATAAAACACTTAACGACAATTTATATTGTGCAGAAAAGTAAGAGAAATTTTTTTTTTTTTTTTTAATAATTTGATGTCATATATGAATTATTTCAGTTTGGGTTAAAAAAAAGTTTGGTTAGCATAAAAACCCTCCTTCTTTTCTGCTAATACAATACCTCAATAATATTTAAGACAAAACAAGAATTAAATCTAGATAAAATATCCAAAAATGGCCAATAGCATATGAACATAATATTCATCCAGAGGTGATCAGGTTCTGGAGTAATATTATACATAAAACAATTTATCAACTGTCAGTCAAAAATGGATATCCTATTCATAGGATTTTTATATCAGTATAAAAACATACTCATAAGATCTCAGAAGACATATTGTGACAAAACACATAACATAAAACATATAACCAGAAAATTGTGAGCTCACCAAAATAATATATATATATATATATATTTGCATAGTTCTTCACAAAATATTTATTAAAGACAGGCCTACCATATTTAGTATTTTGAACCTTAAAATATAATTGAACTGAAGGGAAAAAAAAATAATTAGTTTCTCAAATCATCAGACATCTTTTTTTTTTTCCCATGATTTCATAATACTAAATACATAAAACAAACATAAAAAATCATATATTATATATTGATTCTAACCCAGCCTAATTGCCACAACAATAACACAATATTTACAATTTTTTATTTTTTTTTAACCAAGAGGAGAGAATTTTGGAAGGTGATAAACCACTAAAGGAAAGGACTCAAACTTTCACAGTAAAAAAAAGGAAAGGACTCTAACCTTTCACAGCAAAATAGGAAAGGACTTTAACCTTTCACAGAAAAAGGAAAGAACTTTAACCTTTCACAGAAAAATAAAAAAACGCTGTCCCAATTTAAAGGAAGGACCTCTAACCCTTCACAGAAAAAAATAAATAAATAAAATTAACTGTCCCAATTTATGATACCCCTGCAGAAACGGTGAGCATAAAAGAACAAAACAAAAAAGAATGTTTTCTTTTTCTTTTTACTCACCAATTCTGGAGGGACATCCGGACAAAGCCCACATCTGTTAAAGCAAGATTACTTTCATTGCTGGGACAAGCGCACCCCGGGGTAAAACCTTTTATCACCTTCCTCATGCACTCTCCTCTTGGCTCAGATATCTGGGAGACACAAATGATACACTACACACAAGGGATTGGTATCAAATTATCTCAATTTATTGAATATTCAGGGTAGCTTATAAAGGTACCTATGCCCATACCTTGCATTAACAGAGGTAAATGCTGAGTCATCTTTATGCAGGTTCAAGAAATACAGGTCATGACAGGTTTAGATATGTGTACACAGATACCTGTTTTAGATTACATTAGTTATAACTAGAAATACAAGTCCTCCAGAAACTATTTATGGAGTATCAAAGGGTCTTGTTGATAAAACAAGGGGAATGGCTGAAGGCATCATTGTAATCAGAATTGTAGAAGGTACAAAAGGTCAAATCAAATATTAGTAGGATCACGAGGCCAAATAAAATATTAATAGGGATTAACATTTTTATTATACCTCAACAACATGTCATACAGGATTCTGTTTAGGGTGGATATGCTATGGGACGTCTTTCTATGTTGGACATGTCATACAGGATTCTGTTTATGGTGGATATGCTATGGGACTTCTTTCTATGTTGGACATGTCATACAGGATTCTGTTTAGGGTGGATATGCTATGGGACGTCTTTCTATGTTGGACATGTCATACAGGATTCTGTTTAGGGTGGATATGCTATGGGACATCTTTCTATGTTGGACATGTCATACAGGATTCTGTTTAGGGTGGATATGCTATGGGACGTCTTTCTATGTTGGACATGTCATACAGGATTCTGTTTAGGGTGGATATGCTATGGGATGTCTTTCTATGTTGGACATGTCATGCAGGATTCTGTTTAGGGTGGATATGCTATGGGACTTCTTTCTATGTTGGACATGTCATACAGAATTCTGTTTAGGGTGGATATGCTGTGGGACTTCTTTTTATGTTGGACATGTCATGCCGGATTCTGTTTAGGGTGGATATGCTGTGGGAATTCTTTCTATGTTGGACATGTCATACGGGATTCTGTTTAGGGTGGATATTCTGTGGGACTTCTTTCTATGTTGGACATATCATACAGGATTCTGTTTAGGGTGGATATGCTGTGGGATGTCTTTCTATGATGGACATATCATACAGGATTCTGTTTAGGGTGGATATGCTATGGGACTTCTTTCTATTTTGGACATGTCATACAGGATTCTGTTTAGGGTGGATATGCTATGGGACTTCTTTCTATGTTGGACATGTCATACAGGATTCTGTTTAGGGTGTATATGCTATGGGACTTCTTTCTATGTTGGACATGTCATACAGGATTCTGTTTAGGGTGGATATGCTGTGGGACTTCTTTCTATGTTGGACATGTCATACAGGATTCCGTTTAGGGTGGATATGCTATGGGACGTCTTTCTATGTTGGACATGTCATACAGGATTCTGTTTAGGGTGGATATGCTGTGGGACGTCTTTCTATGTTGGACATGTCATACGGGATTCTGTTTAGGGTGGATATGCTATGGGACGTCTTTCTATTTTGGACATATCATACGGGATTCTGTTTAGGGTGGATATGCTGTGGGAATTCTTTCTATGTTGGACATGTCATACGGGATTCTGTTTAGGGTGGATATTCTGTGGGACTTCTTTCTATGTTGGACATATCATACGGGATTCTGTTTAGGGTGGATATGCTATGGGACTTCTTTCTATGTTGGACATGTCATACAGGATTCTGTTTAGAGTGGATATACTGTGGGACGTCTTTCTATGTTGGACATGTCATACGGGATTCTGTTTAGGGTGGATATGCGGTGGGACGTCTTTCTATGTTGGACATGTCATACAGGATTCTGTTTAGGGTGGATATGCTATGGCACTTCTTTCTATGTTGGACATGTCATACAGGATTCTGTTTAGGGTGGATATGCTATGGGACTTCTTTCTATGTTGGACATGTCATACAGGATTCTGTTTAGGATGGCTATGCTATGGGACTTCTTTCTATGTTGGACATGTCATACAGGATTCTGTTTAGGATGGCTATGCTATGGGACTTCTTTCTATGTTGGACATGTCATACAGGATTCTTTTAAGGGTGGATATGCTATGGGACGTCTTTCTATGTTGGACATGTCATACGGGATTCTGTTTAGGGTGGATATGCTATGGGACGTCTTTCTATGTTGGACATGTCATACAGGATTCTTTATAGGGTGGATATGCTATGGGACGTCTTTCTATGTTGGACATGTCATAAGGGATTCTTTATAGGGTGGATATGCTATGGGACTTCTTTTTATGATGCACATGTCATACAAAATTATGTTTATGGTGGATATGCTGTGGGACTTCTTTCTATTTTGGACATATCATACAGGATTCTGTTCAGGGTGGATATGCTATGGGACTTCTTTTTATGTTGGACATGTCATGACGGATTCTTTTCAGGGTGGATATGCTGTGGGACTTCTTTTTATGTTGGACATGTCATGCCGGATTCTTTTCAGGGTGGATATGCTGTGGGACTTCTTTTTATGGTGGACATGTCATACGGGATTCTGTTTAGGGTGGATATTCTGTGGGACTTCTTTCTATGTTGGACATATCATACGGGATTCTGTTTAGGGTGGATATGCTATGGGACTTCTTTCTATGTTGGACATGTCATACAGGATTCTGTTTAGAGTGGATATACTGTGGGACGTCTTTCTATGTTGGACATGTCATACGGGATTCTGTTTAGGGTGGATATGCGGTGGGACGTCTTTCTATGTTGGACATGTCATACAGGATTCTGTTTAGGGTGGATATGCTATGGCACTTCTTTCTATGTTGGACATGTCATACAGGATTCTGTTTAGGGTGGATATGCTATGGGACTTCTTTCTATGTTGGACATGTCATACAGGATTCTGTTTAGGATGGCTATGCTATGGGACTTCTTTCTATGTTGGACATGTCATACAGGATTCTTTTAAGGGTGGATATGCTATGGGACGTCTTTCTATGTTGGACATGTCATACAGGATTCTTTTAAGGGTGGATATGCTATGGGACGTCTTTCTATGTTGGACATGTCATACGGGATTCTGTTTAGGGTGGATATGCTATGGGACGTCTTTCTATGTTGGACATGTCATACAGGATTCTGTTTAGGGTGGATATGCTATGGGACGTCTTTCTATGTTGGACATGTCATAAGGGATTCTTTATAGGGTGGATATGCTATGGGACTTCTTTTTATGATGCACATGTCATACAAAATTATGTTTATGGTGGATATGCTGTGGGACTTCTTTCTATTTTGGACATATCATACAGGATTCTGTTCAGGGTGGATATGCTATGGGACTTCTTTTTATGTTGGACATGTCATGACGGATTCTTTTCAGGGTGGATATGCTGTGGGACTTCTTTTTATGGTGGACATGTCATGCCGGATTCTGTTTGGGGTGGATATGCTGTGGGACTTCTTTCTATTTTGGACATGTCATACGGGATTCTGTTCAGGGTGGATATGCTGTGGGACTTCTTTTTATGTTGGACATGTCATGCCGGATTCTTATTGGGGTGGATATGCTATGGGACTTCTTTCTATTTTGGACATGTCATACAGGATTCTGTTCAGGGTGGATATGCTATGGGACTTCTTTTTATGTTGGACATGTCATGCTGGATTCTTTATAGGGTAGATATGCTATGGGACTTCTTTTTATGATTGGCATAACATGGGGATTTTGTTAGAGTGGTCATATTGTGGTGACTGTATTTAGTCTGGTCAAGCCATGGCAATTCTGTTTAGGATGTTCAGGATGTGGTCATGGTTATTTAGTATGAACGGACCATGGTGCTTTATTTTAGGATGGTTATGACTGGGTCATTGCTTGTAGGATGGTCACATCATTGGGATTCTACTGTATGGGTCAGGCCAGAGTAATTATATTTATGGTGTAGTATTTCTGTTCAGATTGTGGTGATTCTTTCTCATTTTAAACTGTTATAAATAATTTTTGTAAAGAATTGTTGATTTAAGTGTTATAATTTTAATTATACAAAAATGGATACAAACATTAATTTGGACCTTTTAAAGGACCACTAAAAGTATATTTTTTCAGGTGATTCAGAAGTACTTATAGGGATGGATAAATTCCATGAATAAATATTTTTTAATAAATTACATTTATTAAAAACTTCATTTAAACTATTTAACATGCAAGGTAGGATCTTTCCTCTCTATATAATATACACAACTATTACAAACATTACATTAAATATGAATGTAGTTTACCAGGGTGGTCCAGTGGTTAGGATTCAGTGCTTTTACCACTGTGACCGGGGTTCAGTTACAGTCAGGGAACCAAGAGGTCATGCCACTCTGTGCCTACTTGGATGTGATAGGATACCACCTAGGAATACCAGTAGCTGTATGCTGTGGCCCACTGGAGAAGGAACTGGCAACCCACTCCTCTATCTCCGCCATGAATACCAAGTGGATCAGCATGACCATAGACATAAAGATGTGCATGGTGTGTTATGGTCGTTGAGGTCACAGAGAGTCGGACATAACTGAATGACAAAACAACCAAATGCCATTCAGATTTGTGCGTCCCCCACACCAAACTCCTCTTTTCCCATTTCTATTTCTCAAATCATAAGTTTATGTTTATGTAAATACATGGAATGTCAGAAAGTGTCAAGTACACTTACAGACAATGATTTCATGGTATATAAACATTTCCCTGCATATATAAATATATTTCAATATACTACACTGCCTCCTTCCCCCTGAAAAATGTGCTGCCCTCGTCTTGTGTCTCGTGGGCCTAGGGAGAAATACCCAACCCCCCCCCCCCCCCCCCCCCCCCTTAAAAAATGTTTGGTCTCAGCCATCCAGTGGAAACTTTGCTTTGGATCTGAAGCAGAAACTGTGATTTCTTTACTCTTCTCTGAGTGGATGTCTATTTGTGCCACAAAGACTCCTGTATGCAAAGGGAAGTTTTGTTGATTCAATGTCTTGTTATTTTTGGTGTGTAATTTCCTATTTTTGCCAATGAAATTAGCATTTCGGGGGAGTGAGCCGAATTTAGACCACGGGTAGGAGCGATGTCATGTGAATTACTGGGACTTTTTAGCATGCAGATCTCTGTGCTTCTGGGACTTTAGAATTTATATGTACAAAAGTTTTTGTGTGTACATATGTATGTATCAATATACATTTATGCGTCTACATTGATATAATTAATGGGTGGGATTCCTAGCTTCTGTATAATCCAACCCTAGCTGTGCTCAAAGCTGTTTGATAGAGTTGGCATATGCTTAAGGGAAGCCATTTTTGAAATTGCAAGAGCAAAGCTTTTGTGGGCACATTTGCATGTCCCTGCCAAGGTTCCCAAAATACAGTGTGATTAACTGTATTTCTCGGAATTCTGGGCATGAAACAAGTATGTTATCTGTCTTAGACATTAAAATATGTACACTAATGTTCTATTTAGATTATGTATGTATGTATATATATATATATGAGTATACCCCTCATGTTTTTGTACATATTTTATTCTATCTTTTCATGTGACAACACTGAAGAAATGACTCTCTGCTACAATATAAAGTAGTAAGTGTGTAGCCTGTAAAACAGTGTAAATGTGCTGTCCCCTCAAAATAACTCACACACAGCCATTAATGTCTAAACCGTTGGCAACAAAAGAGAGTACACCCCTAAGTGGAAATGTGTAAATTGGGCCCAAAAGTTTCAATATTTTGTGTGGCCACCATTATTTTCCAGCACTGCCTTAACCCTCATGGGCATGGAGTTCACCAGAGCTTCACGGGTTCCCACCAGAGTCCTCTTCCACTCCTCCATGATGACATCACAGAGCTGGTGGATGTTAAAGACTTTGCACTTCCCTACCTTCTGTTTGAGGATGCCCCACAGATGCTCCATAGGGTTTAGGTCTGGAGACATGCTTGGCCAGTCCATCACCTTTAGCTTCAGCTTCTTTAGCACGGCAGTGGTCATCTTGGAGGTGTGTTTTGAGTCGTTATCATGTTGGAGTACTGCCCTGCGGCCCAGTCTCTGAAGGGAGGGGATCAGGCTTTGCTTCAGTATGTCACAGTACATGTTGGCATTCATGGTTCCCTCAATGAACTGTAGCTCCCCAGTGCCGGCAACACTCATGCAGGCCCAGACCATGACACTCCCACCAGACTGATTGACTGTAGACAAGACACACTTGTCTTTGTATGCCTTACCTGGTTGCCACCACACACGCTTGACACCATCTGAACCAAATACGTTTATCTTGGTCTCATCGGACAACAGGATATGGTTCCAGTAATCCATGTCCTTAGTCTGCTTGCTTCAGCAAACTGTTTTCAGGCTTTTTCGTGCTTCATCTTTAGAAGAGGCTTCCTTCTGGGACGACAGCCATGCAGACCAATTTGATAAAGTGTGCGGCGTATGGTCTGAGCACTGACAGGCTGACCCCCCACTCCTTCAGCCTCTGCAGCAATGCTGGCAGCACTCCTACGTCTATTTCCCAAAGACAACCTCTGGATATGACGCTGAGCATGTTCACTCAACTTCTTTGGTCGACCATGGCGAGGCCTATTCTGAGTGGAAGCTGTCCTGTGAGACCGCTGTATGGTCTTGCCCGCCGTGCTGCAGCTCAGGTTCAGGGTCTTGGCAATCTTCTTATAGCCTAGGCCATCTTTATGTAGAGCTACAATTCTTTTTTTCAGATCCTCAGAGAGTTATTTGCCATGAGGTGCCATGTTGAACTTCCAGTGACCAGTACAAGAGAGTGTGAGAGCGATAACACCAAATTTAACACACCTGCTCCCCATTCACACTTGAGACCTTGTAACACTAATGAGTCACATGAAGGGAAAATGGCTAATTGGGCCCAAATATTTACAAAAATGTGAGAAGTGTACTCACTTTTGTGAGATACTATATATATATATATATATATATATATATATATATATATATATATATATATAAATTTAAACTAAGAACATTTTTGATGGACACTGCAGCAATGGAGCCCCAGGGAGAACCTCCAGTCTGGATGGCCAAAATTGCCCCACAAGGTGGTTAATGGGACAGCTTTGGACTTCCAGACAGGAGGTTCCACTCGAGAGACATAGTATGGGACATAGTATTCACCTCTTATATTGGTGATTGATACAGTTTTTTTTATACGCTTACTTTTAATTAAGCTTGTTCCAATTTTAGTCTTGTTAAGTGGTACACATTTGGTGTTAAGCACTGGAACAGATTTGAAATCTTTTTTTTTTTATTTATACTACTTTAGCCTTGTTTTTTGACTGTCTAACACTTATCTAACTCCTCTTTAGGTCCTATCATGCGGTATCTTCTTCCAGCATTGCTGGTCCTGTCCTGGATGAGCTCCACGCAGTCTGACCGATGCCCACGAATCTGCATCTGTGACAACATCAGAACCTATGTAACCTGTACTAACAAGAACCTGACAGAGATTCCTGCAACAATCCCTCAGGTCAGTGCTACCATGTCTATCCATTGTCACCAAGTCACATGGAAATATTGAGCAATTACATCAATGGGTATTTTAATACTCCAGTATCTTTCTAGTGCTACTATACTTCCCCCCTTTCCTCCATCACAAACCAACTCCATCAGCCCTCGATCCTCCATTACAAAAATAACACCTTCTCTCGACAACTTGAAAGCTAACACCGTCAGCTCTTCCCTCCTTCATCAAATGCCTGCTTCACCAGCCTTTCATTGGCTGTAAAAAGCCAAACTTTTCTCCCTCATTAACCCTGCCTCCATCATGAAAACAAAAACTTTGTACACACCGCTAGTCATGATTTGCTTCTGTTTTTACAGTACACTCAAAAGCTGGATCTTCGAGGAAATGACTTTAAGGTTATTCCTGGGGGAGCCTTCCTGCCCATTCCTTATCTTGTTCAACTCAGCCTTCAGAAATCCAAAATTGAGACAATAGGTGAAGGGGCTTTTCGGGGCCTTAGTCGACTGGTGTACCTTAATCTAGGTTCCAACCTCATCAGCTTTATATACCAGGAGTCTTTTGATGGCCTTCCATCTCTACAACAGCTAGTCCTAGAGAATAACCGTCTGGAGGAAATCAAACCTGGCGCCTTCAGCCAACTGGGATTTCTTAACTTCCTTCATCTAGGAAACAACTTTTTGGTTTACCTGCCAGATATGGTGTTCCAGGGCCTACAGCAAGTTAAATGGATTCGCCTTTCAAATAACATGATTAACATTGTGTCTAATGAGGCATTTGCAGCTCTACCAAATCTCAGAAGACTAAACATGGACCACAATGAACTACAGTACCTGCCAACTGAGGCCCTGTCAAGAATGTCAGGCCTTAGCAGGTTGGAACTTGGATGGAACCCAATGACTTTCATTGGAGAGGAAGCTGTTCACATGGCGTCCCTGAAACAGTTACTATTGAATAACATGGCATTGCAGGATGTGTCATTCAAGGCCTTCGAAAAAAGTCCACAACTGTCCTTAATTGACCTGAGCAACAATCAAATAAGAACAGTTCAGGCGCTGACAGGAGTGGATCAGTTAAAACACCTGAACTTGACAGGTAATGCCATACGTTGTGACTGCTACCTTAGAAACTTCAAAGAATGGGCTGACTTGAAAAGAGTGAAAGTTGATCTTTTCTGCTCTGGTCCAGGCCACTTCCGCGGAGATCACTTGGATTCTCTTAGAGCCATTGACTTGAAGTGTGGTGGCTTTCCAGTGGAAGAGGATGATCATATACCTGTCACACTGCAGCCTAAAGAGGAAAGCTCTTGCCCAAAGGGTTGTGACTGTAAGCCTGATGTCAAACATGCCCTTTGTGAGAATAAAGGCCTTCAAACAATCCCTAAGGGGTTCGCTGTGGACACCAGCCTTCTGGACCTTCGCAAAAATGTTTTCCACACTATACCTAAAGGAGCATTCTCTGACATGAAAAATGTGGTATCTCTCCATCTCCAAAGCTGTCAGATCAATGAATTGCAGCCAGGATCATTAACTGGCATGAAAAATCTGGTTTACCTCTATTTGTCCCACAATCAAATATCTAATCTTGACCCAGGGGTCTTCGAGGGGGCCTCTAAGATTGGCTATATTTACCTGGACCACAACAGATTCACAAGAATCCCAAAGGGTGTCTTCAAACCTCTCCCGAGCCTCTTCTCCCTTCATCTACAGTACAACTCAATCAGCTCCCTCTCGGACAACAATCTGGCTGGAGCAGAAAAGCTACATTGGATCTACCTGACTGGTAATATCATTTATCATATTGCTCCCACTGCTTTCAAGAATATCAAAGATCTGGAGAAGCTTCACCTAGATGAAAACCTGTTAACAGAGGTCCCAACACAAGCCCTTAAAGGAATGGCCAACCTGGATGAGCTGAAGCTATCCAAGAACCCTATTCGATCTATTGGGAATGGAGCATTCTTATCTGTGTCCCGGTCCTTAAAGCACCTATATCTTGATAACATGGGGCTAGAACAGGTATGTTTGAATGATGCGTCTATTGCAATAGACGCATCTGTCTGTCTCTCTCTCTCTCTGTTTGTCCTGTCTTTCTCTCCTAACTCTCTCTCTCTGCCCTCTGTCTCTCCTGTCTATCTCTCTCTCTCTCTCTCTCTCTCCTTTCTCTCCATCTCTCTCTCCCTCTCTGTCCTGTCTCTCTCTCTCTCTCTCTCTCTCTCTTTGTCCTGTTTCTCTCTCTCTCTCTCATGTGTGTGTCTCTCCCTCTTGTGTCTCTCTCTCTCTCTCTGTTTGTCCTGTCTTTCTCGCGTAACTCTCTCTCTCTCTCTGCCCTCTCTCTCTCTCTCTCCCTCCCTCTCTGTCCTGTCTCTCTCTCTCTCTCTCTCTCTCTCTCTTTGTCCTGTTTCTCTCTCTCTCTCATGTGTGTGTCTCTCCCTCTTGTGTCTCTCTCTCTCTCTTCCTGTCTCTCTCTCCTGTCTCTCTCTCTCCTATCTATCCATCTCTTTCTCCCTCTCTGCCCTGTGTGTGTCTCTCTCTCTCTTTCTCTGTCTCTCCATCACTCTCTGCCTCTCTGCCACGTGTCTCTCTGTCTCTCTCTTCCCCTCTCTCTTTCTCTTTCTCTCTCTCTCTCTCTCTCTCTCTCTCTCCTGTCTCTCTATCTAGTCCTGTCTCTCTTTCTCTCTCTTTCTCCTGTCTCTCCATCTCTCTCCCTCTCTGCCATGAGTCTCTATCTCTCTCTTCATCTCTCTCTCTCTCTCTCCTGTCTCTCTCTCTCTCTCTTCCTTTTTTTTTTTTTTTTTTTTATTATACAAAAATATCATACAAAGGAAATATATACAAAAATAGATAGTCAATACATATACTCAAACACACATATACAGTCATCTTTGCGGGAACATTATCGGTCAATTCAATATCTGAGTGGAGGATACTTATTTACATCATCTTTACATTTTAACTCTTCAGACTCTTAAGTCATGATAAATCGATTAATAAAGGAGAAAAACAAAACATACAAGATGCCCAAACGAGTCCCCATCGCAACCGGCAGATATTACCCTATAATGGTGCTAGTATTTACCTTATTAGTCTATATTTTTGTGACTATATGGAATGATAATAACGGGCATGAGATAGGATCGTCTTTCATTGATAATAAATCTCTTTAAGATGATTTTAAAGACTCCATATAACTGTCCCATTTCAGCCAGCCAATATAGCATACATGGCTCTGAGATGAGAAAGCGTTTCTATTATACATCAACTCACTATTTATATTAATGACATTACACAATTCACTAATTGTTGGGACCACAGATTGCTTCCAATATTTTACAGGTATTTTGCCACCAATAGAATATGACATATCAGATTTCTTTCTAGAGGAGACGATTTCTCTAAATTCATATGAAGGATGGCTACTTGTGGAGACCATATGATTTGTTTGTCCAACATCTTAGAGATTAACTGGCCAATATCTAGCCACCACTTCTGAATTTTATTCCATTCCCATCAAACATGATATTCAGTCCCTCGTAGACCGCATAATTTCCAGCAGCGGTTAAATGCCATCTGTGAATTATTTTAAAGTACATCTCTGTATATGTTATGTTAACCAAGGATTTCTTAGTAGTTTTTATAATTTCCCTACAGCTTGTTTTCTCTAGATTAATTCCGAGGTCCAATTCCCACCCTTTAATACCTGTACTTTTAAAGAAGGGGGTAGACTCATCTATGATTCTGCTGCACTTTGAGATAATATGTGACATTTCTCCTTTTATAATAACTTCTTCTATTTTTGTTGGTAAGTTCATCCCTGATATTTGATAGCCTCTCTCCAGCAGATTTTTCTTGAGGCTTTCATAATTTATCCAATTTAGTTTTTTTGGCTCTAGTTTTTGCTGTAGTTCCTGTAAAGTAATAAGATTATCTTTGTTGTGTATTTGAGAGATACGCATTAAGCCCTGATCTGTTAACATTTTTATTGTTGGGCATAAGACCTTCGGTTTTAAGAATTCTAAGGGAGCTGCAATTGAAGGTGAGTTAGATTGTTGCATCTTCTCTCTGTGGTTATACCAGAATTTTATGATTGCATTAAAAAATGTTGGTAATTTACTAAACATAGTTTTGTTATATTTAGGTAACCATATCATAGTTTGAATAGGATAATCCTTAACTAAAGCTTCTTCCAGCATTAACCATCTTGGCTTATTTTAGATGATATTCCAACTTATAAATTGGGCAATAATTATCTTATAATGGATTTCTTTTAAACATGGTGCATTTAGACCTCCGTTGATTAGTTGATAAATAAGTTATACTTTTCCTAATCCTAGGTTTTTTCCCCACATACAAAAATGTATCTAGCTGATCCTGGATACATTTTATATAGTTGTTTGCTAATACGTCCCATATAGATCTCATACAGAATGTGATTTTTGGGATTATACTCATATTTATTGAAGCTATTCTGGCTGACCATGATAAATTAAGATATCTCCAGTCAGTTAGAGTTGGTCTGATTTGTTTCATCACCTCAATGATGTTGTCTTTGAGGATTTTATCAACGCCAAAAGAGAATCTTATACCCAGATGGACTATATATTTGGAGTTCCAATTAAATCTGAAATCTTCCATTAATTTATTTTTAGTTTTGAATGTTATACCTTT